>OZ007556.1:75377707-76587984 GCA_963931855.1 Philhelius festivus | reverse complement strand
CAACAGTATGCCTCAGGCCATTTGCTGAAGTAATCCATTACCACCAGAATGTATTTGTTTCCATCATTCGTTTCCGGAAATGGGCCAGCTACGTCAATAGCAATCCTTTCAAACGGTGAGCCAACATTATATTGCATCATTTTTCCTTGCAGTTTTCTACCAGGGCCTTTGGTTGCAGCACAGGCGTCACAATTTCGGCACCACTTTTCAACGTCGTCTCTTGCATGCAACCAGTAGAATCGTTGTCTCACTTTTTCTAAAGTCTTATTGACTCCCAAATGGCCTCCTGAAGGTCCATCATGCATCTCTCGAAGAACCTCTTTGATTTTCGATTGAGGTAATACAAGCTGCATCACATAGGATTTACCATCAGCGGACTCCCATTTTCGCCGAAGAACACCTTCTTGCACATGAAGTGAGTCCCATTGTGCCCAATAGGCCTTTAAAACTGGACTCCTATCGGAAATGTCATTCCATGCGGGTTTTTCTTCATGTTCCTTCCATGCGAGAAGAGGTTCAATGTCGGGGTCTTCTTGTTGAGCAGATCTTATTTCTTCATTGCTCCATCCACAAATGGGGTCAGCCCTTATTCGCAGAATGTTGATGGATTCCTTTTCTTCTTGTCGCCTGCAGTGCTTGCAATCTATTTTACAAGGCCTTCGGGATAGTGCGTCGGCATTTGAGTGCAGCTTTCCCCTTCGGTGTTGAATTTCGTAATCGTAAGTCTGCAGTCTTTCTATCCACCTTGCGACTTGTCCTTCTGGGTTCTTGAAGTTCAACAACCAGTTAAGAGCACCATGATCGGTTCGTAGAAGAAACTTCTGTCCATAGATGTATTTGTGGAAGTGTTTCGTTGCCAAGATGAGTGCCAAGAGTTCTCTTCTGGTCACACAGTAGTTTCTTTCGGTCTTCGACAGTACTTTGCTGAAATAGGCGACAACCTTTTCTTCGCCATTGTGCACTTGTGACAGAACAGCGCCGACTCCTACGTTGCTTGCATCAGCATCGATGATAAAAGGCTTGCCTGGAGTCGGATAGATCAGCACCGGAGCATTGCACAGACGGTATTTCAGTTCTTGGAAAGCTTTTTCACACTCACCTGACCATCTAAACTGCTTGTTCTTTTCCGTAAGCTGATGCAAACTCTTCGCAATTCCGGCAAAGTTCTTAACAAAACGTCTGTAATAAGTAGCAAGACCAAGAAAACTTCGTAGTTGATGTTTGTCCTGTGGTCTTGGCCAATTTTTGACGGTGTCAACTTTTTCAGGATCGGTCTTGACTCCTTGGGACGAGATGATATGTCCCAAATATTTTACTTCAGTCTGGAACAGTGCACATTTTTCTGGGTTCAGTTTAAGGTTAGCCTCTCGAAGTCTCTGGAACACACCCTTTAGGTTCTTAGAGTGTTGGTCGTATGTTTTCCCATAAACGATAACATCATCCAAGTAGACAAGGCAAGTTTTCCACGTCAGGCCTTGAAGGACGCACTCCATCAAACGCTCAAAGGTTGCCGGAGCGTTGCAAAGACCAAATGGCATCACGTTGAACTGCCACAGCCCATTACCTGTGGAGAACGCTGTCTTTTCTCGATCTTCAGGGTGAATTTCAACTTGCCAATATCCACTTTTCAAGTCCAGTGTTGAAAACCAGTGTGCTCCTTCCATCGCATCTAAGGTGTCACTAATTCTTGGCAGGGGGTAACTGTCTTTCTTGGTTACGTCATTCAACCTTCGGTAGTCAACACAAAACCGTGTACTTCCGTCCTTCTTTTTGACTAGGACCACTGGTGACGCCCAAGGACTTTTGGAGTTTTCAATCAAACCATCCTTCTTCATGGTGGTAATCATTTCCTCAGCTTCACCTTGTTTGGCCAGTGGAAGACGTCTTGCGGGCTGACGAATGGGTCTTGCATCTCCTGTATTTATTCGATGCTGCACCATTTGTGTCCTTCCATATTTCCCGTTTGGTGAAGCGAAAATGTCGGCATACTCATTCAGAAAGCTTTCTGCCATTTTAACCTGATGTTGGTCTAGGTTAGCTGAATTGAGTATCTTTGCCTTGATGCTATTGAGCTCTTCAGGGTTTAATGTCATTCTCGGTGTTCCAGTGTCAATTCGTGTTATGGCTGCGACAGATTCGCACTTACCGATAATTTCTCCTTTTGCTAACTTTACATCGTACGGTTTGGTGTTGAGTATCCGTACGGGGACCATATTGTTCTTTGGAGCCACAAGTGTCTTCCCAATGATGACGTTTTGGGAAGAACAATCTGGGCCTGGTTCCACTATTAGGTATCGATGGCGTCCACACTCACCTTCTAATTTTGTCCAAACGAATACCTCAGAAGAAGTTGGAATAATCACGTCTTCTTTGATGACAGTCCCTAGAGTTGTTGTTCCTTCGTGCCCATAGTTCATTGGAATCTCTGTATTCTGGTATTTGAGTACCTGTTTGCCAATATCCAAAATTACTCGATGTTCTTTCATGAAGTCCATGCCTATGATGCATTCGTCACATATATCTGCCACCAAAAATTTGTGTGAGAATTCTAGATCTGCAATTCGAATTCTAAGTCGGACTTCACCATAAACCCTAGCTGCTTCTCCTGTGGCAGTTCTCAGACGGTAGGTATTTGTGTTGTGTAGCCAATTCAGGTGCACTAGGTCTTGACGCACAATGGAGGCGGTGGCACCGGTGTCGATGGTGACCACACGTTTGTTGCCATTTAAAGTTGCCTCGACAGTCAGACTTTTGTTGTCTCTTTTAGTTTGGGAGACCTGGATGGTGTTTCTGGGGCCATCGATACCAGAAACCAGCTTCTGCCCCTCGAAGTTGGTTCTTACTCGTTTCCCTGTTGGGAAACTGTTCGGGAAGTAACACTGATGTTATTGTTACCTTGCTCTGGGTTTGAAACTCCGTGTCCACAATGTTGACAAGCTCTTCTTGGTGGTAATCGACATTGACGCTGTAAATGTCCGGTCTTGTTGCAATTCCAGCACTTTGCAAGTCCATTTCGTTGGTTCCTTTGGACATCAGTTCTTTGACATGAGCATTCTTCGACGACGGCTTCTCTAAGTCGATGTACTCCGTGAGAAGCTTGCTCAGCTGCTTCCATTGTCAAGGCAAACGCTAATGTTTCCGAAAGAGTTCGTTTTCCAGCAGTTCGCACGGCCCTTTGAAGATGTATATCAGAAATGGCGCGAACAAATGCCTCAACTGCGAACTGGTTACAAATTTCCTCTCCAACATCTGGATATGCAAGATGAACAAGCCTTTCAATGTCCGCTTGCAGTTGTTGTAGAGTTTCGCCCCTCTTCTGAACTCTGGAATTGAGTTGCACTTTGAAGACTTCTTTCATGTGGCTGTTACCAAAGCGTTTGTCTATAGCCAAAACCAAGGAATTGAAGTCGCCGCTCTTATCTGCTGGTATGGTTTGCAACAACTCAGCAGCTGCTCCTCTAAGAGCAAGAGTTAAGGCTATATACTTGTCAGCCTCATCCCAGCCATTTGTTGTGGAAGCTGCCTCGAATTGCTTCTTGTATATAGACCAAGAAGTTTGTCCATCAAAGGTTGGAGGTTGCATCTCCTTTTTCTTCAAGGTTTCTCCAGAACTTTCCCGAATCTTTATATTTCGAATGCGATCTAGCTCTTTTGAAAACGTCTCCATTTTGTTGTCGACTTGATTCTCTAGCAATGAAACACGTTCATCAAGTGCAGACACATTATTCTCGATTTTAACAAGCTTGCCTTCTAGCATGTTTCTCTGTTCTTCGAGAAGGTCTTTTTGTTCGCTATGCTGTTTGTCAAGGTGTTCGAGAATATTCTTTTGTTCATTTTTCTGTTCATTTCGTTGTTCTTCGAGACGTTCGAGAACATTCTTTTGTTCGTTTTTCTGTTCATTTCGTTGCTCTTCGAGACGTTCGAGAACATTCTTTTGTTCTTTCTTTTGTTCATTTCGTTGCTCTTCGAAACGTTGAAGCAGAAGACTAATCATATTTGAAACATCTACATTTTTACTTACGTCTGCTTCCTCAGCGTCAGCTTCAAAGACGAAAATGTCCGGGTCTTCATTTTGTTGTTTCAAATATTCGGCCAAACGCAGAACAAGCTCATTTTTCGATCCTGCTCTAGAAAGTTCTCGCTTGCCTAATTCACTTTTCAGCTCATTACAGTTGAGCTCTTTTAGTAACTTGCTCATTTTTATTATTATTATTTTTTTTTTCGCACACTTCACTGCACAATAAGTTTTATTCCACTTTTCTGACACCAATGTAATATTTTTGCTAGGTTCGTTAAATAAAACTTATTACTCTTTCTAGTATCTCTTCTTTATTTTTACTTTCCAAATCACAACAATAAATCTCAATTTATAATCAACTCAAATACTTTATTCAATTTAAAATCACACTTGTTTTAAACTTTACACAATCCAATAAGCAGAGTTTTGCACACTTCCGTAATCAAAAATCAACTGTGTCGTGCTCACGGCGAGCACTCCCTTTTATACTCATGTTAGTTGTTCTCGAAAATTCGCGAAGCTTCTCGTCTTGGAATGTTCTAGATGGTTGGAATAAGGGGAAATACATTTGACATTGGAAAAGAGCTTTTTGTTTCTTCCATAAATTAGATATGTAATTTTCCAACAGATGGCGCTGTAGTAGTATAAAGCTCTGTTCACAACAATAGTATGAATTTTGCGCACGAACTGCGTACTGCTGACAAAAATCACTTTCGGAAATACGGTGGCTGTCAGAATTTGTCCCGCAAAATAATGCTTGTATCATTCTTTTTCCTGGCAAAATTTAGTGGAGACATTTTGTAGAGCAATTCACAATAGTATGAATTTTGCGCGCGAACTGCGTACTGCTCGGAAAAATATTCGAGACAAAATTTGTCCCAGGAAAAAAAAATGTATGGGAGACAAAATTTTTCCCGATCTGCGTACTAGGCTTAAGGGGTGAAAATAAAATATTGGTAAAAATTTCCATCGTTCATAGGTAATTATGTGGCCACTACTGTACATATAGAAAGGTCACTTACTCTTACATCATTAAGAAATAAAGCAAAAAAAAGAACACAAAAACTTTTAATTCATTTAATCATCAGAGTCCACAAAAACAAAAACTATAAAAATGTTTTATATATTTTTTTATATTTTTCGTTTTTCTTCTTTTGAAATTACCTACCTACTTCCGACTTGTTTAATATTTCTATTCTAATCCTTTCTTTTCTTTTCAAAAATTTACTTTGTTGACTGTATAAATAAAATAAAACAGTACACAAATTAAGATATTATCACATTAAACCTAACTATAAGTAATTCGTATTGATAAATGATTTACATTATATTAAAAACTAGTATGTGCCATGTTATGTAGTGATTAGTGCGATGGACTATCACACCTGAGTGGTGGGTTCAAACGTGAGTGCAGCCGATTTCATCTCATTTTTTTCAGGGACACGAGCGGTCTGTTCTGTATGCATATTAGACTGTACTATGAATTTCTAAAAATCGAACGTTACAAATGTCAATCTGTAGGTTCGTTCGTTCAACTTTACCCAGGTTTTCTTGACAACCCTCAGAGTTGTCAAAAAAATGGGTTTTTCGGTTTTGAAAAAACACCCAAGGGTTGTCAACTGTTTTGTTGACAACTAAAAGCAAGAAAAAATAATTCTGTGCTCTGACAAAACTTTAAATTTGTTATAAATTACATAGTTTTAAAAATGAACGAAAACAATTTTGCGTTGTTGCTGAATGCTTCATCTGATGAGTACAACAAATATTTAATTGCAAACACAAGCATTAACATGTAATATGCGAATCGCCAAACGACAACAAAAGAAATACATATGAAATCTCATATGACTCATTGACAGTTTGATCGTTACCTGAACTCGCCCCAGTAAAATACCTATATCTACTTCAGGCCGACCCCAGGTCTAAAAAAATACAGAATTTACTCCCCATGGTGACTTCAAGTTTTTCAAAAACGATTTAGGGCAACCCCAGGGTGATCGATTTCGATCAAATTTTTTTTAAAAAGTCATTATGATCTTGTCAAATCCAGCTGGATACAATCTGCTTTTTTCTGCAAGCATTTTGAATTTCTTACATAACTGGCTCCCGGTCCCGATCCATTAAACGATGCTGCCTGTGACAAGGAGGTGGCTTTTCTTTCTCTATGAACCTGAGAGGGCTACTCACAGTCACAACCGTTAACATCAGGAGCTCTGACATCCGCGATTGCTTGTTTTTTTAAATTTGTGCTATCGAACCTGGGGTCTTACATTCGAAGACTCTCTTGGTTCGAGCATTGTTGTACATTCGCTCGATGTGGCATTTTGTACTATACAATAATGGCAAAACAACATTCTGAAGATTTCTTGCTGTTTTTTACAAGACCTACGATCAGATCGTTTTAATAAATAAAACAAAAATTAATTCAAATTTTTAAATTTCCTTTCAGTGCGTGAATGTAAACTTAAATGGACAACCTTAAGAAATTGCTATGCAAGATTGTTGCGCGAAGAACGTTTACACAAGGTAAAAAAGAGACACTGGCATCTTAGAAACGAAATGAGTTTCTTGAGGGGTCATATTCAGCCATACGCCGAAACCGTAGGCAGAACTTCAAAACGAACTATTCCAGCACGCTCTAAAATACCAAGAAATTCCTCAACAACAAATTACTCATTTGATGAAAATACCTTTCAATCTTTAGAACAACCTCAGGAGAGTTTAACAAATAATGTAATTCAAAATCCACCGACACAGGATTTTGTGATTGTGGAACCGAACGACCAATTAAATACCTGGGACCAGGAACATCCCCCAGAAGACAACGAGACAATCAATTGTTGCCCAGTGATCAATTTTAATCCGTTTTCATTAGCAGAAAGAATAAGTGATACTGCCGAAGATATTTCTCCACCAAAAAATAAAGATGAACAATCCGAGGCAAATGCTTTATTCTTACGAAGTTTGTTGCCGGATATAAATAAACTTTCAGATAGAAAACAGAGAATATTTAAACGAAAAACGTTAGAAGTACTAGAGTTTTTATTTGATGAAGGAGACTTCGATATACAAAGAGATGAGAATCATATTAGACATTGCCAAATATCAAGATCTAACTACAACGTTCAGCAACAACATGCATCGATTGTATCTGAAAAGTTCGTTCAGAAAATGGAACCAACGAGTCCATAAATATTACATCGTACAGCGTGGGCCAAATAAGATCTACCAATGATAAACACGAATATTTTTTTTATTTTCCAATATATTTTTTTCTTTCCAATTGTAACGAGTTTTTATTTGGCCCACCCTGCATTAAAACAGCATTAATTGTATTAATTGCAAATCTAAAATTTAAGTACTAATTTTAAACTGTTTCGTTAAGTTATTATATTTATTTATGTTTGTTAAAAAGTATTAGAATTGTAGAAATATTTACATTTTTTTTTTAAGTTTCTACTTCAAATTTAATACTATTTTCAGTTATTACAAACAATAATTAGGTATTCTTTTTCCAACAACTGATAGTATTAACAAAATTATAAACTTGATGAATTCCTAATAAAAATATAGTGGCATTGAATTAACATTAAAATAATGTAAAAAAGTACATTAAAATAGTTATATGTAGTTTATTAATGTTTATATAATTTATATATATAATAAAAAAACATTTTGAAGTTATATGGGTTATTAAAAATGAAACTGTAAAGGTGTGTTTACACCAAAAAAAACATTTAAAGACACATTTTTCAAAAACGTTTCTCATACAATGGGAAGGAATTAATTGTTTTATATTTAACTTAATTGTTTTAAATTTTCATTTAGGGGATTCGACAAACCTTTTTGGGTTTCATGTATTTTTATTCATTGAATTATATCGTCGTTGCTCCACACTTTTTGCGAGATGTAAACTTAAGATGCTTACAATCTATAGCCGTGTTTAATTGGTTATCTATACCAATCGCAGTAATACACTCACCAAAAAACGCTTTATTCGCTCTCTAACTCACCTTTAATAAACTCCCAAAGTTGGTATCAGTGCATTCGTATTATAAGTCAAAACCTTAGTACGTGTTGAATTAACTTACTCGGATTTGATTCGTATCTCACTTTTAAGCTGGAGTTGAAATATTCATGAAAATGCAGATCGAGTTGATTTAGAGTTTTTCTCACTTTTAAATTTGCATTAACACTTTGGAATTTAACACACTTCACTACATTATGCGTACAAAAGTACGAAAATATATCTTTTTCTCGTATCCTACTATTTTACGATTGTATTTCTTGAGCTTCTATATTTGTAAAAAAAAAAAAAACATTTGTATTTGTGTTGGAGATAGAAAAAACAAAATAAGGGTATTCATGTAAACGCGGAAAACCCTGATAAACCTCGGAATAAATAATTTGATCTCCGTAGAAAGGAGCTGTCAAAATTTGTACGGGAAAAACTTTCTGCAGATCTGATAAAATTATCTCACGAACTTGATGCGGAAAGTGAAGAAATAAACCTGATAAACTAAAGAAATATCGATTGTGACTTTTAATATGACATTTCACAAAAGCGCTAAGTTATTTAAAGCTATTTCTTCATAAAATAAAAAAAAATTCTTTTTTTATTTCCCACATTTATGAAAGAATTTTTAGGGGGTGTTCATGAAAGCACGTACGGGATTTTATCACCCCTATTACAGAATTCGGCGAATGAGCTAAAGTGACAGTTTCAATTAATTTCCAAACTTTTGCTATTACTGAATCCGACGAAAGAAAATTGAATGAATGTCGGTAACAATCGCTGCAACACCGTTCTGTTCTGTTCAACTTATCTGGTATTACTAAATCCGTAATCCATTCGCAGTCCATACAATTTCTATCATTTTACATTCGTGCCAATTTCGAGACGAAACTGAAGTGAATCTTTAATTAAACGAAAAAAAAACACAAAAATAAACAATGGAAAGAACAAAAATGTAAGCCAAAATCTTATCATAATCAATGTTTAAGTGTTTGTTTAACAAATTTTAATAGAAAACGGACAACCAATCGGTAACGGAACGGGACATAGCCAGAAAACTAAAAAAAAAAAGAATGCACACCGGTTGGTGAAGGGTCCTCCATCCAAGTACTAACGACGCACAAAGATGCTTGATTTCACTGATCGATAGCGCAGCTATTTTTTTTTTTTTTAATTCATTTTTATTTTCATCAATCTTAAAACTATCTTAAAGCTAGACAAAAATTCATAAAAACTAGCCTAATTATCCAATAACTTAAAACTAACTTACTGGCCCTATGCGGGCGCTCTAAGCTAGACTATATCTTAAATCTAATGCCTTTCGGCCTAAAAAACTATTTTGAATTCAAAAACTATCTCTATTTTTTTTTTGTTTTCTCGAGAAAATTTAAAAAACTCGGATTCTTTAACTTTTTATATTTTTTTATATAAAACTTACAAACTAAAGTAAAACTAATTAAAAACTACCTAAACCAACCTAAACTACTTAAAATAAACTAAAACTAAACTAAAACTACCTAAACTACTCGTACTTAAAAACTAGAACAGCCACAGCAGCAGATTTTTTTTTTTTTTTTTTTTTTTGTGCCACTGACTGTCCCTACCAAAGACTACCCTTAAAACTATGTAAGTCGGCCAAGACAACTTGTCAACTATCGCTATCAACATTAGACAACCACTAAAACTGGTTCTCCTGTCTTACCCTGTCTTTCAGGTCCCGATCGGACACAGTCCTACTGAACCGAAGTCGCTCAGCTCCGTCTTGTGCGAGGACGTCTTGACTATAAAGGAGCCGCCTATCCACAGCCATACGGCCGACGTGGTAGATTAGCGGAACCGCCTCTCTATCCTGGATCAACCCTATACTATCTAAATAGAGGAATGCATTAGGTGCAATATGGCCACTTAAACGCACACTCTCGAAATATTCTGTGTGGGGGTAGTAAGCCCCAAAGATTAAGCTATTTGCTGAGGTCATCGCTCTCGCAATGTGACTCCGAATCAGCTTTATCAAAAAATTATCTATTCTGTTAATGTTGGCTCCGTTGTATAGAGTCCTGTTAGAATAGTAATGTTTGTACTCCGATTCTGGTGTTCTGTGTAATCCAAGACAACGTCTAAGACACTGCCTCTCAAACACCCGAATCTTTTCCATTTGAGATGGGGCAACGTTGAACCACACCGGGCACCCATAGGCAATCATCGGCCGGATGAGGGCCATGTAGCAAATCACCTTCACCCTGGTGTCAAGCCGGCTGCTGTAAAACAACCGTTTCGTCAGGGCAAAAGCTCCCCTAGCCCTGTTCAGAGCAGCATTTATATGTCTGTCGAAATACAAATACTGATCCAACCAGATGCCAAGGTACTTATAGCGATGCTATTATCAAAGCCTAGGCCGTTGACTTAATGTCTGTAACTGACAGCGTCGTTCATAAATGATGAGGTAATTTTAGGAATCGACAATGTAGTTCATCCGGCGAATTTCATAATTCAGTTTTACAGGGGATGCGAAAGGTCAACGGATCGAGTCAACTCACCGGGAGTAAAATTCTGCGTATTCGGTAATCGATATGTACATATATCATTCTGCAGAGCGGAAAATTATATCGTTGCATGAATATCCTTAGTATTCAATGTAAAGACATTTTGTCAGTTGCCATATAAATTCAGTATAATTTACACAGTTACACGACATTTCTGAACGAATGTCAGTGTACTAATAAATCATACTAATCGAAACTATTCGCCTTCCTGTAAATTTATTCAATCTTTTGTGGCAAAATTAACCATCATCGTCAGTGTCATCAGTGTAAAAACGGAATTATGGTATGGATTGAAATTTTCCATTTGAAAAATATTGGTTCTGTTAATTGCGGAGCGATCACACTTTGGACTAGTAAAGTCAAAGTAAATATAACAAAATAAAAACAGACGAACACACCCTCAAGCATGACACCATCTAAACACCTCCTACGTTTCAACATCCGAAATTCTATCTTCACTAAAATGCTCTTTTCCATTACTCTCTTATTTTTCTTCCCTAATCGTTCGTTGTTTAAAAAAGCGTTCAGCATGTTTAAGATTATGAAAAAGTTAGACCAAGTTTCACAACTAAACGACTGCGTTCGTTTAGTCCCTACTACCTACTAGTTGAGAAGGCTTTGGAAATCAATAACACCGCAAAGTGCTTGCTGACTTGTTGACTCAATTAAGCGTCGTTATCGTCGCGAAGCTGTAATACGAAATAGAAGTAATGCTACTAAATACTAGCTCCATTGGCCAAAAAGGGCATTGAATTTAACTTTTTTTTTAAACTTTTTTAATCAAATTATGCAAAAATGGAGAAGTGCTGCTATTAATTTACTCCCTTTATTTTCTAACCTATTTTGTTTTTTATTATTGTTAAATGATGATAATGATCAATGTTAAATGATGATAATGATCAATAAATAAAAATTTGATTTTTATAATAAAAACATTTCAATATATCATATAAAGTTTTACGAACAACTACTGATGAAGGCGGTCCGATAAGTACTTAGCCTCACCGCCCGATGGTGCCAGTATCGCAAGAGAGATTTACTATCGTCAGCACATTCTCTTATGTCGATTTCCTTTACACACTAGGGATTTTAGGGATTTCGATCCCTTGTCAAATTTTGTCTTTTTAGTGTGCGTATTTCGTATACATGTAAATCCCTCTCCAAATACGGATTCGAAGGATTTGATCTCTGTCAAAAAAAAATCGATTTTTTTGGTGTGAAGGAACGTAAAATCTGTCGTAAAAGTCAAAATTTGACAAGGGATCGCAATCCCTAAAATCCCTAGTGTGTAAAGGAAATCGACATTAGATGGCTACTGTCAAAATTTCAGCCGAAGCGGACTCGTAGTTTTGTTCTCGCCACGTGTGGAAGCCAGTCAAAAATTGGTATAACGAGTTTCAACGTGTTCGCACTGAAACTGATTTTGATGAGCCCCGCCCGATCTCGATCTAGTATTGGCAGACCGCCGACTGAAGGTGTGCGAGATAGCTGAAGCAGTAGGCATATCTCCTCCATGTAATTTTGGGCATGAGAAAGCTGTCGGAGCGATGGGTGCTGCATTTGGTCACTCCGGACAACAAGCGCAACCGTGAGAACACTTAAGAGCCACGGCCAAATTGGTCGAATCGCAGTACGAACTGCTACCCGATCCACTATATTCTCCAGATTTGGCCCGTGCGACTTTTTTGTTTGCAAACTTGAAAAAATCACTCGCCGGGCAGAAATTTGAGTCGCATGAAGAGGACATCACCTCCATGCAGGGCTACTTTGCAGATCTCGAGAAAACCTATTTTCCAGATGGGTTAAAGAAGTTGGAGCATCGCTGGATCAAGTTCATGGAGCTAAAAGGAGACTATGTTGAGAAATAAATCGGCACTTTTCCAAAATTTTTGTTTTTCTCTTGTAGGCTAAGTAGGTACTTAATATTTATCGGACCGCCCTCGTATTTCATAAAATCAAACGTCTTTTTATGTTTCATTCAAAAAGAAATTTATTTTCCGTTAAATTACTATTTTTTTCCTCGCAGCTTTATATTTTAGCTGTTCTATTTACCTATTTTAAACACTTATACCTGCCTTATATCTAATTTTATTAACCTCTTAAAATTATAAGTGAACTGCACTGCAAGAGCAACTACGCTCGACACAGCTGTTCAATTAATTTTTATATCGCCAATTAGTCAAAATCAATTTACTGCTCTCAAACGAAATGAATAAATGAACGATGAATTAATACTAGATAGGTATACCAACTGCAGTACTTTTGCCAAGATGAACTTACCTGTCTGAACTCCGTTCCTCTGTTTCAAAATGAAATCTCTGTTTGTAAAACCAGTAAATATAGTTACATTTTTATCCATTCAAATATCTACATATGTACATATTTACATTTTATACTAACACCAACTAAAGCAAGGCGAATAACCGAATCCGAATGATGTACGCAAATGCAGTAGAAAAATTCTCACCACGTGAACAAACTAAAAGTGTATACGAATTCAAGTACATAATTATGTATGTATGTATGTGGATATGCGAGCTTGGTTGCAATTGCAAAAGAAATACTGCATATGACAGTTTCTGCGTGAGCGTCGTCCAGCCAAGTAACAGTAAGTTAGTATACACAGTATTCAACATTTTCAAAATGAAAGTAAGTGCTGAAAAGTTAAACGTGAATTTTGTGAAAATAGTGGAGGCCAACCCTTGTATCTGGGATAATAAGTCAAAAGATTACAGGAACAAAAAAATGGTTAAACTTGCGTGGAATAAGATATCAAAACAAATAAATGAACCAGGTAGGTAGAATATTCTTAGTTGTATACCTATAAATAAATTAAGTAATTAGTATTCACTAAAATTATTTTTATGAAAGGTTAGTTGCATTACTGGGTCATACGTACTTGCTCAAGGTAAATTACTGGATAAGCCTTAGAGATCTAAAGTGGCTTATTGCATTCACGAATTCTAAAAAGACCAACAAAATTTCTCAATACTATTTTAAACAGAATACAAATTACAGATTATAGGTAGGTAGGTATACCCTATGGAAAATAAATACATAAATAAGAACCCCACGTAGGGTTGCCAGATTTTCCTTACACCTCGGCGGGACAAATGACTAAAATAATGAAAAATCCCGTGATTTCAACATATTGCCCGGAACAAAATAAAAAATCATAATATGCGTGTAGATCAAAATAAATAAATTTTTTTATTAATTATACTAACTAAATAACTTTTTTGTCATTTGTTATTTGCAATGACAATTTTAATGACAGATGTCAGTTTGCCAAAATACATTCTTCGTTAAGTTAGGTTTGTTTGATTGAAATTTTAAAAGCAACTACTTAAGGTTAAATCACAATGCAGCGATTGTCCCTTATCAATGAAAGATATTTAGGTACATTAGGCATTATTTTGTGAATTTGAGTCCCAACCCGGGAAAAAAGCTGCCCCGGCACCTGCCATACAATTGTTATGCAAAATCTTATTTATTTCAAAACAGGTCTAATGGGTGTACCATTAGGTACAAAATTTGGCGTTATTTCAAAATAACTAAGAGAAATATCGCCGATCATTGCTTTTGAAGTATAAAGCCAAATTCAGACGGAAGGCAAAAGATTTGCAAAGCCAAATGTACTTGTTTGAAATACAAGTGAATTTTACCGTAATCAAAGTTTGATGTTTGTAAATCGATGGTTAGTTTTGGTGAATAAGTTTGTGTGTATGAAATCTGCGAAGGTTTTAGGAGAGGAAGCGAACTTTTATCATAGTCAAAGTTTAACAATATATTTTATATATTTTGTTGGTACTTACTTTTTACAATTTTCTGCTATCCATTGACATTATAAATTCTTTGGATTTTAAAACATCTTCATCCAGAAGGCAGTCTACGAGTTTGAAAAATTTCCCAAATTTTACTAATTTCCGGCTTAGTCTACTATTTTAACCCTCAACATCGCTTGTTTTTCCCTTACCACGGATACAGCTGAAGAAGTTTCCTAAACATACAAATATATAACAATATTTATAGGTGATAAATCACATCATCAGAAGTAATTTTTGTATGATTTTTTTTTATTTTCAGTTGACAGCTTACCCGAGCGCTGGAGAAAAATTCGAGATGCATTATTTAGAAGCATCAAGAGACATTCAATTAAAAAAGGCAATAGACCAAGAAAGCCTTACTACTTAACGTCACATCTCCGTTTCCTACTACCATTATCAAAGATTTCAACCACCTGCAAAAATAAAACTGCTAAAGATAATAAAGAAGCCCTGGAATATAAATCTGAAGAATCTAAACCGGGTCCGTTCCTTGACGAAAGTAATAAAACCAATCAAGCAACAGAATCTTCTCGAATTGACACTGAACTTGAATCTATATCATCAATGCAAATTTGTAAGAAACCTGATATGAAAAGCAATATTCAAGACCGTCGAAATAGTGAGCAATATTTTGAAATTATGGATGAAGCAGAATCTATATTGAGTAATCAGTGGAAACTTAGTCAGGAAGAAGAAGAAATCGATTCTGATATGAGTTTTTTCAAAAGCCTCTTGCGTGATGTGCGCAAAATGAACGATAGACAGAATCGAAAGTTTCGGTTGAGAGTTTTACAAGTTGTTGACGAAATCTTTGATCATATAAGTGGTGGAGAGGAAAGTCAAGAGCGATATCCGATTAATAGCTAAATTCATGAAATGACTTGCTAAAAATTTGTCTAATATAAGATATAATGTACCTTATAATTATTTATTTTTAGCTCCATCTGTGATGATATTACAAAACAAAATATGAAAAATATGATCGTATTATTCGAGTAAATCCACCTACTAAATTAAAACAAACGAAATTATAGTTTTTCTTTTAAATGTTTGGCAATTTCAGAAATAATCTAAAATTATACAAATATAAAGAATAATATATGTATATAATTAGATACATAATGTCATTCACGTTCTCTTAGGCAAAGATTATACATCATGTAAGTTTTGCCACAATTGTTCTTCCCGTAAGTTGAAAACTTATCACAGCCAGTTGTGTTAGCTGTGCGAATTTCGTAAAAGAGAAATAGCATATTTTCACTTGTAAAGTTTTCTCTCAACTTATAGCTTACGAAAGTTGATAAAATTTACTCTAAGCCACTTAGAGATAGGGTTTCCATCGTATCCCTTTAAAAGAGAACATGTTCTCCTTTTTTGCTCCGATATTTTATACTTTATCATTTTCTTTGAAGATCTATTTTTGTTATCTTTTTCACTTTTTCATACTAATAATTTTTTTTTTCAAATTTCCAATAAAAGAAAAATAATTCCCTTCATTTATAATAAGATGTAGGCTCAGTGTAAGTTATTTCGTTTCGTTCTCTCTTCTACTACAAAAATTCAAGAAACTGTACTACTAAATGAGAGAAATCGACTTACAGACTAAGGGGCCAGTTATAGCTCATCAGAAAAGTCCATCAGAAAAATTAGAACAATCGAAATCTGAAGCATTTTTCTGATGGCCGGTTATAGCTACCAATGATTTTAAGTCAGAAAACAAACAATTTTTTCTTGTCATATCATTCGGAACAGAAAAAAATCGGAACACAAAAGAAAAACGAAATGGAATATATTTTGAGTTTTGGCAATCAGCTGTTCAGAAAAATTAAATTCCATCAGAAAAAATATTTAAATCCATTTTCTGAGTAAATTTAACAACAAAATGTTGTAATTCTTTTTGTAAAAATTAGTCCAAGCAAGTATTCGTCTAATTGCATTAAAATTTTACTCAAAATCGAGTCGTAATATGGTCAAATTTGGAAGACAACATTTTTTCTGATGGACTATTCTGATGAGCTATAACTGCCCCCTAAATCCGCTAGACTCTAACCTCAAATGCATAGAATCCTTTCCACTGATTTGTTTCAATGATGCATTTCAATAAAAGCTATAACTGGAGCCTAACTGATTCCTTCTCAATCCGTTTTTGGTATGAATTTTGTCAGTATTTGGTCCGTCCTTGATTTTTTTTTTTATAATCTACTTACGCTCAAGGGATTATGATTACCCTTTAAATGTTTCAACACAGCGCAGCGTGGGCGTGAAGTCATTGTATATATAAAATATAGTACTCTCATGGAACAGAAAAAAGTGGTATGGAATACACTCTACCGAGGGCGCTGTCGTAGGAAAATATTGTCGTGGAGACTTTTGATTTAGGGTGGGGAAGTAATTGAGGAAGAGCGAGAAAATTTTATCAGCTCTGGCAATGAGAAAGACGAGAATGAGAAAATGAAATTTGTTTTGTAGCATTTTTCTTTTGAGGGATCTTCTGTGTGTTTTGTTGTTATATTTTTTTGTCAAGAATATTTGTTTTGTTTTTGCTATTTCATACGCAACAAAGCAACGTTGTTCAATTTCGGCATATTTAACCAAAATACAACGTTGCTTTTTATTTGTATGGACACACATACATACCTATTTGAATAGATTTAAGTAGGAATAATTTTGAAAATTGATTCTTGATAGGATTAGGCTTTTTTTTGAATTTTAGTATATCTACATAGGAACTTTATTTTAATATATTAGGTAACTTACCTATGTTGATTGCAATTATTATTATTTTTGTTATTCAAAAGTATAATAATTGGTGTAATTTTGAAGAACAAAAATAATAATTGCAATCAACTATTTTAACTGCCTACATTAGATGCAGTGGGTGGTAAGGTAGTGGAAATTGTTTTTTTTTTGCAATTAATATAGTTATGTATGTACATAGGTATAAAACTATTTCTTTAAGCAAATCTAATAGGTACGTATACCTACCTATAATTTTATTAAAGAAAATAGCTTTTACATACATATGTACATAACTGTATAAAATATGGTATGGTAGAAAATAATTGTGATTACAAAAAAATATTTGTATTCGTTAATAGGTATTTATATAATTAAAAATAAAAAAAAAAGAAATTTGATATAGGTATAGGTAGAACAGTTTTTAAAATTTATTCATATAAACTTTGTTTGCAAAAATATAGAACATTTTCAATACTTTTTATGTGTATATAAACAATTTTAGAAATGTATAAATATTCACATAAAGCAATTGTAAAAAAAATCAAATAAGATTTTCGAGAAAAAAATAATTTTAGAAAACTTAAATTAATTAAAAAAAATTAGAATAAATAGAATAAAATTATTATTGACATATTTTTAAAAAATCAGATACCTTTTTTGGAAAAAATATTTTGTATGCATTTACATATTGCTTATAAGCTTTTTTAGAAAAATTAAAAAAAAAGAAATTTGGTGTCAATTTAAAAAAATTATTGATGCATCCTACATGAAAAATTTTTAAAATAAAAATAAACATTTTTTTACAAAAAAATAGTTTTTATCCATATATGTATTTTGTAAAAATATAAGATATTTGCCCTGCGAATTGTGAATAAACTAATATTTCTTTTAATGTTTGTCTACGAATTTTTATCAAATTTGGAAATTATTAATTCATTAAAATAAAAATTTTGAAATTTGAAATTCTACTTCTCAAAATTTTGAATTTCAAAATTCTAATTGATAAAATTTTAGTTTTCAATATACTACTTGTCAAAATTAAAGTTTTCAAAATTCTGCATTTCGAAATTCTACTTCTCAAAATTCTGCATTTCCAAATTTTACTTACCTACTAAGTTTTGTGCATTTTAAAATATTATTTCCCAAAATTCTACTTCTCAAAATTCTGCTTTTTAAATTGTACCTATTAAGTTTTCTGCATTTCAGAATTCTACTTGTCAAAATGCCTTTTTCAGAATTTTACTTACTAAGTTTTCTGCATTTCAAAATTTTCTTTCCTAAAATTCTGCATTTCAAAATTCTGCAGTTCAAAATTTTGTTTTTCAAAATCTTACTTACTAAGTTCTCTGCATTTCAAAATTTTATTTCCTAAAATTCTGCATTTCAAAATTTTGCTTTTCAAAATTTTACTTACTAAGCTTTCTGCATTTCAAAGTTTTGCTTTTGAAATTTTTACTTACTAAGCTTTCTGCATTTCAAAATCCCTTTTTCAAACTTCCGCTCTTCAAAATTTTACTTATTAATTTTTATGCATTTCAAAATTTTATTTCCCAAAATTCTGCATTCCAAAATTCTACTCTTCAAAATTTTAGCTTTCAATATAATTTTTCTGTATTTCAGAATAATACTCAAGACTCCAATTCTCAAAATTCTGCATTTGAAAAATCTGCCTACAAAAATAATTGTCTATCTATACAAAATAATTGTTCTGAGTGGTAACCGTTTAAAAATTCGTCTATTTGAATATAAATCCTACATTTGCTCCAATATACATTCAAACAGCGAACGAAAAAAATCAAACCAAACAATATACCGTTTTTTCTCTATGCGTGAAGCAAAAAATGCCACCTCATACTTATTTGTATAGAAAATTGATAAAAAGAAAACAGAAAATAGCTTTATTGTCGTCGCTTTGTTCTGCACCTTCGGTTTGCTTTTACCGAAAATATTATCACCCCTTCCTGATTATCGTCTGTCCTCACTCTCCACAACTCTACGTAAAAAGTTATGGAATACGCTCGTATGGGGCCGCATCGTTCGTTCCTCTTCATGAGAGTACTATATTTTATATATACAATGGTGAAGTTACGGAAGAGAAAGAAGGATAGGAAAGATGATCCGTTTTCAATCCATTTGCAATAATTTTTCGGTTCATTTTCAATCCGTTTTATAACCGATTTCATACTTTTTCCGATTCATGTATTGTAAGTCCGTTTTTGGTTTTTCTTTTAAGCCACTTTGAATCAATAAATAATTTAACAAGTCTAATTAAACTATATGCTAGTAAAAATACTTGTTGATTTATTTCAGCACCATTACTAGAATTCGTTTTATATTAATAATATTTCCACTGTAGAGCACACATTTGACAACTTGTTTACGTGTTCGAAACCTTAAAAGTAGATCAGCTTTATAACTTTTGTATACATTTAAAAAAAACGCTTAAACTAAGTATATTAAACAGGCAGAATTGTTTTCGCTGTATTGGAGTTAAAACCAAAGTGGACCACATACCACTCGGGAAGTTTTAATTCTGTGACTTGCAGTATGTTTGTAATATTAAGCGTTGTTCTGCTAAAACTGGTTCAGTGTTTATTCCAATCAATGATTTATGTGTAGAACTGGTTCATAGGGTAAATTATTTTTAAACAAGATTTGAATGAGTAACATATAAATGAAATTAAAATTATTAAATCTTGGTTTTAACCTTTACGCTTTACATTTTGCATTTCGATGTTTTTAGTAATATTTTTGAGGATATTTTTATCTAAAAATTGTTAAGGGTGTATTTTAATAGTCCAATCCTTCTCCAAAAACTGATTAGACTTCAATTAATGTATCTACTGGAAATGCAAAACAACAGAGAGCTATGTTCTGTAGTCTATGTATGTTACTGTATTCAAGGATCAGAATCTTAATGTACAATCCTAAATTTTTATAATATAAGTACATTAAAAAAAAATAAAACAGGAGAAATTACCGAAAACTATTAATAATAAAATGCACACAACTGGGCCCCACGAACGCGTTTTTATGTATATGTACATAATGTAATAGATTTAGAATTTTAAAAATGAATGTTATAAGAGAAACCTGTTGGGGGTACATAGATAGAAATGGCGACCACTGGCAGTCTAGCCCTATGGCCAATTAGAGCTGAAGTGCTCCATTTTGGTACACATAACTCGTGTGAACCTGTGGATGGAATTGATATGGTAAATTGTGGACATTCTCAGGGAGTCGTCCAGTTTGGATTGAGATCAAATAGTAACAAGTGATCTAGTAGGTTTTGATGATTCTTTTTGGTTGTTCGCTCATTGTATATATAAAATATAGTACTCTCATGGAACAGAAAAAAGTGGTATGGAATACACTCTACCGAGGGCGCTGTCGTAGGAAAATATTGTCGTGGAGACTTTTGATTTAGGGTGGGGAAGTAATTGAGGAAGAGCGAGAAAATTTTATCAGCTCTGGCAATGAGAAAGACGAGAATGAGAAAATGAAATTTGTTTTGTAGCATTTTTCTTTTGAGGGATCTTCTGTGTGTTTTGTTGTTATATTTTTTTGTCAAGAATATTTGTTTTGTTTTTGCTATTTCATACGCAACAAAGCAACGTTGTTCAATTTCGGCATATTTAACCAAAATACAACGTTGCTTTTTATTTGTATGGACACACATACATACCTATTTGAATAGATTTAAGTAGGAATAATTTTGAAAATTGATTCTTGATAGGATTAGGCTTTTTTTTGAATTTTAGTATATCTACATAGGAACTTTATTTTAATATATTAGGTAACTTACCTATGTTGATTGCAATTATTATTATTTTTGTTATTCAAAAGTATAATAAATTGGTGTAATTTTGAAGAACAAAAATAATAATTGCAATCAACTATTTTAACTGCCTACATTAGATGCAGTGGGTGGTAAGGTAGTGGAAATTGTTTTTTTTTTTGCAATTAATATAGTTATGTATGTACATAGGTATAAAACTATTTCTTTAAGCAAATCTAATAGGTACGTATACCTACCTATAATTTTATTAAAGAAAATAGCTTTTACATACATATGTACATAACTGTATAAAATATGGTATGGTAGAAAATAATTGTGATTACAAAAAAATATTTGTATTCGTTAATAGGTATTTATATAATTAAAAATAAAAAAAAAAGAAATTTGATATAGGTATAGGTAGAACAGTTTTTAAAATTTATTCATATAAACTTTGTTTGCAAAAATATAGAACATTTTCAATACTTTTTATGTGTATATAAACAATTTTAGAAATGTATAAATATTCACATAAAGCAATTGTAAAAAAAATCAAATAAGATTTTCGAGAAAAAAATAATTTTAGAAAACTTAAATTAATTAAAAAAAATTAGAATAAATAGAATAAAATTATTATTGACATATTTTTAAAAAATCAGATACCTTTTTTGGAAAAAATATTTTGTATGCATTTACATATTGCTTATAAGCTTTTTTAGAAAAATTAAAAAAAAAGAAATTTGGTGTCAATTTAAAAAAATTATTGATGCATCCTACATGAAAAATTTTTAAAATAAAAATAAACATTTTTTTACAAAAAAATAGTTTTTATCCATATATGTATTTTGTAAAAATATAAGATATTTGCCCTGCGAATTGTGAATAAACTAATATTTCTTTTAATGTTTGTCTACGAATTTTTATCAAATTTGGAAATTATTAATTCATTAAAATAAAAATTTTGAAATTTGAAATTCTACTTCTCAAAATTTTGAATTTCAAAATTCTAATTGATAAAATTTTAGTTTTCAATATACTACTTGTCAAAATTAAAGTTTTCAAAATTCTGCATTTCGAAATTCTACTTCTCAAAATTCTGCATTTCCAAATTTTACTTACCTACTAAGTTTTGTGCATTTTAAAATATTATTTCCCAAAATTCTACTTCTCAAAATTCTGCTTTTTAAATTGTACCTATTAAGTTTTCTGCATTTCAGAATTCTACTTGTCAAAATGCCTTTTTCAGAATTTTACTTACTAAGTTTTCTGCATTTCAAAATTTTCTTTCCTAAAATTCTGCATTTCAAAATTCTGCAGTTCAAAATTTTGTTTTTCAAAATCTTACTTACTAAGTTCTCTGCATTTCAAAATTTTATTTCCTAAAATTCTGCATTTCAAAATTTTGCTTTTCAAAATTTTACTTACTAAGCTTTCTGCATTTCAAAGTTTTGCTTTTGAAATTTTTACTTACTAAGCTTTCTGCATTTCAAAATCCCTTTTTCAAACTTCCGCTCTTCAAAATTTTACTTATTAATTTTTATGCATTTCAAAATTTTATTTCCCAAAATTCTGCATTCCAAAATTCTACTCTTCAAAATTTTAGCTTTCAATATAATTTTTCTGTATTTCAGAATAATACTCAAGACTCCAATTCTCAAAATTCTGCATTTGAAAAATCTGCCTACAAAAATAATTGTCTATCTATACAAAATAATTGTTCTGAGTGGTAACCGTTTAAAAATTCGTCTATTTGAATATAAATCCTACATTTGCTCCAATATACATTCAAACAGCGAACGAAAAAAATCAAACCAAACAATATACCGTTTTTTCTCTATGCGTGAAGCAAAAAATGCCACCTCATACTTATTTGTATAGAAAATTGATAAAAAGAAAACAGAAAATAGCTTTATTGTCGTCGCTTTGTTCTGCACCTTCGGTTTGCTTTTACCGAAAATATTATCACCCCTTCCTGATTATCGTCTGTCCTCACTCTCCACAACTCTACGTAAAAAGTTATGGAATACGCTCGTATGGGGCCGCATCGTTCGTTCCTCTTCATGAGAGTACTATATTTTATATATACAATGGTTCGCTGTTGCACAATCATCCGGAAATTGGATCGCTCACTCAGTCGGACCACCACACTCGACTACACTATAGTGCATGTACATATATGCTAAGCTAGGTAGCTTGTTGACTGATGGTGAAACAGTAGCCAATCCGATTGAGTGATCATCCGGCCCCCGCACCGTAAACCTCCGTCAAAACAATCAGTCCACTAGCTCGGGCTCTAAAGAATCAAATGGATGGCAAGGCACAGAAGTAACCGAAGGTCATCCTAGATCCATTTCGTTGCATTGAGAAAAGAGATTAAATTTTTGATCTTCATTTTCAAAAGTTCATCGATGGCGTCAAAAAATGCTCTAAATTTAGCCAGAGCGAAGGAATGCCATTGGCCAGTCTCCCCAACAGGTAGTTACGATCCTGACTATGTATTTCCTGGTTCTGCATGTCATATCATCAAGCGTTCGTGATTTACTATAGGTAGGCCAAATCTTTCTAAACATAATGTAGTTATTTCACCTCTACGGCTTAATTCGTTAAGAAAAATTAAGAGGGTATTGATCCTCATAACTCGGAGTGGAATGTTGACTCTTTCCGTGAGTTATGAAGGGCTGATTCTTACCTGGCCAGCTCGTTCGTCGGTTCATTTCCATCAATGCCACAATGACCCAGAACCCAGCTAAGAGTGAAATATGGGGTTAATATTGAGACTTGTTTAGTCCGGCATTACTGGATCAATTTGGAGGATGATGTACTAGAATTAATGCCTCTAACAGCACCTGACTATATCTATGATAATAGCCGTTATACGGTTCCGGTTTTGGTCTTGTTTGAATACATTGCATGTCTTCCTCTTAGCCGGGACTTAAACACTAGCAAAGTCTGGTAGCCTTCATTTTGTATTTTTCAATTTTTTTTAAGAACTCAATATTTTGAAAACCACATGCTCACTTTTATTGAACATTTTATTTTACGCAAACATTTTTTTTTAATCTTAAAAAAAACGGTGCCGACTACATAAATTAAAAAAATGGATTTAGAAAACCGTATTTTTATCGAAAACAGCACCTAGAATTTTAATACAAAATTTTCTGTTTCGTTTAATCTGTACGATCTATAATTTAATAATAAAAATTTAAATTAAGATATTAGTGACGGAACTATAAACCTATTTTTTGGTAGGTACCAGCATAACGCATTTGAATGAAATTTTGTAGACAGAAACTTCTAAAAAGTTAAAAAACATTGCATATTGAACTTTTGAAAATTCAATATCTCAAGAATGGATCAATAATATTTTTATATATAATTTTTCTATAATGTGCTTCTGAAGATTTTTCTTCGAAATATCTATTTTCAAAATTCTAGGTCTCTCACAAGGAAGGTTTAAAAACTTTTAAAAAAGTTCAAATAGGTATTAATTTTTTTTTAATTAAATTCTTATAATTTTAATAAAAATTTAAAATTGAAGTAGGTACTTTTGTTTTTAAAGATTTTAAAAATTCGGTTTAATATTTTATTCTATTTTTGTTAAAGAAATCTAATGGCAGAATCAAGTGCGTATTTTATTTTGTAAAGTTCAGCTCATCTTACATCAATTAGGTAACAATCTAAAATGAGGAAAAGTTGAAAAGATCCATTTACATTTTGTTTTAACTTATGACACGTACAGTGTGTAAACGGATCATATTTATACCGAATTCATTTGAAAGGTTTGTCCTAAAAATTTAAACTTGAAAAATTGTAGGTACCTCTTGACTAGCAACAGATATTTTGTGAGGCTAATGCGCCAAATCACATTTAGGTTGGTCGCGATTGCAATATTAAAGTCGGAGCAGGTACCACAGGTTCAAGTTGAGACACGAGTAGTAACATGAGGCCTTTTCGTCTTTTAGTTTGTAGTGCATTTTAAAATATTTAGCAATTTATATTTTTGAGCGTGTGTGGAAGAATTCGCCTACGATGGCAAATATACTCGTGTCGAAAATGGTGAAGCTACGCATCTTCAGAAATACTGTTTCAATCTTCGACTTTTTTGTTGTCGTGGTGTGATATGATTCTATATTCGTCTTTGGCGTGCGTTTAATGCTTTCATATTGTATGACCTGCAACAAAATAAATAAAAAAAAACAAGCATTACAAACTACATAGTCTGATGGAAACCTGGCAATATTCCAAACAAGAGTTTTTGAATGCATTTCCAAAATAAATTTTTGTTTATATCTTGTTCTCTTATTTTAATTTTATTGATGCGTAAAAATATAAAATATAACTAAGTAAAAATATCGTCGCCTTTCTTTCAAAATCTTGCAAATTGAAAATAGAAATTTTTTCAAAAGATACCTACAAAAAATCCATTTGAAAAGTAAAAAAAACAAAACTGAACTTAGAAAGGCTTAAAATGGGTTGAGAACATAAGAATCATGATGCAGTATTTGAATTGAGTATTTGATTTCCTTGATTGGTTTTGATCTGAATTATGAGTACATTTGTTTTTTTTTATAATTTGGACTTAAAGAGGTTTTGAAAGGTTTCGCCTACCTTAGCTTTGCGAGTTCTTTCCAATTTTTGAAGCTTCTTGCCTAGGGACATTTTGAGCTTGGTAAGCTCTGAGGTAACTTACCTTTAATTCGTTATGTAAATCAAATTTGCTACGAACTCTGTTAAATTTCTAAAGTTTTTGATTTATTTATGCAATTTTATTAAAAACCTTGGTTGTCTTTATAGTCTCACATTTTACTTTAGGATTTATTTTCTGTATCCCTTGGCATAATGGTAAGTGTGTTGGATTATCAAACAGGGTGTCTTGGGCTTGATTCTCTATGTTTTTTAGGGGTGTACTGCCTCTTGCGAAGAAGAATCCTCCAAGAGTGTCTTTTGCTATGAAAAATGCTGCTCAATAGCCATTCGGAATCGGCAGAATATTATAGGTCCCCTCCATTCCATCTAACGCGCACACCAAAATGGTTGAGAATTGAAAGTCACTGTACTATACTCTGTTCAACAAAAATTGTCAGTACAGGGAAGATAGGACGTTTGCCTCTCACTCTGGTTTCATTGGCTTGCATAAGTGTTTCGCCTTTTAAAGCGCTCACAGGGTTTCCGTAGTTTACATTATAAATCCCCAACACTCAACATACTCGTACTCAACTTCATAAAATTTGTTCTCAAAAGCTTTAAATCCCAAAAGCTCCTTAATAAAATCCACTGAATAAGCACCTTGCTTGTAATTTAGAATGATAATGGTAACTCTGTTTTGATGTATATAACAAGCGCACGATCGTATTGACCTGACAGTAACCCTTTTCCTTTTCCCTTCAGCAGTGAGACACAACGGTTTCGGGAGAGATTAAAAATGATATCTAGCAAGTTTAAAGAAAATCGGCCGAGCAATTTAGGCTGTAGTCGAACAGATAGATAGACAGAATTGCAAGACCTACTTTTTTCGTCTTCGGTATCATCGAAATGTCAACTTTTATCACAAAGTAATTCAAACAAATAATTCAAGTTGTATTCGTTTAAATCTGATATTCATAAGATAAGTACAGGTATGCCTCAGGGCATATTCTGATCTCGACAGCATTATCCAATGGACCTACGTAAATTTTAATGCTTCAAAATATCTCCTCTTGGAAAGCACCCTCTCAATGAGCTGAACTTCTATTAAAAGAATCCGAAATGTGATCAAATATTCAAGATCGGTAATAAAACACTGCAAAGTTTTTAAGTATCCTTCGTCGATGTTAGAAATGTGTCACAATATTCTTCCAAAGCTTGATAACAATTCTGATATTTGGGCAGGTGCTCTAATATCGCACTTGTGTCTCTTGGATATAATCAAAAAAAAAGATCTTTAAAAATGATAGATTTAGAACTGCATATGTATAATGGAAACATTTGCGTCCCTCGATCTCCACCGCAATGTTTTAGTATTTCATTATTTTATCACTATTTTATTAACAATGTTCTTTTAAAAGAACCAGTTGCATTCCCCCTTAAACAGTTCAACCGTAATTTTTGTGCTTCAGAAAATGCCCATCAGCTTACCTTTGAGTACAACTTCCGACGAACTGTTAAATTCAGAGATTCTTTCTTAAGTGACACTACACGAATGTGGAATACTTTACCCGGCCATGTATTTTCCCAACCATTTAAGACAAATGTTCCTTGGTAAATCTCCTTTTAAATCCTCTCTATATTTCCTAAACCCTTGCATTGAGCTCAAACATTTTAAGGGTAGTGCGTTAAAAAAATGAAAAGGCATAAAAGCTTTCTTAGTCCATTTAATTGAGGAAATTTCTTTTAAAATTATTAATGTCTTCTAGCGCCAATGCCCCTTTTTGCGCTTTTAAATCGAGCATATACCAGTATGTCCGTTTAAAAAGCAGACCTATGATTGTATGTTTTATATGAATCATAAAAAAACATGTTTTTTGTATAATTATTAAGTCTTTTTTGCCTAATTCGTGTTACTAAATGCTTATGGAGCTATGGTCATTGACCGTCTTAAATTCATTTTTTTTTTTTTTCAGTTTATGGGAAAATTTTTGATCGGAAATATCACACACACAAACAACAGATCTTCATTGGTCGATCATGCAAATTCTTCGACGATTAATATGGTAAATAAGGTAGACATCATCATCATAAAACTATCGCTCACAATAAATTATTAAACTAATTCTTCCGATACTTAAAATTGATAGGCAAAGTAGGTAAACGCATGATTAACATACAATCTATTGCTGTATTCCATATGGTATCTAAAACTTACTGCCATTTGAATACGTTGAAGCTAATTTTAAAAACTTTGAAAAAATAGGCTCTAAAATTGGCAAGTGGGAGAAAATTTGAAAAGTGTTTTTACACTCTGATCGCGGCCCCACTAAGCTACATCATCCGTTTAACATTTCCACTCCGGTCTTAACTTCATTAATTCCGATAAATATATGTGAACTGATTTTAAATTGGTCGATTATTGAAATCGCTTACGTTGCTTAGGATAAATGGACAACAATTGATTCATAAATAAATTAAAATTCAGCTGATTCACGTTTACAGATCAGTAAAGAAATTTATTCACAATGGTCTACGAAATATATTTGGCGTTCGATTTAGCCAGAAGTTTGTATAGCTATCTAATACATGATTGTAATATTATTGCCAGAATGTATTTTTACTTCACGTGGAAGCCTTAACTGATGTAATCAATGAACCTGTAATATGACAAAGTTTTACAAATCAAACGCGACGTAGGACAGAAAATTAATTTAACGAATTTTCATTGAGCACAAGCTCACATTCTGAATCTCAACCTTAATAGGAAAAGGACTTTAGTGTTTATATACCCCCAAACGCAAAATTCGCCAAGTTGAAATCTGCGAAAGGCCGAGTTTTTGTGCACGGCGAAGAACCGACTGCCTCGGGTTCTGCTGTACACTTTCACGGACCGCGTCGATTTTGCGGGTGATCTTCCTTTGAAGTATGAATATTCGCTGGTTAATTACCGAACAGGCCCCATAGCGACAAATTTGATCACCACACTTTGAAGAGTCGACTGTGAAGGGCCACTACGCCTACCGTAAAATGTGCGCAACGTTTGCACTAACGAACATTCATTTTGATAATAAAGTTTAATCATATGAATGTTCTGTTCAATCCTGTTACTTCGTAGTGATTTGAAATCTGTTACTGAATAATAACAAATTTGACAGACGTCACTTAAACAACATGGCTGCCACAAGCCGCCAAAATCTGAAAATGGCAAAACTGCAAACTGTAGGAATGGCATCCAAAATAATACAAAAACATGCAACAAATCCAAATCCTGGCCAAAACGAAATAACAAAAATAAAAATTGATTCCCGAGATCAACATTTTTTTAGAACGTGGTAAACGTGTGTCTGTGTATATTTCTTCTTCTTGATTTACAAAGCAAAAAGCGGTTTGTAAGCATTGCATTATGCCAAAAATGTGGAACTTATTGAGGTTTGAGATTCGTTTTTTCAAAATTGTTAAAACAATAGCAGCAGCTACTTGCTTTCGAGAACTCATTTTCGCAATGAAATAAATTCCATGATCACTCGATCACAGCAGTTTCTTCGTAAGTTAATATAAAAGATATTGTTAGTGCTTACGTAAGTTCTACTTACGAGAGCATTTCTTACTGTAAGTTCATCTTAAGTAAAAACTTTCTTGTAAGTTACTTCTGGAATAGTTACATAAATCGTAAGTAAAACTTACATGAGTAATCTTGGCCTTATACTTACTAGTTATATGTGTAATTAACTTTATTATTAAAATTCCACAGTTAAGATTAAGTAGGAAACAATCAAAAGGGTCATAACACACTTGGTCAATTTTGAACCGGTCTAACGGCAGAATTAGACTGAGTTCGTAACAGTAAAACTTCCGCAGTCCTGCCATATATTCTGTTGCTGAATTTGCAGTAAAATTGAAAACACTGGGGTTAGTGCCTGCTTTATATCTATTGTCAGCCTTCCGCAATTTAACCTTTTCCAAAATAGATTTAGTTCAATTACAACAAACTTTAGGAAGCTTTGTGTTATTATAATGTAAGAAACCTTGTTAAGAAAATTCTTATTTTTAAGAATACGCCTGAACATCATTATAAAGATTTTCGTATTCAAATAACATTTTTCTTCTTCTTCGGATTTTTTAATGTTATTACTTCTGCCAACTTCTATCTCATGCTGTCAAAAACGCTTTCTTCATAAAGACAGAAGAATAAGCCTTAAAATATTTTATTAATAACCATTTTTAAAACGTATTAGAGAACAAATCAACAGTTCTTAACAAATAGTTTATTGCCTATATTTCCACATTTTCTAACACCCATATTAATAAAGATGGTTTAGTGGAGGTTTATTGTTAAGTCCTGGACTAAGTGC
Source organism: Philhelius festivus (assembly GCA_963931855.1). Taxonomy (NCBI): domain Eukaryota; kingdom Metazoa; phylum Arthropoda; class Insecta; order Diptera; family Syrphidae; genus Philhelius; species Philhelius festivus. The sequence goes on along the minus strand of OZ007556.1, from coordinate 76,558,086 downwards.
GAAATTTCATTAATAAAACAAATTTTCTGTTAAGTGACGTTTACTAATTATGATTAAGTTAAACCACCGAAGTAGGTGGTTTAGCGTCATTTTACTATTCCGGGAACATTTTGTTTTTATTAATATAAATATTTAAGCCAGGACTAAACTCCTATTCTATGGTTTAGTAAGACAGTGGACTATAGAAGGAATAAGCGTTTTTTATTAATATGGGTGTAAAAGTTTTGCGCTAGTTTAACAATTACTATGATATCATTTTAAACAAATTATAAAAACTGCACATGCAATTAAAACTGTGTAGTACACGCAAAATGTACACATACATACGTGAACCGATTCAATTTGTAGTAGATGATTTCTCTTTCGTCTCGTTTCATTTGACACATTTTGATTATGTGACTCGTCTACAAACTTTATGTTCCACCGGTTAATTTCTCCCAGTGTAAATAAAAGAATACATTTTATTAATTTTAATAAATTTTTTTTTAAAGTTTTGTACAAAATTATATGTTTAGAGTTAATATAAGGGTTTTGCGGTAAAACAAAACTCTATTGAAAGACAGAACTTTTTGGAAAATGTGATTTTTTAAATTGAACATTTAACCGATTTTTAATACTTACTTTAAGAAAAAATTATATTTTATTCAAAAATAACGGTAACCACCTAGAATTGTGATAAGATTGTTTCTGCCGCGTTTAATTTTTAAGATCAATAATTAAATAAGAGATTTTTTTTTAAATTAAAACATTACTTACAGTTTCTAACTTAAGAATCATATTTCTGACTTTTGACTTTCTCCTTATTGGCACAATAGATTTTTTCACAAAAATTTTTTGAAATTGTTTACCTATGTACAGGGTGGGCCCTCTGGTGGTTTATTTTTAAATCATAGGTTATTTTGACACTAGTAGCTGTTGCCCGCTCGAAATTTTGGCGGAAAGTCAGTATCAGTAGAAATGAGTCGCTTTAGCTTAAACAACGTTGGAAAAAATATATTTCCAAAGTGAGTGCTGTGTAGCCCCAAAAATGCGTTTTTTTAAAAAAGAAGTTTTGGTCGAAATGAGTTCATGAGACTGTTATGCTAGTGGACAACACTCATGGTCCCCGTCTTCGTACGGTACGGTGGTTAAACATTGATAGCCTTATTTATTAGAATTCGCTAAACGGGTGAATAGTTATGCAATGCATAAGGACTTATTCATCCACTATACAAATTCATATTCTATAAAACATTTGCCTACCCATCAAAGTTATAATGAGCGTGTGTCAAATAAAGTACCAAAAAGTAAGAATCTATTACATTTAGCCTTCATAACACTCAGCTGCTTGTTAAAAAAAAAACATTTTGTCTGTCCATCGAATTTTATAAACAAAAATGGAACTACCAAAAGCTAAAAGAATAGATAAGATATGTCATTATCTCTAGCACAATACTGGTAACCGAATTGTTATTCATTTTATCCTAGCTGGAAATACTCCTCAGACAAGTTATTGAGGATAAAATTCAATAATCCAAAATAAAAATTGCAGCACTAACACACCGGTTGAAGAAGGATGCGTAGAGAAATCACCAACAAGTATATTTATCTATTTAATTCTAAGCAATTTTTATTTTAATTTGTTCTCAATATACGAGTAATAGTATAACATTTTAGTTTCAATAAATAAAAATAACATAAGGCCTTAGTTTTAATAACAAGTAAAAGACATTTTATTTTGTTGATAATCTTAATAATTCTATGTGATGTCAAATTGAATGTGACAATTCAATACTAAAATGTCCTCATGTAGGTACTATTCAACCTTCAAACGCGTTTAGCTTATAATAGGTGCGTTTTATTATTCACAAATCTATCTGGATCCGGATCTGGATTAAGTTTTAACATGTATTACAAAAACAATTTGGGATCCTGTTTTCTATCGGGATCTATTTCAAAGATCCAAAAATTAGTTATTACACTGGCGAGTAGATGGCTTTTTATGGTAAGGTAGTGTAAGCTATAGTGTAAAGAAAAAAGACAAGACATAGGGCCCTATTATGACTCGCGAGTCGAACGTTCGCCTTTAGTCGAACGATTTGGCGAACTACCTTTGTCGTGGTATTATGAATAGCGAACTACGACGTTCGCCTTTGAATACAATTCTGCCAACGTCAAAAATGTAATGTCATTGAGTCATTAATAAGCGAAACAAAAAATTATATCAAAAATATTTGTTGATGGAAAATTGTTCTCTGTTTAAAAATATAAAGTAAAATAAAATTAGCAGTGTTGATTTGTTTATTAAAGATGAGGATGAGGAAACGAGAGATATGTAGACTGAGAACACGTTTACCAGATAGATCCAACCCACTTCAAGTTCCAGATAATTTGTATGAACAAAATCATTAATTATTTTTCAGTTCAACTCAGTGTTCTTTTTAGATTTTTGAATGGCGTCATTGTGTCTCCGTCTGTTTTTGGAGTAGCTTTGATCGTTCATAGTCATTACGTCTCTTGATATGGGCTGTTTTACCTTGTGAAGAAGTCGTAGCTGACGGCACGCGGGTTAGGGTTTTCAACGTCTAATTCCACTTCTGCATATCGTTGCAAGACTTCAGGAGGATGCGTCGCAGTGTATTTCCCGAAGGGTTCACACCGTATTGGAAACTGAGTTATCCATCGACAACCTGTTGCGACAGTATACAAAGAAAGTTGCCCAGAAGATCTTCGTTGTTGGTCGCTATTTTTTTTTTATTTTAATTTGTTGTCAAGCCAAACTTTTGAAGATAAATTTTAATAATGCATTTCTAAAATATTTTTTTTCTACATACTTTATAACACTGTTTTCCTTCGCGGTGAAACCGGTAACAATATTTTGTTTGTTTTTTTTTTTTGTTTGAAGATCCAAACGATTCCACACCTTTGGCCATATCGACGTTTGCTTCCATAAGCTCAACAATCTTTGAAAATGTATTGTTGTTCGTTCTTTTTATATTAATAATTTTATTGTTAACTTTATTATTAAATTATTTCTTTGAATAATCTTCTTTTATTTTCACTAATTTCATATGTAAATAATTTCAAATATCACATAAAAACTTCGATTTTATTCAAAGTCACCAAGAATTACAGTTCGACCTATTTTGATAGAGAAAGGCGAACCTTCGCTAATTGTAATAGAGCGAGATTTCAATTCGCCAAATTTTTGACATTTCAAGCGAACGTCCAGTAGGCGATTCGCAAACGTTAATGCCAAATAGTCACATTCGCCAATTTTTTCTTGCGACTCGCAAGTCATAATAGGGCCTATAATTTAAAATTTCCAAACCCAAGGATAAAAAGAGACTGGCTTATAACACTGCTGTCAGTAAGATCCGTATCGTTTTATTATCAAGGGATGATCCAGATTCGGATCCAGATAGATTTGTGAATACTAAAACGCACTTAATAATAAACTAATGTTTAGATGTTTGAAATAGATCCAGATTAATAACAGGACCCTAAATTGTTTTTGTAATACATAGATCCATAGTTATTAAAACGAACCTATTTATATCAGAGGAGATCCAAATATGAACTGTAAAGTCAAGCCTAATTTTATATTTACGTACATATGTATGTATGTACATACCTTCATACATACATAAAACTAAGAATTTTCAAAAATGGTATGACACAAAGTTAACGAGCGAATATGTGAATTAAATTTCAAAAACCAATCGATATCATCTTTTATATGCTTTCGTATTTTTCAAAGGCTCAAATTATATTTAATGGATATGTATCTGTTTGTGCACATATAGGTATGTACATATTTATGCATGTTTTATTATAAGAAAAAAATACTTTTTTTGAAAAAAATTTCGTTAAATCATTAATTAATGTTTTTAAAACAAGATGTAACTACATCTAGATACCTACCTACCTTATCTACACTTAAAAAACAACACTTCATTTTAATAACAAAGAGGTATAAATTGTTTTGTAAATTGAAACGAACGCTCAAAACCACTTACTGCTTTTAAAATACTTTTTTTCAAAGAAGAATAATTTCTTAAGTGCAATCATTTTATTTCAACTGTTTCAATGACAGACAGGAATTCACATTTCAATTTTGAAAGTGTAATTCTGTAATTTCTGTAAAAGTATCTCGTAGCCGTTGCTTGACGAACGATCCAAATCCAGGTTCCATTGCACTCGGCAGCAACCAGCAAAAGTATTACTCATTTCCTTCATTTTTTTCTTTTTTGTTTTTGTGATACTTATTATTTATTTCTTACATCAATTATTCCACTCTTCCACCTGGTTTCATGCACATTCATTTTCTTATCTAACTGCTGTTTTCCCTTACAATTCAACCAATGCTTATTGCTTAGGAGGTAAATTTGACTCACCGTTCCTTCGCACCCTCGCTCGGTCCCAGCAAACTACAATATCGTTTCAATCCGACAATTAAATGGCAACAAAATTGTCCAAATTGCGCCAATACAAAAGAAAAGTACATTTCCTTGAATGTATTTTGTATTCATAAAGACAGGGACGCACGAATAAAGGGAATAAAACTCGACTCGAAAACAATTGGGGCGTTAATGAATCCTGTTATTGTAGGCAGATAATTAAAGTTAAGAATTAGGATCATAAATTGTCTTGAAACCTAGTTAACAATTTTTATAGTAGGTACTAAAGGTACTAATACATATAATAGTCCATATCAACGAAATTTATCTTAAACACATAGGGCCTTACCAACAATCAAATTAAGAGACGACTTTAATATTCGAGCGAAATCAAGCATTATTTAATGGACTCATATTTAATGGACTCATATTTAATGGACTCATACAACTGACTACTGACCACTTATGCTGCATTTTATTTTTTAAGGTTCCGTACAAAAAATAGTTCATAATTTAGAGTTCACATAAATATTAAGTTCATAACATGTGTGGTTAACTTTATAGAGCTCTTTAAATAATGGTCCATTTCGCTCAAATATTAAAGTCGTCTCTTAATTTGATTGTTGGTACGGCCCATAATGAAGAACACCCCATCTTTTTTTAGATGAGTTAAACCTTATAGCGGAAAAGGTCTTGGCTATTTCATATATTGAATAGGCGTTTTACTTTTTTACATCTGAGCAGAGCACCGAATAGAGTTTGAGCATGCCGAGTACGCTCTGAGCAGAGTTTGATCACAGCTCTCCGATTTATTAATGAAATACACTGGAGCCCTGAACTGTCAAAGGCGTCGATCTCCATTTTTATTTTTTTGTTTGCTTTTTTTTCGCGCCTGTCTGTTATAACGGGTGATTTTTTTGAGGTTAGGATTTTCATGCATTAGTATTTGACAGATCACGCGGGATTTCAGACATGGTGTCAAAGAGAAAGATGCTCAGTATGCTTTGACATTTCATCATGAATAGACTTACTGATGCCACAACGTCGAATTTTCAGTGAATGGGCCCTAGAAAAGTTGGCAGAAAATCCGCTTTTTTATCGACAAATTTTGTTCAGCGATGAGGCTCATTTCTGGTTGAATGGCTACGTAAATAAGCAAAATTGCCGCATTTGGAGTGAAGAGCAACCAGAAGCCGTTCAAGAACTGCCCATGCATCCCGAAAAATGCACTGTTTGGTGTGGTTTGTACGCTGGTGGAATCGTTGGACCGTATTTTTTCAAAGATGCTGTTGGACGCAACGTTACGGTGAATGGCGATCGCTATCGTTCAATGCTAACAAACTTTTTGTTGCCAAAAATGGAAGAACTGAACTTGGTTGACATGTGGTTTCAACAAGATGGCGCTACATGCCACACAGCTCGCGATTCTATGGCCATTTTGAGGGAAAACTTCGGAGAACAATTCATCTCAAGGAATGGACCGGTAAGTTGGCCACCAAGATCATGCGATTTGACGCCTTTAGACTATTTTTTGTGGGGCTACGTCAAGTCTAAAGTCTACACAAATAAGCCAGCAACTATTCCAGCTTTGGAAGACAACATTTCCGAAGAAATTCGGGCTATTCCGGCCGAAATGCTCGAAAAAGTTACCCAAAATTGGACTTTCCGAATGGACCACCTAAGACGCAGCCGCGGTCAACATTTAAATGAAATTATCTTCAAAAAGTAAATGTCATGGACCAATCTAACGTTTCAGATAAAGAATCGATGAGATTTTGCAAATTTTATGCGTTTTTTTTTAAAAAAAAGTTCTCAAGCTCTTAAAAAATCACCCGTTATTAGCCGCGCTCAGCTTCTTACTTCATCAGCTCTGTCTTTTTATTCTGAGCTCATAGAGCACGCTGCGAGTTAGTTCTGATTGAAAAAAGAATCACAGATCTTTTTTTGACAGTTCTCTGGTCTGAGCTTAAAAAGAAAAACGTCTAATATAGATAATGAATTAAAGTAGTGTGTAAGGCCCTCACAAAAAAATTACAAACAGTTAATTACATTGTCTGATATGTATGTTCAAATAAGATTTCATCTTTATATGCAGGTTGAGTTCGAATTCCAGACAATAATTTTATCTGTTTTATACATAGCATACAGAAGATGTTGTTTTCTCGGCAGTCTGATTGCAAATTTCATTTAATAATTTGCCCACTGAAATCAGAAATAAAAATGTCATCAATGCTGAAATAAAGATAGAAATAAAAATTGCTTGTGAAGGTCAAGGGTACAGAAAAAGTTTATTTTTCTCAAAAACGGATCCATCATGTTTATAAAATCTAAGCGTCTTAGTCTGTTTTGAAACAATACAGTCTGCAAGTCTCTGTGAGGCTTCTGGGCCGGCCGACCGACCAAAGACCAAATCTTGACAATGAGACAAATCCTGGAAACGACTAACGAATTTCAAGTCGAGACTCACTATTCAACTGTAGGTATTCATTGGAAGGAGCTCTATAAGACGTTGAACGAACTTGGGATCCTAGGAAAAATGATCCAGCTATGTCAATTTGTAATATTTAAATTCAATTAAAATGAAGAGTTTAGAGACTTGGCGTTGTTCAGGGCTGCCAAATTACTTCATTTATGTATTTGTGTACGTTTGACTCATTTTTATATAACTATCGAAATTTCATTTAATATGTGTTGTACTGACTCATTTTTTGCAAATCGAAAGTGATCTGAATGCACTCATCGCTTTCAGTATTCCAAGCATCTCCATCTTATCTAATACAACTTTTTCACCAAAAGATTAAAAAAGAAGATTAACTTTGGCAGCACCTATCAAAATACTAATGGTGTTTCATTTTTTCTTATAAAGGGGAAGCGAGAGAAAGAAAGTTTAATTCTTGTCAAATGATGAAAAATCATCAAGATAATTTAGCACGATATGGATGTAGGCCAAGAAAATTTAACAAGATTAATTTCTAATCAAATAGATTGGGGCAATAAATTTGTGTCAAATCTTTGAGATTTTAATCTTGGTGAAAACGTAGTATAAAAGCACAGATATATTTACTTCTGTTCAACTATATGTAAGATCCATCGCACTTCAGCCAAGAATGCATTAGTAAATAATAATATATGAAGAAGAGTTAGCTACACTGTGAAATAAACGTTTTTCAATTGTCAAGAACAGTAAAAATGGAGAGATATCTGATCTGTTCAGTATCTGAAACACTTTTTTTTTCAAATCTACTTCGTTTTTTGGGCGATTTTCTTCACTTTTTGAGTTCAGCATTGACATTCTGCTTTGTTGCCATCTGTTTGAATGCGATTGAAGCTCAGAAGAAACTTGTTGGGCTTGAAATAAACAAGGACTAGGACAAGAAAAAAACAAACATACAGTCCCTGGCCATATCATTAGACGCAGTATGTATTTTCCAGAAATTCATGGATTCAACTAGGTTATACGCTACTTTTAACCAACATCTGTCATAAGGAATCGGTTGTTTCCCCAGACCCTGCCTCTCATACAGCCCGGTCCCCAAAATATCCCTTTGCTGGTTTTTAACATCACTGACTTAAACCCTACTAAAAATGAGCGGGAACTGGTGAAAAGAGAAGTTTTTAAAGAGTTGATCACAACCAAAAGGATGGTCTTGGAAAAAAACATTTATGTCCGAAATTATCGTCCACAAACGCAGCAGACATTTCAGTCTTGCATAAATAGGAAGCGGCGCAGAATTGAAGCGGCAAAAGAAGACCCGACTAAATATTAGATTTTTTGTTTAATTTTAATCTTTGTCCAAAATATGGTGTTTTATAATTTTTTTTTTTAATGAGTAAACCAGCATCCCATTGATGACAATTTATAGAAGGTTTTAATGGAATTAAAGAAGACATAGACGACGGCAGGAATCGAACCTGTTATATTGAGGTTGACAGGCGAGCACACAACCATCGTGCCACGGCCACCCCTAAACATAACAATTTTTCCACAAAAAGAACAAATTTACTGCAATCAAATTTTCAAAACAGTAATTATTTTTGATTTAGCATAAAATCTATAGTGTGTTTAATAATAAGGACAGGGACTGTATGTTCTCTAACTATAGTTCAAAACTTATTGGAAGTACTTCGAAGTAGTTAAGACGTTCATACTCTAAAAAATCCTTATTCCGCCAGACCTAACAAAATTCTCCAAAAGATATTTGATCTTGAGTACGAGGAGGACGAAGATACAACCGGAGCTCTTTAAGCTGTACCAAGATGTGGATGTAGTCGAGAATGTTAAAACACGTCGACAACAGTGGTTCGGCCGCATTCAGCGATCTTACAACAAGAGAAGGAGAAGGAAATGATTTGACTTATTTCGAACAATTTTTGTATACAGAAATTTCTAGTAAGATATAAAGTATAATAAATAAAAAAGGTTGTGTGTACTGACGTACGCGCGATAGAAGTAAAACTTCTTTTCCCTTAAGCAAAGCCTCTGTAAGATTCTAACCTATAAACGTATGTACAAACATTTTGTATTCTAAAAACATGTCGCTGTATTTGACTGATAACGTGTTGTTTTGACATGTTACTGACAGCTGCATAGAAAATTTTTTACCCCCGACGCCGGAAAAGAAGTTTTACTTCAAAAATAAAATAAATTTGGTGGTGCTCCAGGACCTAGTGACTTAAAACTCTCAACTATTCCTGTGCGCGTGTTACCAGGAATGAAGGCGACCTACAATTTTTTGCCGATTCCGAACGCCTGATGAGCAGCACTTTTCATGACAAGAGATAGTCTAAGAGGATTTTTCAATTCCTGGCCAAGGACACTACACCTCGGAAAAACTTTTTTACAGCGGCTGAGAATCAAACTCAAGATACAAAGTACACCTATTGCAAATTTAAAAACAAAATTCATAAAAAGGCCCAGGCCCATCAAATTTTCCATTCGGCCCTGTGCGAACAACGACCAAAATTATTTATAGGTGTTTTCTAAGGAACAGCCAGCTATACCGTCAAAGTTCTGTGCTCTGTGCCACAGAATCAGTGGGAGGAAAAGGTTGAAGCAAAGAAGTATTCCAAAGAAGAAAAATATTTAATGGAATTGGGATTTGGGAAGAGAATTCTTTATCCGTAAAGTCAATGTAGATGGTGGATTGGTATGATGTCGATATGGTATGGTGATGGTGACTGGCTGGGCTGGCGATCGATGAAAAGAGGGCCGTTAGGGGTGGTATAGGAAGAAGCAATACAATTTTATTTTATAACAATGTTGGCAGGGAATTTGTAGGTTCTCAACAAAAGTTGGCATAGGTAGAGGACAGAGGTTGAGAAATTCTTCTGATTTGGCTTGATTTCTTCCATTTTTTAAATTGGTTTTCTTTGCTGTTTTTCTTGGTTTACTCACAGTAACGATTTTTGTGACTTATGACAGACCAACGAGGGATAGGTACATCAAAACAAGAAAGAATAGTTTGTGTGTGAAGTGGAGATAAAAACGAATTGAAGATAAAATAGGTACATTATATACTTTGGAGATAGACTCAAAGATATCGGATTAGTTTTTGGTTTCAACTGATGTGAAGATGTGATTGCAAAAAAAAAAATCTTTTCGTCTTTGGCGTTCTAATTTCATTTTTGATTCCGACTTGCGCAGACGAGTTTTAGGTATAATTGTATACATAAGTAGGTAATGAAATATTACAAAGATATAAATTTATTACTTACCTATGGGAACCGGTGATGGTTATAATAAAGTTTTTTTTTTTTTGGCTCCGAGTGGGGCTCAGAGCTGGGCCTGAGCGATTAGAGCTCGCTCCGAACTGAGATCGATGTGAACGCTCTTATCTGTTTAAAAATCATGATTGAGCACTGAGCTGTCATTTTATCACTTTTTTATTAAACTGTCAAAATTGTCAGCTCTGTATTTGAAATTGGTGTTTTCAACAATTTTTTTCTTTTTAATCAATTACTGGTAAATGAAAAAAACAATGAAAGAGCGAGCCCTGATCGAGCTCTGACCTAAAAAAGAAATGCAAATTGAATGCTCTGAGAGTTCCGAGTTAAGAAAGTAACATAGCCTACGAAGTTTTTTTTTTTGACAGCTTGATCAGTGCCATGATAAACAAAAAAAAAGGTACGTTCATTAGATTTTTGACAGTCACAATCATCTCGCTGGAAAATTAGATAGAAGGAAAAAAATTAATTTCATGCGATAATTTTTATTATTTTTCTATTTTTTCAGTTTATGTCTCTTAATCTACATTTAAAAAATTATTTTTTTACACTTATATCTAGAGACATAGCTTCTGCTTTTTTTAAGTGAGTTTCCATAAACTTTCCTTGTGTATATATGTAGAACTTCTTTATTATTTATCATAAAAATACTTTCTAGTAATTTAACTTTTTCAAGGAACATAGTGCTTTGTTTTTTCTAGTCCTCCTTCAGATTTTTCATCCACCCAAGTAAAACTTGAAGAAGTATTTTGGTCGTTGGTCAGTTTGCACTTCTTTATAAGGAAACCTGCGAGGTATTCAAGGACATCTTCTTTTAACTCGTCGTATTCAAATTCTGATATGTATTCTTCTGTTTGTAGATCGACATCCTGGTCTTCATCATCGTCAGCTTCCGGGTCGCGTATTGCCAAACTGTATATCAGTACAGAGCTCCGACGCTCTATAATAGACTACAGAATGCTCATTCAAATTAAGAGCATACTATATACTGTGTCAGATCAAAAGCAGATTTTTCTGTGTTGGTATACATTTTGCTCAGGAAACTAAGAGCAAAGTACCTGTGATTACAGAGCCATCGTTCACGTTGGTGTGGTTATTGTGTGTGGTGTGTGGTGCCGTGACATAAGGCCAAGTGACAAAAGGCCAAATTTGTTTGTGACTTAAGGCCAAACATAAAATGTTTTGTGTTGAGCAACAGTACCTTGTGTGGCCCGCTTCGCGGGTTTTCAGGATTTTAACTCCCTTTTCGGGGCTCACACCCGCTCACGCAACTCCGTTGCTCCGCTTAGGGTATGTTCAGTCGCCAGGCATCAGGCGCCTGTAGAAACAGTTTTCCTGAGCAGCAGTACATAACTGTTAGTTGTTTACTCCAATTAATGTAAAATACGTCATCACTTTTCAAGATGGCGACATGTCAGATGCAATAAGCATATCTTGTTTTCTTGTTCGGGGCTAAAAAAGAAAAACGCTTATAATTTGTAAGATTTTTTGGTGATTGAAAATAAAACGAGCTCTTTTAAATATGTATGTTGATGGTTACAAGTAGATGTGGATGGTTATTCCTCAGTGGAGTTTTTATTACCTTTATAACAATAACACATAGCTATGTACATTCAATTTGTAATCTTTCAAACGTAGACATACGTACCTATTTATGTGCCTGTTCAGCAATATTAAATGTTGGTCAAAATCGATAGAGCCGTTAATGAGAAAGTCGAAAATACCGTTCTATGATAGGTACCGCGTTGATAACTTTTTTTCGTAAATTAATTTTTTTTCACCAAAATTAATATCTTGTATCAAAATCGTTAGAGCCGTTTTCGAGATGAAATAAGATTTTGCATAACGGCTGTATGGTTGGTACCGCTGTGTTGAACCTACAAAATTTAAACTTTTTCTCTACGGAATCACCGAACGCCTTAAGTACTGAGTTCCAGTGGTTTAGGCTGTAGGTTGGGGTACGGACATACTAAATTATGCTTTTTATAAACTTAAAATTTTATATGCGATTTTCTTAGCATTTAATGATGTACATTTAAAGACAAAATTTTAAAAATTAATCATTTACCCGTTTTCAAGATATTGAATTTAAAAAAAAGAAATGTTTTTTTTTTTTTAATTTCACAGACAAGCAGATGGATTCGGGACCCACTTTTTCCGTGTTCTCTATCATCGTAATGTCAACTTTGATCAAAATCTCGAGATCAATTTTTTTCAAATGCAAAACTTGCCCTATAGTACCTACCTACATTATGTACATACATACATATATTGCAAGTATAAAAATATCTCGTGCTACACTTTTAGACAGCTATTTCAGCTGCAGCTCGAGTTCCAGTTGCAGAACTCCATTTTCAAATGACCTCAACTCCAAACTCATAATGCTGTAAATTTTATAAGAGTCGGTAAATATCAACCAATGATTGCATCTTGCAACAGCATCTAACTGATGAGCCTACTGTAGGGATATTCACTAAACATCGATGTATCGAATCCATTCGATGTTCACCATACGAGACATCGGATTGATCCGATGTTTTGCCTAGTAAATTATCTATTCGATGTATCGATGTTTTTTTTTTAAATCGAAAAACTATGACAAAGAACATAAAGACTTATTTTTATTAATTTCATTCAGGTCGGTGAATATGAGAATCGGCTCTTTTACGAGCAACTGAGCTGACTTTTTTCGAATTTGTAGAAATGATATGTAACTAAGCAACCGAGATAACGCATACTTTTGCAAAAATAGCCGTGTTTTTTTTTTTGGAAAAGTTATCCGCAGTACAGTAGGATTTTGTATGAGTAACAAATACAACATCCGCAGTAGGATCACTGCCAATACTCGAATAAACGTCAAATCTCTATCCGCAGCAGGATTTCACTTCTCCTTTTATCGGCAGTGATCCTACTGAGGATGTTATATTTGTTATTCATATAAAATCCTACTGTACTACGGATAAATTTTCCAAAAAAAACTCGGCTTATGTGCGCATCAGCTCTTTTTTGTCTTTAGTTCTTGTCTTTGATTAATTTCTTAGGTTTAGTCTTTCATTTCACTGTCGTGCCTGAAATGTACTGCTTCATATACTTGTTCTTACTCTCACTCATCTACAGTGTGATTTGTGAATCGAAATTTGCCTTTTTACGCTAATCTTAATCTAAAACAATTAAACTGATCATTTTTTTTGGAATTTTTAAGTAATAGATAATACTTTTGCTAGCGCATATTGTTAGTTTCCATTTGTTAAAGCAAAAAATCATTAAATAAAGTAGGTATTCGATGTTGAAAAAACATCGATGTTCTTAAGCGATGTATCGGAAGACATCGATGCCGGTTTCCGATGTCTAGCATCGAATAAACACATCGATGTTTTTCTTAAATGGACACCCCTAGCCTACTGTCGTACCTGGGCGAAACGCACTTTGTAGTTGAGGTCATTTGAACCTTCAATTGAATTAAATTCAATCAGCCCACTTAAACAGAAATAATTTTTTATTTGATATACATATGTATCTTCGCTATATAAAATAAATATAATTATATGAGAACTCCCAATGGGTAGCTCTGATAAATAATAATAAAGTTTTAAACGATCCCTTTAGACTTTGGGCAGTCTTACTGAGGTTAATGAATAAATACAGTTTAATCTTTATAAAAATGTGTTGCAGGGTAGGACAACACAAATAGTTAACATACATACATATATATATGAATATTAACACCCTTACTAATAAATTTTATTATTTATATTAATTCAAATTAAATTTTAATTGAAAACAAAAATATACGGTTGGAAATAGACCCCTTATATCATAGTAAAGATTCCTTGTAGGTATTTTATGTTTCAACAAGAATCCGTTGCTTAAGTCATCGTATAGACGTGACAACATGGTCTTCAATGAAATAAATTTTATTAGCAAGAAGTTTTGGAAAGGGTTTTTTTTCCACATTAACAAAGGTTAACTTATTCCAAAAAAAAAAATAAAATATATAATAGGTACTAAGATGAAAAGTACTGATCTCTTATCTTATTGGTACCTATTACGTATAAAGCACATTACTTCGGCAAAAGCTTCTGTTCATAATGGCCATGGCGACTGACCTGGGGCCTATTTCACCAACTACAAATTACAAGCACTCGGTTTCACAAAGTACAAGTAACTGTTTCACAATTTTGTCATTATTGCAAAAAAAAATTACAACTAGCCTTGGAAAGCAACAAGTTTGTGAAAATACCGTTTCACCAATTTTTTTTTCTTTCTGGTAAACAACAAGTTTTCCGCATTAACTTGTAAGCAAACTAAATTGTTTTTTGCATCTTTAGTGCGCGAGAAAAAAAGAAATTTTATTTTAAAAGTTTAGCAAAATGGTCACCAACCAAAGTAAAATGACCGAATGGAAAAATATTTTAAGTAAGTTAGCTTCCAAATCCATTCTGGGAAACAAGGACTGGAAATATCTCCACGACATTAGCTGGCAAAATGTCAAGAGAGGAACCATGGTAAGAAAAAACATAAAAAAAACCTAGTCAAATTGAAAATATCCCACTGTTACTTTTTAACAATATACTCGTATCAACAATCGCTGAGTAAGCCCGGTTAACTTATTCATATCGGAAACACCAAGATAATGCCCACCATTTCCAACCCAGTGCAAGACAGTTAGTAATTACTGCCTTGGATACAATGCACAATTTTCGTCCGTTCTGTGAATAATTCGGCCTCCAATGAGCAAAATTATTTCTTCCACCTTTGCAGAAACTCACACGAAAACACTCCGAAATATTAAAGTTTATTTGCGGACGATAAACTCTTCTTCTGCGATTCAAGACAATTTAATCGTTTGCACTATTATCGCTTTCACTTCCACTATGCCTTCGGCCTTCAAAAACTTGTAACAAAAATAACTTACGTCTTGACTCGTGTAGAACTTTTTTACAAATAAAAGGAAACTTGTGATTTTGCTTTCTTTGGTGAAACAGAAATACATAAGAAACTTGAAAGCTCACAAATTTTTTACTTGTAAAACACAAGTCTCGGTGAAACGGAAACTTACAGCCGTATCTATAAGATTTTCTTAAACTGCATCTTAGAGGTTATTTAGTTAAGCATACTTAAATATTTAATTTGGCTTTAAATGACGAAACTTCAATTCGTATCTATAATCGATTTTTCATTGGTACTTAACTAAACAATGGTTGTGTCACGTAACGTAAAAGAATGTGAAAATCTAGTACAGAAAAAAAGTAAATGCTGCTTCATTTTATACAACACAGCTGTTTTGTGACACCTTCTTTCAGTAAATAATTGGAAGACACATTTTTTTATTTGTAAAATCAAAAAAAAAATGGCTATCAAACACACACCCAAACACGGCGCCACAAATAAAAGAAAAAGATCTGAAAATTGGGATGCCTCCTACAAGGAAACTTTTTTATTTTAAAATTTGCAATAAGACACTACAAAACAGAATTATTTTATTCACAGATTGGGCGTTTTCCTAAATGCAGTGTTGCAGCGCATCATGAATTTTGATGCTTTTTTTTATTCACTTGCTTCAATAAAATAACGTTATTAAATACGAATTCTAAATTTTAGAGTTTTTTTTTAATTAATTGTAAAAGTAAATTTCAGAGTGAAGAAAAACGTTGCAAGGGCATCAAAATCCACGATGCGCTGCAACACTGCATTTAGGAAAACGCCTATTCTCTTCCAACAACGAGGAAGAAAGTGTCGATACAAACACTTCAAAGGCTAAGAGGGAAGCGTGGACGAAATTTCTTTGCGCGTACACATACTTTAATCAATACAAATTTTATGTTTCTTAAATCGTTGCACTTTATAGTTCTAATATAATATCACAACAAACAATACCTACAAACTCACAATTTGAAACTTCAAAATTTCAAAGATGACAATCGATATGTCAAAATACATTTTAAAATGCCTTTAAGTGACCCTTAAACGCGGTTGATGGCGTTTAAGTTACGAGGCCTTTAAGTAACGTTACTTAAATGTGAAAATTGATTATAGATACCGATTTCATACTTAAGAGCTGCTTAGAGGTATTTTAAAGTTAAGTAACCTTTAAGATTTGTTTATAGATTCGCCTGTTACTTTTTAACAAATTTTAAATTGTAATTTGCAATTACAATTTTGTAACTACAACAAACTGGTGAAACAAAATTTATCGAATTCTCATGAAGCTGAAGATCGCTGCATCGAAATGTATGTTTTCATTTAGGATAGCAGATCTCGATAAGTATCAAAGATATTGGAATATTTTAAACGCCAAAATGTTGGGCGTAAATTTTCCTATGGGCGATGTCCGTTACTTTTTTTAAATTGGATCCCGTTATATTTTATTTTAGTGAGTTTTAAAACTTTTAAGACAAAAAAATTTTTAGGAGAGGATATAGACCGCAATAATTTTTTTAGAAATAAAATAAATATGACCCAATGTAGAATATACGTTTCTCCAGGGGCGATGTTTCTCCTTTTTTTATTTTTTTTTTATTAAGCTTATTAAACCATGATTTAACCATGAAATTAAAGAAAAAAAGCAAAAAGTTTGTACCCTTATAACTCTGGATCAAAGAATCGTAGGTAAAAAAACGGTACATGAACAAATTAGAATTTTCAAACTCTAAAGGCGATGTTTCTTCTTTTTTTGATTTTTTTTTTTATTAAACTTTTTTAACCAAGAAATTAAAAAAAAAAAAAAAAAAGTTTGGACCCTTATAACTCTGGATCAAAGAATCGTAGGTAAAAAAACGGTACATGAACAAATTAGAATTTCCAAACTCTAAAGGCAATGTTTCTTCTTTTTTGATTTTTTTTTTATTAAACTTTTTTAACCATGAAATTAAAAAAAAAAGTTTGGACCCTTATAACTTTGGATCAAAGAATCGTATAGGTAAAAAACTTTGTACCTTACGATAAAACTACTGTTCATTTATAAAATCAATCGCAGTAACTTTATCTAAACTGTATATTTTTTTGCATAATATTTTCTCTGAATATCCATTCTTCGTTAAAACTTCATTCTTAACAAACCCTTCAAAATGAAACTAACAACGTTTAATGAAAAAAAAGTTGCACTTGCAATTTCGGCGTGTGCAGATACAATAAGTGATGTGCATAACAATCCGGCTAAGAATCCTGTTTTATTATCAAAAATTGTATCCAAATTAATGATAAAAAAAAGTGAAAAAAAAAATTTTTGAGCAATTTATACTTTGCCTGGTTTCATGACCTTCGACATTTCAGGACAATTGTGAGAAAAAAAATAAGTGAAAAACTGATAACTAAGCTCGAAGATCAGCAAGCTAGGGTAAGCGAGTCCTTACAGGCGACATCCAGTCCTTCAGTGTGTAAATTGAAAAAAAATTTTAATGAAATAGATTCAGGTTACCAACATTTTAAAAGTGTGTTTATTCACTCTGAAAATATCACTCGGAACTCTAAACTTTCAGGGGATCGATTACATTTATACTTAAGAACTTTTTTGCCTCGACTTGGTATATATTGTTCCTTAATTTTTAATGGATTAAAATCCAGAGAAAAAGATACACATATTGATTATGCGAGATGTAAGCATATGAACTGTTCAAGAAAATTTAAATTTGTCATCCATTTGTTAGGCCTATCAAGTGAATTGAAAGTATATGCATCAGGTGAAGAGAATCTGGATTTTCATGATCAACCTCTCGTTTACCAATTAAGAGGTGAACTTAGAGATGTGCTAAAAAAAAACCAAAAATTTATGAAACCTACAACCTTACGTGAAGATATGCTTAATGAAACAAATCTAGATGTTGCCAAGAATTTAAATAATTATCAGTATTCTCACAGTCTTCAAGTGGTGCAAAAAGCTAAGTCGGAAAAAAACTGCGAAAACGACCATCATTCAAATGATATCGCTGATATTGTTTTGCGGATGTCTGAGGCTGAATACAATCACCCGTATATACGCAAATTTATATCTCCACTTTCATTGTATTTGAGTTGCATTGAACAAGTTAATATCCTTAAGACCCATTCAAATTTGAAGTTGTGTTTTGATGCCACTGGATCAATTATTAGAAAATCATTTCAAGGAAGTAAACGGGTATACTATTACGCTGGTGTTGTTGAAATAAATAAAAAAATTTGCCCACTTCTTGGCTTTGTAACGAATGACCATAGATCCAAGTCTATCTTAGACTTTTTAGTATATATAAAGAACTACTGGCAGGAAAATGGAGTTTCGTGGCCACCAATTGATTGTTTTGTTACGGATATGGCCTGGCCTAGCATCAATGCTTTAATGCTAGGTTGGAATGGTATTACCGTATTTGAATATATACAAATAACATACAATGAAATAGTTCATGGATTTGACCGTCAACCTGGTCTGATTCTCTCCTTTACTTGCTACTCACATCTAATGAAAATGGTTTCACGCAGACTGAAAACTTCACATGTGTCAAAGCCAACTTCGAAGCTTATTATGGAGGCCATGACGGCGATTATTCATTGTAAAACTATCGAACAATTGTCTTCCAGAGTAAAATCTTTATTTTTTATTTTAATGTCTCCAAAAGAAACGCTTGAAGTTATTGATGCTGTAGTAAATCTCGCAAATTTACAAAAAACATTTGAGTTGAATGAAATGCATCATTACCATAAGGAAGAAGCAATCGAGAAAAATGACTTTGGGGAGGATGAGCATGATTTTGACGTTCAATATTCAAGTGATAGTGAGGAAGAAAATGATGAAAACATTAACAAACAATCAGAAAGGAAAAGAAACAAACTACCGGGAAAGGTACCCCAGTATAAAAGAAGTCCTTTCTATATTTTTTTTAAAGACATTTATGACGAAGTTAACAATAAGGAAAAACAATTTCAAAATTCCGTTGCTATTAAAAATAATTTTATGTGTAGATTTTTGCAAGTATCTTTTAAAGTTTTTACTACCTTATGCACCTCTTTGGACGACCCTTTTAAGTTGTGAGAATAGGCATCTGGTTAATACACATGCTGAGATTCATTTTAAAATTACTAAAATTCAAAATGAAAAGAATTTGAAACCCGGACGATTTATCAAGAAAAGCTACAATCATGTTCAGTCAGTAGCTAAGGAAATTTTACTGGAACAACCAAAAAACCATATAAAGACACAGAAATCTACAATAAAAATTAATAGAACTAATGAGCCAGATAATCTTGATTCCCTTGATGTATGGTCTCGTGGGAAGAAAACTTTCAAGAATACCAGTTACAAGGATCGGAAATATTTAAAACAAATTGCTAACAAATATGACCATGTGAACCTGCAATTTAATTCAAATTTAACCGTAAAGTGTTCAAATTACTATTACGATCCTCAAGCTCCAAGGCAATTTCTCGTTGCCTATACCCAAGAAGTCCATGATACCACTAAAATTATTTATGTGATGAATGAAGACTATGTGGGCTTGTTTGGTAACCGCTGGATATCTAATATAATCATTGATTACTGTGCAAATATTTACATGAAAAATGTAGAAGCTACAACATATGCATACATTTCATGTGAGAAAAGTTCATACATTTTAAGTGGAAATAAAGTGTACGATAATTTTTTTGTATCATTTGTGGATTTATGGAAGGCAAAGAACGAGATACTTCTTCCCTGCAATGTAAATGGCAATCATTGGATTTTAGTTTACGTGAATCAGCAAAAATCATTGCTTTGCTTGTTTGATTCGGGGTCAAAGAAGATTCAACGAAAAAAGAACAAAAGGAGTGACGTCATTACAAACAAATTTTTGCAAAATTTTATGAGATCTTACAAGTCGGTAAGTGATCTAAAACATGTTTGAAATTTATATAATATATATATATATACAATACATATCTACATTTCTTTTACGGAATAAATGCTCTTTTTCTATTTATTTTTTAAGGTTTTCCCTCAGTCTCAGTTAAAATGGAAAACACAAGATTATAATTATCCTACTCAATTTGATAGTTATAACTGTGGCATTTTCGTAATACATTTCATAGAAAATATACTCCATGGAAGATTATCCTGCATAGAAAAAATAGATCCAAACGCTAAGCGAGAAAAATTGAAGAATGAGATACTTATTAATTCTTCCGATGTCTCGAACACTATTTGCTTATACTGCGGACGTGATGAGTCGAAAAGTGGTGAGCAAACTTGGTGCCAGTGCCATGCTTGTAAACGATGGGCAGAGTTTGGATGTCTGGACTACTTGAAGAAAACTGAGGAAGAGTTACAAGACGTATATTTTCTCTTCAATTGTGACTGTTGTTCTAGATGGCTGGCATTACGAGAGGACTAATCCTACTATACGATATTGCAAGTATTTTTAACCAACGATTAGTTGATCCAAAGTTATAAGGGTCCAAACTTTTTTTTTTAATTTCATGGTTAAAAAAGTTTAATAAAAAAAAATCAAAAAAGAAGAAACATTGCCTTTAGAGTTTGGAAATTCTAATTTGTTCATGTACCGTTTTTTTACCTACGATTCTTTGATCCAGAGTTATAAGGGTCCAAACTTTTTTTTTTTTTTTTTAATTTCTTGGTTAAAAAAGTTTAATAAAAAAAAAATTCAAAAAAAGAAGAAACATCGCCTTTAGAGTTTGAAAATTCTAATTTGTTCATGTACCGTTTTTTTACCTACGATTCTTTGATCCAGAGTTATAAGGGTACAAACTTTTTGCTTTTTTTCTTTAATTTCATGGTTAAATCATGGTTTAATAAGCTTAATAAAAAAAAAAATAAAAAAAAAGGAGAAACATCGCCCCTGGAGAAACGTATATTCTACATTGGGTCATATTTATTTTATTTCTAAAAAAATTATTGCGGTCTATATCCTCTCCTAAAAATTTTTTTGTCTTAAAAGTTTTAAAACTCACTAAAATAAAATATAACGGGATCCAATTTAAAAAAAGTAACGGACATCGCCCCTAGGAAAATTTACGCCCAACATTTTGGCGTTTAAAATATTCCAATATCTTTGATACTTATCGAGATCTGCTATCCTAAATGAAAACATACATTTCGATGCAGCGATCTTCAGCTTCATGAATTCTCACAAATTTTGTGAAAAAATGTTTGTAATTACAATTTTGTAAGTTGGTGAAATAGGCCCCTGCAAGGAAACAAAATTGTAGAACAGAAATGAAACTACTCCCGCCCCACTGCGACACTATTGACATCCTCTAAAAAAGGAAGTAATATTACATCATCCACTACCTACCTGGAAAAATATAAGGGATTGGGACCTAGGGCCTTAAAACCAAATGTATTAATACGGTACTGATTCGCCCAATCAAATATATGTATGAATGTAATGTAGGTAGGTATGTACCTACAGATACTTCTTGTGAACCTTTCGGATCAAAGTTATGGCCCCTACCTATATAACTCTGGGGCTAACGGACTTCTATAAGTCGAACACGTGTGCTAGCATCAACGTGCCAGAGCATTAAATAATGCTTTGACTTAACCTGAAAACTCTATGTATGTAACAATGCTGTAGCTGTTTCAGTTGGTCGGTATCGGTATAGGTATGTACCTATACAGAATCTCGTAAAGCAGGTTTATCCATTCTTATCTTTTATTTTTTTTATTCTCATCTACCTTCAGATTCAGATTTCAGTTGACCTCTTTTTCTTTTATTTATAGTGTCGCGGTCGCCCTCACATTTCCATAAACTAATCTCTCATAATCTTCTATTAATCATCATTTCTTCTATTAAAGACGAGTTTAGGTATCAAGAAATTATGTAGGTAGGTACCTATTTAAAAGCAAAGGCAATGCAAAAACCAGGTATCTACATACATATTATATAGGTTTACCAAGAGATACAAAATAAGAGATACAAAAACAGACATTTTATTTTATGTGTAATAAAAATCATGGGCGGATTTCATGAATTTGTGATATTAAAGTTATTTCGATACTTTGAAAATAGTTATAGATAAATGTAGGTATACCTACCTACTTATATGCAAAACTTTAAGGTAAAAGATTTCTAGGATTTAATTGTTTTTTGATGTAAACGAAATTTTTTTCCAAGAATAACCTACCAATAACAAGTATTTAGCTGGAATTGTTATGACTTCTTTTACAGAGAAATAATTTGTAATCTTTTTTTTTTTTCGTTTATTTCTCTTCGGTTGGTGCTTGGATCCTTTTAAATACTGTGACTCTTAATAAAACTTTATTTAAGTAAAGATTTAATTCCTTTCTCTACTTTATTTACCGAAGTTCAATGTCCACATCACATATTTTTTCCAATTACAAAACGTTTTTCTTTTTTGATCGATGCAGAAGTATATAGGTACCTGCACCTTGTTAAGAGGCCTTTAGTTGTTTTGAGAGGAAAATTCTCTGAAAGATATTTGGTTCTGTCTGCTTAAACGGTGATGTATGTATACAGCGACACTGACAAATCTTCAAAAGTAAAACTTAAAAGTCACGTAGTAGGTTACTCGTGCTGGCTCGACACAGTGGACCAGATCCAGAAAATCCGAGGTACGCGCCCATTAGAAGAAGCGGAAGGTGAACTCAACCAACTAGAAGTATGAAAGTGGAGACAGACAGCTAGGAACTGAGCTGGCTAGAGTAGTTATGTACAGGTTGAGTAATGAAGCTTGCTAAATGAAAATTTGGGCTTTAAAGTTAGTGGATAATGATTTTGACATTTCACTATCAGCTGTTCGATGAAAATACAAGTTCAATTTTCGTTGGAAGATATTTTCAAAATGCCGCAATATGAAAATCAAAATGTACATTACCAGATCGAAGATCAAGTTGATATATGCAATACAATTTTATCAGGTAATTTTTTTTAGTGCAATAAGCAAAACGATACATTTAACAATCTGATTACAGACCCAATGTATGCCGCAGCCCCCACAAAAATTGTCTATCCAAAACACAAATGTTTCTTATTTCATATGCTTGCTTACATCTGTCATTAATATAACAGTTTAGGATTGATTATAGCTTAGTAGTACAATTTTGCATTCTAAAAGCTAGTTGAATTTCGACTACATAGTCATTACATCAGTGAATGCCCTCAATGAACAAACGATTGCAGAAAGGTTATTCAGTTCTCAAAAATTTTTTTTATACATATTACTCCTTCAACATTAAAACAATAGAATTTTGTATAATTTCAGGTTTCAAAAAACTAATATAAAAAATTTGATGTGTTTTTACAATTTAGCACAGCTTTAGATTAAGCTTTCCGGTAAGCCTTCTAAAATTTTTAAATCGTCCAAGGAAATTTTCGCTCATGCTTTACTAAGACTAATTCCGACAGTCATGCTCTTAATAATTTAAATAAATTCGGTAACGTGAAAACTCATAAATAGCCGTAGTGACTTATCTCACCATCAACCCTGTTTGGCCTACAATATTTTGAACGCACAAGATAAAAAATAATAGGCGTGTTTTTTTCGCAAGTCCATAAGAAATTTTAGAAAAAAAAAACGACATCGGGACTAAGCATTTTACATGTTAATACAAAAAGTCTATACGGACTTAGCTAAGTCCAGGTAATTTTCGATATTTAATCTAAGTCCTGATAAAAACAGTGATGGCAAAATAATATTATTTATATGTTATCGATAATTTGTTCAGAGAAGTCAAAAGTAACGTTTTTGGATGCTGGTTGATGCTAGTCGTCAATAGAGCTGACAAATGCCATAGCACAGTGCTTCCAACTTTTTGGAAAGAAGTACCTAAGTCCCGATGTCATTTTTTTCTACAATTCTATATGGACTTGCAGTTTTTGCACGGCTAATAGAGAAGGGCAAAGTATTCCACATTCTAGTGCGGCTAAAGAAAGAACCTTTTTAGATGACAGTACATCTGAAGTTGAGCTTAAAGGTAAACTGATGAGCATTCCCTGTTAGACGAGTATTACAGTGGAATTGTTTGAGGGGAGGATTGCAACTTGCTATTTCCATTATACTTTCTTTAACATTTTATTAAATTTGAAATTATCGAATAGCTATTTTATTTTTTTAGTATCGTGCTAACTTCATATGACTCTTTGACATTTACAAACGTCAAAAAGGTCTGTATACTTTGGTTTTTTGCACGAACTGACATTGTTTTAGGTGTGCGCAGAAGCTATTTATTAAACAATAGCCTTAGTACAATAGATAGTGTTAGTAAACTACTTTAATGTTAACGAATTGTTGATTAGTATCATACCTACTAATACCCAACCACTTTGACTGTTTAAAATTTTGCGCCAATGTATTAAGTAAGATTTTCTTTAAAACATCCCGTCTGGAAAATAAAAACTATAAAAATTGTTAATTGCTGTTTGCGCCCCCTCAATGAAACCGCTTATGTTGAAAATGCGCTCACGAACAATGCCCAGGTTTGACCGCAAAAAATAAAACGCGGGAATTAGACGGCCACGACAGAAAGAGAAAACGAGAAAATTATTAAATAAAATGGTGGTGGTGCTTCAAGATGTACAGAAAGCATTCCTATTTTATTTTTATACTCCTCCGCTTTTGATGGTTGTTTTTGTACAAAAATATTGTTTGGAAGAGTTCTAAGTGGGGTTTGGATTTTCATTCCCTTTCCGGTCCCCGTCATTCGGAGTGATACGCAACCATATGCAGAGTTCAGTCTTCACTTCTTCAGTGAGAATGTATTGATGTGGGCAATTGCATCGTTTCCGACTGTTATGACTGCGCACGGTGTGGTTTGACACACAGTGGCACGTTTTACATGGGAAAATTAAAAAAAAGAAACGTCACTATACTCTTAGATTTTGCACAAATCAATGGCCAGTGGTGTGATGTATGTATAAAATCAATCACTGCTTCTTAGGACTAAGAAGGCAATTAACTAAGTAGCAAAGTCCTCTTTCGAGCAACTGAAGTGTACCTCTATAAAACTCTCATCATCCCGGTCCTTATCTATTGTGTAGAGACATGAACTTTTTCGAAAATGCATGAGAACGGATTAGGATGATTCGAGAGGAAAATTCTCCGTGTGATCTTTGGTACCGTCTGCATAGGTGGAGAGTGGAGGAGAAGATATAACCATGAACCGTATGGGCTGTACAGCGAAACCGACCTACATAAACGAATTAAAGTCCAACGACTGAGATAGTGAGATGGCTAGTTCGTGTAGGGGGAATAGACAAACATTACTACTGAATATTTTGACAACTACATGTAACTTTGACAGCTGAAACAGAATAATTGGAAAAACTTTCGTTGGTACTTGGTCACCCTTTATAGAAAACGTTAGGTAGCCAGCCTTTAAAATTCTAGTTTCCTTTATTTATTAATTTAAAGAAAGTATTTATGTTTCAACATACTATATGTACGAATGCTTTTAAAGCGCTGTTTTTATTTTTGAAATTTGTTTAACTTCTACACCACTGTGAAATGGTGGAAATCAAAAACAAGAAAACCAAACAGAAAAAGATTTAAAAAGGTTTTTATTTGCTAGTATGATCGCCGCCGGAGGGGGTGAAATTACGTTATTCTGCATACATAGTTGGAAATTCCCTTCATTTATTATTATTATTTGAATTTTTTTTCTATATTAATTTCTTTGTTCGACGTGGAGTATTTTGACGAATGACAAGGTCAAGAGCAAGACCAAGGGCATAGAGCATGAGAAATTTTATCATATTTTATTTAGATAATAATGTTGTAGGTATGTATGTATGTACATACCAGTGTTTTTAGGAACACCAAAATTATAATTGCAATGCTCGGTTAGAAAAGGGGTTCAATGGCATTTCTATTGGATTAATGGCGTCAATCTGTATTTGAATAAAATAATAGTTGACCATTTACCTACGTACTTATCTATTGGCAGTTTAAATTATTTCAGGTAAGAGGAAGTTGAAAACCCATTAAGTTTAAATTAATGGTGAGGTTTCTTTCTATTTTAAATAAAGTATAGGTACCTACATATGTACTTATGTATGGATTAATGTTAAGATATGTCTTAGAGTTGGTTCAGTGCATTGAATAAGGTGGTGCGCATATTTTGACTGTCTCATGCAGCCAGGTTTTTTTAATGGAATGAAACAAGGTTTGATGATTTGTTCAGGAATTATAATTTATTATGTGTTTCTTTAGAAAGCTTCGTAAGAACTAACAAAAATATATTTTATATTTTTCTAAGCAATATTAATTTATATGAAGTATTTTACTAAGAACAAAATATAAATTATTCAAGTAGTTATATTTACAGTATCAAATTACTATTCTGACACCGCCTCTTAATTTGTACTGGTAAATTAGATTTAAACAATATTAACAAAAATTAAAGGACAACAACCAAAATATTTCAACTGAAAACTCTACGTTACATATTTAGACAATACAAAAAAAAATTAAAATGCATAGTAAATAATAAATAAACACTAATTATCAAAATTAAAGTTAATTTGGTCAAATGAAAATACTAAATTATTTAAGATTTAAACTTGAACGATGTTTTTGAAAAAGAATTTTTCCTAAGCCTTTTGTCATAATATCAGCTACCTGATCGCTGCTCGAAATGTATTTCAACTTGATTTCCTTGTTGGCAACAGCTTCTCGAATGAAATTGTATTTTACATCAATGTGTTTCATTCTTTTATGTTGACGCGGCTCTTCTGCCACTTTGATGCACGATTGATTGTCTTCAAATATCATTGTTGATGAGTTGCAAGGATGACCAAGTTCTTTAAGTAAGCAACGCAACCATTTTGCTTCACAAACGCATTTGGCCAAAGCCAAGTATTCAGCTTCAGTTGATGAAAGGCTTACAGTTGGTTGTTTTTGTGAAAGCCAACTTACTGTATTGCCAAATACTTTAAAAACATACCCCGATGTTGATTTGCGGTCATTCTTATCACCAGCCCAATCAGAATCGGCATACCCAGATAAAATTTCTGCTTCAGAATTACGATAGTAAACCATTTTCAAATCAGATGTACCTTGAATATATCGCAGAATTCGTTTTGCATATGTAAAATGTTCATTAGTACAACAACTCTGAAATCGGCTAAAATAATTTGTCGATGCACACAAATCTGGCCGAGTTGTTTGAGTAGCATAGGTTAAACATCCTATTAGTTCTCTGTATGGTTGATCAGTTAAGTTCTTATCATTACCATTCTGCAAACTCAAACCATTTTCAATAGGCGTTGCAACCGACTTGCATTCATTCATGTTAAATTTCTTCAAAACATTTTTCAAATAACGTGATTGACTCAAAGCAATGAAATTTTCATTTTGTTCAACATGAATTCCAAGAAAAGAATCAATTTTTCCGACATTTCAAATTCTATTGACAATTTTGTTTTAATACCATTGATCGTTTGCATATTGTTGGAAATGATTGCCAGATCATCGACATATAACAAAACATAGCAAACAACACTATTATTAGATTTGATGTACAAACATGGATCTGATTCACAACGTTTGAAACCAATTTTAGTAATGAAACTATTGAATCGTTCGTTCCACATGCGTGATGCCTGTTTCAATCCATACAATGATTTGTTTAATTTGCAAACCAATGATTTATCTTTCACAAACCCCTCTGGTTGTGTCATATAGATGTCTTCATCTAATCGTCCATTTAAAAATGCACATTTCACATCCATTTGATGAATTTCGTAACCAAAATGATTTGCAATGGACAACAAAACGCGAAAAGTGGTCAACTTGGCTGTTGGTGAATAAGTTTCGGTATAGTCAAAACCTTTTTCTTGCGAAAAACCTCGAGCAACAAGCCTTGCTTTGTATTTATCGATATCATCGTTTGGTTTATGCTTCAACTTAAAAACCCATTTGCATGTGACAGCTTTTCGACCAGTTGGTAGTTTACACAAAGACCAAGTGCCATTTTTTATTAAAGATGAATATTCGTCATTAATAGCCTTTTCCCACTTCGGCCAATCATCACGCTTCCTCGCACCGTTCATCGTAGTTGGATCATTTTGCACAAATTCTTCTGCTGATAGCGCAAAATTTACGGAACGTACAGCATCAGATGCATATCCATATCGATCTGGCTTCTTTTTCACTCGTTCACCACGACGCAATTCATTTCTAGATGTATCTTCACTAACGCATAATTTATCTTTTTCGTCAAGACTAAACGGTTCATTCAAATCGACGTCTTGGGCATCATCTTCTTTGATGTTACCGATGCTTTCCAAATTAGCACCGTGGATTTCTTCATGTTCATCATTCAAACCATCGTTTTCCGCCTCTAAATCGACAACTTCGATACTATTTAGACGATCAAAGAATGATCTCTCGTTGAAAGTAACATTACGACCCATGACAAGTTTGTCACTTTCGATGTTCCATAGGCGGTACGTGTATGAAGATGAACCATACCCAAGCATATAACACTTAGAAGATTTTGCATCCAACTTGGTACGATTTTCTTTTGGAACAAAATTATAGCAAATGGAACCAAAAACTCGAAGATGGGATAAATTTGGCTTTTTACCATACCAAATTTCTGCAGGCGTCTTGCTTTCAAATTGTTTACCAAAAGCACTCGTTGGCGACCGATTCTTGACATAATTTGCATACATTACAGCTTCATTCCAAAATCGACGACTCAAGCCACTCGCTAATAGTATAGTTCTTGCCTTTTCAACAACGGTACGATTAAAACGTTCGGATACGGCATTCATTTCCGGGTTGTATGGTACGGTGAAAATCAGTGGAATACCTTTATCTAAGCAAAAAGATTTAAATTCTCTTGAGCAATACTCACCGCCATTATCTAGCTGCAGTTTTGCAATTTTTCGATTATGTTGAGTTTCAGCCATAGCAACGTATTGTTGAAATTTATCGAAAACTTCACTTTTATGTTTTATGCAATATACCATAGATGCTCGTGAAAAATCATCAGTGAAGGATACAAAATATCTCGAACCATCATATGCCGGTTCACTCATTGGACCACTGACATCTGTGTGAACAAGTTCCAGTATACGTTCTGATCGATTTGATTTTCGGGGCGAATACGATAAACGTGTCTGCTTACCAAGCACACAAGATTCGCAAAATTTGTCATCCGTCTTCACATTTAACTTGTCTAACCCAAGCACCATGTTCTTATCGACCATCTTCTTGATATCATTGACATTTAAATGAGCTAATCGAAAATGCCATAAACATTTCGATGCTTTGTTCAATTTTTCTTCATCAGCAATTATTCCAGCAAATACACTTCGTTCAACGTAGAATGTAGTTTGATATAATTGACCATTTCGACGAGCGGCAAAAATATTTTTACCATTCTTGGAGATTATCGCATTTACACCGTTGAAACTTATTTTATAACGTTTGTCTGTTAATTGACGAATTGACAATAAATTACATTTAAGATTCTCAACAAACAAAACGTTTTGAATTGTTTTTGTTGAATTGTCTCCATTGAAAAAGGTCTTGATTGAAATGTCACCCTGTTGCTTAGCCACCAAAGATGCACCAGCCTTTGCAGTCGAAATGATAATCGGGTCCATTCGATACAAGTTATTGAAAAATGATTTCTTGTTCACGATATGATGAGTTGCTCCAGAATCAAGAACAAAAACTATTTCATTAAAACCATCGCTCGATGCTCTTTCACCCATACAGCAAGATGCAACATCATTATTACCCTTGCTCGAGTTATTTTTGAAATTTTCTTCTTCACAAAGCAAAAATTCTGGATCATCATTTTTTGCACAGTTTGCACCGGCTTTCTTCTTGCTATAAGCTTCATTTTTCTTTGACAAATTCACTCTGCATTTTGACTTCATATGTCCTGGCTTTTTGCATCTATGACAAATTATTTTTGAACGATCTGCTTGCATAGCCATCGAGTCACTCGATTTTCGTACACTATTACCAGCTGCACGCTTTCCACATTCGTCCAAAAGACGGCTTTTAACAAATTCGATGGATAATTTAGACGTATCCATTGTTTCCAGAGCAGTAACTAAGCCATCAAAACTTTTGGGTAAAGTCAAAATCAAATGACAAACAATATCGAGTTCTTCTAATGTGGCACCAATCGATTTGAGTTCACGCACGGTATGATCAAATTGAAGAAAATATTCGTTGATATCATCACCATCTCTGTATCGCATCGTCAGTAAATATTTTCGCAGCAACAATTGACCAGCAACGCTTTTACGTTCGTATACACTTATCAACGTATCGTATATGTCCTTCGCAAATTCCTTATCTTTGATGTATTCCAATTGAGAATCACCAATACATTGCACTAAAATCGATTTACATTTCTTCTCTTCAGATTTTAGTTTGTCTATAGTTTTGTTTGCATCTGCACCAGCTGGAACAGCTTGCAACAACGACTCTAAGGAGTTTGTTAAAAACTTTTCTAAAGATTTCTCTTCCAGCAAAATCTTAATTCGATATTTCCAATTCGAAAAATTTGTTCCATCGAACTGCTTCACTTTTTGTAAATTATTTTCCATATTTGGCTTGTTCAATTATGTAATGGAAAATCTTGAAAAATTTTATTGCTTGAATCTTGACCTCTAGATTCTTCTATTGCGTGCGATTTTTACTAAAATGAAAATCTCCCTTAAACGCAAAACAATAAATTAAAAAACAAATATCGAACTAATTCCTGGGTCCATAACCTGTTAATGGAATGAAACAAGGTTTGATGATTTGTTCAGGAATTATAATTTATTATGTGTTTCTTTAGAAAGCTTCGTAAGAACTAACAAAAATATATTTTATATTTTTCTAAGCAATATTAATTTATATGAAGTATTTTACTAAGAACAAAATATAAATTATTCAAGTAGTTATATTTACAGTATCAAATTACTATTCTGACAGGTTTCAGTTAAAGCTGGGGGTGTATAGAACTACTTAATTAATTAAGGGCCTTAGCGAAGTTGATTGAAGCTGAAGCCCCTTCTGAATCGCGGTTTTCCTCTACTACTCCAACCCTCGGGATTAGATTAAAAGTTTTTCAGGATTGGTTCTAAATGATGTTCACTCTATATTATAAAGAGTTTTGGGTGGCTAACTCTTTGATGATGATTGTTGTCTTCTCTGCATATTTTTGGCATATTATTGCCTTTAACCTTGAATTTCTTCTTCTGGGTTTTGCGCACTTTTTTTTCTCTAGATTTTCCCTTGATAAGGAAATGACCAAAGTCGAGATGTGACCCTAGAAACGATCGCACGTCACGCCTTTTTTTTTACATTACATACATTACATTACATATTCCACTACTCCGTAGATAAATCTACGAAGTAGAGACACTGAAAGCACTGGTAACTCAGACCATCGGCTTATACAATACAACAGAGAGACAGACAGAAAGAAAGAACAACAGAAAAACACATGTCAACAGCTCACGGTTGGTATTTGAACGGTCCCCCATCCAAGTACCAACCGCGCGCAACGATGCTTGATTTCGCTGATCGATGGGAAGCGATGCTTTCATCATATATATATAATATACCCGCGCTCAAGGGATTATGATTACCCTTTAAATGTTTCAACACAGCGCGGGCGTGAAGTTAATGAAGAGAAAGAAGGATAGGAAAGATGTGTGGCACGATGTTCTGAGACTAAAGGTGGTTGTCTCAGATTTTTTATCTCCATGGATGGCGGCTGAACTAAAGTGGAGAAATGCCGTGTCTTATTTCTATGTCACTTATAATTTACATTATTTTATTCATTCATCCTTGTTGGGCATACTAGTTTAAATCAATTACATGTTGTTAGTGTTATGCCTGAACAACATGTAATGAGTAAACCAGCAACCCATTGATGACAATTTTTAGAAGGTTTTTGATGGAATTAAAACGACACAGATGACGGCAGGGATCGAACCTGTGATCATGAGGTTGACAGGCGAGCACACAACCATCGCGCCACGACCACCCCCCTATGATGTTTTATACGTACCTTTGTACGGATTAGCATATATTCAAATTCCAAAACGCTGTATCGACCTTGAGCATTCGAAACTTACTGCTACTTTATCACTGTACTTAGGCTGATAGATCTGATTCATATCGTTATCGTTTGGAGTAGGGGTTTGGAGATCTCCAATCAAATTCGGGAATGTGGCAATCGAAATGTATGAGGTGACAGCGCCATAGCTATTCTGTTTTGTGCGGCGGACTAGTAAAAGTTTGGTAAATTTAATGCTGTTTAAAAAAAAAACTGCCATTCGCCAAACAAACCAAACGAACAGACCCAGTTCAGTTCTGCAGTTTCGTATCGTTGGGCTATGTGAAAAGGATTATAGAAAGTCACACGCAGGCGTAATGTTTATGTTAATTTAAACTTTTTTTTAAACTTCATATTCGTTTCAAGTTTTTTTTTCATTAAATTTTTATAAATATTTCCACTTGTTTGCAAAATGACGTTTCGCAACTTTGACAAGTTTGTGTGCGAGTAATTCTGCTCTCTTCTTTTCAAGAGAGGAACTGTCATTCTGAGTGCTAATAGAACAGTTTCAGAAGTTTACACGGATTCCGAACACTTCTCGATTGCTAATCGCAATGGTCATATGTAATGGCTGCCTCCATTTGGCATGAACTATACCCAATATCACAACCACAATCCAATCAACAATGTGATTTGAATGAATATGTTACTGCATGGACATGGATTTTTTATAGTTTTTTTCTAGACATGTTCATCTTTCACAGGCAATGGAGAAGGCATGTTGGAATGAGTTACACTCCCTCAACAATATACACACTCGCACTCATGATCTGCTAGGCGTACCATGCTAAAAGCGTATGGAAATTTCTTATCGTTGAAAGAAGTTGTGGTTGGTATACTCGTAATTTCGCTATTCTCAGTTCATCGTGTTGTTGAGCATCTGTCAAACGAAATGAGAATTTCATTATTCACAATTATTATTAATGTAACTGATTATTTAAGCTTCCTTCGATCTGTGTGTTTTTATATTTGTTCGCTGTTCACTTTTATTCTAAAGGGCGGTCCAACCATAATACACGATGTTAATTGTGAGTCACACCTTACCGTCAAGTTTTTTGCCCAACTTAATTTGACATTTCTTTGTTTCAATGTTTTACAAATTCAACCATGGAGAGGTACACAATAGAGCAGCGCGTTAAGATTGTTGAAGCCTTTTACGGAAATGGGCGTTCAAATCAAAATGAATTTCGTGCACTTCATGATATTTTTGGTCAGCATAATCGACCAAATGTGTCCACAATCGGTAGAATTGTGCGCAAATTTCATCAAATCGGGTCTGTAGGAAATATGAAAACACCTGTGCATGCTCGCCGAGCTCGTTCTGCAGAAAACATTTCTGTTGTTCGCGATAGTGTGGCAGAAGAGCCGTCAAACTTGACTCGTCGTCGTGCCCAACAATTAAACATCTCACGAACATCATTGGTGCGAATTTTGAATAAAGATTTGAATGTACATGCTTACAAGGTTCAATTGACTTAAGAGCTGAAGCCTACTGGCCATTTCAAAAGCATCGTCAATACACTGAATGGTTCGTTCAACAGAAAGAAGTGAATGCTGACTTTACACAGAAAATCATCTTCACCGACGAGGCACACTTTCACCTCAGTGGATTCGTTAACAAGCAGACTTGTCGCATTTGGGCAAATGAGAACGAGTGATTGTTGAAAAGCCGATACATCCACAAAGAGTGACTGTTTGGTGCGGTATGGGCTGTACTTCTTCGAAAATGGGTCGGCCAAGAAGTAACAGTGAATGGTGTTCGCTATCGCGAGATGATAACGGACTTCTTGTGGCCAAAAATTGAGGATATGGACCTGAACGATATGTGCTTCCAACAGGTTGGTACCACTTGGCACACATCCAACGAAAGAATGGCTCTTTTGCGCGAGAAATTCAATGGCCGTGTTATCTTACGTCGAGGCAATGTTAATTGGCCGCCACGACCATGTGATTTGACACCGTTGGACTTCTTTCTTTGGGGATATTTAAAAGAAAAAGTGTACGTCAATAAGCCAAAGAACAATTCAAGAGTTAAAGGATGAGATAATTCGGCACATTAACGACATGGAACCTCTATCATAATAAAAAATATTAAGATAATTCTCGTAAAACTTTTTGTTTTATGTACAATTAACATCGTGCGTTTTCACTGGACCACCCTTTATTTAGTATCAATTTCGTATCCAAAAGCACTTGAAGGCAAATGCAAGTGCACATTTCAAAGTCTACGGCCCCACGAAGTAACTTATGTTGAAGAACACAGAACTCTACTGATATCCCAGATGAATCGGAAATATGTATTGAAGAAATCTCATTATTCGTTTTCACTTAGGTATACATATAACTATATAATTCTTTTTAGGTTTGCTAGAAACTTTTGATATACCTACCTCTTATGGTTCTGTTTTAGACCACACTCAACATGAGAGAGGAGAATCTTGAAGTAAAAGAATACTTTTTGGAGAAATGTAGGATACTAGTAGGCTTTTCTTTTTCTAACCATAGTTAACCATTGTTAACAATAGTTCACCGTGGTCGTTCTTTTTAGTTAAAATAGTTACGATTTGTACCAATATGACGTCATAGCGTCGCGTCGTTCTTAAATTCGTTTTGAAGTGAACTCGTCTCTATAATATGAGTTGAAAGAGTTGATTTGTCAAACTGAACATAGTTACAGTTTTGTATGAAGCAAATCGATTTGTTCTTCTATGAAGATGGAAAAATGATTTAGTAACGGGAAATATTTTCCTTCGAAACCCGAACAACATTCCACCCTGAAAATTTGACATTTCACTTTTCGCCTATTGTAAGTTTCGCCCGAAAAATTATTCATGTTCGAAAAATTCCCCTTATTGCGAACAATCATTTCGGGCGGAATGATATGCCATTGACAGCCATAATTTTCACTTATTTTTATTAGGTGAACGAGAGCACAATAAGGCGGAAAATTTAAGTTGTTTGTTTATTTTTTAAGATAAGAAAATTTAAAATTCATGTTTTTTGTTAGGGGAGAAAAACAATAAAAAAAAGACCAAAGCGATATGCTACTTAATAAAATGCAGGAAAATCATGAAATCGCCAAGGACTTCACTTAAAGAAAATCGCGAGAAAGTGGCCGAATTTTGGAAGAAGTGAAGAGTGAATTTTAGTGGAAAGAAGTAAGAATAAGGCGAAAAGTGAATTGTGCCAAACCAACATCGTTGTCTTTGCCAACTCCTTTTTGGCACCCACCCTCTGCCTGTAGTACCTACTGATGAAATCTAAAAAAAAAATAAGGATTAATTCCTTTTCACACTCACGCATCTCCAAAGAATTAGAGTGATCCCTCAAATTCCTTCGAAGAGCTCGCTCCTCAAACATTTTTTCTTCCTCAGACAAGATACGTAGCGCTATGCTATGCTATATTTATGATAATATTATCCTTTTTTTATGATAAAATAGCAATTTAATTTTATATCCTGAAATTCTTATTTAACAATTGTCAAAACAAACATAATGTTTGTTCAAACTCACAAGAAGGTCTGTTCATTTTCCGAACGCGATAAGTCCGCTGTTTAAGAATAGGTTTGCAAATTATTCGTTTCAGATAATCCAATTAAAAATTAGGAGCCACAATGAGTGGCACTACTACACAATCAATTTTATCTTTTTTGCAGGTAATTTCGACAAATAACTGATGCCCCAAATTCAATTATAGCACTATTTTAGTTAACAGAGAATTTGGAGTTGCATTTCATTCTCCATTTCCATCACAGTGGAGTGAGAATTTATTGCGGGCCTCATTTTTCTGAACGTGCCTATTTTTCGAACTGTCACTTCTGATTCGAAAAGAAATTTTTATTCGGGCGAAACTCATAATAGCTTTTAAAATTTCGGGGGAACTGTTTTCCGGGCGAAACTCACAATAAGGCTGATTATTTCCCCGACTTATGTTTAGCTGAATAGAGCTGATTTATCCTTAAATTTTGACATTCTAGTTCTGGTTAGTATTTGAGGCTGCCTCGTCTCTTCCATAAAACGGCGTCATATCAAACAAACCTGGAAGCCAGGATTTTTTGTATTCCTAGGTCATTGGCTCATAAACTATTCATCTGTCATCTCTATTCAACACCCTGGCAAGTCTTGATAATCCTTAATGATCTTAGCTCTAAGTATTTCAGAGTAACTTACGTTAAGTGTTAACCAATTATAGTTCGTTCTATAGGTATTTTTTTTGGAAACACTGGTTTTGACAGCTCACGCACGTTTTGTGTCACAGTCAAACATCTTCAGTTTGGTCTATAATTTAAGAATTGAAGCCGAACGACCTACCACCCAGCAGGGGCCAAATTACCCCATAGTGTGTGTGAGTGAGTCCCATCAGTGATCGAATGAAAACGTCAAATTAGAGTAATCTGTTGCTAGTTGACGAAAGCGGTAATGCCAAAGTCACATAATTCAGTCACGTATTACTAGATAACTGATGCGGTAATTTGGCATCAGAGTTTTTGGTGAATGGGCTCTTGAAAAGTTGGCCGAAGATCCACTTTTTTACCGAAAAATTCTGTTTGTTTGAAGAGCAGCCAGAAGCATTGCAAGAGCTACCAATGCATCCAGAAAAAGTCACTGTTTGGTGCGGATTATGGGCTGGCGTCGAAGAGTTTATTTCACGTTTGGGACCGGTCGTGCGACTGGGTCGTACAACTTGGTAGCACGACTGGTAGTACGACTGGGTCGTACAACTTGGTAGCACGACTGGTAGTACGACTGGGTCGTACAACTGGGTCGTACGACTGGGGCGTACGACTGGGTACTACGACTGGGTAGTACAACTTGGTAGCACGACTGGGTCGTACAACTGGGTCGTAAGACTGGGTCGTACAACTGGGTCGTACAACTGGGTCGTACGACTGGGTCGTACGACTGGGTCGTACGTCTAGGTCGTACGACTGGGTCGTACAACTTGGTAGCACGACTGGGTCGCACGACTGTTCTATGACAGGTATGATGGAACACAAACAGTTATCACCAGAAATCTTGCGTGTCATGGAAAATGCGAAAAACTTCCACTTCAACATTGGCGGCAGCCACTTGACGGATATCATCTTTCCACTTAACAGCAGAAAAAATTGGAAAGGTCCAAATAAAGATTTCCAAACTTTCAAATCAAATTTTCATCGATACTCCCTTTTTCTCCCTCATCGAATTGTGGTTAACATTATAAGGGTCTCATAAGCCCTTGAACGCAAATGGAATATAAATGGAATTAAACCATTAATCAATAAAAAGTTAGCATCTTTTTTTATCCGGTGTATAACTTTGAATTTTAACTCCAAATAATAAATTGTTATATAAAATTAGCTGAAAGTCATCTACTAATCTTAAAGTGATTGTTAAGGGGGACATTTATGTTCCTTCATTTTTTTTTTGTTTATGTGTGTGTGTGTGTGCGTGTGCGTGTGTGTGTCTGTCGTACGACTAGGTCGTACGACTGGGTCGTACAACTGGGTCGTACGTCTAGGTCGTACAACTTGGTAGCACGTCTAGGTCGTACAACTTGGTAGCACGACTTTGTCGTACGACTGAGTCGTACAACTGGGTCGTACAACTGGGTCGTACAACTGGGCCGTACGACTGGGTCACACGACTGGGTCGCACGACTGTTCTATGACAGGACATAGCATTATGATTTAATCCAAAGCAAATTTACCGGATTTTCCAACTTAAAACGTTAGTACTTGGTTGGGTAACCCTTATTTTTAATCACGGCTGCACAACGGCTTGGAAGGCTGGCTACCAGGTCCTGAAATCTTTTCACGTTAATTTTTTTCCATGCTTCGTCAATGTTTTTGAAAAGCTCAGATGCATTTTTGGATTTTGTCTTATGTAAAGCTCTCTTTACATCTCCCCACAAATATTCTATTGGATTGAGGACCGGACTTTAAGCTGACCAATCCAAAACTTTATTTTTTTCTTTTTCAAACAAACACTTCACAAGACGTGAAGTGTGTTTTGGATCGTTGTACTGTTGAAAAATTTAAGAAACAGGCAAATATTCAAACCCTTAGGGCTCCATTACATTTTCCAGTATATTTTTATAATGCTATTGATTTATGCGTCCTTTAATTCGCACTATAGGACCCACACCTCGCCAGGAAAACCCTCTCCAAACCATCACATTTTCGCCCCATGCTTGATTGTTTATTTGGGATTTAGCTCCTGGGTAATTGGACGTCGTCGCACATACCATTTGCCAGCTGATCCAAATATGTTTTTTCCAGAATGAGAGCGGTTTTTCCAAATGTTCTCGCGCAAACTCGAAACGACGTTTGAGGTTTTTTTTTTAAACGCATGGATTTTGAAGAGCAATACATCCCCGCAAGCCACTTTCGAGAAGACGATTCCTTATACCTAGTCCGTATTGTTATTTTATGGCTTAATTGGGATGAAATGGCATCACGAATTGCTTGACTAGTGGCAAAAGGATTGACCCTACTCTGCCGGACTATGAAATGATCTTCCCTTGGAGTTGTTTTTCTTTTTCTCTCTTTCCTCTTGCGGTTGTCAAGGCTGCCAGTCTCGGTGTAAAACTTTATGGCATTATGTACCATCTTCTTTGAGCATTTTAACTGACTTGCAATGGCTGCCATGGAAGACTTTCCTGAACAAGTACATACACACAATGATCTTACGCATTTCAGGTGTGCAGATTTTGTTTTTACCCATTTTGCGTATTGGAGATACGTACCTACATGAAATAAGTTAAAATTTTTTATCAATTTTCGTTTAAAATAAAAATTCATTTTAAATAATTTATTTAGTGGATTAAAAATGATACTTAATACAGTTACTTTTTTAGCACTCACTCTCTAAGCTTTTTTTGAGTGTGCTCTTTAATTTTCTACATCTAAAATAAAAATTACGCTGTCGAATATTTTCCTCGATAAGTTTGTAAATTTTTGAGGCACATTAACTTTTCTGGGCTGAATTTCTTCCCTTTTGTATATAGAATATGCACAAAAAATTTTATTACGATATATAAATGCATCAAAAAGATATGAAAAGAAAAGTGTAACGATCTAATTTTCAAAAAGAGCGAGGGACGTGTTTTTCTTAATTCGCCATTTCAATATTATTAGTGGCACACCCAAATATCAACATAGATTATACCTACTTAGTGAAGTAACTGCAATAATTATTTCAATTTTCAGGTGGATCAAACATTGCATCAAAAAGTTACAAAGTTTTGAAATAAAAAAACATTGAAAGATTGTCAGATTTTTCTAATACCTCGGCGGGACAAATGGCTAACATAATGAAAAATCCCGGGATTTCAACATATTGCCCGGGACAAAATAAAAAATCATAATAGGTAGGTATGCGTGTAAATCAAAATAAATAATTTTTTTTATTAATTACTAATTAAATGACTTTTTTGTCATTTGCAAATTTTTTTGCAATTGACAAAAGTCAATTTTAATGTCAGATGTCAGTTTGCAACGTTAAGTTAGATTTGTTTGATTGAAATTTTAAAATCAACTTCTTAAGATTAAATCACAATGCAGCGATTGTTCCTTATCACTGAAAGATAGGTAGGTAGGTATTTAGGTAGGGTAAGTGCACCAGTACCCGGCCACCTAACACATTTTCCTACTTTGAAGCTACATAATTAAGTCACATGATTATATACATGTGTGATTCTACAAACAATGGAATAAAATGATACAAATTTCGGCACGACATTTTTGGAAGCCAAAAGTCGTAAGAATTGTTCTAGTTGATGATCGTCTCTTTGCGTTGTTGAAAGCGGCCAGTAAAAAAAATTAAAAATGACGATTTTAAGGACATTTTTTGAAAAAGGATGTTCAGGGGACTGAGTTTTTTATTTAAGGGGACTGAATAAATCTTTAGTTTTTTTGTATTTTCTCTTGGGTACACACTGAAATATAGAAATAAATTTAATTAGCCTTCTTAAACATACAAATTCATGGTTAATACATAATAACTTAGCATTTTATTAAAAGCAAAATAATATATTACAATATTTTTTTTTCTACTTAGAATCAATTTAAAATAAATTACATATATTCTTTTTAAAAATTTTAAAAATATTTCGCAATGAAATTCGAAGTTCAACATAACTTCAAAATTCTCAGGTTTCTGAATAAAATATCATTTGTTTATTTATTAGCCAGGGGACTGAGACCAGGGGACTGAGGTTTTTCATGGTTTTTGCGCAAAAAAGATAATAAGGTTTTACTTAAAAAATCAAAAAATATATATAATATTACAGTTTTATCAAACCTATACTATACTGCTAAAAAAGATGCCTACTTACATACAAATTTGTTTCGTAAAAACTCGCCAGAGGACTGATAAACTAAACAGACAATCCACGACTTCATGCACAAATGTCTTTTTCACAATACTAACATAAGAAACAGAATCGAGTTACATCACGATTTTATTGTAAGGAGACTTGGTATTTCAAATTGCCAGTGCTGGAAATTCGAACGATATCCTAGTTATTGATTTTTTCGACTGTTTCAATATTCCAGGGGACTGATATGAAATGCGGGGGACTAAGTTTAGTTAAGTTTTTTTGTAATAAAATAAATTACTAAAAAATATGTATCTATTTCGTAGCAAAGATGTATTATTTGGCGTAACTTCGGTGGGATTCATTTTAGTATGAGACCTGAAATAAGAGAACGGTAATAATTTTTCTTTGCGAAAACGCACTGGGGACACGTCAGGGGACTGAGAGTTGGACACTTTGAAGAATTTTTTGAGCAATATAAAATAAGGTCACCCTAATAATATTGTAAGGCCAGGTAGATATTAGTCAGATTTAATTTTATAAAAAAAAATCAGATTAAATAATTGAACGAATTTCAAAATATTTCTGGGGCCGCCGAAAATTCCATCGTATG
This sequence comes from Philhelius festivus, assembly GCA_963931855.1. Taxonomy (NCBI): domain Eukaryota; kingdom Metazoa; phylum Arthropoda; class Insecta; order Diptera; family Syrphidae; genus Philhelius; species Philhelius festivus. Next base: position 76,517,068 of record OZ007556.1, on the reverse strand, counting down.
TAGAATCACCCACATCTATGTTATTAGTTTTGATGGATCATAAAACCTGTTAAGTATTGAAAAAAAAAATATAAACTTCGAATTCCTAAATCATATAATTAAATATGAAATTATTTTAAAAAAAGTCAATTTTCACCAATACCCGGCCACCAAATTTCAGTAGCCGGCCACTTTTGATCTATTACCCGGCCAGGTGCTTTTTACTCGAGAAAATCTATTTTTTTTTTTAAATAAATTACACATTACTTCCAGTCTTCTGTTATTTTATTCAACTTTATTAACATAGTTTTAAAAACAAGATGATTGTCTGCTTTCAGTTCTTTTTAATTTAAGAGATTGTTTGTTAATTAATGGAGAGTCTAAAGTGTTGGATCCTAGAGATTGAAGAATGCTGGTAGGGACATAAGAGGAGATCTTTTTGGTGAAGTTGGCATTATCGGACAAATTGGTGATTCAACCGTAGCAGAAGTAATCGTTGCTGTGGGCAAACGTTTCGGGAGAGATGAAGGAGTAGAGAAAGGATTTACCCCCGATTCAGTTCTGGTGCCTGGATTCATTGCTAGAATCGGAATTGGAAGTTCTAAAGCTTTGCTTCCATATTCCGAAAACATTTGCTCGTTAAAATCTAAAGCTTCACATAACTTAAGCGTCCCATCTTCGTTCAGGTCAAAAACCGTATTTAGAGGCAGTGAACCAAGATCCATGTCTTCTATGTTTTGAGACTCTTGTACAGGGGCTGATTTTGAATCTTCTAAGATATTTAGTATCTTAGAAATACTTATTCCATGCTCTTCTAGTTTGTTCTTGATCTCTATGATAACAGATACTGCAATGGAGAACCGATCTTGTTCAGCTTGTTGCACTGATTGAACTGGTTCTGTATCTTCAACTTCTGCTGCCTGTATGGTATTGTTTTCCATGCTATCTTGAACGCATTTGCTATAATCAACAGCATCACTATTGAATGGAAACAGTCCACATTTTCGAAAACCGTTTTTAATTGTTTGCGTCAAATTAGTGTTTTTCGTAAGAACGGTTTCTAATAGTGGACAGAAATCTTTACGTGTAAGAACCGTTCCAATATGTTGCGTGTGCCAATTGATTTTGTTTTCATCACAAAGCTGGCTTAGTTGCATTGACAAGTGCGATCTGTGACCGTCTACAAATAGCAAAATTGGTTTCTTAACTTTTTTCTCATCAATCCAGTTGATTACGCAATTAGCAATGTATTCGTAGAACGTTCCCCATTTGTACCTGGTTAACATTTTTAAAGCCCTTTGGAGCAACTACTTTCCCTACATGGAAAAGCTGGTTTCGTCTCCATTTAATATTCTATTGGGATCCAGTAATATGTCATCATGGCCATTTTCTAGAAGAAAGCTCTCAAAATCACAAAACCATTTCTGAATACAATTTTTTGTCACAACGGCTCTCCCCTTAGAAATAGTCTTGGCTTCCCTAAGGCTCAAGTATAGATTCCGTTTAAAAACAGCCTAAGCCACGTTCTTCCCGGTCTATCATCCTTAAACGGATTATTCCTTTTATCAGACTTAATAATTTTTTGGACGGTGTCTAAAAGCTCACTTTTTTTAATGGGAACCCAAACTTTGCCATTTGAATACACCAATTTGTAATTTGTTTATCCTCTTCAAGGTTTAATATTGTATCTGGCCCTTTCGTTTGGGAAGAGTTATGAACCTTGCCATATAACCTATCCTGCAAAGTACTTCTAGGAATGTTGTATTTTATAGCTGCTTTTCGATGGCTTAATTTATTAGATCGAATGTCAATTAGAGCTAGTTCGATTTTTTCATTTCGCAAAAGGTTTTTGTGTTTCGTTAATTTCATTTTATTGAATCATTTTCTATAAAAAAAGTATGGATTTACATACAATAAGTTAAGTGGCCGTATACTAGCGCAGATTGTTCTAAAAACCGGCCATAGCAATCTCCTGACCAAAAATAGTGGCCGGATACTGAAACTTAACACTTTAAACACATTTTTACTTATTATATGGGTAGATACAATAATTTTACTTCGTTTTAGGGTAAAAAATATAAATTAATCGATTTCAGGTAAAGTTCTAGTGTCCGGCCACCCTGGCCGGTTACTAGAACATCATATAAAAATTGTGTTCTAGTAATCGGCCACCATATTTTTGTTAATTTAAAACATTAAATCCCCATTATTTTTACATTTTATCGCCAATAATTATATTATCTACACAAATCAAGAATAAAATAAGTTTTTATAACAAAAAGAACACTGAAACTTACTTCTTTTTGTTATTGCTTTGGCTACCACTCGAGAACTTTTAAAAACACTTCTTGCTTTCGCAACGAACTTCACAGACTTAACATTTTTTTTGACACAAATTAACGATGTGTAGATCGGTCAAATTTTACCAAACCATTAGATAGACCTGAAGCTATCTTAAAAATGGATTTGCTCATGTAAACTATGTACATTTTTCTTATTTTTAACCATTAAATCGAAAGTGGCCGGATACTAGTGACTGGCCGGATACTGGTGCACCTACCCTACATTAGGCATTATTTTGTGAGTTTGAGCTCCAACCCGGTAAAAAAGCTACCCCGGCGGGACAGATGAATTTATGTGTGAAATCTGGCAACGCTACTACCTACCTACCTAGTTATAGGTCCTACATCAATAAAAAGTTGTAACCTTACCTATTAGATTTAAATCCATTAAATTGTTACTTAGTGATTTTGAAATAGACCGAAGAATCATAACCTAGGTAGGTATACCTACCTACATACCTACCTACCAATAGCTTGGTAAATATCCACACTATGTCCACCTATTTTAATGGTGCCCGTTCAAATTGGGCATAATATTCTAATACCTACCTACCTATAAAAGTGGCCGAACTAGAATACGTAACCCAATTCTTTAAAATTTGCAATTTAAAACGACGTCATCCGATCACTGCAATACTCACTAGGTAGAGGTACCTACCATACCATCGCAACTTTACCCTACCCACCTTACCTACCTGCCAGCAAACAAAACTACAAACTTGCACACTTCAGTCTATCTTACCTACCTTTAATTATTTCTCTACATTGCTTCCATTTTCCTAACATAAAATGCAAACATCAATGTTCTTGTTTTTTGTCTTTTAATATGTTCTACACACATAGCTAATGTAGTACAACTATATTTGTATGTATTGTAAATCATATACAAATCATTAAAAGCATGGTTTCTTCTTCTTCACAACTCTAAAAACAAAACATACCTACATATCTACATACATACATACTTACTCTTTTCCCCTCTGTGTATGATGTATGAAAGTATAATATGAAATATATGTAGGTAGATTGGTATAAACTGGTAGAGTGAAGTGCACGCAATCTTCTATCTTCATCTTCAAAACCACACATATCTACATACACATTTCTCTCAACAACTGTTACTATAGAAATAAAATAAAGACTTCAAATAAATAAATAAAAAATATAATATTCACGCACACTAAATCCAGAAGATATAATAATACAAAAAAAAAATGAACGAATGAGAGAGAATGGCAAAACAGACCACCACCGCCCGTTTACCCATCCGCATCAACATCAACTATACTAAAACCGAACCCAAAGAAAATAAAGTTTCATTATGCGCCATTTTTATACTTCTTTCTCTCTTTTATATAATGTTTTCATAGGCCTATCTCACTTCTTCAAACTTGATTCAATTTTTTTTTTAATTCTTTATTTTTATTTTTGACGATTCCAATTCCATCTGTCCGCCTCATGTTGGGGTTTTATTAATTTTTCTCTTCGCCTTAGATTTGTTGGCGAAAATAAAAATATATGAACTTTGTTGGGTCATTTAAAAATAACAAATCATGTTCGTATGCAATACTGGTAGGAGAATGAAGATTTTTATGATTTGCACTACGAATTGTATGACGAAGTCAGAGTAGATAAAGGGTGCCCAGTGGGAATCAATATTAATTAAAAATATAGGCGCAAAATTTTAAACAGCCTATTAAAGTATAAGTACGATACCTACTACTTAAAAAGTAGTTTACTAACTCATTCTTAGTTTTAAACATTTTCTAACTAGTATCGTATTAAAGCAATTTTCTTAATAAATTGCTTTTGAACACACCTAAAACAATGACAGTTCGTCATATGAAGTTAGCACGATACTAAAAAATTAAAATAGGTAGATATTCGATGATTTTAACTTTAATAAAAGGGTAGAGAAAGTATGATGCTATACTTATTCTATATTAAAATTTGCAAAATCGTTGTTTTAACCTAGTTTCATACTAAAACAGCTTTAACATCGTAGGTAGGTACTAATTCAACTAAAATTTTGGGCCATAGTTTTTTTCATATTTTATTTTTACCTAGTATAAATGAAGTTTGACAATGCGATTTATGATATTCATCGACTTAATGCCTTCCATTCGTCTATCAATCCAAACACAGTCTTTTATTAAATTTTTTTAACAGGCGAGAGTAAAACATTTGTTCAATTCGACAGGGTCTTTCAGTGGTTGAAAAAAGACGAATTATCGGGTAGAAATTGTACGCAACTAGTCGTTTTTGGCGTTTTTAAGGCTTATGCGAGAAACAGATTTACACAGCAACTTCGACATCAAAAGTCATGTAAAATAGATTACAACGTGAACAGCGATTTTGACAGCATACTCGTAAAAACAAATAAACAAAATAGTTGAAATATAGTTGCAAATGCGAAAAGATTTTGAGGTACAATTATATGCAACACCGTGTGTGTAGTGATGATGACATTTTTATTATACTGTAATGTTCTCTATGTGATCCCAGAAAGCAAGAGAAGAAGGATATGGAGTCGCGAAATACCTATGTATTTGATAAAAATTAACGTGAAATGCGTTAATGTTTTTATACGACTTGAGCCTTTTGTCGTACAAAAATGGATTTGTTAGTAATTCTATAAGACGCTTGCGATTTTTTGTCGAGGCGATTAAAAAGTCGTAGTCGCTACAAATTATTGTCATGCACGCACTTGTGATTTTTCTGCGCGCGATTATTTAATCGCAAAAAATAGAACACACTACTTTGTATGTAAGTGCACGCATTTGCTACAAATAAGTAGCGACAGAAAAATCGCTTAAAAAAATGGAGCTTGTTTCATTTTTATAATCGCTACGATTTTTAGGTCGCATGTGCGTGCATTTACATTTAACGCCATGTGTCTTATTCCTTGCGGCTAAGAAATCGTGGATTAAAAATCGCAAGTGCGTGCATAACAATTTATTCTTACTTCTTCTTTTTAAGTCGTAGTAATTTAAATCGCAAGTGTAAGCATATCCATTTGAGTGCATTTGTTTCATTTTAACTTACGACAATCGCATCGCCTGAAAAATGAAACAAATCGCGACCTTTAAATCGTGACGATTTGTTTGTATCAAGTGCGTTCATTCTCATTTAAACTCATGTGTTCTGTTTTCGCGATTAAAAAAACGCGCGATTGAAATCGCAAGTGCGTTCCTAACCTTATTGTACCTACCTATTCAAAGCCATTTAAAACCAGTGGCTCTTAAAATATTGATGTGGTTTTCAAAGTTGCTGTTGAGAAATTGCATGATTTTAATTTTGTACCGATGAAAGTTAAGTAAGTAGGTACCTAGCTAAATTTTTATTAAAGTAACATGTAAAGCTGTTGTTTTTTGTATTCCTGTACAGGCCGCAATTAAAACTTATTGGTTCACGCGGATTTCGAAGTAGGTATACCTAATTTCTTGCCGAACTTTGGCAACGTTTTTGCAATTTGTTCAAATTTCTGAACCGTGATCAGGGCCCTAACACGAAAACGATCGGGCGATATTGTTTCCACGTTTGCTATCTCTATCACATCTCGAGAGAAAAATAAATAAAACTTATAGTACATACTCTCATGAAGACGAACGATTGGGGCGACATCTTAAGCATAGTACTTGATAGATTTGTATTTAAATTTAATAATAAAATATTCTCTTTTTTACTAGGTACTTGTTTTGTATCGTATCCTACTCTCCACTGTAAAATCGTGCACTAATTTCAGCGCCACCACCATGATAGCGTTGGTACCACGAAATCACGATCCATGATAATACTATAGGTTATATATCTATACAAAGGTAGTCCGTGCTGAGGCCCCAGATAAGTTAAGTGTTCGGCCCATCACTAACTTGCCGAATATTAAAGTGGGTGCAAAACGGTACGAATCACCGTACTCTATTGCTGCACGGCGAATGCGTAGGGCGTTCCCGACTAATGAATGACTCATTGTGAATATGACTGACAAACTCGCTCGAACAATTTTCCTCTCTCTAACCCAACCCGTTAGCTTACGAGCAATTACAATTTAAATTCGGCAATTTCCAATTTCTCGCTGGACACCCTGTATGTATGGATTGAATACTTAAAAATATAATTTAGTAAGAAGCAAATAGTAATAAATACCTACAAAAAAAAAAACTGTTTGCAAGTTTTTTTTGTTTCTTTTCACTCACTGCCCATCTCCTGTCAATTTCGTGCATGTTGATAATTTTCTTGCTGCTAGTTTCGCCAGTTCTTTGTTCTTTCACCATATTTCTTTCTTCTGGATTTAAATTCTACGCTACCTACATGTGTGTGTGTGCATGCTAAAGCTGATGGGAGAAAGAATAATTTGCTTTTTTTTACCACACTAAACGGGATATACGGGTTATTTTTGTTCTCAACTCGTCCACCGAATTTCCCCTCCATGAGAGCTACACCAACATTAAATTGTCAATAGCAATGTTGCCATATTTTCATAAATATAATTTTTTTTTCTGTCACAAAAAGTCATGTGACGTTAATAACAAAATTAACATCAAATATTAGACGCCAAATGCAAACACACTACTCTACACAGTATTACATTTTGCAGAAAAAAATAATATGGCTTGCAATCATAATAAATTGATCAAACGAATGAACTAATTTTTCACAAAAAAAAACCAGACAGCAGTTTATATGAAAACTGACAACAAGACGTGGTGAATTTCTTCATATTTTTATCATGAAGAAGAAGAATCATCAACCTTCCACACACAGGCACGCACACTACAAAACAAAATATACACCGTACTTGCTGGTATATATCTGATTATGCTGGCAGTAGTATAGTTTTGCTTGGCTGTGTGGGTTGCTTAGCCGCGTATTGTGTCGTCGTCGTCGTTGAAACCACCAAAGACGTCAGCACCAGGGCAACCAATACCATATACACGTACTCCATCTATGGTGAATTTTCGTTAAAATAAATTTTTAGCAAGATATAGATTCTCTTCGGCCGTGCGTTTTGTAATCCGGGTGAAAAAAATTCAATTTTTTGCGTTTAAATGTTTAAATTTATTGCGAAAAGGTAACTTAATATATGCAATAGAATGTCGTTGATAATTCACTGCAAAAATTCGTAAATTATCCCAACTAAATGAGATGAAAATTGACCAAAATCGTTCTCGATACTTTTTTTTTTCTTTTATTTCTTAATTATCGTCTCGTACTGTGTCCTTCGTTTCGATGAGGAATTATTTATGTCCCCGAAACTAATCTGTGATTCTTAACAATCGTTTTTCTCTAAATTAATTTTCTATCTAAACTTGTTGGTTAAAAAATTAAAAAAAAATGAATTGCTTTCAATTTCTGAGCATTTTAAAGGCAAAAGTTAAAGCCCTGCACTAAAGGTAAAACGCAGAAAGATGGTTAAAGTTAGAAAAAAGGGTGTTTCTCGTGTTGAAAGTGTGTGGTGTATTCGAAGATGTATGTGCATGGAAAAATCGGGCTTTTTCCTCATTTGCAATGTGTTTTGTGTGGAAAAAAGAAAGAAAAGTGCGTTTTTTTCAACAGAATAGTGCTTTAATTTTGCATCAAAGTTCGATTAGTTTTTTTTTTTTTTGCAAAAAGAATCTTCCTTGTTTTTTATATTCAATCTTTTTGGTGTGCGAAAAGCAGCAGTAAAGGAATTTTCTTTCTTTCCTGGATTTTTTTTTCATTTCATAAGCAGAGAAAAAATAATCGATTTTTCTGATTTGGTTTTTTTTTCTTGTAAATCAAGTGAGCAGGGGAGTTTTGTTGAAAAATAATTCTGGATATTAAATTGCAGAAAAAAAAGTTATTTTGTCGTAAATTTTTAAAATAAAATCGATAATTTTGTCCTTTGAGTGCGACCTCACCTTAAATTACATAAAAAGTGCTATTTTCCCCATCATCAATATGAACTGCCTAAATATAATCGATAAATTGAAGTTTGAAATTTTTTGTTTAATATCTCATTGTGAATGATTAAATAAGAAGAATTTAAACCAAAAGTCTATTTCCCATAATAATTGAATTTGGGTGAGGTCACGATTATTCTCTCGTGCTTTTTTCTGTGTCGGAAGATGAAAAACTATAAATTTTTTCGAACAAACAAATTGGATACCAGAATTTGGAATAATTTATACATATATATCTTTTTTTAAATTGGTAAGTAAAGTATTTAACTTTATTTTAATAGCTATGTAAGTATGTATATGAATTAGAAAGGTGTGACTTTTTATTTTTCTTTTGCTACTGTCCAAGTGGTGGTTCGAACTTGTGTTACATAAGGGTTGGGGATTATCGATTTTCCTTGGGGTGTGCTTTATAACGAAGAAGAAGACATATACGCCAGTGACTTGTGAAATTATCGATTTAGGGAAATTTATTAATTTTTAAAACCTTATAGGTAGGTGGTACTCTTTACACATTTGAATTTATGGGGTTATTGTTATGATTTAGGTATTTTTTTTAGAAGGAATGAAAATTTTAATCAATTTGGTACAGGTGAAATATTTTTCAATGGGGCTTGGTCTTAGCGTTGTTAAGATTGTTGATGGTCAGTCGAAACGATTCAAAAATCTTTAAGTAGTACCTTTTTATTCTTTTACTGCCAAAATATAGGCGGGCACGTTTTTAATCCCAGATAATCGGAGAATAAAACCCTGGGGTTTTATGGAACTCGGAGGGAATCCTTCCTTGGTAGGTACATAATCATGGGTTTCGTATACCTATTATAAATGTACCTTTCGCTCGAAGTCGAAATTTAGATTTCATGTGAATAACTAACCATTTTTATTGAAAATAGGTATTTGAAATTGGTGGGTACTTTTAACAACCTACAAAGGTACATACAGTGTTGGCAATTGGAAACATACGAATAAAAAGTGAAAACACTCGTGATACTTTTATAATTTTAATTTTTTCTTAATCACAACAAATTATTCTATATTTTACAGGTTTTAGTTTTATTTTAAATCTTAACATACAGTGATGGACAAACCAATAGGACCATTTTTATAGTTCTCAATTATATGTAAAAAAATATTTTTTTTATATATTTTTTCATAATTTTTTTTATTGTACGACTTATTTTAACGAGTCTAAAACTAAATTAATTCATAAACTTTTTAAAAAATATAAATAGGTACTTACTAAATTATAAAATAAGAAAATAAGGTTATTTTTAAATGCACAAAACAATAGGACCATTAATTTTAATTGTAAATTTGTTTATACTTTTAAAAGTTTTCACTACCGAAAGTCAATATTTTGTAGTACGAGTATAACCCTTGTTTTGAGTCACAGCTTGGACTCTCCTTGGCATTGAATCGACAAGTTTGCTGCAGGTACTTTGCGGTATAGCGTACCAGGCTTTTTTGAATTTGTTCCACAGTTCATCATTATTTTTTGATTTTTCACCAGCCAGAGATTTTTTTACAATTGCCCATAAACTTTCCAATAAATTTAAATCGGGCGAGCCGGCCAGGTCACTAGATCAATCCTTTTCTCTTCTAACCACCTTTTAACTGCGAGATGTATGCTTCGGGTCATTGTCATGCATGAACTTCCACCTTAAAGGCATTTTATACACGGCATACGGAAGCATGACCTCTTCTAATATTTTTGTGTATAAATGCTGATCCATATTTTTTTCGATCCGAAAAATTGGACCTACCCCGTACCACGAAAAACATCCCCAAACCATGATGTTCACACCTCCGTGCTTCACTGTTTTGGTTGTGTACTGTGGTTGATGTGTAGCATTCTTTGGATGTCTTACCCACCTCTTACCGTCTGATCCTACCAAATTTACTTTGGTTTCGTCAGACCATAGAATGTTTCGCCATTTTTTTCCATTATCTGGGCCTACCCAATCTAAATGTTGTTTGTTAAATGGATTCTATTTTTTCGATGTCTTTTGGTAAGCAGTGGTACTTCCCTAGGACTTCTTCCGAAAAGATGCTGCTCCTCAAGCCGTTCTTTCACTGATGGGCAAGTCCAGTTCCTTTTTTATATCCCTAGAAGATTTAAATGGGTCCTTCTTGGACAGGCGCTTAATCTGAGCATCAAGTCTTGGGGATGTTTTCCGTGGTCTGTCTGTTTTTTCTTTTGCTTTTTGGGGTTGTAGTGGTGTAGTCTCCCAATTATTCTGGCCACTTCCCGCTGCGATTTTCCATCCTGCACCAGTTTGATGATAGTTTCCCTCATAGTTTCGGAACAATGTACGCCGCGACCCATGTTGTACTGTATAATGTTTTATCAAAATCTTAATGAGATTGTCAATTATTTGTATGGGGATGTTTTCCCAGGCAGTTTGTACCTACTTGTTGTAGTAGCGAGTCAAAATTGTTACATTTTGTTCTATCAATCCTCTGATCTACAATTTCCCATAGATTTTCTATGGGGTTGAGATCAGGGGATTGCGCTGGCCACTTCATAAGGATGCTTTTTTATCAACGTCGAAATATTCGAGAAATAACCGTATGGCTTATACCATATTTATTGCCAATAAATGTAATTGATTCACCGCTTTGAAACTCGGACACTATTTTTTCTTATAATTAATTGGAATATTTATTCCACGCAATTTTAAAACTTTTTATTTAAATTTTAAATTGTTCGTTAGCTTTGATCGTAAGCGCTATCAAAGATCCGCGATTAACTTTTTTTGTTTTGCCTAGAATATGCTTGTCAAAATAACAAGTGAAGGTAGTAGCATTTAAGAAGTAAGTAAAATTCGATAACTGTAAACAGAAATAGGGTACCTGCATGTGCTTTTGTTTTGTCTAGCTACTTTTTAATAAGTTTTGAACTATTTTTAGTTTTTAGAAATATGTTAAGATTTAAAATCAAATTAAAAGCTGTAAAATATAGAATAATATGTTGTGATTAAGAAAAATTAAAAAATATAAAAATTCACGAGTGTTTTCACTTTTTATTCGTATGTTCCCAATGTGATATTTTTTCGTGCTTGAGTTTTGTCCAACACCGTATTTACATAGGTTTGTTTTGAATTGCACAATAATCACAAAATTAGGTACATTTTGAATAAGGAGAACAATATTATTTTTTCACAAAAAGTCACAAGCATAAAGCCTGTTGTTTCCACTTACCCAAATCTAAAGTGGAAAAAAGAATAGGGAATGGGAATAATTTTTCTTTTTTGTGATGAATGAGTGAATGCTCTTATTCTATTAAAGATTTAAAAATTTAGATAAATATCGGTTTTTCGCTATTATGTAAGAATCTCCAAAAAATCGATTTTTTGTTTGAAAGTGAAATAAAAAAAAAACTTATAATTTTTTTATAAGAACCACTTTAATATAAACTTTTTTGGCAACAACATTGAGAACATTTTTGCTAAGAATTGTGTTGCTAACTGGGTTATTTTGTAACATTATGTCTCCTAATAAAGGCAAGGTCTCCTAATTTTTCAATTTTTTGGTTTATTTTGACATTTCTCGGGGCGACTTTCCTTTAAGATAACATACATAGCTATAACGTTAAATCATAAAAAATAATGTTCTATTTTTCAGTTTCAATCTCAATTTTTTTTTAGTGTTTTCTTGACCAACAGTGTCGAAAATGAACAGTTTTCGATTTTTAAAATGTACCTCTTAGGATAGGGTATGTTAAGTCAGTAAGGTGTGTCTATAACAGTATTTTAGCTTAACAGTTCTCAGCTCAGAATTTTTCCTCCCTTTTCGGAGCCACACCCGCTCACGCAACTTCGTTGCTTTTGCTTGGAGTAGGTACAGTTTTTTTTTTTAACTTAAAAGTACTCTGGATTCAGAAAGTTCCCTTTAATCAACAAATAATTCCCTTACAAAATTAACAAAACAGAAAAAAATTCCCAATAGTGACCCAAAAATAACCCAACTTTGTTATTACAGTGGACTCTCGTTAACTTGAACATTCCAATAAATTGAACAAATATTTTTTCCCTTTACGCATTCTATACCTTGAACGGACTATTTTTAAGACTCAATACCTTGAATTTTTCCCCTAAGTACTCTATAAGTTGAACAAGTAAAATTTTTGCGAACTCGGTAACTTGAACAAAGTTTAATATTGAATTTCTTAAATTTTTGAATTTATTCAAGGTATCTGGGATATTGGTAGGTACAGAATGCAAACGGTTTTTGTAAAGGGGAATCCCAGGAAGTTTCTTTAGTATTTCCGTATAAGGTTTAATTTTCCATAATCGGTGAATTTTATTTGAACACGTGCATATTTAGGAATCGAAAGTTAAAAATGGGTTTAAAAAAAGGCCAAAAATTAAGAATGTTAACACTAAAACAAAAAGCTGCAATAATTGAAAAAATTAAAAACTTAGTTAGCATTACGTCTTGTGTAAAATAATTTGGTGTTTCAAAAGGGACATATTAAATATTAAATGTTCAAAATGTGCTGCGCAAAGCTAAACAGAGTAAAATAACGAATTATTTTTCCAAGTCGTCTTAAAAACGTTATAATTTAAATTATTTATTAAATATCATTATTTATGTTTAAAATCATTAAAATGAATCATTATTAAATAAAAACAACAATTTTTTAACTTGATCCAGTAACTTGCACAATCCTATAGCTTGAACACTCCTGTTTTTGTCCGTGTTCAAGTTAACGAGCGTCCACTGTACTTACACAAAGAGAAATGTCAAAATAAACAAAAAAGTGCATTTCGTATGCAAATTAAGGAATTTTAAAAATTATTTATTAAAAATATAGTTATAATTGTTTTCTCACTTTAAAATTGTGATATTAACAAGTGCTAATCTGCCTAATAAAACTATCCGCGTTTAAGAATTTGTGTGCTATCTAAAAGGAAAGTTGAGTCTATTTCTCTTCCACAAGAGTCGGGTTATTTTTGGAAATTTTTGCTTTTTTGTTGATTTTCTAAGGGAATTATTTGCTGATTATAAAGAAGTTTTCGAACGGACAGTACTTGTAAGTTAAAAAAAAAACTTTTTTAAATAGTTTTAGTTAGTTTTTTAATAGTTAAAACTGAACAGGTTAAAACTGAAAAATTAAAACATTTTTGTATGATTTAACGGTGTTTCCTCACATTAATATTGTAAATCAATAATAATGAGACCACTAGCTAACTGTTCAAAAAAATTGTATTATGCCCCAAAAAATTTAATGTAATGTCAAAAAGACTCTAGGGGAAAAAACGACTTAAGTCGAGTATAGCGTTGCCAGACGTCCCGGTTTAATCGGAACGTCCCGGATTTGAGACATAAATTCATCTGTCCTGCAGGGGCAGCTTTTTCCCGGGTTGGGACTCAAACTCACAAAATAATGCCTAGTGTACCTAAATATCTTTCAGTGATAAGGAACAATCGCTGCATTAACCTTAAGAAATTGCTTTTAAAATCTCAATCAAAGAAACCTAACATCTGTCAATAAAATTAACAAAAGAAAAGTACATATTTGCAAATGAAAAATGACAAAAAAGTCATTTAATTAGTAATTAATAAAAGAATTTATTTATTTTGATCTACACGCATATTATGATTTTTTATTTTGTCCCGCGCAATATGTTCAAATCCCGGGATTTGTCATTATTTTAGCCATTTGTCCCGCCGCCAAGGTGTAAGAAAAATCTGGCAACCCTAGTTCAGTATCATTTAGCTAAAATATTCTGTTTTTTTTTTTGTGGTAGATACTTACTTCATGGCGTAATGGTTAATGCATTGGACTGCTGTTATGTGGAAGGTTATTAAAAAAAATAATTTGTCAGAAGTACTGCCTGTCTCGATTAAGTAACAAATTCTTCAAGGAGGAGTAGTTAAGATTTGTAAGACATTATTAGTTCCAGGTTATATAGGAAACTTTTGTCATCTCAATTTATTTATTTTTATGATGGGTTTTTTGTTTGTCAATAAAACGATAGCGATAGTGTGCTTAGATAAACGGTATTAGTCTAGATATTTGGCTAAAAGAATGTCACAAGTCGATACTATAGGTACCAATGCACTTGTGTGTTTTTTATGATTCCTAGAGCCCCTTTATGTTTTGATTTGCTTTTAAATGCAATTCCTTAGGTACTCCGAGTTTTAATTTTCATTTAAGGTCAATGTCAATCAATTAGGTATTAAAATTATTTTTTTCACGTGTCGCAGTGTAATTTGTCTAACTAACCTGACAAGGTCTATGACAATTGATCTTGTTTCTCTACTTGTCATCTGATTTTCGACAATATCCTACCTTACATTATTTTCTACTGTGGGTTCTAAAGAAAAAGTCCTTTCAAATCTTCATTATCATCTTAAGGGTGTTTTTTAGAAGCGGTGAACTCTAAATTGGCAACACTGTTTTCTGTGACAACGGATTTAAAAGTTTGAGGTTAGTTAAGCTTGGCAATTCATCATGAATAGAATCCCGTAAGAGCAATGTTTGCAAATTGTTCAAATTTATTTTGAAGAACATGGTTCAATTCGAGAAACACGTCGTATAATCGTCGATTCGTAATACGTTTACCTATTATGAAATTCGTATCCCGTAAGACATCGTGCAGTGCGTAAAGAACAAGCGATTGTTGATGTGCAGCGTAGTGCTGATGATGACCGAAAAGTGTCAATTCGTCATCGTGCTCAACAATGCAACATCAATGCCCATCCACTTTGTGGAACATTTTGTGGAAAGATAAATCGCAAATCGGACCGCCAGATTACACCATGTACCTACGCGACGACGGCCCATTCCCGAATTCAAATATTAATGACAAAAATCATCTTTCAAATAAAGCCAATTTCACGGGAGATTAAAAATATTTGTCTGTCTTTACGGTTCCACAACGATCATCTTTTGATAATGCTTGTAAGCTTTGGTTCGAGTCTTTAGACTAGAGTGGATTTATTTACATTCTGTTATAACATCTATTAAGATCATTCGACGTTAAAATACCAAAAGCAACTTTAAGTCTTTTTCTAAAATTTGTCTTTTTGAATTTTCCATATTTTTCAAACTCAAACCTGTGTTACTTATAAATAATCTCAAAAATATATCTTTTCTGAGAACTAAAATTTCAAGTTTTATTAAGCTTGAAATACAAACACTCTCTGTGCGAAAGTACAAAGAACCCCTTCATTTAATTTATTGCACTTTTATTATTTGACGGTTCTCGGAAAGTTATTGTTTTTCTTCTTATCTCGAAACAGATTATTTCTTATCAGCATGAAATGAATTGTATTTAAAAAGATATTTTTAGATTGCAGACATACATATATACAAACTCATAAAATAAACGAGAACTACAATGACGTAACAAAACAAAAATAATTTATAAAATATAAATGTTCGAAAACATTTTGCATGGTATCACGCTTGAACTCCACACTTTTCGTGATCATGGATTATCGACAGAGCCGTTAAAAAAATGGGCCATATAATGTGAGGAAATGTAGGTATACCTATAAAGTTGTACAAAAATAAGTTCGTGTTTAATTAATCATTTTGTTGTAAGCACGTTTGATTTGTTAATTTGTTGATTTGTTTTTTTTTTTTTTACTTTATATTTATTTAGATTTTTGTGAATTTTATATTTTGTTTGATATCGTTGATAATTCAAATTAAATAAAAAAAACAATGATTATGGCGTGACCTGATAAGAAATCAATGTATACGTATGTTTTTACCTATACAAACTAAATATAGAGTGAATGAGGAATAAATGGACTTTCATCTTATTTTTTCAAATAAAAGAAAGAAAAGTTTTAGTTTTGTTGATAGCTATGCAGTTTTAAAAATAGAAAAGGAGCTATACATTTAAGTTTTAAATACTTAGCAACTGTCCTTTTGACTGTGCATATGAAACTTTACAAAACTGATCGGTGCCTCAGATTTAAGGCCCTAATTAAACCATATGGACCTAGACGACTTGTGCCTTTGCATAAACGATTTGTAAGGTTATCTCTGGCAGAGGTGACTTGAATTGACCACCAAGGTCATATAATTTGACCCCGCCAGAATTTTTCTTGTTGCATTTCCTGAAGTCGCAGATCTATTCAAATAAACTACAATCGACCGATGCCCTTAAGGTGAATATAACACAGGCCGTCAATCAAATTCAGCCGGTTCCATTCGGAGGAGGCATTGAAAATTAGACCACTCTGATGCGTGCCACCGTAAGAAGCCGAGGCGATGTCATATTCAATACAAATTGGCATGCATTTCAACATCTACCCGCCTTTTTTGAAAAACCCCTTATCATAACAACTCAGTATTTAAGGATTGCGATTCACGATGAGTATTTTGTGTGATTGTGATTTTAATTCCTTTTTTATAAACTTTAAAGCACAAAAACTTCTTCGGTTGTTTTCTACAAAAGTTTGGGCAGAAGAGCACAATCGAAGAAGTTTCTGCCCTTCAAATGGTCAAGAGGCTTCATTTCTTGAGTTAATTATATCTTGGAAGATTGTAGTAAAATAGTTGTGAATTCCCCACAGTGTGGTGACTGAGAGATGCTCAATTCGTTCGAACAACTCCAAAAAGACTGATTTAGCTGAATTTTAACGCGGTTGCGATATTTTGGGTATTTTGTCAGGACGTGCGTTAACTCACTGTTTTCGGTTGAATAACGGTTCTAGAACAAAAGAATCCACTCACAGAAATTTAAAAAAAAAGTTTAAATTGGTCTGGTTAACAAATCAACAAAGAATGACCTTACCTGCTTGCTCCTGATATCTTCTTTAAAAAAGCCAAACTCTTAAATGCCACATTATATCCCAAATTTTTCTTTGTTAAATATAGGATGACCAGATAAAAACGAAAGGTAAAAAATTTAAATAAAACAACAACGGTTTGAGCTATAAAATTGATTCTGGCTTTATTTTGAGGCTACATTCATAGAAATCGTCAATTGGCCCTCTCGACCTCGCTGCCAGTGCCAAAAGCGGTCGATCTAATTTTTGATGATTCGCGGCCTTATTCCGGCAATAGATTCTCAAATGTTGGCCTTCTCGAGCTTGTCCAAAATGGTAAGCTTGTTAGCGAACACTTAGGACTTGTCGTAGCCTCAGAAAAAAAAGAAAAACCATAAAGTGGTGACAAGTCGCATGATCGCGGCGGCCGAATGAGATGACCCAGTCGCCT
Organism: Philhelius festivus; assembly: GCA_963931855.1. Lineage (NCBI taxonomy): Eukaryota > Metazoa > Arthropoda > Insecta > Diptera > Syrphidae > Philhelius > Philhelius festivus. Next base: position 76,499,642 of record OZ007556.1, on the reverse strand, counting down.
AATTTCTTTTTCACAAATTCGAGAGTCCGTCGCTTGGATGGAAGGAAGAGCCATTTTGTTGGAACCACATACTCGAATATATCAATGTTGTCTAACTCTTGCAACAGAAAGTTGGTTAACACGAGGTAAAAAAAACCCGACACCATTGACGGTAACTGTGTCACCTTCTCCATTTCGAAAGAAATAAGTTTTGATAATGCCGCCATACTACAAATCGCAACAAGCAGTCAATCTTTGTGGATGCATTGATGCTTGGTCGAACGCTTGTGAATTGTGTTTGCTCCAATAACGGCAATTTGGCTTGTTGAGATAGAGCCTCGTCCGAGAAGATGTTTTTTTTTACCAAAATCCGGATCTCCGGCCAAAATTTCCAGCGTCCGGATAAAATGGCAAACCTTACTAAAATATTTTGACAGCTGGATGCCAGTATTAAATCTGTCAAAATTCGAAGCAAAACAATTGGGAAAAAACTATCATTGCTATCTGTGGTCAGCCATCATAGTAGGAAAAGAAACAGAAACTAGTTTTACTTCTCGCGAATAAATCGTGATTCATGAGATTCACGATTACTGGTTTTGCAGGTATGTGTAGAAGTCAACTGTTACTCACGAGTTCTATCAGTTTTTCTGGGATAACTTAAGAGTGTAGGTTTCCTTAATATACTATCTGCAAATTCTTTTATGCAAAAATAATTCACTTGTCTGAAATTTAATTGAATTAGTACGATGTTAATGCTGTTTTAGTATGAAACTAGGTTAAAACGACGATTTTGCAAATTTTAATCGCATATAGCATCATACTTTCTTTACCCTTTTATTTAAGTTAAAATCATCGAATACGTATCTTTATATATTTATTTAAGTATCGTACTCTTTGGCATTTACAAACATTAAAACAGGTCTGTTTACTTGGTTTTTTACATGAACTGTCTTCATTACTTTAGGTGTGTTCAGATGCAATTTATTAAAAAATAGCCTTAACAAGTTAGCAAATTGTTAAGTAATATCATACTAATACCTTAATACTAAGCTGTTTAAAATTTTGTGCCATCGTTTCTACATGATTTAATTTAAAACAAAAAATTTAAATTTTTATGTTTTACATTAAACATATTAACAATCTGAAACGAATTTAATGCAACACTAAAAATGTTTCGATTAAACCGGTATAATTGTATATGAGCTCGAATTCGTATTATAAAAATCACGTTATAAATTGTTCATACTCGTACTATTTGTCTCTAGGATAATATGTACTTGAACACTTATTAACCTTTAAAAGTAAAATTTCTTTTAATTTTTTATATATGTATAAAACTTCCATAGGGGGTATGTTAACAGTAATATCAATAGCTGGAAAAATTATAGAGTGGAGCGATCAAAATTTAACATTGATCTTTATAAGAACGTGATACTCTGTTGATTTTTTTCAGACTGAACTCAAGAGTGGTTTTGGTTATAATTACAGCAGATCTAAAACTCAACTACCAATGCAAACCAAGTTCGTATAAGTTAATTCTACTTGTGGAATGTATGCTCCATAGATCATTAGGTAAGGTATATACCGAACAAAAATAAACGTCTGGTATAATTCATTCTATTAAACTCAAGATTTTTGTTTGTGAATGAACACTGGAACGCTGTGTTACAATGGTAGGTGAGAACAAATGAATACTATGAAGTTTGAATAAGAGGGCGTTTGAGAGATAACATAAATACTAAATAATTATACAAATGTTGTTAGGTATATTTATAATATCATTTTGATAGCGTCACCCAGACGCCTAAAATCTGTTTAAATAATCGTATCTTTTACTTTGTAGTATCGATACTTATTTATTTGCCTATTGGGCTATTTTTGTTGCCAAAATTGTGTTTTCTGTAGGGCAACTTTTTACGTCCAGTCTGTAACCAATTTTTACGATTTACTTACACCCACTATTTGTGCAAATTTAGTTTGCAAATAAGAGACATACGGACGCAAGTTTTTTTTACTTTGGAGAGCAAACATGAACGAACACAGGACGAAAAGTAAAAATCGCTAATTGTAGCCTCTGTAAGATATAAACGTTTTGCGTATATTTTTATATTTTATTTTATACCTTTCCTCAACATGGAAATAAATGATAAGAGCTATCTATATTGTTCAAATTGCTACCTTTCTTTCTTGGCAACAACTTTTTAAAAATTTGTCATTTTTTCAGCCCGACAAAATGGATTTTAGGAGAAAATGAGATTTAAGCATACATATATGTACCTTTTTATTTGTTGAATTTAAAAAAAGCATTGTTTGACACATAATTAGTGTGCACAGCTTTAAATGTTTCCGGAATACAACGCTCAAGAATGAAAACATCGTTGACACATGTGATCGCACATGTGAAAGCCCAATGATAGGTAGGTAAGGTGTGTTTTTTTTTATGGGTGGGTAACTTTTAAATTGCAACACTGTTTTCTGTGACAGTGGATTAAAAAGTTCCTGGCAGTTCATCATGAATGGAATCACTCCGGGGCAACGTTTACATACTGTTCAAATTTATTTTGAAAAAAAACATGGTTCAATTCGAGAAACATTTACCAGCGACTTATGGTGTTCACAATCGTCTATTAAAGCCATTAATTCGAGAAAATATGGATAGTTTTTGTCGATTACCAACGTGAATTTCGACGTCGGGTGGAAGAGAAAGGAGGTATCGATGAACCTTGATCTTGAATGTTTGCAAATTAAAATGGCAAGGGAAAACCGTGCCGGGTAAATTGCTCCATAATCGTGTTGTGTGAATAAAAAAAAGGAATCTCCGAATTTGACAGTGCGTCCAAAATTAGCACTTTCCAACATATGACGAACAATTCTGTAAAAATTTGTTCGTCGGAATACAATGAAAGCGAAGACTTTATTCTGTCGCAATCTACCTTATTTGTAATAAAATAAGTAATAACAAAAGAATTTAAGACCTGTTTTACCTTTTTGTAAAATTTTGGAGATCTGATTGCCACAGATTTGTCAGAAAAAAAAAATGACTACTACAAATTTTAAAGCACCACAAAAAGTGTGACTCAGAGTTTTGGACTATGATTGGAAGTAGTGAACTGAAAGCATTAGTTTTATGGATATTAAGGGTGAAGTTATTTTGAATACTATACATTATACATTATTAATGTAGGCAAAGAAAATACAAACAAAATACGTAGGTTTTCCAATTTAATGGCGGCAGGTTCAAGTATATAGATAAAGAGCCATTTCAATCATTCCCGGCGACCGAGTAAGCGCTGCCTAAGGGGTTGGCGGACTGTAGATCTTATAAAAACTTTCACACGGGTCTGGTCAGTTAGCCAGTAAACGTCTTGGCTCACTACCAGGACAGTCTAACCGGTTCTGAAATCAGTAATGGATACAGGAAATCAATTCATATTGATCACCCAGGTAATAAGCTTTGGGATAAATGTATGCCCAGGATAACATAAAAACCGCCAGGCGAGGCGATCGCAGAACTAGAAAAAAATTACATGGCATACCATAAAATGGCCAACTGCTGGTTGTGTGTGAAAGCATACTCATTTACTTATGTAAAAACGAAGCTGCGTCGGGCGTAAGTGATAACATGGGCTAAAATTATTTGTGTTCGGATTCGGATCTTTATCTACATATGTATTTATGTATGTAAATATAGATAGGATACGTGCACCAGTACCCTGCCAGTCACAAGAAGAAATGTGCATTGGTAAGAATTTACAACACTTTTGTCATGCCTAAATAAAAATATTAAATTATTTCAAGTCTGTTCTTCATTTTCTCAAAATTTGACAATTTTAATCGATACAGATTCTTCAGAAAAAAATTTGAAAATGTAGAGTTCCTACGCACTAAGTCCGATGTAGAGTTTTGGATTGTGATTGTAAGTGATAACTTATAAGAAAAAAAAACAAAAAAAAAACAATTCTCTCCTTAGCCCCAAAACTAACGTTTTTAGTTCACTAATTGCAATCCCAATACGAAACTGTAAATCTCACTTTTTACGTTAGGAACTCCACAGTTTAAGATAAAATCTGTGACAATTAGAATCGTCAACATTTGTTAAAGGGTAGAACAGATCCAGAAATAATCTGTTTTTTTTATTTAGACTTGACAAAGTGTTGTAAATTCTTATTTCTGAGCATTTTCTGAAAATGGCCGTGTGCTACTGACTGGCCGGATATTGGTGCAGCTACCCTGCCTAAATTCTACTTGTTGGCACTGCTACCTAAGATCTATTATGCCCCCAGAGCTAGATGAGTTGCTAAGCCTACAGCTCTTCCTCCAAGTTTATCCCTTTGATGAGTTTGATTACTTGGAGTACCTTGAGAGAGTATAAATCAATCTCTTCCACCTGATGGTGGTGGCAACTGCATAGTATGTCGTATGTCGGCGTTTCGTCATAAGTATTGCAGAATCAGCATGTGGGGCTGTCTTCTAGGTCAAGAATACTGAAGTTTCTTCTTAGTTTACAGTGACCCTTGAGGAGACTCGTTACTATTCGCATATTGACATTTTTAATATTTCGGATTAGCCGCGTTATATATGCAAAAATATTTAGCGAGTGCAATACAGTACTCACCCCGAACGTTTCGCTACAAATTTCATTGAGCTTGGACACCGGGAAACTGCCAGTTGGGTATTATATGCGATCTTGGCTACGCAGATTATAGCGGTGCCTAAGAGGTTCTATCTATTGCTGTTGATTTGTCGCAAGTTGACGCTCAATGAAATTTGTAGCGAAACGTTCGGGGTGAGTACTGTATTGCACTCGCTAAATATTTTTGTATATATAACGCGGCCAATCCGAAATATTAAAAATGTCATGTGTTAACAACCGCGAAAACCTTAAAAGTTATATTCGTATATTGTTCCTACTTAAGCTTATACAGCCTTATTTATTATTTTTCACTAATACTGGGTTCAACCTCGGAATAGGTAAACTGAGCCAAAGCACTTACTTCGGGCTTACGCCACGTCAAACAAATCCTTATTTAAAATTATTTTCTTAACCTTATTAGCTACGCTTTCCTTATGTCAAATATACTGGGAAAAAAAGTCACTAATCTAAAACTCTGGTTATTATAAACGTAAGCAAACCCCAGCTGATTTCAATTATTATTTATTTTGTTATCATTGTAGGTATGCATATTGGAAATTGGATACATTTAAAATTGGATTTTATAAAGATCAAATCCAATAAATGAATGTACCAACCACATAGCGTTCCCAATACCGTACAGCTGTTAGAGCGTTTTGAAAATATAAATAATTTATTAATGCAAAATATCTATCCTTTTTGTCTAAGAAACGAAAAAAAAAATTGCTTACACTCCTTTTTGTAAATTTCACAAGATATCATCTCAAAATGACATTTAGATACTAAAACGGCCTAAAACCTCCTATGAACTAGTTTTAGCTTATTCCACCGCTATTCCTCGTGCATTTTCATTATAAATAAGGTTTTAAGGATTAGAGCCATTGTAAAGTCGAAATAACTTTACTCCGTCGCTAAAACGAGTTAGTAAATAAGGCTGATACAGTTCATGAAACGATCTTGGTTATAAAGGGTGGGCCAAATACAAGTTTATTTATAAAAAATGCTATAAAATGAACAAAATTCACCTTTCTCCATGTATATTATGGCTTTATTAGTAAGAGCAAACATTCCCATCAATTATGGAACCCAACGTCGTCCAAGCGGATGGTCGTGTCGTATGGAACCCAACGTCGTCCAAGCGGATGGTCGTGCGCCTTCAATTGCTGAGTCAAATGGACCTTGTAAGCGAATAATCGGAGATCTTTGTGTAGAATTCTCCCCAGGCTATTGCCTGAAATGTTGAGGTATTGAATACGATGGCGAGTTAATGTTCGTGAATCGAGTCTTACACTCGACTACAGCAGCCACATCGGGGACTTGAATGTTGTTCACTAGCATACTAGTCCCACGAAATTTTTGTGGGTTCTTCATTTGGGCCAAAATTTCTTTTCAAAAGAACGCACTGTTTAGGCTAAACTCACTTTGGAAATAAGTTTTTAATAATTCCCAACTTTGTTCAAGCTTAAATTAACTCATTTCGTTCCGCGGAGGTAGGTATGATACTGACTTTCTGTTAAGACTTCGAGCGGGAAACACCTCTCAGTTTTAAAATAACCTATGATTTAAAAAAAAAACACTAGATGGCTCACCTTGTGGTCCCCAAGAAGTATGTAGTTTGACCTGCCTCAGTCTTAAGAATTTTTTTCAGTTTTTGGATCTTTTGGCCTGCTCCTCTATTTTGATTTCGTTTTTAATACTGTTTGCTCCTATTCCGGCTTCATTAAAGTAGTCCTTGAGCTTATTTTTGCTAGGGAGTCTGCCTCCTCATTTCCCTGGATATCTACATGTTCCACGTATACTGGAACTAAGTGACTGAGTACTGGAGAAAATGCACATTGCTTTAAAATAAGTAATTCTAGTTTTTACTGCATAATAGAAATAATAATAGGTAGAAGTATTCTTACTAGGTACCTACCTACTAGGTACTATGAACCTATCACCTAATAGGTAGGTATGTCAATTGCTTGGCACCTTAGAAGGTACCTATACTTTCCTTGTTTTTTTTTTTTTTTTTATTTCTTTCCATTATAAAAATAAAGCATGAGCTCAACACATAGCGAACGTATACCTACCTACCTACAGTGATCCACAAAAGTCTGCATACAAGGAAGAAATATTTTTAAAAACTGCTGTTATTCACAAATTTAAAGTGATTTGTTTAAAAAAAAAATATTTTTTAATAAAGAAATGTACAAGGTTTTTATTTTCAACAAAAAAAAATTAAAACAATTATTCATAACAAGAAGAAATTAATAACAACAAAATAAACCTCTGAAATTCTTCCACAAAAGTCTGCGTACAGCTGTAACAGAAATTGAAAAAAGTTAGTTAATATAGACAAATAATTATTTTTGTGTACTACTTTCGCTGTTAATATTTTGTCGGATACCCTTTTAGCCTTATAACTTCTTTCAAACGGTTTTGCATTGACCCTACCAGTTTTTCTGTATAAGAACTATTGATCTTACTCCATTCAAGCAACAAGGCTTCTTTTTAACTGCGCCTTTTTGCGGATATCGTGGGTTCGGATCTTTTTTTCCAATTTATCCCAGCAGTGCTCGATAGGGTTAATATCTGGACTCTGTGGTGGGGTTCGTAGCAGGTGGGGAGAGTTATATGCCAGCCACATGCGCGATTATGGGCGGTATGTTTGGGGTCATTATCTTGCTAGAAGTAATAGTCATTGGATATACCCAGAATTTCAGCACTTGTTTTCAAATTTCTTTTGAGGATAACGATGTATACATATTGATCCATTGTTCCTTCTATTACTTCCAGCTTACTGACTTTTGAAGACGCCATACAGCCCCAAACTATAACACCTCCACCACCGTGCTTGGCAGTCTTAACTGTGCATCTGGGATTAGGAGCATCGTTTGGTCGTCGCCACACCCTCAAAAGACCGTCAGAACCAAAAATGTTGTATTTTGATTCGCTGGAGAATATAACCTTACGCCAGAAGTCCGGGGGCTTGTTAACATACTCTTTTGCAAATGCTAGCCGTTTCTTTCTCTTTATTTTACTAACCAATGGTTTTTTCCTGGGTGTGCGTGACTTAAACCCCTCTTGAACAATAGCTCTTCTTACCGTTTCTGGATGCACTGTATTGTTGTTATATATTTCGAGCCGTGTGCTTATCGTCTTAGCCGTTATAAAGTGATCTTGCTCCACCATTCGCTTGATCACACGCTTATGCCTTTCGGAGAGCTTCGAAGGTCGGCCTTATCTTGTCTCCGATTTAATCTGTCCTGCGTTTCTAAAGCTATCTACCGTTCTCTGTATCGTTGACCGAGCTCTTCAGGTTATTTTTGATATTTCACCATACGACTTTTTTTGTTTAACGTAAAGATTAATAAATCAACTGCCGCTCACTCAAACTTAACTCTTTATTTGCCATTTTTTGCTTTAAAAACAAAAAAAAACCAAAGACAATGATTTGCAATACGCGTTTAGAATGATTAAAAATAAACAAACAATCATATTATGCAAAAACAAATTTATCGATACTTAAAGAGAGTGTAATGCAAGAAATATTCACCTGTACGCAGACTTTTGTGGAAGAATTTCAGAGGTTTATTTTGTTTTTATTAATTTTTTGTGATACGAATATTGTTTTTTTATTTTTTCTGTTGAAAATAAAAACGTGGAAAATTTCTTTTAATGAAAAATACCTTTTTTTAAAATAATTCACTTTACATTTGTGAATAACAGCAATTTTTAAAAAATATCTTCCTTGTACGCAGACTTTTGTGGATCACTGTAGGTACCCAACTAAATTATTTTTTTTTCAATCGATTTCATTTTCAATCAATCAGGTTGTAACATTATTACAATATGTAGGTATGTACTTAAAACCCAAGCTTCCTTAAAAATAAAATAATATACATATGTATGTAGGTAGGTAGATAGGTAGGTATGTACATTCCTTCCTAGGTGTAGAATCTATCAGCAGATATGTAGGTAGGTACCTTCCTATGGACAAATGTATATTTTGCGCACTAATCCAACTTATGAATGTGGCTCTTTAGTTTGCATTCGATCCCGTTATCATCTTCATCATAATTCCCCCTTCCGTCTACCTATCTACCTACATACATACCTACTTCTCGTATTTTTTGTTATTAAAGATAAATCCTGTTATCAATTATCAATGTTCAAACAGCCATTCACTGTGAGTACACACAAAGTCATATTATATACATACATACATACTCACATAAGTCAACGTATAGGTGTACGGATTGAGTTCAGCTGATACATGCCACATTTTTTTTGTATTTTTTTTTGTATAAATTCTGTCTACTTAATGCGATACGAACATGACACAAATCAAATGAATAAAAAAAATAACTAGATTGCTGAATTATAAAATATACACGTACCTATCTACATACATACATATGCATGTTTGGCTGTATACCATCTATCTCTATCTACCTACGTCGGTCGTCTCTGCCGTCGTCGTCGTCGGTCGGTCGATTATAGTATGTAGGTATGTACATTTTAGGTAGGTGTGTAGCTCTGACTGTGTGTTCTTATTTAATACTGTAGGTTGTGTATTATTCGAACAAAATGCTATGTTGCCAGTTTTTGATTATATCAGCAGCTCACACACACACGAAACTGAACTGGGAACAGCACGAAATGGTGTGTTGTCAAATTTCATGTCTCTAATCTTCAGTAATTGTAGGAATCATGGTGTAGCAAGCAGCAGCTTTTTCTGCCTATTTACTTTATTCGACCTAGGTATGTATACTTGAGTGTAGAATGTATAAGTACATATACCTAGGTACCTACTATCTGCCGGTATTTTTATATTTTTTTTTGTTGTTTTTTTGTGAAAAGGGAAGTTTCAATGATGCACATGTTTTGGAGGTGGAAAAAGATTTGCAGGGCTAGGCACACACAAATAGGTATACCTACCTACATACATAGATACCTGCATAAATAATTATATGTATGTAGGTAGGTAGGTATTGATTGTTCAATTTGGCCCTGTTGTTCTCATTTTGGGAATAACTTAAATTGGTTTAGATTTTGCTATTCCTACATTATGTAACATACATATAGGTACCTACATATATAATTGGAAAACCTTCCTACCTTTTTTTGGGTAGGCACCAATCTAAGATATAAAACTCAAATAACACCAAAAAATTTACGTATGTATTTACATATGTACATAAATAGTTACCTAGGAAGATAAGTAGGTGCCAATGAATTTGTAAATCAATTGATAGGTAGGTAGTTAGGTTCATACCTACTTAGCTTTATAGGAACGAATAAGCACCAGATTTGGAAGTTACATACCTAGTTAAACTATTCTATGAAGGCATATGTAGGTACCAAATGTACCTTACCTATACCTTTCGATGTCCGGCCAGTCACCACCAGTTTTGGGGACAATGTGGCAAATACCTATAATGACCCCAAATCAAAAAGATTACCCCTCACATTTTGCAAGTTTAAATAGGTACCTAGTAGGTAGGAACTTTTAGAATTTATGCAGGCTATTTTAGCTGTTGTAAAATTTTAGCATAAAAGAACAGTGCAGTTTTAAAGAATGAAATGTAGGTAGGTACCTTAAAAATGCAAAGTTGAGTTCCTTAACAGTTTAGAAATAACAATATTGGTACTTTCATGTTCCTATTTGTGAATGCTAAAAATATGCGTAAAATTTACTGTGAATTTTCTGTTTTTGAATCCCATTTAGGCAACTTATTTCAACGAAACAAGAAAATTATTTCTGTTTAAGTAGAGTGATTGAATTTAGTTCAATTGAAAGTTCAAATGACCTCAACTCCAAAGTGCGTTTCGCCCATGGACATTAGTATTTTAGCTGTCTGAATTCAATCAAATTCCCCTAGAAAAATAAAATTCACAATATGTTATTGTAAATTTTATAAGAGTCGGTAAACATCGATCAATAATTGCCTCTTAGAAGCGTACGACAGCATCTAACTGATAAACCCACTGTCGTATCTGGGCGAAACGCTTTTTGGAGTTGAGGTCATTTGAACTTTCAATTGCAAATTTAATCTTTTATTTAAAGTTTAAAGAATTTTTGATTTTGTTTTATTCAATTATGATCACTTTAAAGCTTAAGGTTGGAAACGCACTTGCGATTTCAATCGCGCTGTTTCTTAGTCGCAAAAATAGAACACATGAGTTTAAATAATGAATGAAAGCACTTGATACCAAAAAAATCGTGATGATTTACAGGTCGAAATTTGTTTAATTTGTCGTAATTTAACTTGCGATTGAAATCGAGCGGCTTTTTATTCGCAAAAATGGAAGACACAGGTTTAAATGAGAATGAAAGTACTTGATACAAAAAAAAAAAAAAAAAATCGTGATGTTTTAAAGATCGAAATTTGTTTAATTTTTCTGGCGATGCGATTGTCGTAATTTAACTTGGGATTTAAATCGCGCGGTTTTTTATTCGCAAAAATAGAAGACATAAATTTAAATGAGAATGAATGCACTTGATACCAACAAAATCGTGATGATTTAAAGATCGAAGTTTATTTAATTTTTTGGCGATGCGATTGTCGTAATTTAAAATGAAACAAATGCACTTAAATGGATATGCTCACACTTGCGATTAAAATAACTACCTACGACTTAAAAATTGTAGTCGCAATAAGAAAGTGGCATGTATAAACTCGTGATTTTCAATCTCACGATTTTTTAGCCACAAGAAATAAGACACACATGGTGTTAAATGTGAATGCACGAACAAAAATCGTAGCGATTATAAAAATGAAAAAAAGTTGTATTTTTTTCTAGCGGTTTTGTTGTCGTGTAGAATCCACTCAAAAACATAAAAAAAGTAATGGGTGCATCTGGTGGTAAGTGACAGGCTACTTAAGGCTCAGTTTTATTAGATCCACAATAATTTAGATAATTTAGAAATTTGTGCAATACTAAAAAATGAGTATTGAATTTTGAGTTTTGTATAAAAATACAAAATAGATAAATTAAATATCACTTAAGAAACGATTATCTGTGACATTGAGTTAAATAAAAATAAAATTCTTAATCTTTGCTATTTATTTGTAGCAAATACGTGCACTCACATTAAAAGTAGTGTGTGTTATTTGCTTGCGATCAAATAATCGCGCGGCAAAAAAAAAAATCACAAGTGATTGCATGATAAGAATAGGTATGTGGCGACCGCGATTTTTTAATGGGCTCGACAAAAAATCGCTAGTGCGTTCCTAGCCTAAGAGTTCAGATTTGATATACATACATACCTATGAACATTTGTACATATTTAGAATTAATAAGCTTGAACCTAAAAACACTCATACAATTTTATATTAAATAAATTCAAAACTACGAAATAACTTGTGATAAACGAAATAATTTCTGACACATCTGCGGCTTATTTGTTCCCAAAAAACATCGTTTCGTTTCGAGTTAATAAAACAAATAGGTAATAAAACCATTGTTGAACCCTTTAACCTGTTTTTTTTTATCTTTTTTTTTATTTATAAAGTGCTAGGTTTATGAACCTGAATACCTATATATGTTTGTTCAATGTGTTCGAAAACGTGCGGAGGGGACATTCTTCGTTTTGAATCCCGATGGCTTGGTTCTTTTGCCAAATTACAAATATCGAGGCTTTATAAAATACGTCAAAGTGTTGTCGTCTCAAATAATCACGACTAAACTGGAAGGAACCAATCGAAAATTTTCATGATCTTGTGCTTGATTTGGGACTTTCATCTGAGCACACATTTGTTCCTGGTAACACGCACACAGGAATGCTTGAGAGTTGTAAGTCACTAAGTCCTGGTTCTCTTCGAGATGTTCTACCACAAAATGTATTTATTTTAATGTAAAGGCACCGATGTATTCACGCCCCGATTGAAGCAGTGGAATATCGTGGAGCGCGATTTTAAATACATTCGCCCGAGAATGGAACCTAAGTCCTTTCGATCAAAAATTTAAAGTTGACAACAAAGGCGTTTATTGTGAAAATGTTGACAAATTGTTTCTAATCTTAATTAACCAGATGATTGGCTCTATTTAAAAATGGATCATTCAATGGATAAGTCTGCCTTTGTTGGCGACCTCATTTATAAAAATTTCGTTTTTTTTTTTTAATTCATGTATATATTTGAATTTCTACTGCTAAAATTTTTAAATGAATAAAATTGGTTCTAAATTTCTTAGTAATAAATAGAATTTTACAAAACCCAAATTCAAAGCCATTATTGTGACGAGAGTGAATTTCATAACTTCGTTATTGTGACCTAACACAAACAACTTTGACAGATGATACCTCGTTTAATATGTAGAGTTGAAGTGAACCTAAACTAGGTTTCTCCCATTTGTATAACTTCTTCGGGTTGAAATTGGGTAAGTTCGAAGATAGTAAGTACTACCTACATATACTCGTATGTAGTAGAACTATGTATATCCACTCATCTTGAAAATTTAAATTCAAATTTTGTGTACGTTATGTAGATACGGTTGAGCCACTACTAAGCATTTCTTTTTGTAAAGATAGTTACTGATGGTCTATCGATCTTGCCATCGAGTCAACCGAACGCTTACCTGTATCACATCGAATTATAGAATCCTAAAACTGTAATAAGTAAAATGTTCGATTCTCAATTAGGATCATACTTATTTGACGTTTAAAAAAATATAAGAGCAATTCACAATCTTTTGACAATCAATCCCTATGATTAATTGACAATTAGCACATGTCGAGTTGATTTTCTGACTTCCATCACGCCACAAATTCGACTATAAAGTTATTATTATCATTAAGCTTTGCCGAGAGAGAAAAAAAATCAATAACAAGCATTTTTGTTTTTGTCATACAACTTTCAAACATTACTGTCATTTGAAAATAAAAAGACATGTCACAGTCATTCACACTGAACGCCTTGGCCCCGCACAACTTGCAAAACATTTGCACACTTTCACATGACAACGTGCCGTACCATGTTCTGGCATCTATTGCTATAATTTCCCGTTCACGTTTTCTTTAATGTTAAACTTTTGTTTTTTTTTTTTATTATTATTATTATTTCATGTCATGCCATGCCATGCCCCGACGACGACGACGACGTCGGCAGCCATTTTGTTGAGCTTTTTTCATTGTGTTGTGTATCTGTGTGTAAAGCTGCTGAGCTATGGGATTTTCTTTTTCGTCTCGTTTTATTTTTTTTTTTTTATATTTTGCGTTTTTCTTTGACTCCATTTAGGTGGGTTGATGTAGGTAGGTTGTTTTTTTTTTGTATCGAATTTTGTATTCCTTGCATTTTATTGCCCACAAAAAGTTGAATTGAATGATTGACATGACAGTGTCGGTCGAAAAAGTCTGACAAGTACTTTATATACCGTTTCGCAGCAGGAAGCTGTTGTTTTTTTTTTCATTTGTAATGATTACTACTGCAAGTGTGGCAAACCTGGTGCAAAACATTTATTTTCGCAGTGGTAGGTATATTTAGGTATATTGAAAAGATATAGGTACCGCTGAAGAAATCTGAAGATCCCACACTATTTTCGGACGCCTTTAGGCTTTGAAGCCTATGTATTTAAAACCATTTGCTCAAAATTTTAGTTGAATTAGTGCGATGTTAAAGCTGTTTAAGTATGAAACCAGGTTAAAACAACTATTTTGCAAATTTTAATCGAATGTATGTAGTATCATACTTTCCCTACCCTTTTATTAAAGTTTAAATCTTCAATTTACTCTTTGACATTTACAAACGTTGAAAAAGGTCTGTTTAGTTACTTTTTTTGCACGAACTGTCATTGTTTTAGTTGTGTTCAGAAGCTTTAGTACGATAGTAGTTAGAAAATCTTTTAAAATAAGAATGAGTTAGTAAAGTAAAGTTAGCAAATTGGTAAGTAACATTATACTCATACCTTAATAAAAGACTGTTTAAAATTTTGCGTTGTTTTATGTTGTACATACTTATAGATATGGACATTAAAATAGAGACAGTTGCAATTTCTTAAAGTAAAGTCAAATAAAAACAACAACATCCATGAGAACAAATTTTAAATGTTATCAACAATATAATAAGACTCTCTTATGAAAAATAACAAGGCCGTTAATTTGTACTTGCTTGTTTACTGATTCCAAATTAACTGTTGTTTTTATAAAATGAGTTCTTCTGCGGTCATTAAAATAAAAACAGATTGGTTTGCAGGCGTGTTTATTTTTTTGCGTCAAAAATATCAATTATTTCTTAAAGATTTTACTTTTATAAGACAGTAAGTTCATTCTGGAATATTGAATTTATTAAAGTAAATTAAATTTAAATTAATGTTTAGAAAAGTATGGGCCGAGGAAAACACTGCACCCCAGAGGAGAAGTCTACCATTTTAGCTTTACGTAAAGAAGGAAAATCACTACGAGAAATCGCCAGGAGCGTTTGTAGATCTCTCAAGTTAATTGCAAACGTAATTAAGCCACCGAGAGTTCAAAAAACAGCTTGGCCAACCAAGAAAAACCACCGTAAGAGAAGATCGCAAGATCATTCGGGCTTCAAAAAATGTTTATAAAAAATTGAATTCTTAAAACTTTTATTAGTGTATCTATTTTAATGTCCATATCTGTATGTACATACATACATATGTATATGTAGGAATTTCATAATTGGTGGGTTGGTATAACTATGAGCATCTAGTCAATACCTTGTGTTCTTGAATAAAAAACGATAACAAATCAATCATAAATTTACTTTAATTTATAGTCTATACCTACCGTAAAATTGTATATACTCCCTTGATTATAGGCCTGCAGGTCCAAGATCAATCTAAGGTGACGTGAAACCTTCCAAATAATTTTTAAATTCTGGTTTAACAATTTCAAAATCTTGGTATAGACAAGTTTTGGTGATTCAAATTATTTCAAAAGAGTTTTAACAAAAAAAAATCAATATCGTTCAATTACATATTTGATTTAAAGTTGTTTTTTTTTTTGTATCTTAAACACAAATCAACTATGATTTTAAACTGGAAAAGGAAACATTAAACTCAAAAGTGCCCAATATAAGTAAAAAAACATATTTACAAAGTTTTGCTGTGGTGTAAAAGCAACTGGCAAACTACTTCTGAGGGAACTAAAATTTAAATCTTAAAATTTGCCATAAAATATTTAAAAAATAATCATTTTTTTGCACAGATTATTAAAGAGAAAATTTTAATAATCGAGAACAAAAGTGTCGATACAAACGCTTAACGGGAAGCGTGGAAGAAAATTTCACGTATATATATTAATCTTAATTCTTTGCATTTCATAATTCGCAAAAGTATTCTAACAGACAACACAAACTCACAATTTGAAGCTTCAAAATATAAAAGATGACAATTGACATGTCAAAATAAATTTAAAAATGCCTTTAAGTGACTTTTAAACGTGGTGGATGGCGTTGAACTTAAGAGGCCTTTAAGTTATACGTTACTTGAATGTGAACATTGAATTATAGATACCGATTTTAAGAGCTATGTATATAAGAGCTTTTTGGAGGTATCTTAAAGTTAAGCACCCTTTAAAATTTCTTTATAGATTAAAAGCCTAGGACTAACCCTTTAAATTAAAATCAAATATCAATTTATTTATAAACTATAGAACTTATCAATTGATTGTGAATAATCTGAATGGAAAATACTCACAACAATATAAACTAAGATTATTGAATTATGTATATTCTTTTCTCCAAAAATCATTCTAAACTAAGCTATTTAATTATACATTCATTTTACTTGGATTACTATATACACAGTAAGATATAATAGCCGTGTTTTTTTGGAAAAGTTATCCGTAGTACAGTAGGATTTTATATGAATAACAAATACAACATCCGCAGTAGGATCACTGCCAACGGGGGCACAGGGTTCTACGCCACAGGCAGGCCTGGAAATTATTTTAAATCTTCTAGTCCTGGACGAGCACATAAGATTCACAACAGCCAAAAGCGCGATTCGGCTTAAAGAAATGAACTTTTGGAAGCACAGCAGTTATGGTCATGGGTCTATACTGCAAAGGTATGACACAGTGGCAGGGCTTAATGTGACGACTGACTACTTACCACCCAAAATTGATTTTAACAAACAATTCTCTACTACAATACCCGAAAGGCAGGGATGGGAATCCAACTTACTAATTAGTGAACAAGGTATCTCCTTCTACACCGATGGGTCAAAAATGGAAGAGGGAACAGGAGCTGGGGTGTTCTGTGAAGCTCTAAATATTAAAGAATTATTCAAACTCCCAGATGAGTGTAGTGTCTTTCAGGCTGAGATCTATGCTATTGAAAAGGCGGAAGAATTGGTACGCACGAAAGGATTGAACTCGTCGGAGATCACATTTTTCGTGGACAGCCAAGCTGTAGGAGCTGTCAGGATGTCGAGGAGATTGAAACCATTAAACACCTGCTCTGTGACTGTCCGAACCTCCAAACAAATCGCCTCCGCTACTTCGGAAACAGGTTTGTTGGAGAACTAGACGATCTAACGCAGGTCTCAATGGCAAATATGAGAAAATTCATTGTAAGCACAGGCTGGTTCGAAAATGAACCAGTCTACATAAGGCATTAGTTAGGAGCATCTCTGCTTTTATTAATAGGGGATCACAATGGACCAATAGGCCCCCGTGTACGCAACAGCCCTTGGGCTGTGCACGCCCCTCCTAACCTAACCGCCACACAGCAGGCGTAACAATGGAGCAATTGAGAGGCGACTTCGGTGAAGAGTTTATTTCACGTTTGGGGCCGCTCAATTGGCCGCCTAGATCGTGCGATTTAACGCCTCTAGACAAGCCCGCTTCGATTGACGCACTGGAAGCCAACATTGAAGCCAACATTGAAGCATTTATTCGTGAGATACCGGCCGAAATGTTAGAAAGAGTATGTCAAAATTTTACTAAGCGGATGGACCATTTGAGGCGCAGCCGCGGCCAACATTTGCATGAAATAATCTTCAAACATTAAATTATATCGACCGTACTATCGATTCAAATAAAGATTTCATGCATTTTTCTGAATTTTAAAAAATAGCTCTTAAAAAATCACTCGTTATATACCAGAACATCAACGAGCATGTCGATTCGCAAGTGCAAAACAATCAAAGCTTTCCAATCGACAACTTGTTGCAGCGCCATCTAGACAATACAAGATTTCAACACTAAATATTCAATCTTGTGTTCAATATTTGCTCGTCACTACGCTAAGCTACCTAAACATTTTCCAATAAAACATGGCTAGCACGTTTCTTACCAAGTGCAAAAATATTCCACTTTGCGAACGATGATCAGTAGAGAAGAAACCTATGGTGATAAAATTTATAAATTTAAACACATACCGTGGATTAATATGTTTATAGCTCCTGGAAGAGGAATTGGAATGT
Organism: Philhelius festivus; assembly: GCA_963931855.1. Classification (NCBI taxonomy): domain Eukaryota; kingdom Metazoa; phylum Arthropoda; class Insecta; order Diptera; family Syrphidae; genus Philhelius; species Philhelius festivus. The sequence continues at coordinate 76,481,653 of OZ007556.1, read as the reverse complement.
AATATGTATGTTGAACACACACAGAGCCCGTAGCATTTAATTTTTGCCTCTTCTCTTCAGTTATCACACCATTATTCAAATTTCCTAGAGGCACGTGTACACAGTGCAATCAAATTTGCTTTAAGTAGAATTGAAGAATATGAGTTAAGCATTCTAAAAATAAGTATCTTTTTTCAAACAAAGTTACCCACAAATCCCCCAGTCAGCACTCACACCTCAATTCGTTCGAATTTCTAAGAATTATGCTTCAACACTGCTGTCGGCAATAGTACTTTATTGATTTTGTTTTTTTTTAATTTACTGAAGTTTTGCTTTACTACTTTCAACTGAAAAATATTGCTATTCACATATTCAATTGAGTAGATAAATAATAATCAATCAATTCGAATTAAATGCGAAGAAAGTAACAAAAATTTTAACTCACTGATAGCATGAAATGGTGTGAATAAAAGGGGGTTCGTTCTACGAGAAGGTGTTCCATATAAGATGCTTAGCAACAGTCGTGAAAAAAAAATTAGTAACCAAGAAGTGTCTTTTCCGGAAGGCGATTGACTCCTTAAAAAAACGGAGTTTTGACAAACAAAATTGCTTAAAATGATATTTTGTCCTCCATACTTTCAAAAATATGTACTAATCGAACTAAACGAGAGTTGTTACTACACCCTAAAAGTTTTCAACTTTCTCAAAAATTAAAAGAAAGAAAAAATTAAAAAAAAAAAAAAACAAACCCATTTGTGGTTAACCTCTCGACTAAAAATTGAAAAGTGCACACCAAAACATTACAGTCCTGATATTCAAACATGTACGTAAACATTACCACTTCAAAATATTAAAGATGTAATTGTCGTAAATTGGTCGTAAAACAAAAAAACCTCGCGCTTCTTTATTTTTTAAAATAACCCCCGTAATGTTAATTTGACATTCAAGTTAGCACTACCACTCCTTAGAATAGGGTAAAATGAACTTCGAAAAGAAATAAACGATAGAATTAATAACTGTCGTACACTTGTCGTAAAATCAAAAAAATTGCAGCGCTTCTTTTTTTTTTAAATAACCCCTAGTTAGCACTACAACCCCCGAAAACAGCCCAAAATTGATTCAAAAACGAAAAAGAATAATTTGAATAACTGTCGTAAATTTGTCGTAAACAAGTCGTACAAGAAAAAAAAACTGTCGCATCAGGGGCCGTATAGTGGTAACTTGACTGTCAATTAAGCATTACTATACGTTATTTTTAAAAAAACAAACGCGACAAAAATATTATTTTTACGACCAATTTACGACAGGTATTAACACTGTGCTAACTTACTTTAATATCAATTTAGTATTACCAGTATTTTTAAAACAATAGCTAGACATTTTTTTTCACGACAAATTTACGACGATTAATCCAATTATTACATTTAAAAAAGAAAATGAAGTGTTAATGCCAACTTGACGGACATTATTCAAGCCATTAGATAATTGAGAAAAGATTTGTACGCTACTTATAATCTTATTCAAGAAAAGGAATAACGACAGCACTGTACTGCACGCACTAAAGATTGCTTAAATTTGTATGTGTTTGCAGTATGAATGAAATTTTTCGTTAAACCACCTTGAGAATAATTAATCGAAATTAATTTGTAAGCGCGAGCTAGCTACCACTCCGCTTCTACCGCCACACACTGTTGACGGTACTTATTTTTAAAATAAACAAAACCATAGCTTTCTGTCGAAAATTTGTATAAACAATTATGCATTGTATAGGGTGAACACAACGACCGACCGACTACCGACATGTATACAAATTTAATTGCATACATATTAAGGTGTATTTTTATAAATACATTTTTATACATACAAACATGCTCGTATATCAAAATGAGAAAATAATTGAACAAACAAAATTATTGAACGAAGTGGGACTATATGCCGAACTTGAAAACTCAAGCTAAGGTCAAACAAAAGATAAAAGGTTAATGGAATTGTCGACGCAGAGGTGAGTAACTTGATTTTTGTTTTTTTTTTTTGCGGTTCAATGTCAACCAGTGGCTGATGGAATTTTAAAAAGTAAGACAAGTCATTTAAATAAATTTTATTATTTTCGAAACGAAATGTAGAGTGACAAGTTTTTGGATATACATAAATATTTCCAAAAATCAATTTTGTCTGGGCTTGAAATTTTATAAATAATTTTGGTTTTAATCGAAATGTATAGGTATGTACCAAATTCAAATTAAAAAAAGAAAAAACTGTTTGTAAAGACAAATAATTTAAATACAAACTTTTATTAAGATTTAAATGATCTGTTAAAACTAGTTAATGGCTCGGAAAAAGTGCGTTTTCAAATTTTGTTCTTTTGTCGTCCGTCTTATTCGGTATGTTAATAATAATTGGGCTAAAGAAAACGATTGAACGGGAACCATCTGCTATGCATACATGAGGTTCTATCTCTCTAACAATAACAGTAATATTGATTCATCAATTTTGTTGATAGATGTCAAATTACGTTTTGATAATTGACAAGCGTAATAGGGACTTGAATAAAATCAGGGCTTGTTTGGTTGGAATTAATTGCGAGTTAATGACTAGTTGGTTCCGTGCAAATTTTTATCAGTTCTTGGCGTTAATGTTCTGCCAAAAAAGGTGAATATAATGAACAATACCCTAGGAAATGTTTAAGAAGCATTTCTGTTAGAAAAAAAAAATTGTTGTAATACAATATCAGTGAACATTCTTTGGTTTATCCTGATCCATGTTAAAGTAAATATCTGTATTAGTACTATAGGTAGAAACTTCATACGTGCAGAGCCTGATATAGTAAGTTTTAATTTCTCAGTTGCTTCTTTCAGCCTTCTATGCGATCGCTCTGGTTTCACATTATCATTTTTGCGCTATTATATTTTGATTGGAAACATATTATATTACTCTCGAAGAAGACTGTTTGAAATAATTTTTTTAATAATATTTAATATGGAGTTTTCGAATATTAATTTGGGCCAAGCGAAGACTAACATCTAAATAAGGGGCCAGTTATAGCTATCATTGAAATGCATCATTGGAACAAATCAGTGGAATGCTGACTTCATTTTCTTGACAAGCCAGTTATAGCAATCATTGAAAAATTGGTTTCAGTAAAAGATCCTGTCAGTGGCTGATTACAACCAATTCTATGCATTTGAGGTTAGAGTTGATCATTGAAAGGAAAACTGACATTTGAGAATAGAAAAAGAATCGAACACATTCAGTGGAATGATTGTGTTCCATATTAAAGAAACGAAAATCAGCTGTTCATTGAAATTGATTTCTATCAGTGAAATAATAAATGTTGATTTAAAAGAAAGTTTAAATCTGAATTTTGTATTTTTTAGAGTAAAAAAATTCTACTACCCATTAGCTTCATTTTCGTACCAATTATAGCCATTGTAGTTTGTTTAATCATCTTAAAAATGCAAATGAAAATTTTCAATGATGCATTTCAATGATAGCTATAACTGGGGCCTAACGATTTCTCGAAGAGGATACAAAAGGATTGGAAAGATTCAAAAATAATTTTAAAGGAGGAAATAAGTGACTCAAATTAGCTTTTCATGGCTTCAACCCATTTCCGGCGGCTACCAATGCAGTTGAACTAGAAACTTTAAAATTTCACATACTGGGGGCTATCGTGAACAAAATTTCCCTCGGAATTTTCCCCATCTTCGAAAATTGGAAAGGTCAATACTTCTGCACTGTTCATTGGAAGCTTGCGACTGGTCTTTTTAAATGAGAGCCAAGAACTTAATTCCCAATATCAATAAATTCCAAGGGAAACTTTCGAAATTATTCGAGATGACAATTTTGAAAGTTGGGAACAATTCCCAGGGAAGTTTTATTCACGATAAGCCCCACTGTCTGTTTTGTATTTAAATATGTGTAAATACACTGGGTAATGAAAAGATTGTTGAAAATTAAAAATGAAAAATGAAAAACGAACAAAACTGATAATAAAGTATACATTATATTTATATATGTGTCGTTCATTATAAAAGTGGTGTAAATCCATTTTTTTAAAAAATGGATTTCTTTGCTTAATGGTATTATATTTGTTAATATCTTTCAATATAAAAGAGAATCTACTCCAAATACGAATTATATTTCCGATAATTAATGTTTTTTGTTCTTGAAGTGATTTTATTATTTAACTATAAAAATTAAGTAAGTCACAAATCCGTTTAATAAAGTAATTAATAAAATCTGTAAAGGTTATTAAATCTTGTACTTTTTACGAATAATACAAAATATTAACCTAAAGCGCATTGATTTTGTTTTTTTGTCTATTCATCATTTCGCAAAAACCTTATTATCTCGAAATTCATTTGTATGAAGATACTTCACTATTAAATTGAGCGACACATATTATAGTTTTGTTCACTGAATAAAAGTTCAGAGTAGAACAGAACAGAACAGAATAGAGCAGAACAGATCAGAACAGAACAGTTTCCATGAGAAATGTCAGACAAGTTAGAACAGTCAGTCATCCTGTTTTACCTTTCTCTAACTAAAAAGCCAGGGCAAGAAATGTTGTTCTAAACTGTTCCAAACTGTTCCAGACAGACTCATTGAACAGCAAATCAGAACAGTTTAGAACAGAAAATTTTTCATTGAACAGCAAAAAGGTGTACTTTTCTGTTCCAAACTGTTCGGAACAGCGTCACTGAATAGAACTTATGTTTCCAAAGAATTGGTTTTCGTGTGGTATTCATCGAAACGGTTTGGTTAAAGTGGGATATTACGATTTTTCTGGAACATCGAAGACGCTTTTCTGTTTTGATGATTGTATGCTTGATGTTATCAATACGAACTACTTTATTGGAGTTTGAATCACGGGTTGTATATTGGTTTCCGACTACAAGAAGGAATCTACAACAAATGTTCTACATTTTAGCTGTGGATTTGGTGTTTCTTTAGCAAATTTCTTGCAAACGCAATATGTCTTCTATGTATTTGCCAACGCTGCGTCCAGGGCATTTGATAAAATTGACCAGTACCACTTCTTTCTTCGAATTCGAAATGCTATAGTTGCTTGTAGCATTATCAAACAAATCAATTCCACCCGTAGTCGTTATGTAGTAGTATTTACGAATTGCATTTGGCATTGGAATGTTGATCTTTTTTCGATGCAGCCGTTTTGCTTGTTTGGTCCATCAAATGATTTGATAAAACTGTAACAATCGAATTGTCGTTCCAACGAACAGCTGCAATTTCATTTCCTTGTCAAATGCAAAACAATTTTGAATTGATATAATTTTAATCAATAACATAAACGTTTGAACTTTTTGTTTATTATTATATACCCTTCTTTAATGGCTTTGGTTTTGTACCCTTTTTGATTTTTTTTTTTATTGTTTTCATAATGAATTTTATAAAATATTTAAATGAATATTAATTTTTAAAATTTAATTTCGTTTTCTTATAAATAATTAGTAAAGTATTTGGTAATTTTGTAGCTTGTTATATGTTGAAAAGAGATATTATAATTTTTATTATACTTTTTGTCAACTGTAAGCTATTGTATTCAAATAAAAAAAAAAAAAAAAAAAAAAAAAAACTAGAACCATGACTTTTATTTTTTTTTATCTCTTTTGGATCTATCAACTCTGCTTTACCAGTTTTATTTTCCCGAACTTTGCCTGTAAATACAAGAACCTTTTGATTTGATTTTTTACTATGATAATTATCTGTTTCGCAATTGTACAATTTAGAAAGACGATACTTTAGTTTGTGCGATACAAATTGTCGAAAATAACCGTGTGCTGACTTGGTATCTATGTATATCGATTTTCAAAAGTCATCTCAGTACAACGTTTTCTACCAAACCTATCTCAGAGGAGTTTTCACTTCTTGCACCACCATACGGAATAAATTGAAATATGTATCCATCATGTGAGCAAAAGTTCCAATACTTATATCCAAAACGAATGGGTTTTCCTCTAATGATCAATTTAGAAAAAATTACTTCCGTAGTAGAGTACAATTTGTTCATCTTTTGAAAGGTGATGGGAAAAATATTCCAAACTGGATAAATCTTTCATTAAGCATATTGTTCAGCGTTGTTACTTTAGCAAACTTATCTTTGGGATCGATTGTACTGTTATCACAAACCTGTGATTTTACAACTTTGACTTTCGATTCGTCGTATTTTTCATAGAGAATTTAAATCATCAAATCTGTATTCTAGCTCAATTTCACCAGCTAATTTATTAGGAACATTATTCCATCAACATTATTTCATCAATAACTCTTCGAGCTCTCTAGCAGATAAAAACTTTTTGCGATACATTTTTTAACCCAGATATAATTTTTAAAACACTACCTACTCTCGCAGGTTATAAGTAAAAAATAAGTCGAATACAAAAACTCGTATATGGCAATAGGTTTTTCCAACTCAACACGCATTTATGAAATAGTTTCTCTGTTTTTCTGTGAATTTGAACATTTACTTGCTTTATCGTACCTGACAATAGAGTAGAGTTTTCTCATAAGAAAAATGGCCTTAGCCTTGAGGTTTCATATACGCAGAAGTTACTGGCTAATTATTTATTAGAATAAAGTCAAAGGGATAGTAAAGAGTTTTTATAGCATTCTTGTATGATTAAAAAATACGAAACATTTTTTTTTAGAAACAAACCTAAAAACATTTCGATTAGATACTTCAAATAACTCAAATTCACTTTTTAGTTTATTTAAATTGATCATCAGTTAAGTTTCAAAACTCCTCAGATTGTATGTTGTATTCGTCCAAAGCTTGAGAACAATTCCCATATCTGGGCAGGTGCTCCAAAAACCCACTTGAGTCTCTTGGACAGAATTCAAAAGAGAGCTATAAAAATGATAGGGGACTCTTGTCTAATTCAAACATTTGAATCTCTTGAGCACCGCCGCAATGTTTCATGCCTTTAACTATTTTATGGGTATTTTCATTAACAGTGCTCTGGTGAAATAGCCAGTTGCATTCCTCCCCTCAAACAGTTCAACTGTAATACTCGTACTTCTAGGAATGCTCATCAGTTTATCCTTGAGCCCAATTTCGGACGTACTCTCAAGTACAGAGATTCTTTTTTTAGCCGCACTACACGAATGTGGAATGCCTTACCCGGCTCAATGTTTCCCAATCCTTGCAATGTGCAGACATTCAAAATCAATGTGCATCGGTATCTCCTTTCTCATCCTATCCTACTTTCCTAATTGCTCGCACTGTGTCTAACATTATAAGGGTATTCATAACCCCTTGAGTGCGCGTATAATATAAAAAAAAAAAAAATGTTGCATTTTCGCGATGCTAGCCGTTCATAATAAAGGTCCTTGACAGAACGTGATTTTTTAAATTCAGCTATTGTCAAAAATTCAAAGTGAATTTTCTATTTCTAAAGTTTTTGATTTCTGAAACTTCGATAAACGAGAATATTTTCAAATGTTGATTAATGTCTTAGACCTACCTGGTTCGAATGGTGTACCGTCGTCGTCATTTAAGTTTAAAATGTCTTATCAGTTAATTTTCTTTCCCAGGTCTATGGAAATATTCACATCGATACAAAAAGCCCAACAAATTTCGTTCTTGTCAATTTAAAGTTATTTCTGGTGTTCCACAGGGGAGTCATCTTGGTCCTTTCCTGTTTGTTTAATTATAAATGATGTTTCTTTTATATTAAAACATTCAATGGCATTAATTTATGCCGCTTGTGTGAAAAATAATTAACTGCATTGTGGATTGTGAGCACAAGACGATCCTGAAGGACGTTGATTCGTCTTCATCTTCAGCCAGCCTTTTTGAGTTGGACTAGTTGAAGAAGAAATTTGGATCTAAATCTTATACCATGCTTCTAAAAATGACAGTCTCCAATCATAACACTTTAAATATACATAATGTAATTGCTTTGTTCTAAGCTGATGATACTCCTACCTGTATAAATTTAGATTTAAGCAAACATTTTCTATTAAGGTTAGAATTTAAGAAAAAGTTTAGTTTGGTTTCAAGTTTATTCAATAATTTTAATTTTAGAGACATGTTTTCGATGAATTCTTTTCCCAAGGAACTGATGGTTTATCAAAACCAAAACTTATTGTTCAAATAAGACTTTCTATAAGCTATACACATACATACATATGTAACTATTAAACTCTCTAAAGCACTCAAAATTTGCGGTATAGGTGAATCACTTTAAGAACTAAATGGTTCTAATTAATATATATGTACATGTACATAGAATATTCTAAGAAATAGTTCGTTATTCTGCATGAGCAAGCTTTACAAAAAATGTTATCTCAATATCAATCTTCAACTTTGTTTTTTGTTGTCTACTTGTAAATTGGAGAGCACACACATGACAAGATACTTAACTTCATGGCGAAAATTCGATGAATACAGTTCCGGCCCGAGTGAATTTGGCGCCTTGAGTGAGATCTTCTAATAGCGCATTCAGGGCTGAGTAGCGAAATTTCTTTAACCAAAAAGAGTGAATTTTTTTCGAAACGTCGGGAACAACAAATTTATAAAAATTTCTTATGGAAGGCTCCGAAAAATCTTTTGAAGTTTAAAACATAGTTAATGTAAACGGTTAGTACGCAAATTTAAAGTTTTTATTATTGTACAAATAAAAATGAAATTTCAATCCAAAAAATTGTTCAGTTTTTGAAGTATCAAAATTAAAAAAAAATTGAATATTTTTGTTCAAAAGTCGAAAATTTTTTATATGCAATATTTTTTTTATGCGATAAAGTAAAAATAAAAAAAAAATGCTCATATGTTGGGTTATGTCAATAATGTCTTAATTTCAATATATTTTTTATTGATATATAAATCGTAAAAATTAAATAAAAAAAAATTATCAAAAATCTAGGTGCCGTTTTCGAGGAAAATACGATTTTAAAAAACATTTTTTAACATTTGTATATTGGGTACCGTTATTTTTAGATCAAATAACCATTTGTTCGTATTGTAGATGATATTAAAAACTATTAATTGCAATTGTTTTCAAAATGTCGAGTTTTCAAAAAAAAAAAATCAAATTCGTTTTAAAAATCCAAAAGAATTTTGTTTGTTAATTTGAGAAGACAATACTATTCATACAAAATTTGGTCACAATCAGTTGTAGCGGTTTTGAAAAAATCGGAAACAAAAAAAATTATGTGAGGTACAATAACCATTTTTCGCAAAATATTTTGAAACCATTAGCCAGCTTATGAAATTTTTTTAATTAAAAAAAAATCTGTGGAACTGTTTGTGAGAAAAAAAAATTATTTTAAAAACTTTGTGTGGCAGGTACCGTAGTTTTTCGTCTCAAACTTTTCTTAAAAAAAAAAAAAACAATCTGGGAAAAAATTTTAAAATGCTATCTACCAAATTTAAAGAAAATAGGCTATAGTCGAATAGATAGACGGTCAGACCGACAGATTTCCGAGACACACTTTTTTTTGTCATCGCAATCATCGTAATGTCGAATCAGATCAAAATCTCGAGTTCGACTTTTTACGAATGCATAACTAACCATGTATAGTATGTACCTACATTATGTGTGTGTACATACATAATTATGTACATTGCAAGTAAAAATACCTTATTTGAATTCAACTAATTAAATTCCAGATTATTCAGTTTTACACTAGGCTTTGTCGTGCATGAGGTCTCGCCCCCTCACAAGGAACGCCAAAGTGCTATCACAGTCTACCTATATTATCTATCCGACACTGGTCGTATTACAAACAATCTGACACAAAAAATCGCGCCAAAGACCAACTTAATGGTCATTCTTTGTCGTTTTATTTATTTAGCTATTTTTTTTTTATTATTTCCTCTCGTGTATCTATACATACATATTACACACACACACTTATACACAAATAAGAATAAATAAAATAAAGTTAAGCCGCATGATGACTAAGTGCAATTCGATTTTTTCCAGCTTTCTGCAAATATTAGATACAGATGTATGTAAATTTGTCTTTTTTGGTGTGTTTTTTCTTTTTTTTTTTTTAAATACGAGAGTAGTGTATGTAGTATGTACATAAATCTACAATGTATACGAACACTCTGCTCCACTAAATTAGCGTCACATTCTCTTTAATTTTGATGTACTTAAGCCAAGTTTTGGATTGGCAAAAAAAAATATATTAAGAGATTTTAATCTAAATTTCGGATGGTAGAGAATTTTTTCTTAATGGCTGTCGGTGCTGGATCGAATTGGTGAATCGATTTTTTTATTCTTAGATGACTTCCAAGAAAAGGGTAACTTCAATCGGGTTATGTGTGTGTGTAAAAAAAAAAAACAAATTTACCAAAAACCATTTATAAAGACACTTGCCTTTAACCGCTTTTCTATTCGCCCGGAAATATGAAAAGGCCCTCGTACTAAAAATAAATTATCGTTAAACGCATTGAGAACCCACTTTCAATATTGGCATTATGGAATCAATATTGTATGAGCAACATTCTGAGAAAAGAGGAAGTGTTCTTAATGCCTAAAAAAATTAAATACGAAAATTAATGAGAAATGAACCGTCTTTAAAATAATACCCTCTATAGATAACTCGAAGATTAACGAATTTTAAGACCAATAACTTTTTATTTATGTCTGCTTCACGAGAAAATGCATTAAATAGTCATAAATTGACATTTTCAACAAAGTCATGACTTTCAAATTTGACTCCCATGAATACAAATGTCAGCTTCTTGAAAATGAAAAATGTACTAGAATATCTACTTACTACTAGTAGTAGTACAAAGTATAATCAAGTATTATAATTATATCATTGGCTCTTGCTACGAGTATCACCTAGAAAAAAAGAGGATTATATCCAAATCACTACAATTTAATTTGTTTCATAAATATTTAAATAAAAATTGAGAAATAGAATGTTAGGATATCAAAACGTTTCATTTAAAATTAATTTTGGTGTTTACATAACCGTATAACTAGGGTGACCACCTTTCCCAAGGCCGATTTCGGTACACAAGAAAATATATTTCTTTTTCAAATTTGGGGTTCCCCCATACCCCGCTTAATTTAAAGCGGGGTTTTGTCAAATTTAAATAACAAACGATATATATTTTTGATTTTTATACATTACTTACTCATTTTTTATCAAAATAAACAAAAAATAAAGCATAAATATTACAGCTATAGCGACAAAATTTCATGTTTTAAATAAGGGCAAAAAGTAGAATGATTTTGAGGAGCGTTAAAAAAAAAAAATAGTCCTTATGGCCGAAATTCAGATAATTATTGTGGAATCTGAAAATAGACATACAATTTAACATATATTCGTACAAGAAAAAAATATTTTCAAAATATTGCCAGTATATTTATAAAGATTGTTTTTGGTCAAAAAATTGCAGCTGCTTCATACTTCCATGCGATGTTCTGCGCTGTGCTGTCCAACGAAAACCTTTCTTTCCAAGAAGAACTCAATCGTCATGTGTTCCTTTTGGGCTTTCCTCGTCATCTAACTCGTTTGCCGAAATTTCGTTATCTTTCTCAGAATCTGTCTCAATGTGTTAAGTGCCAGCTTCAACATCTTCCTCATCACTTTCGAAAAGAAGTCGTCTGAGCTCATCTTCGTGTTGAGACATTTTGTAATGGCTTATTTTTTTCGCTATTATTACTTTAAATATTTTACTTTCAAAAACTTGAAGGAAACAACACTATTACACTTTTCAAAAACGCCAAAATATTATTTTTACAAAACCTTTTCTTAAAAAAAAAATTACGCAAACCCATACGGGGTGCCAGTACACCCCACTGACCAAATTATTCACGCTCTGGAGAGAGAAAATGAACTGAATTGCTCTGGCCCGTAAAGACATAATGAAAAAATTAAAAGTCATGGCAATCCGTAAAAATAGCGGCTTTTTTAAATAAAGATACAACGACTTTTAATTTTAAGTAGGGTTCCTACGCACCCCGTATGGGTTCCAGGGTTAAGTTTATTTATATACATTAGGTACATTTATGTGTGAATGCGCATTACAGGCCCGCGCTGTGTTGAAACATTTAAAGGGTAATCATAATCCCTTGAGCGCGTGTAGATTATAAAAAAAAAAAAAAAATAAAAAAAAAAATAAATATTTAATAAATAAAAATAATAATAAATATTAAGTATTTGAACTAATGTAGGTATGTATTGTGCTTTTTGAATGAATATTTTCCACCTGATAATATTTCTTCAAGCATTTTTGGCTTACTCTTCAAGAACTCGAAGAACTCGAGACAAGACATTTTCATGTTGTATCTTACGTACAAAAGGTTTTCCAATGTTGAAATGCTCAACCGGCTTTTATCGGTGGACAATATTTCATTTATCAAAGAGAACACTCTCTCAACTGTGGCCGAAGTTCCTGGCAAACAGAGAATGTACCCGACAATGCCCACACACCCTCACAGGCCGCTATATTCAAATCGGCTTTGTTAAGTGTTGCACTTTTAAAATAATTTGTCATTAATTTACTTGACGACGCCCGAACCCAAAGCTTTGTGATGATTTCCCGATTTTAAATGTGATTCGATGTCAGATTTTCCTCCGTGGGAAATATTGAATTCGGTATTGCAAACATTGCAGCGAACATCACTTTCGCTTTTTTTTTCTTAATAAAATTGTATTTTTCTTTTAAATTATCATTGAACACATTTATTCCACGCTTTCTTGACATTTTTTCGATTCCGTTTTAAGTTTTTTTTTAATAAACAAATGAAAACACTCGCGAAACGATTCGAAACGACAATGGTTGCAGTCAACAACAAAACAAATCATAGACAAGAATAATGAGATGTCAAACACTATGGCCGTGTTCATGATGTTTATGCATTAAGTTCGAAACATAAGAAAAGAAATATTAAAGAATGTGCTTACACTTCTCAGGTTTTATTTCAATTTATTTTTAAATTTCGGTAGCACGAATTTGATTTCGGTACATTTGCGTGTACCGAGGCTTTTCTTCGGTACATGGTACACAGCGTTAAATTTCGGTACTGTACCGGTCATTTCGGTACAGGTGGTCACGCTAGGTATAACACAGTCAACTCTTGACCATTGAGCTCTTTAACAGCTTCACTCCAAGTTAAACGAAACGTATTTTCTTATGCTCTGAAGTTGCACAATAAACACCTTGTAGTTTCCATTGGACCATATGGTAGGTAATTTAGACGGATTAGCTCGCCTTTTAAAAATTGTAGAGATTGTGTGAATAGAATACCGGTCACTGGAATAATTGTTGACGCCAAGGTTATGCTGCAGACATTTATACATGGTTCTAGACTCACTCCGTAGCACCATCTCTGCAAACTGTTCAAAGCATGATTGTTCGGTGTTTGCCAGCAATTCCTCAAGGGCTCTACTGCAGTATTCCAACCCTTTCTCCATCAGTTGGACTTTATATTGCAGTTCCGTGACCATTCCGCAAAAAAACAGATCTTTGCTGGATCCGATTTCTTGCAATTATGTTTGGTAGTCGATGATTAAAAAGGGCTTATATTTTTCGTTTGTAGTGTAAATGCATTTTTACTGAAAAAAAAATATAAAGCCGTGAAACACCAGTCTCCAAATGATGTATATGGGTAGGTAGGTGTATTTTCCGGTAATCGAAAGATCTTATTCATAAAGTATCTTATCAATTTGTCTGCTGTCGAAAGCCCCAAACTTATCTGGCATAGCGCATAATAGATCGCATCACCGCTCCAAAAAGCTTGTATTTAGCGCTTGGGGCAATATATTTTTGACTAAGGAAACCCTTCCAGTAGTAATCGGTTTACATTGTATATACTTTTTGAAAGAAAGTTATGACGTTTTGGCCCAGATTGTGGTTGTCGATTTCCTAATCGATGATCGACGTTTTTCGATCATCGATCGTCGATTACTCTATTTCATATTGCGAATGTCGATTGTGATCGAAACTTTTCGATTTCACAGTCGTTTCTTTTCGATTGTCATTTTCTGATCGACGCGTAAGAAAGGTGAAGTCCAGAAGTTTTTCTTTTGAACAAAATATAAGTTTCTTTCAATTAATAAATTATTTTAAAGGCAAAACATTCAAATATTTATTTTATGAAGGCCAAAAGTGATAACGAACAAAAGGCAAATAGAAATTTTGGTCAGATTGATGGAGAAAAATGTGAACATCGCGAAGATGTTCTCAGCTGGTATTCCACTTTTTCACAAATATGCATTCTAGCCCGAAGTTTTTTTGTTTAGAGTAATTAAAAGTAATCCATTTGGAGCAAATATGCGTTTCTAGAACTGCGAGCATTTAATTTAGCAGGATTGTGCAAGGCCAATACAAAATGAATTACCAACAATAACTTCGTAATATCCATGAGCACAGCGTCTCAAAGTACTCGTACTAGCAATCGAAAAGTTTCTTATTTCTGACATAAAATTTGGGTTAATTTCACTTAGTCCAATGACACATTTTTAAGCAAGGATAAGCTAAAGTATTTCAAAAACCAAATATGTGTATGTGAATACCAAATAAAAACCTTTATTCCATAAATCTTACATCGTTTCTTACAGTTCCAGAGGATTAGAGGTGTCTGTGTTCTGGTAATTTCAAAATTTTTTTGGGCATTGCCGGTTTCTGTGTTACTATCCCTAAACCATATTTCAATTCCACTCATTTTAAAAGTAAATAAACTATTTTAATTTATATTAAAAAAGAAAACCAGAAAAAACAAATAATGATTTCAAAAGCTAACACATCATAGAACTGTCAAATTTGAAATATTCGCAATATTCTGTGAGGTTATTCACAATAGAACATTGTTCGATCGATTGAGTTACACAATACAAAATATGAAAACCAATCGAAACAATCGAATATTTTAGATTTGATTGGCAATCGACAACGGCAATCGGGATCTTATGAGTACTCCGAGATATTTATTTTCCTTTACGCTTGGAAGCGGTTCATTTTTCACCTCTTTCGGCTTGTTCCATTTCGGAGAATCAGTATTTTGGATTTGTTAGTGTTAACATCGAGACTCCACAGGCGATAGTAGGCTTGCAATTTGTTTATCATCGTTTGCATCATTTGTGGGGACTCAGCTAGTATGAAGATATCATCTGCATACATTAGCATTTGGATGTTAACTCCAGCAAAACTAATTCCTCCAGTCAAAGCCGATGAGAGTTCATCCAAAAAGAGCGAAATAAAGAAGCGGACTAAGCAAACAGCCTTGTTTAACTCCACAATTCATATGAAACCAAGTAAATCCCAAACTGCCGTTGCATAATTTCGTACAGACTTTGTATTGTTCAATTTGTACAATTTGTTTGAAGTGCTGCCAATCTTTCATTCCTAAAGAGTGGACAAAATTAATTTTATTTTTTTGATCCATCCGTCAGATAAGAAGACCGTTAAAAGCGAATACTTCTTTGGATGAAAATTATATTTCTATATATTTGGCGAAAGCGAATTCAACTACAATCCAGCGACACGGAGTGTGTGTTAGGTAAAAACGCTGCAATGCACATCTCAATTGACGCCTTCTACAAAGTAATTTATCCATTTTACTTTTTTGTGTTGTTGTTCATTTTCACATCTTGAACTAACCCGTTGTTTGCAATTTATATCTTGAAAGTATTTTTTTCTTTTTCTTTATTTTGTTTCTTTTAACTTATATTACACTTGGTTGATTGATTGTTGCTGGATGATGAATTGACGTGGTGTGGGATTTTATGTTTAACATTTTGTGTTGGCAAACTGAAACTGACGTCATGGCCAGTCAATTAGTGCAGATGTTAAATTAAAAATGTTGCATGAAAAAAAAAATAATAATAAAAATCACTATGGAGAAAAAAAATATAAGATATAATTAATGAAAATGATTTCTTTTTTTTTTAATGTTTGAACACATGTTTAATAATGAATCTTTTACTTTATTTTTCCAAGTATATATAATGTAAATGGTTCAATGTGGGTTTTTCGCTGTGTTTTGTGAATTATATGGTGCACTGATGCATTGCTGATTATCGCAGCTTTTTTTCGGTGGACATTGGAACCAAGCATACCAAATGTCAGAGGTCAATATTATTCACAATGCTAAAACTCAAAACATCATTCCGATTGGTGTAAATGCTTTAGAGAAAACGAAATAATGTGTTTTGTGTTAAATTTATTTATTTATTTATTCATCTACCAGTTCTTAGGCTCAACTGATTACAATTAAATAAATTAAAACTTAAAGCTAACTTAAAATAACAATTAGTTAAATTAACTATCATAGAGATATCAATTAATTAAAATAACTTATCAACATCATTTTTGAATAGGACATGAATTTCATTATTGGTTCTGGGCCTTGGCTGAAAAAGAAGGTGTATTTCCCTCAGTGGTGGAGTGTATATGGGAAGTGAGAAGAGCAAAGTAAGACTCTTAATTTGATAACCAAAAATATCTCTTACGAAAACTAGATCATGAATTGTTCTACGGGGCTCGCTCAAAGCTACAAACAAAATCTTTGTCTGGATTTAGAATTTGGAGCGCATTTTATAAAAAAAAACGTACCGCGTACAACGATTCTGAACCTTCTGGATTCTATCTGAAATTTATTTTTGGTGAGAGTTCCAGATGACATCTGCATATAGGAGGTTAGATCTTAGTAAGGAGATTTATAAAGAGACAAGAATCGGAGAAATCTATTCAATTTCTTTTTATAAATCATAACATTGAGCTCGCTTTGGCGGCAACAGCCTCAACATGTAGAGCAAATGAAAATTTGGAGTTAAAAGTACCTAACACCCAAGTCTTTGACCTTTATAGTTTTCTGTAGATGACTGCGATCTGGATCTAAAGAGTATGGAAATTCGAACACAAACTAGGTTTTAGAAATAGAAGTTACGAACCACTTCTTAACATTAAGGTTCAAGTGTTTTGTCGACACCAGAAAGATACATTCTCAAGATTCATTTGAAGCTTAAAGCAGTCATCAGAGCTCGCTACTTTCAGAAATATCTGGAGATAATCAGCATATATGAAAAATTGGCTAAAACTAATAAAGCTCACAATATCATCAATAATTATAACAAAAAAGCAACGGACCAAGATTGCTGCCTTGAGGAACACCTGGCGTGCACTTAATTGGCCAGGAGGTACATTCGCCAAGTTTTTTTTTAGAATCCTACCGGTAAATCTACTGAAGTAAGCCTGAATGAATGCTGATTACTTCAAGCTTACGAAGTTATATGTTGTGGCAAACTGAATCGAAAGGCTTGGCAAAATTCGTATAAATAGCATTGACTTGATTTTCGTTTTCGATAGTATCCACAACGAAGGAAGAGAAACATGCTAAATTAGTGATAGTTGATCTTCGCGAGATAAATCCAAGCTGGGCATCACGTACATATATGTATGTTCTTTCAACAGAAAACCAAGCTTCACTAAACTTTCTAAAAGTGTAAGATTTGCCATTGCAGATTCCTCTATAATTTTCAACATTGTTTTTTGAGGCCAATTTAAAAATTGGGATCAAAAAAGAAAATAACTAAGCGAATTTGCAAAATTTACATTTTCGCATACGATAAAAAAAATTTTCGAAAATGTCAAAAAAATTCAGGCTCGTACTTGAGAAAAAAAAACTGCAAAATAAATGTTTTAGAAAGTCTTTGATTGCGTTTAATTCATTTATGCAGTAGCAATTCTTCTTTTTACAAACATTTGGTTCAGATATTTTTTAAACCTCTTGGCTAACTGGAAAGAATTGGTTCAAACATCTCGCAACCTTAATACCTAGAAAAAGTCATTACTATATTTTTATAAAATAACACGATCAAAAAACATCACGCATTTTGTAAAAACGACTTTCGTAGTTAGGGTGCATTTTAGGGGACTCAATTTCGGGCCAATATTATTCTCCATTAAAGAAAAAAATAGAATCTGTTTGTTAGAATTTTGATAAAAAAAACTACAACCGTCGAACGATACCTCATTGTACTCCTAGATGTTGCCAGTTTTTAGTGGTAACACATTAAACAACAACAAACAAATAGTGCGGATAAATAAGCCAGGAAAAATAGTGCAGATAAAGTTTTGGAAGGTCTGGAATAGAATGACACGTAAAGGTTAGCAGGTTTTGATTATCTGAGAATATGTTTTATGATTTGTTTTCACTAGAATTAAAATTGGGTGGTTTCTACGATCAGACGGTCAACGTTAATAATCAAGGGGCCTTGCTTATAATGGAATTTAAAAACAAATCTAATATTTGCGTCAGAAGAACCATTGTCTAATGGATTCTATGTATAAAGGCCAAATACAAGTTTCTTATTAAAAATGCAATAAAATTAACAAAATTAAATTTTGTCCATGTATTATGGCTTTATTAGTAAGAGCAAACATTCCCATTAATTATGGAACAAAACGTCTTTCAAGTGGCTGCCTCGGCTGGCTCCGTAGTAGCGCATTCTGTCACTTAAAGCGAATAATCCGAGATCTTTTTGCAGAATTCTCTTCAGGCTAGTGCGTAAAATGTTGAGCCGTTGAGATCGATGGCGAGTTCATTTTGAGTCTCACACTCTCGGCTACAGCAGACACATTTTCGTCTGTTCGCATCTTGCGACGACGGGGACCATGAGGTTGGTCCACTAGCATACCAATCTCACGAACGAATTTGCACAAACTTGCGTACATCTGATGCGCTGGTGCTTCATTTCGGCAAAAACTTCTTTAAAAAAAACGCACTATTTGGGCTACACAGCACTCACTTTGGAAATAAGTTTTCAATATTTCACAACTTTGTTCAAGCGTAAAGCGATTCATTTCGTTCTGCGGAGGTATGATTCTGACTTTCTGTCAAGTTTTCGAGCGGGAAACAGCTGACAGTGTCAAAATAACGAATGATTTAAAAAGAATCCACTAGATAGCCCACCTTGTACATATGTATGTAAGTAATAAACCATATGCGATGTTTTATTTTTATGATTTCATGAATGGCTAATTATTTAGAGTTCACTTAAATATTTAGTTCATTGCACGTATGGTTAATTTACATTATATAGAATCCATTTCATAATGGTTCATTTCACTCAAACAATCAAAGACTGCTTGACGTCATTAAAAAATTATCAATGGTACTCAAAATGTTGTCTGTAAATGCTTTGACGTGTAATCTGTGTCAACGTATTGATTGGCTTCAAATCTGAAATCAACTTCTAATTTTCCAATATTTTTCTTTCTGGTGACAGTTCGTATAGTTAATAATGTAATGGTATGTCATTTTATGTTGTTTGTTCCCCATCTGTCAGGTAGAAGTATGTAATTTCATCAAAGAATGGCTGCGATGTCAATGGATTAAATTAAAAGGCATCTGAAACTAGTATTTATAATAATAAAAAAAATTGCTTTTTATTTTTCAACCAGGAGAAAAGCAATTTGAGTTTTTTGGGTTGTCTTTAAAAAATTCAGAGATTTTCCATAGAAATAACTGAAATTTCATATCCACGAAAACACTAAATGCCAGATTTAAACAACTTACAAGTTGTCATAAATTGTTCCATTTAATTAAGACTTGGGACTTCATCGTGTAGATCTGGCATTATATTCGTCGTATGAAAATGACCTTCAACATTTGTTTTAATATGCTTCTTAGATAACTTGGAATTTTCTTTCAGTTTAAGTAACCGGGGTTTTCTCACGAGTTTTGACAGCAAATTATGAAATTGTGTAAAATTTCAAGCTACCAAACACACCCAATAATGCATCGCCAGCGCCACTATATTTTAAATCATGAAATCATAAGGAAGAATAATGCTACTATTTTTTTGTCTGACACATTGCGAGTATCTTTTGACTTCGTGCAAAAGCATGTTTATTACTTTGTCAGTTTTGTGAAAGAAATTCTGTCAATTTTCTAAATCCAGTAAAATTCATATCTTTTCGTTTGACATTGTAATTTTTATATTCAAAATTTCAAAAAAAAACAATTTTTAGCTCAAGAAAAGTGAAGTTTTTGTGACTTTTTTATTATTCGCCATTATTTTCAACTCGATTTCAACTTGACATACAAAAGCATATACTTTTCCAACACATCCCCAAATGGGTTTGTTATTTCATTCTTTGTTTTCATTCGCAATTACTTTGGTCACTCAAGAATGAGTCTGCAACATTTAATAAATATGTAAATCTGATTTGTTAAAAGAAGTTCAGAAATGTTTTATAACTTTTTCCTTTTTTGTTTCTTTATTCGTTTTAATTTGTATTTTTTTTGTTTATTTTTCGTGACATTTTGACATGTGTATATAAGTGTCAGGTATACCAATTTTAGAGTTAAAAATAAAAGTGCGTATTAAGTCAATACAAAATAAAAGAAATAAAATACACATTTTGAAAAACAATACTATTTTGCCTTAGGCAGGTGGAAGTTCTTGAGAAGACAATTAGTGTAGAATCAGAACTAATTTATGAAGGAATGACAAATGATTTTTTTTTCTTTAAATTTGAAATCACGTTAGAGGATGTTTTAAGTCTTAAAACTTTCCTATAGCTTTAAGTCCATAAGTCCATAGAATTATTTCACGAAAGACTTTGTTTTGGAATGTTTAATAGTTTCAGCATTCATTTGCTTTGTAAACAATACCATGATTGCTTGCCATTCATCCAAACCGGTTTCAGTACTTGCTCGTATAACATTATTTTGTTCTGTTAAGATATGTCTGAGTTATTTCTCAGCAACAATAACATTTGTTTTTATTTCAAGTTTAATTCAAGTCTTTTGTTTTTGATATTCTTTTCATTAAATCCTTGGATGCTTAGTCTTTCCAACTGAAGATACAAATAAAAACATTTTATATGAATTGTATAGGGTGACCAGGTGAGAACAATAGGAAAAGAAATTTAAATAAAATAAAATGCACGACTGGATCGCACGAACTTGCTCTGATGTAAAGGTACATACTTTGGAATTTAAAATACTTTTTATAAATATAAAACATGGATTTAATGAGATAAAAATGTACAAATGCATGGAATTGCCGTCTGATTTCCGGAAAAGTATGAATTTATGCAAAAAATCGTTTTATTATTAAAGTAATTTTTATAAAACAAATTTCTTTAAAATTTTTTGAGAACACAATTTGGGGCACGAGTACGATAACTTGGCCGCCAAGATTTGATGACGGCTTTTTGTAGAGGGGTTAAAAATAAGCACTTTTTACTATGGGAGGGGGGGGTCTATCTCCCCCCGTTTAGGAGGTAGGGGCACTTTTAGAAAAAATGGTTTAAATTGAAAAAAAAATATTAAAAAACAACGACAACACCTACAATAAAGTGCTATACTGCGTTTGAAAGCCAGAAGATTGTTCTATAATCCTGCATTTAAATTAAAATAATCATGTCAATAGTTTTTGAGAAATTCGCATTTAAAGTCCAAATTTTGATTAAAAAAACGTGAAAAAAAAGTTTAGACCGGTTGTTTTCAAAATTGTGAAATGAAATTGTAAATTAGCTTATATGTGTTTCATGTATCTATCAGTTTTTAATCGAACACAAAAAACCGCATGGTTCTATGTCTTCTGGTTTTTGAGAAAACCTAAGTTTAGGAGGTAGGGGCACTTTTAGAAAAAATGGTTTAAATTGAAAAAAAAAATATTAAAAAACAACGGCAACACTTATACACAACACTTATATACAACACTATACTGCGTTTGAAAGCCAGAAGATTGTTCTATAATCCTGCATTTAAATTAAATTACTCATGTCAATGGTTTTTGAGAAATTCGCATTTAAAGTCCAAACTTTGATAAAATAACGTGAAAAAAAAAGTTTGGACCGATTGTTTTCAAAATTGTGAAATGAAATTGTAAATTAACTTACATGTGTTTCATGTATCTATCAGTTCTTAATCGAACACAAAAAACCGCATGCTTCTATGTCTTCTGGGTTTTGAGTAAATCGAAAATAACTAAAACTACTTTCCTACAATATGTTTGATATTTTTTGCTTCCTTACATAAATAAATCAGTGCTAGCTTCCAACATTACAATATATAAACAGTAAAGTATGTATGGGGGGGCATGCTGCCCCCCTGCAACCCCCCTGCTTGGGCACACTATAGGATTTGGGGTAGGTGCGAGGTTGGGTGCATGCAAAGTTTCTTTTGCATTCACAGAATCTGTATTTAAAAAAATTCAAATTTATTCTATTTATCCAATGTCCACTAAATACATATAAAATACAATAAACGATCTTGAAAACCAAAACAAACTTCCGACCATGTTCACCAATACATGGCACTATTTTTCTATCGAAAATACTGCCTAGAAAGGAAATATAAGGACGACTGGGGTTCGCAAATAATAGAGTTTTTATCAGATGTAAAAAAAGTTTACCCTTGTTATACCGATGGTGATATATGTGAGGGTTTACAGTTAAAAGACATCGATCCTCCCACCCTTCAGAGCGAAAATTTAGAAAGTGTTTTAGCGCCAAAACATCCTCGGCTTCCCACCATAAAAGAGTAACTCAACGAACTCGACAGTTATAGTACGGACGATGGCTTTATTGACGAGACTTACACACCTTTTTAATACATTTTGACCATTTTTAACTAACTATGACTGACTAACTCCTGACTGACAAAATAACTGACCCAGATGCAATTCTACCTCCTCATGGTGCATTCTGGGTAACGCTAAATGAATTGCGGTACTGAACTAACAAAGATTCATTATGTTTATTAACATTAATCCTTAAAATGGTATCACCGTCACCACCAAAAATCAAAAAAAGCAGTTTTGGTAATTTTCGATTTTCTCAAAAACTAGAAGACATAGAACCATGCGGTTTTTTGTGTTCGATTAAAAACTGATAGATACATGGAACACATATAAGCTAACTTACAATTTCATTTCACAATTTTGAAAACAATCGGTCTAAACTTTTTTTTTCACGTTATTTTATCAAAATTTGGACTTTAAATGCAAATTTCTCAAAAACCATTGACATGAGTAATTTAATTTAAATGCAGGATTATAGAACAATCTTCTGGCTTTCAAACGCAGTATAGCACTTTATTGTAAGTGTTGCCGTTGTTTTTTAATATTTTTTTTTTTTTTCAATTTAAACCATTTTTTCTAAAAGTGCCCCTACCTCCTAAACTTAGGTTTTCTCAAAAACCAGAAGACATAGAACCATGCGGTTTTTTGTGTTCGATTAAAAACTGATAGATACATGAAACACATATAAGCTAATTTACAATTTCATTTCACAATTTTGAAAACAATCGGTCTGAACTTTTTTTTCACGTTTTTTTTTATCAAAATTTGGACTTTAAATGCGAATTTCTCAAAAACCATTGACATGATTATTTTAATTTAAATGCAGGATTATAGAACAATCTTCTGGCTTTCAAACGCAGTATAGCAATTTATTGTAGGTGTTGCCGTTGTTTTTTAATATTTTTTTTTTCAATTTAAACCATTTTTTCTAAAAGTGCCCCTACCTCCTAAACGGGGGGAGATAGACCCCCCCCTCCCGTAGTAAAAAGTGCTTGTTTTTGACCCCTCTACAAAAATCCGTCATCAAATCTTGGCGGCCAAGTTATCGTACTCTCCCCCAATTTGGTGTCAGTTTTAAGTATTTATTTAGTAGTATAGATTTTAGGAAATAATTTCAAAAAATAATCGTTTACACGTTTTAAAGATATTGATTTTTCAAAAAAAAAAACTTGGAATTATTTTTCGAATATTTTTATATACAATATTATTTTAAACTTAAGGGCGCTTGTTGAAAATTTTTGGTTAAAATCGTTAGAGCTGTTGATAGGAAAATCGAAAATAAAAAAAAAAAAACGGTTCTATGACAGGTACCGTTAATAACATTTTGCCCCCACATTTTTTGACGAAAATGTAATCTATGTCCATAATATCACACCTAATTTTTACTTGCGACTTATAGGTACTATAAGGGAAGTTATGCATTCGTAAAAAAAATCGAACTCGAGATTTTGATCAAAGTTGACATTACGATGATAGCGAAGACCAAAAAAATGGGTCTCGCAATTCTGTCTGTCTGTCTGTCGGTTCGACTACAGCCTAAACGGCTCGGCCGATTTTCTTCAAACTTGGTAGATATGGTGTTCAGTTGAGAATACTAATTAACAATTTGCTAACTTAAAAATAGTTAAGAAACTCATTCTTAATCTCAACCATTTTCGAACTAATATCCTATTCACTCACTTCTCTTAACTTAACTTCCGCTGAACATACCCAACGTCATGATAGCCTGTACATAAAATTGAAGAAATTAAACAGATCTTTTTTTTTGATGTTTAATCATTGTAACAGAAAAAAAGTCAGACAGAAAAAACCTACACTCCTGCGCGATCGCATTTTGTAATTTGTAATAAACTCCAAAGTTAATTTATAATTAAAGTTTTTTTTTTAACAAAACCCTGTGAGACTTGAGTTTTAATTGAGAAAGATTACTGTGAAAACAAATCGGAACTATTTTATTAATCAGCAGTAACCACCCATCATCAACAGGGCAGAAAATTTCCAGAAGCCGAATCAGTGTGTGAAAAATACCCCGACATATGGGTTTTAATTTTTTCCCCCCACACGGTTTTTTCTTTTTTTTAAGACCAAAAATAACGGTACCTGCTATACCATTTTTTTCGAAATTTTAAAAATATTTTTTTTTCTCAAAAACTGTCCCACAGAATTTAAAAAAAAAATTTGATTTAGTTAATGGTTGAAAAAAATTTCCAAAAAATTGTTATTTTTGATCCATTTTTTTTTTGTTTTTGATTTTCTCGAAAACGGTACAGCCGATTTAAATCATTTTTTTATGCTAAGGCTCCTCCAAAGTTAAAATATTTTTACATATTCAAATTTTCAATTTTTTATTTTTTGGATTTTTAATTTCAAAATTTTTTTTGGAAACTCAATATTTCGAAAACCCCATGCTCGATTTTTTTCAAACTTGACAAATGAAAGTTTTTTAACATAATCTACAAGATTTGAGAAAAAAAATTTTGTTTTATCTTAAACTAACGGTACCTTCCATACAAAAGTTAAAAAATAGTTTTCGAAAATCGTATTTTTCTCGAAAACGGTTCCGAGAATTTTGCTAAAAATTTTTTTCTTTTGATTAATTTTTACGATCTATAACTTAGTAAAACAAAAATTTGAAATCTAGATATTATATTGCTGTCATCGTAATGTCAACGTGATTAAAATCTCCAGTTCGATTTTTTTTCCAAATGCAGAACTTTTTATTCAAGCAAAACGTCTCGAATGTTGGCACCGAACTCATCGAAATAAATAAGATCCGATACAAATTCCATAAACCTTACAAAACAGACAATATCTTTGTAGATGCATTGATGCTTGGTCAAACACTTGTGGATTGTGTTTGCTCCAATAAGGGTACGAATGTTGGCTGATGGCTGATTGATTACCAAACCGGTCGTCTTACATTTGGCCAGTCGAAGTTGAAGAGTTGATTGTGAAGGGCCAACCGCCTCAACCGTAAGCACAATGTTTGTACTAACGAACACTCATTTTGATAATAAAGTTTTATCATTTGGACGTGCTGTTCAATCGTGTAACATGCCATGGTGATTTGGCATTAGTAACTGAATAAGAAACAAAGAGTTTGACAGATGTCACCTAAGCAATATGGCCGTAAAATCTATCCGCGCCTACTGGTGGTTTGGCTTCAGTAACTTAATATGTATGTATGTATTCTTTATTGAGATTTAGTCCATTTTACATTTACATTTTTTTTTACATTTATTTGTACTTAAACTAATATAAACATTTGCCGACTTAGAATTGGCCGAGCTACACTAGTAATTATTGTCTTTGTTATTATAGTAATTATTGTTAACACTTTTTTAATTAATTGGAAATTTCACAGCAATATATTTTGTATGCGTCCACTCAAAAAGACGCAAGAGTTTCAGTAACTTAATAATAAACAACGAGTTTGACAGATGTCACTTAAAAAATATGGCCGCCAAAATCTATTGGCGCTAATTGCAAAATTCTTTATTTACTTTTTTTTCGGCAGGCAGTTGCACATTAGCAATGTATTGTTTTACTTCATTACCAATTTAATCATTTGTTTTCATCCTGGAATTTTCTCCAAATTCACTACAGTTTTGTTGCTTGTTCGAAAGGTTCGACTTATTATTTTCTTTGATTTCTATTTAATTCAGTTATGGTATCACTGGAGTATAATCAGACGATAAAAAAATAATCATTTTCGACATTTCATGATTTCATTTAAAAATTTAAGCTTAGAAAAGGTCAATAAGGGTTTATTTTTTGCTGGAATCAATATGGGAATATGCAATACTAGATTTTGTGGCCTGCTTGGTGAAGACTTTAAGCTTAGATTTCTTACCCACCAACAAGAAAATCATGTCTTGCCAAATTTCTGTGTTCTGCAAATTTTACTTCATTTGGACTATTTCTAGCAGGATACTTAAAAAAATAACATTTTTCGCACTAAATATTTTAGGCTATGTACATACTCGTACATATGTATGTATGTGATTGCAACCGACTAACTAAAATGTATATACTTATAATTCCCTTAAAGTACCGAAGTACTTAAGAATTTAAAAGTATGTAAATAGAAGGAATTGAAATGTAGTCCAAATTTTAATCTATCAATACTTAAAGGTTGAATAATTCGATTATATAATATTTTCCTTTTTGATTAAGTATTTCGTTCTAATAAAAATATGAAAAAAAATTCACCAAGAACGTGTTTGAGATATAAATCTATTAGGTAATATCTATGTCAGTCCCAGTATCGATTTATAAAAATAAAAACAAAAAACCCGATAACATTAAACTATTATAAAATATCTCCTGATAAATAAATTTTACGCGTATTTATGTACAATACATATGAACACTTCCATAATTATCATTATATTTTACTATCGATTCATGTCAACCGGCAATTCAGTGCGAGAGAGCACAGCTCATTGACCTACAAGTTGCCATATTTCACAACAATGTAATACGTAACACAATAAAAATGCGCGCGAGATCGTTACATTAAATAAACAACAACAACCATTCGTCCAATATAATAATAAAAATAATAACAGTCCAACGATGATAATTATTTATTTTTACATCACGCGGCTGTCGTTTGTGTAGAGGTGGCTGTCTGATACTTCAGATACATTGTAACAAGCCGTGACCAGCAACGGAAATGAAAAATTGTATCTACTATTGTTCACTTTTATTTTTTTTTTAATTTAATAATTATTTTTATATTTATTTTTATTCTTTATGTTTTTTGTTCTTTTGTTGTCAAGTGACTTTTTATTTTTTGTATAATTAAGTTTCAAGTCCTACGCCTAGCTATACCTACTCCTATTTTAAAGTTGTTTTATTGGATTGCTTTTGTGTTGTATCTTAACGAATGCGACACTTCAAAACACAAAAACACATCATATATACGTGTGTTGGTAAATATTTATTTCTATTATTAATATTTTTTATTTGTTTGTATTATTTGAGTCGTGACTTGATCTAATCGTTGTTGGTCGTTTATCGTGTTTGAATGGAGCATTCAGGTATTTGTTCATCACGTGGTATGCATTAGATTCTTATTATAGGGTAAATGCACGTTGCGATGCGCATTAGAGAAAGTTTTTATTACAAGTTAATCCATGTTTAAGTGTTATATCTATGTGATTTGTATTATTTAAATGTAATGCATTTGCAATACAGCGTATTGTTTGTTTAAACAACTTTTTTTATTAATTTTTTTTTTCAAATTTTGGTTAATGCTCGTTGTACATTATGCAGAATTTCTATAGCTGGCTTAATGGGTGAAGTTTACTTGTGCTGCCACCTGACTTAAAATAAAACTTAATGTTCGACAAAAACTGGATTTTGGAGTTTATGTACACGAGCCTCAAATTGCCAAACCACGAGTTTTATATAAAGACAAATTTTTAGCATATTTCTTTCACTCAAAAAAATGATAAAACATTTCCTTTTATGTGTAGAAGGACTAGCTGACCCAAGCAACTTTGTTCGGGTGAACTTAAAGCCTATTTTTTTTAAAGATAGTTATGATTCCGCAATCTGTATATACGTCTACCTGATAGCTAAAATTCCATTAAATGTTGTGTAATGGATATAACCGTGCTATCGAAAAATAATTTAGATTCTGACAAGCTGTAATTTGTGCACTTCTCCGACAACTCCATATAGCAAAACTAAAATATCTGTCCAGCCCTGAAATGCTTTTTTACCTCATCGTGAAGCATTCTGGAACAACTGGAGTTTGAAGTACTTTGCAAAATTATTAATAAAATATATAGACTACTTCGCACTTTTCAATAAAAAATGACAGCTGTCAGAGATTTTTTCGTTGGAGTCTGTGAAGCGGAGTTCTTTTCAAACAGGTGCAGGATGAGTGGAGTAGGTGTATTTTTAATTAAAAAGACAAAAATGGTAGATTACATATGTTTGAGATTGCATTAAATTTAAATTATCTATTTTTATAAGTATTATCTGTTTCGATTTGTTTTATGAAAAAATTATCTACTAAACAAATGATTAATTTTTTTTTGGAGTGAAAACTAAATTCTTATCAAAGCAAAATATCTGAACAACAGTTTTATTGAAACGAGTTTTTAATAAATATGAAAAAATGACATACGTTTTTTCTTGTGACGTGTACATAGGTAGCTACTAGGTATATCGCAAGTTTTGCATTCGCAAAAAAAAAAATTTCTCAAAAACTTCCACTGATTTTTTAAAAATAAATTCATAAAATCTAGCAGTCTAGCCCTATGGGCCAATTAGCGCTGAAGTGCGCCATTTTGATACCATAACACTCGTATCATCCTCCTATAGATGGAATTGATATGGGAAATTGTGAACACTCTCACGTCATTCAGTTTGAATTGAGTTAAAAAATATGGATCGAGTAGGTTTTAATGTCTCATATTGTGTGTTTGATTTTTCACAATCATCCGGAAATTGGATCAATCACTCAGTCGGACCACCACACTCATCCGACACCAACTACACTGTGCCAAGCTATGCAATCTAAGAAGTAAAACGAAAGGCACGGCACTTCATAAAGATTGTGCTCTAAATTTCGCCAGAGCTGGGCGTTTGCAGAGAAAGTGGAGGGCTGTTTCCTTTTCGCGGTGGTCCCCACAGCTATGACAGTGAGAGTTATGAAGGGCTGATAGGAACCCCCAAGAACCAATTTTTTTTTGTTTTTGATTTTCTCAGAAACGGTACGACCGATGTTGATGTATGCTATAGCTCCACAAAAATTTGGAGAGTATTGTGTATTCAAAGTTAAAAGAAAATATCGTTTGTTTTTAAAACCTCAAATGCTCGATTTTTTTTGAAAACTTCACAGTTAAAAGTTTTTTAATACAATCTACAAATAAAAATCTTTTTACCCGCCATACGATTGTATTGTTCCCGAGAACGGCACCTAGAATTTTGAAAACATTTTTTTTTCTAGATTAATTTTTACGATCTTTTCAATAAAAAAAAATTTAATTTGAGAAATTATTGACTGTACCCATCATAGAAGGACTTTAATGAAAATTTGTTTAGAGAAGCTTCTAAAAAGTTTGAAAAACATTGCATTTCAAAACTATATTTTGAAATTAAGCAAATTTTTTTTTAAATTGGATATCTCGAAAAAGGGTCAATATTTTTGTTTGTATTTAATTTTTATTCGAACAGTAACAAAAAATTAAAATTGAAGTTCCAAAATTTTTCCTTAAAAATGTTTTTAAAAAATTTGTATAAAAGCTTATTTTGTTCAAGTCTATTACATAAACAAGCGGGTTCATGCGACATAGCCGTGCATTTTTTTTTTCAAAATTAATTATAGGTACCTATCTCGTTTTTTTTTTAAAAAACGGTACTGATTTTAATTAATTTTGTTCATGCTAAAGCTCTTTTGAATAGTATTGTGTATTCAAATTTTAATTTTTTTTTTTAGTTTGAATTTTTTCTTTTGAAAACTCAATATTTCGAAAACTATTCTCTTGATCTTTTGAAACTTGGCAACTAATATTTTTGTAAGACTACTCGTATTTTAAAGATATGGGCAATTTCTTTTCGCCTAATTTTTAAAATTTAAATGCGACATTAAAGTTTAACAATATATATTATATCAAATTTTTAATTTAATAATTTTAATTTGCATAGCAATACAAACCTAAAATTTGCGTACCAAAATGTTTACTTAAAAAAATGTCTTGAAAATTTTATTTATAAAAAAACTTACTTTAACAAAAAAAATTGCTACAACGACTTAAAATTGCAGGTCTAACATAAATTTATATTTGCTTAAGAAATCGAATAACATTATTTTTATTTTGGCTCAAAATCAGGCTTGTTTATCACCGCTAAGTAAAATACTAATATAGAATTGTGTGGCTAGTAAAAAGTCTATAATCTACATTTAGTAACTGATAAACAATATAACCTACATACATTGGGATTCATATGCTTCTGAAGACAATAGGTCGGGTTCAAATCCGAGGTTATCATGCAAAATCCCCTTCAATATAGGATATTGTTTTTTTTTACCTACATATAAAATATTTTTAAGTGTATATAAGAGTACTTTTAAAATGGCTATGACCCGTATTGAAACAGAAAAATAAATATCGAGAATTTAATCACAAATGTTTGCCTTTTACAAATTTACCCTATTTTAATATTAAAATTAATATTAAATTTCTTTTTTATTTTAATGGCTTGTGGCTGACAGTGTTAATTTAGCACTATTATTTTTTTGTAAATTATATTAAAGTGTTAATTTTATTCTGTTTCACAATAACATAATGATTGATAATAAAAGAAATATTGTTGTCAAATTGTTTTGTTATAATAATTGTAGTGCAAACTTGAAAAACGTGATGACTTAATTCTCTTAAATATAAAAATAGTTCTAAAAATTGCTTTAAGACAAGAATATGGAAAAAACAAGATAGGTTAAACCTGCGATCACCGAAATCCAGCATCGTGCTATTGGCATATTTGCCTTTTTCACTATGATAAAGCTCGCTTTTAGAACAAAATTACAAGTAATTCTTAGTTGTATTATTAGTTAACTTGGTTTAACAATTCAATTTGTCTTACTACCCAACCAGAATGTTTGTAAAAACCTCCCATTTGAAATTAAAAACATGATAAAATGTTCTGTGCGAAATTTAAAGCTGATATGATAATTACTTATTTTTTAACATTTGGCAAATGTAATATAAAATTAGAATTTTTACTTGCGTAATGCAAATAATTATTATTTTTTTTTAAATTAAATGTTGTTTAGGTAATCGACTTACTAAATAATTGTATGCAACGCTGCGACGTTCTGGCATAAATGGTTTAAGATTCACCGAGAAAAAAAAACACATCCTATTAGATTTAAAGATTTTTCAAACTTGAGATTTTGATCAAATTAAAGTAATGTCAATAATGGAAGACCGAGAAATTTAGTTTTGCAATTCAAAATAAAAAAAAATCGAACTAGACATTTGGACTAAGGCAGAGCGAATAGACAAACACTATTGGTTCAGTTTTAGCCCAACTGTCTGGTTTGATTATTCTTTGAACTTGATCCCTAGTGTTTTTTTTTACATTTTCCCGCTCCTTAGGATGTCTTTTATACCCCTAATTGACGTCAAAGGGCTAATATTACATACATTAAGGATTAATTTATTACTACTAAAGGGTGGTTAAATTTTAAGTGCCGATGTTGATTTTGAATAAAATCAAATTATTTAGGAAATTATTGTCATTACTTTTTATTATGATAATATGGTATGGTTCAATTATGTATAGAACAACATATCGGCCAAATGGCCGCTGCGACCTCGGCGGCACACCTCCATCCGATGGTCCAAATTTTCGATGACGCTGAGGCATAATTGACGTTCTATGTCGTTAATGTGCCGAATTATCCCATCATTTAGCTCTTGAATTGTTGCTGGCTTATCGATGTACACCTTTTCTTTCAAATAACCTCAAAGAAAGAAGTCCAACGGTGTCAAATCACATGATCTTGGCGGCCAATTGACATCGCCACCACGTGAGATAACACGGCCATTGAATTTGTCGCGCAAAAGAGCCATTGTTTCGTTAGCTGTGTGACAAGTGGCACCGTCCTGTTGAAACCACATATGGTCCACATCCATATCTTCCAATTCGGGCCATAAAAAGTTCGTTATCATCTCACGATAGCGAACACCATTCACAGTAACTGCCTGACCGGCCTCATTTTGGAAAAAATACGCTCCGATGATGACGCCAGCCCAAGAACCGCACCAAACAGTCACTCTTTGTGGATGCATTTGTTTTTCGACAATCACTCTTGGATTATCATTTGCCCAAATGCGACAGTTCTGCTTATTGACGAATTCACTGAGGTGAATCCCTGAAGATGATTTTCTTCGAAAATTGATCATCCACTATTGCCATTTCTTGCCACCATTCTGACCATTGACGATGCTTGAAATGATCAAGAGAGATGAGAGATGCAATTGTTGGGCACGATCGACGACGAGTTGAGGTGGACGGCTCTTCAGCCACACTATCGCGAACAGCAGCAATATTTTCTGCAGTATACGAGCTGTACGAGCAAGCACTGGTGTTTTCACATCTCCTACAGACCCGGTTTGCTCAAATTTTTGCACAATTTTTTCGATTGTACGCACATTTGGACGATTAAATTGACCGGGAAATTCACGAAGTGCACGTTATGCATTTTGATTTGAACGCCCATTTTCATAATAAGCCTGAATAACTTTAACGCGTTGCTCAAATGTGTATCTTTCCATGGTTCAAATTGAGTTAGTCTGAAATTGAAAAATGTCAAATGAAATGCAGAAAAAAACTTAAAATTTAACCAACCTTTAGTATCGGTTAGTAATCGAAATTTGACTCCCAAAATTGATTTCTCTTTATTTCCTATATTATACTCGTATTTAGCTCTTTGCAAATTCTTAATGGAAAACACATTTGAATTATTGTATACCTATTTTCAGCTCCCTTAACGGTAACACACGAACTTACAAATCAAATTTTAATAGAAAAATCTGAAAATATGTTCCCGTTTATTCGAGTTAAGGTTAAAGTAACGTACGGAAATCATGTTCCAGTAATAATTTTACTGGCGCAAAATTTTAATTGAATTAGTACGATGTTAAAGCTGTTTTAGTATGATACCAGGTTAAAACAACGAATTTACAAATTTTAATCGAAAATAGCATCATACTTTCTCCACCCTTTTATTAAAGTTATCATCGAATACCTACTTTATTTTTTTTTAGTATCGTACCAGACTCTTTGACATTTGCAAATATCAAAAAAGGTTCATGTACTTACTTTTTTACACAAAATGCCATTGTTTTAGGTGTGTTCAGAAGCAATTTATTAAGAAAATTCTTTTAGTACTATACTAGTTAGAAAATGTTTAAAATTAAGAATGAGTTAGTAAACTACTGTAAAATTAGCAAATTGTTAAGTAGTATCATACTAATACCTTAATAATAGGCTGTTTAAAATTTTGCGCCATTGTTATTAAAGGTGTTTTATTGGACCTTACCAATAATTAATTGCTAAGCACACATTTATTATGTAAACACTATTTTTTTTCAAACTTAGAATTTTTTTGCACGTTTTTTTTTTACAAATGACCAAACATTTTTTTCTACCTTTGGGACATTAAAGTATTTTTTGTGTCATGTGAAAATTTAGTTCGTCGGATATGCACGTTACAGGTCTTTTCTAGCTTGTTTGTACTTATAACGATTTCCCTTAGTAGGGTTGGCTTTTAAACTACGGATACTTACTTCTCTAAACCAAAGTTAAATACTCGTTTTACTAGACATCGCTCCATTACAAAATCTATTACATTCCCTGTGAAAAAGACATTTGTTGCAATGACATTTGTGTTATTTTGAAAAACAAAGAAATTTATTTTGCTTAAATTCTATTTTGATTCATTAATAATAATGAGTTCCGATGATCAGGACATAATTGACGATATAAATATTTTTCTAAAGAAAACTAAAAAAAACTTAAACAATTAAACGAATGGAAATAATCAAATACTAAATTTATTGTTTATTTCACTTGCATATTTTTATTGAACCCGAACAAAATTCAAAACAAATTTTCAATACAGGGACAGACTGAAAATTAGAATTGTTTTTTCTCTTTTTTTCTTTGAGCTATCACAATGACAGTTCAAACGTCACGTTTACTCTTAACAGCGAAATTAAAGATGAGTTTCTTCACTTTAAAATACCAGGTGACGTTTATCGTTAAGCTGACGACTAAATTGGTTATTTGTGTATGGTTAATTGTTTCGAGTCTACTTAAGTATTAAAGACATCTTTAAATTTCATTGTTGGTAGTGCCCATTGGAAATTATATATGGCATACAAAATTTTGTAAAACGATACAGAAGAAATTTACTTAAAAAGCTATTTTCGTATTATTTTTCATCAGGGCTGTGCTTACATCAATACTTCAAATTTATAATCATCTGGATGTCACATTCTTTTTTTGCTGCGCTTAAAAACAATACGATCTATTGTCATTTTCGGCTGAACTGCCATTAGTTCTGATACAAAAACATATAACGCCATAAAATAAAAAGGTTTTTAAATTTTGAATTCAACGTCATTTCATTTATTTGTTATTCGAAATGACAAAAGTTAAAGGCAGGCTCTTAATCGTCTCTCTCAATCCATTACTAAGGCCTAATGGTGGCTACGTTAAACCCTTGGAGCAACTGTTTTGGCTTGATGTGATGATGTCGCTTAAATTTTATCATTTTGCTTGTTATAAACTTCTTCATCGGTAAAAGTCTTCTCACCCTAAAACTGGATATTCTCATGCTCTTTTCTTGTGTGCTACTTCCAGAATCGTTCGCTTCTTACCATCTTAATTTTTTTTTAAGTCGAGGAGCTAAATGGTCCGTTGAGCGTTGATAGGCCTTTATGTGCAGATCATCCCTAATCAGCCTTAAAATGAACCTGGTGGATATATCCTAGAGCTGTGTAAATCGTTCATTTCAAATGTTCTCATCGTTCAACAATCGATTACGAAAATGATCCGATCATTTCAATCGATCGATCATTCGATTATTTTCATTTCACTGAAATGATTCAATACTGTTCCTATTTTTAATTTCGATTTGGATGATAATATTGACTTGTGGCTTTTATAGTTCTCATAAAATACTCTATTTTTGTAAATTGCCAAATAACATCGAATGATGGCTACTTTGTACATGGATTAAAAAGAAGTGTCAAAAAATTCAAGAAAAAGAGATTTTATTTGTTGCTCCGGAAAAGAGCAATTTTAGGGCTTTCTGCTGACATTTGGTACGAAATACTCTTTGTACGTCATAAACTGTCAACTTCCATCAAAGGATGGCTACGATGCCGATGGATTAAGAAACGTCCAAAAATCCATATTAAACATACCGGATCCTGATACATTAAATAACATCAGTTCAACCCAACAATTGTTTTTTCGGCCTACAACATCAACAAGCAACTCGATCAATCATGTTCTTCAATGCCGAGTTCAACCCAGATATTCCAGTCCACCGTCCGTTTGGCATTCATAATCCACAAATGTAATCGAGTAAATCATGGTTAATCGAGTTAACTGATATCGAAAATCGAGACTCATTGAAATGATTGAGATTGAAACAGAAAATCGAGAATCCAGAATCCATCTATGATTGATTGATTTCGATCATCAATACTTTTCGATGATCGGATCAAAAAAATCGAATCGATCCTGAATGACAAAGCTGTAATATATCCAATTCTCTGGGCATTATCTTTTTCTTCCAAAGGATATTTCGCCGAATTTGTTTACACACTGCTTTTATTAATGTTAATAGTCGTCCGGCGACGCATGGGCGACCGATTCTTGGCCTGTCCTCCAGTCTTAAAGATTCAGCGAACCGATCGAGAGTCCCATAAAAACAAAATTTTCGTGATTCCTAGTGGTACAAGAAAATTTCACCAGGTTTTTTTCCACACTTCTGTAAGGCTATTAAAGCGATTCTATGTTCTGTAATGCTCCACTCCATGTCAACTGAACAGTAACTATAACCAAACTAACATTTATTCATTACTTATTAATACATATGTATGCTTAGAAAATTTAGTTAACGATTTTATTTAAAACGAGTGCCTGCTTGAAGTTTTGCATCAGAGCTCATGACAGGACTAGGTGATATTGCATATCAAAATTAAAAAAAAAAATATCTGTTTCAATTTAAAATTTTCACTTAAAATCCGCCATTTTTTTGTTTCTTAAAATTAACTTAACAAAGACTTTATATACTTATCCACCCAAAATTACTAATTTTTAAAAATCGTGAGTAACGATTTTGTTTTTTTTTTTTTTATAAATTCCTATTTGTTTATGAAATATCATTCTTTTTTTAGCTTTTAATATTTAGGGAGTTGCTTACACAATGAATTTTAAACTTTTGATTATTTGTCTCTGATGTCATCCATGTTCATTTTATTATGTAAGAAATGATCTATAAGTTTAAAACTCCTCTGTTAAATTTAATTTTGTTTAACGACCAAACGATGTTTTGGCAAGCCAACTGAATAACACACACTGAATTTTATAAATATTGAATCGAAGGCAAATATTTATCCAAATTCAAGTCACATTATTTGATCTTTATATTTAAATTATAAAATTACTCATATTAATTAATCATATCTATTTTTTCTTTTCAGATACGACAAATATACTAA
Organism: Philhelius festivus; assembly: GCA_963931855.1. Lineage (NCBI taxonomy): Eukaryota > Metazoa > Arthropoda > Insecta > Diptera > Syrphidae > Philhelius > Philhelius festivus. Next base: position 76,444,889 of record OZ007556.1, on the reverse strand, counting down.
ATGAACCCAAACAAGATGTTCAACAAAACGCCCCTAAAATTTGCAAAAAATAAAAACAAACGATATTACTTATCAGAACTACGTCACTATTTCCATGCACAACTACGCATCATTTATATATCTATACAATTCAACGAATGATATTATTATTTTTTTTTTTAATATTTACATAATCACGCGAAAGACAGATGGGATAAATTAAATGAATTTTTGCATATGAATTTTTGTTTTTATTTACGCGTGCGTAAAAAACTTTACCGCTCATTCGACGCGATTTATCTTAATATATCTGCTGTTGTTTTTTTTTTATATATTTGTTTGTCTTTTTTTTACAGGATGTGAAATAGCTGGCTTGAAACTTGTGTTCCACTTTTTTAAGTTATTTTCATAAATTTTCTCATAATTAATAATTAAATAAATGGAAATGAAAATCAGTAAAATAATAATTCAAAATGTTAAGATAGAGCTAATTATCGCAACATCCTGTCATTTCAAAAACGACGAAAGCTAAAAAAAGAAATATATAATATATATTTAATAAGAAAAATATTCTCTATTTAATATGTAAATATTCTTATCTTAAATTTAAAAAAAATATCTGAATGAAAAAAAGAAAGAAATTCACTGCATCCATTGCAACCGGAAAATATTCATTAGATAAAAGTGATTTAAAAATAAATTTAACGAATATAAAATAAAAATATAAAAAAAATATGCGTGCAGTTTTTATATAATAAAATAAAATAAAATATTTAAATTTAAATAATTATCTGTGTATGGTCTACTACTTTTTAAGTAAAAATTGCAAGTAATTTTTTATTCAAATAAAAATAAATAAGAATTGTTTAACAGAATACAACAACAACAAAATTATATATCCATATATATATATATATTTTAAATATAAATAAAGTCTGTGAAAAGTTGTGTTTTTAAGTATAAAATTAATTAAATAAAAGCAGAGCCTAATAAAGTAAAGAAAAAAATCAAGAAAAAGAAAATCCGATCAAATAAGAAATTAAAAATAGTGTGTGTTGTGTTTGTGGTTGAAATAAAGAAAAAAAATAAATATCTACGAAAATATAAAAAAAATTAAAATATGATATCACTTGCGTATCTTCATAATATGATTACGCTGTCGGCATGAAATGGAAGCAGCCATTCGGTCTTCAGTGCAGGTCGGTGGTCCACCGCCACCCGGACAAAGAGGTGGTGGCGGAAGTGATAACGGGCCATCGTCGCAGCAACAAAATCAGCAAGGAGGTGCTCCATCTTCATCACAGCCGCAAGGAAATATGTCGGCCTATCAGCAAAGAATACCATCGGGAGCATCACCGATTCATAGGTAAGTTCTAAAATCTTTAATAATATAAATAAATAAAACTTTTAACCGGAGGGCAAATAAATTAATTAATTGCTGAAACCACATGTCATGCAATTCAAGCTCTTCCATTTTGCACAAAAGAAATTTTGTTATCATCGCACTGTAGCGCTCAACATTCACAGTAACGTTGCGATTCGCATCATCTTTGAAGAAATGCGGCCCAATGATTCCGCAGGCCCATAATCCGCACCAAACAGTGACTTTTTCTGGTAGTAGCTCTTGCAATGCTTCTGGCTGCTCTTCACTTCAAGTACGTCAGTTTTGCTTGTTCACGTAGTGCTACGAAAGGCGCCGAATCGATAATTCACGGTCATCACTAAAACTGGCCGATACAGCTGCGATATTTTCCTCAGTTCGCACTCTACGTAAGCGTGTTGGTGGTTTAATGTCCAACAATGTAAATTTGGTGCGAAATTTTGTCACAATAGCCCGAATAGCCGCCTCAGTAGGTCGATTAAATTGACCATAAAATGGAAGAAGCGCCCGATGTACTTTCTTTAACTTTCAATAATTTGCAAGCGTTGTTCGTTTGTAAGACGATTCATGGATAAATTATAAACCAAACTGAAGATGTTTGACAGTGACACAAAACACGAAACGTGCGTGAGCTATCAAAACCAGTGCTGCCAAAAAGAAAATAGCAAAAAAATCACCCATTATTTAACCCTTTTAATATGCTAAAAATTACAGTTTTTAACAAAAATACAAAAAACAAAAGTCTATTTCAAATGAGATTATTGAAAATAAGTTAAGTCAACTATCAATGATGAATTTATTCCCTACACTGTCGTATTACTTGAAAATTCCTTTTTCACCATTTATCTCGCCCTGTAAAAAAATCCTTACTCAATTCGTGTCTTCAGAAGAATTCCCTTAGAAACAAAAAAAAATTAAAGCGGAGCAGTTCGTGGAAAACCAACTTTTAACCATTCCTTTGTGTGTTGTTGGCAGGATCAATGGTGACCTACGATTGGCTCTGCAGTATCTTTGGGCTCCTCCTTCAATACTCCTGTTAATTGTGGTCCTCTTGTCAACATATTCACATCTCCAAAGTTTCGCGGTCTGTATTGAAACAATTCTTTGATCCTACCTCCTATCTAGACCTTATTCAACTACATAATTTGAACGAAAACGCGGGTTCACGTTGATGCAATTAAACTAGATTTACCAAATTTTTCATAAAAAAATAAATCTAATACCACAAAATCAAACCAACTGCACTTATTAAAAAATATCTTTTTTCTCAGGATACCTACTTATAAACACATTTCTAAAATAGATCCGTTTGCTAACTTTTTCCCAAATGTCAAGATGTTCACTTTGATGAAACTTACATTTGTTTATTAATTTTAAAAGCAAATACTGACATTGTGTCCGATATATAAAATAAAAAAAAACACTCCTTATTTTCACTTTGCAATTTTACATATGTATGTCAGATTCATCAAAGTAATTGCTGTCACTTTTGTCGTTGACATATGCGTAAAAATCTGTATTAACCAGCCAGGTTCTACATTTCATTTTCGCTCGAAATGGAATTGAAATCGATACAAAATTAAATTTAATGTTCTTTAATTCACTTTTACCGTAATCGATTTCATTTTTTTCAATGTGAAATTGATGAGAAACTCCATGTTCCAGATTTCGATTTTCTCAATTTTCAGGTGATTTAAATTCGATCAGATCTAGTTGCGTGAACTAAATACTTATTGTGAAATTTTAATTTTAATTTAAAAATATAAAAAAATCAGCCATATTTTGACATTCGATTTCATTAGAAAATATGTCGAATTCGAATAATTTGTATTTTGAGATTCGTACGATTAGAAAGTTCATTTTATCTTTCGAAAACTAAGCAAATTTTCACTTTCGAATCGTTCGAAAGAAATGTCATTTCATTCTCGTTCATTTTTTTCTTGCGAATAGATTCAAAAAAATGCAATTTTGATTTTTAACGTCTCTCTTGAATTTATCAATATTTTTATGAAATTATTTACAAATGATAATTCAAAATTCAAGTATGACCAGATATGTGTAAATTAAATAGGCTTTGAAGTTGCCTTTTCAATACCTGTTTTTTTTTTTTTTTTTTAGCAATTTGGAACACAATTTGAATTATGTACATGAAAATTTGAACATAAATCAAGTATTTTATTATACAGAGAAGTTATACCGTTGTTTTGCTTTTTTTTGATATCAATAAATTTACCATACTGTTTTCTAATGCTCCCAAATTTTAAAATGTTAGTTTTTATTGATGTTTTTCAAATTTAAACTTTACCGGGGCGTTAGCATTACTTTATTTTTCTAAAATGATAATGTATTATTTTTATATTTTTAGACCATAATTTTTTTTTAAATAAAAATCATCAAAAAAAAAACAGCTTGGTCATACTAAATCAGATATAAATGTCAATAGATTTCAAACAGCTGATTTCGGAAATGAATTTCATTGAGGTTCATTTTATGCAATCATTCGACAATGAACATTTTTTCGCTCGAATGTCAAAATACGAGTATGCTAATTTCATTCGAATGAAAATATCTATTCTATCGAATTAGCTATTCGTTCGAATCTCAAAATAAGCATGAATAGCGTTGAAACTTGATTTGGGTCCTACGGTGCATCCTATGACTCCAGGAATATTACATTTTTCCAAAAAAATAAGTTTAGATTTTTATACCTCTTCATTGGTTAGTTCAATTCAACTCGGACAAATTGTATTCTCTTAATCAAAATCTTTGACACAGTAGGTACTTCGACCAAGGTCGATATAAAATTTTTTCTTACAGATCTTTGTAAATTTCCTTCAGCAAGAAAACGTTAGATCGCGGCTAGCTGCAAAGATACAAGAATAGAAGTTTGACTGATTTGCAGGCGCAGAAATAAGCGTCCTTGATCTCTTGCTACACTTATTTGAAATCTTAAAATTTTTCAGCTGAAATCTCAGATTTTGGTTTGGTTGGGACATATTATCAACTGAATTAAAAAATTTTTTCATGACAGACAATGCTATGAACTTATGATCTATTAAAACAAACAGGCTTAAAAGTTCTTGTGTATCATTTTAAAAGTACAGGCAACATCGATAATGGTGTGAATTTTATTTAGCTAGATCATAGGAATTATGTAAAACAATTTTTAAATTTTAACTCGGCGGCGTATTCTATTACAACAAAAATACCAACAAAAGAAAACAATGCAAAATACTTTTTCCACTTGCATGTTTTATTTATCATCACAATATTTCCGGCCTAAAGAACTGAAAGTTCAAAAATACAAAAAAAAAAAAAAAACTTGATTTATGTTGCAATTTATTCTTCTTTTTTTTCTCGCTTTTGTGTTCAACTTCAACGAGACATCCGCCATATGCTGGCATATGATTTCAAACCAGCCATTTTTTAACACAACAAAAACACACCGACTAGTACTGGCCTTGACTTTATACTGTGTGTTCGTATTGTAAATTCACCAACGATTTTTATTTCTTCTTTTTTGTTCTCCATATACGAGTATATATATAAACTTGAAGATGATAAGTGAGAAATATTTTTTTTTGTATTTAATTGATACGAGAAGGCAGGAAGCCGAACAAATGGAAAAAAGAGCATTCAAAGAAATACTAGGGGATGTTTAAAGTAATTCCTGGTGTACCCTATTGAAATTGGTGGCAAGTGGTGGCATGAAGGAAATCATAGATTTGTTTTAAGGGATGCAATGTTACGGTTCAGGTCGGTCTATTTTGTCGAAATTGGCGTTGTTCAATGAAAAAGAATTTGGGAAATCACGTGCGTAAATGGAAAATAGTATACATAGACATACATACATTGAAGGAATAAATTGGAATTGTAAAGTCTATGCACGTTCAATTCAAAAATCTATTTTGTTCTTACTAAAACAATACGCACGAAATTGCTCTTTCGGTTCAAGGCTTCAATATTGTCAATAGAATTGAAGGAATAAAGTATTAGGTTACGAATTCTATTACGTGTGTGAAAAAGTCTCTGTTCTATTCTCTGTACAATTATTATTTGTATCAATCGTGTCTTTTAACAAAGGCAAAACGAAATGGGCCGAGCCATAAACTTTGGATCAAAATCGTTGGATCGGTTTTCTTAAAAAGTTTTTTCTTATTTACAAATCTTCTTTTAACATTTACAAACAAGAAACCTTATTTTAAGTGTTTTCTTATGTAAACTTAAAAACACAATTATAAAAAAAATTATTTTGAAAAGTTGAATTTTCAAACAAAATTTGTTTTATGAAGTTTCTATACCCAATATTATTTCAACTTTTAAAGTGCTTCTATGCACAAATTTGATAGAAAAACAATTTTATGGAAGTTGCTATTAGTGACTATTTTTTTCCCAAAATGTGTTACCTACAATAATATGCAGTTTTTTTTAATCAAAACTGCTTGAACCGTTTTTTGAGATAAACAACAAAATTCTTTTTTAATGATTACATATCGGTGTTTTATTAGTTACAAATATTTAATTTTTCTAAAAACCTAATTTCCAAAGTTTTAAAAAAAAATCGCTTCAGCCGTTAAGACTGCAGATGGAGCTTCAAACCAAATTTCCCATGTTTGCAAAAAATTATTATTTAGAATCTATAAAGAAATAAAATGCACGACTGAGTCTCACGAACTTGCTCTTTATGTAAGAATTTTAAAAATTAATGTTATTAGAAAACTGTTCGGAAAATTCATTTTTGAAACTTTTAGTAGTAAGAGATAAAAACAGAATGCCATGTGATTTCTTAAGCAAATATGAATTTATGCTAGAACAAAAATTATAAACGTTATTAAAATGGAACTTTTATATACAAAATATTAAAAGAATTTTTAAGAAAATATTTTGGTACGTCAACTTTAAGTCTTTATTACTGTAGGAATAAAAATTTAATTTCCAAAAAAAAAATATTGGCCCGTTGAGATATAGAATTTTCAAAAAATATGATTTTTTTAATTTCAAACATTTTGGAAGCTTCTCTAAGAAAAAAATTTCATTAAAATTCGTTATGATCATATTGAAAAATTCAAAATTCGAAAAAAATGGATCTATGGTAGGTACAGTCAGCAATATTTTAATATCAATTTTTTTTATTTAATTATAGATCGTAAAACTTAATCGCAAGAATATAAATGTTATCAATATTCTAGGTGCCATTTTCGAGAAAAATACGATTTTCGAAAACCTTTCTTTAACATTTGTATGGTGGGTACAGTGATTTTTAGGTAAAATAAATTTTTTTTCTCACATCTTATAGATTGTAATAAAAAACTTTTATTTGAAAAAAATTTGAATTTTTTTTAAATCCAAAAACACTTAAAATTTGAATAAACTATAATATTCAAACTTTTGGAGAACCTTAGCATACAAAAATCATCAAAATCGGTTGTACCGTTTTTGAGAAAATCAAAAAGAAGCAATTGTTTCCAATTAATAACCATTTTTCAGCAATTTTATTTCTACAGTTACCTACGTAGATTTAAATTAAATTTTTTGAATTAAAAAAAAAAAAAAATATGTGGAACAGTTTTTTAGAAAAAAAATTATTTATAAATTAAAAAAAAAATCGTATGGCAGGAACCTTTATTTTTTGTCTTAGATAAAACGTGTGGAGGGAAAATTTCAAAATGATATCTACGAAAATCAGGCGAGCCGTTTAGGCTGTAGTCGAATAGGCAGAGACTTAGACAGACAGAATTGCGACAGCCACTTTTTTCGTCTTCGTTAACATTGTAATGTCAACTTTATTCAAAATCGAGTTTAATTTTTTTTGCGAATGCATAACTTCCCTTAAAGTACCGAAAAATTGCAAGTAAACAGGGTGCTTTACTTTAACATACCTCCAGACGGCTTTTAAGTATAAAATCGGTATTTATAATCAATTTTCACATTTAAGTAACGTTACTTTTAGGCCTCTTAACTTACACCTTAGTATCCTGTCTGAAATTTCTAATCCATTAAATTGTTTTGCTGATGATAGTACTCTCAGCTTTTCATATTAGTTTCAAGATTAATTTCCTTGGTTTTCGGAAGTGGAACTTTAACTGCAGCGTATGATAAGCTTATTAAATTCTGATCTTGACAGCATTGTCCATTGAGGAATAAAAAACCGTGTAATCTATAAAGCCTATATTCATCGAAAGCTTGAATACAATTCACATATTTCGTCAGGTGCTCCAATAACCCACTTGAGTAACAATTGCATCTCTCTAGCAATTCCGCAATGTTTCTTGTCTTTCTTTATATTACCGTTATTTCTATAAACAGTTCTATTGAAATAGCCCGCTGCATTCTTCCCCTTAAACAATTGAACCGTAATACTCGCACTTTTAGGAATGTTCATCAGTAGCCAGCATTAAAAAATCGTACTGCTTCAACTTACCTCGAGTATGGGCTAAGTCATAACATAATGGTAACTGTAACATGAATTATAAAAAACGAGTGATCTTTTTTTAAGAAACGATAAAAAAAAACTTTTTTCAGTTGTTACTTCTTACCGCTCTTACTTCTTGCCCTACTCTCCCCTATATTGCCTACTTATTTAAATAACATATGTAATATAAAATATCCCCAAAACTTTTAAATTATGTCATTATCGTCACGCGATGGTTGAAATATGTAATCATTTTTTTTCAAACCGAATTTTATTTTCAAAGAGGTTAGAATTATTTTAATTGTTGGTATTATGAAAATAATTTTAGAATTCTGTTTTAATGTCCTACTTGTCACCAAACTAGTTGAAAACCTTTAATATTTAATACGTTATGAATGAAGGATATTTCAAATTGATATTTTAACGGAACGCATTTGTGCGACACGAATGACAAAATATATAAACAGGGTTCTCTTAAATGAAAAGTATTATGATACAAAATAAAAATGTAAATTTTGTGAACGAGTTCTCTTTTCGTAAAATCGTCCAACTGCTTATAATAAATAATTGCCTAATTAAATTTTTAAAACAAAATTAAAGTTTATCTTTTTTTTTAAATTATGCGAATAAATTGCCAATACAATTTCTTATAACACTAATTTAAATAAAATGATTTTATGAATTTTTGTTTATGGAAAACAGGCCAACAATTTGCTGTTGGAAAATTTTCTAAATCAAATATGCATGCATTAAAAACCAATTTAACGGTGTTTTTTTTCAAATAAATTTTTCTATTGTTACGGATGTGACAGTGATATTCAGGATTTCATAAATTATTCAACGAATATTCTAAATTGATTAAAAAAGTGAATTGATTAATCTAAAAAAATGCATAATATTCTTTAAATAAATTTGTGGATTTACTGAATTTAAAAAAAAAAAAACAAGATTTAGTTAAAAAATCCATTTCTGTTGGGTCTAAACTTAGAAAACAACTCATTCGAAGTGAGACTGGTTTATGCCGGTAATATATTCATGTGAACGCAATCGTTCAATACTAGATATCCTATTTCTACTACATATTTAACTTAAGATAAATAACACTAAAATAATTTATCTAAACTTCCGAAACTTTCCTCATGCTGTTACGTAAATTTCAAATTAGAAGAATGTGAAGGTAGTGTAAAAAAAGAGAATCGAATGAGTGAATCAAATGAACGATTCACGTGAATAACAGAATAGGGATGTATCTCTCGTTCTTCAAATATTCGGGTAACTGAAAGTTGATCTTTTATAGCAGCTTATAATCTGAGCCGATATCAAATTTTGGGAGTGGATATATTGCCAAATATATTTATGAGGTAAATATGTTGGTTTTTAAGCGAATCTTATTGTCTTATTGTCTTTTTTTTTATGCAAAAATGAACAAAAAAGCTGATATCTTCAGTTCTATGAACCAGATTACGTGTTTCCACTTAGGAATAATGACAGAGCATTGGTTCCTATTTTCAATAAAGGAATTGAAGTCGTTAGCCCCTGACATAATAACGATTTTATCGATTTTTAACATTTATATATATTTTTTTTTAAAGAAATATAAATATATTATCATACATGTCATCTTAAAATTAAAAGTCGGTTGACTTTGTTGTTCTCGGGGTGTTCCGGTAGTGGTTTGATGGGAAGTGTTGGCATTTAGCCGCGGCCGGCGATAGGCTTACCCAGTGTCAGCGTAGAAGGAAACTGCCGCTTTGTCGTTGTCCATCGAAATATTTACATCCGGAGTTTTCATTACTCAGAGGTATCTTAACTCGGGATTTTGTTGCTCGGTGGCCATCTTTCTCATTAGCTGATTATGGTGATTGATGGACTCTGCACTAGCTTCTTTGCCGAATTTATTAGGTATTAGTGCAGCGGTATTATTTTGATTCTCTGTTGAAATCTTCGTTTCTGCAATGTTTTGCTCGCTGCCGGTCGAAGTGGAGTCCGGTGCAGATTCTTAACATCTTCCTCTCGAAGATTTCGAGTTCCATTATCGCTAACTTTGAGAACCATATTGGGAAGCAATAGCTAGCTGATAACTGGCTGTTGCTTGTGCACGAGTATCTTCGTCTGTTGGTTAAGTCGTGATCATCTGCTCATTAATGGCTGCAGTTCGCTTTTTTGAGTGCGGGTTGAATCTTAGAAACTTTTTAAAGTTGATCCCTAGGTATTTGACGATCCCTTTGGCTGAAATGGTGGATACATCTGGAAGAACTAAGCTTCAACAAGTGGCTGTTGAGCGACATCTGCCATAACAAGAATCTCCTGAAATAGACAAGTTCCGATTTTGATGTGTGGATTTGGATCCCCGATTTCTTGTAGAAAAAAAAAATCCCAACAGCGACTAGTGGTGACATTGAGGTTGCATTAGTAAGCGAGGCATCACGAAACAGCAGGTTTTCACGGCTAGTTGGGATAAATTGGTCTGATGTCATCAGGCTGTAGAGGAAGGGGCCAAGTTTTGAACCTTGTGCGACTCCGGCTTTGACGTTCTTCAAAGTTGATGAACAGTTTCCCAATTTCACAAAAAAGTTCCTGGAAGAAAGAAAAGAGTATTTATTAGTGGGGGTAGATGTAGTTTCTGTATAAGAGCATCTAACCAGAAGCTTTCGAATGCTTTCTCCACATCCAGAAAACATCCGACGGTTACACAATGACTGTTGAGGGCTATGTTGGTGTCATGTTGGAGTGATTTTCCCTAAGGTCAAACTGCATGTCAGATATTAAGTTGTTCTCCCTGCAAAACTTCTTAACTTTCCTAAGTATCAGCTCTTCCAAGAGCTTGCTTAGGTTGCTGAGGAAGAAAATTGGCCTGCAGTTAGAGATCATATTTCTAATACCTTTCTTCGGGATCGTCACGATCTTCACTGTTTTTTATTTTTGAGTGGGGAAATAGTTGTTGTTGACACAGGAACTCCATAAAAATGGAGAATAAAGCCTTCCAGACTTTTGTATTCGATATCCTTGCGCATGCACCTACAAAATATCATTCTCATATTTTGGCTATACCGACATCCACTCCTAAAATTTGCTGTCGGCTATTGGCCTATTAGATATGAGAAATAAACCTGAAATTACCTAATATTTCAGATTCTATGAGTTAGTTCGTTAGTTTTGACTTTTATTTTACTAAATATGTTACAATTAAAGCTTATAGCCGCTTATAGTCATAATGAGTTTGGCCTATGTCCGTCTACCAGACTGACAAAATATAAACTAAAATTCTTGTATTAAAAATCTCCTTCTGTAATAAGTTTTCTATAAAGCTTCTATAGTGCTGCTACTGATTATGTACTTACATATATAGGACATCCCATCCTTTTTCTCCATTTAAAATTTGTATTGCTTCATCTTCCTCTGAGACATGTTTTCCAAACATTGATAGTTAAAATTCTTTCAAAATTGGACAAACACTAAGAAAGTGCAAGACATTTTCTCTCTTTTTCATGTTGCATGGGTCAGAAAGTGTTGGTAAATCTGGTGAATGTAGCATAAAGCTTAAATAATTAAGTTCACCTCTCATTTTGAAGACTGTACAGTACTTATTATTCCAGCTGAGTAACTGTTAAAGAAATACGTTTTTTCATTTTAAAAATGGTTAAGTTTGCTGTGCAGTACCCCTTGGCATTGGTTAGTGCGTTGGACTGTCATGCGGAAGATTTCGAGTGCTCAAGTGCTGCTCATTAGCCGTTCGGAATCGGCAGAAAATTGTAGGTCCCCTCCGTTCCTGGTAACACGCACACAGGAATGGTTGAGAGTTGTAAGTCACTAGGTCCTGGTTCACTTCGAGCTGTTGCACCACCAAATTTAATTTTAAGTTTGCTGTAATAGTTCCCAAATAGTGACGATTTGATATCTAGGTACAACTTCAATTTCTTCACTATCTAACAGATTCTATTTATTTACAATATGATACGTTAATGCTAATCGATTTTGAGCATAGAAAGAGTTAAAGTTAAAGAGTTCGGATTTTAGATTGACATTTGTAGACTCAATAAGAAAAGAGAATTTATTAAAAATATTTATTAAATGGTTACGAAGACTGTTAGCGCCATAGTTTGATCTGCTAAAAATAGTACAAATTGGTAAATTTATTTTTAAACTAGAACGACTTATATTTAAATTTAATCAACAAAAAACCCATGAAAATGAAATAGATCCATTCATGAAACAGAACTGCAAATATTCTCTATGAACAGAAAGAGATGGAAGGTTTATCAACTGAAATCTCTGAGTATATCTGACCAAGAGAAAAAACGCTGATCAAATCTTAAAAATTGTCTTTGAATAATTTCTATTCTATTTATGTGAATAGAGTAGTATGGTGCCCATACTACACATCCATATTCAAGAATTGGCCTAATAAAAGAAATATACAAATTTTTTATAACATATGTATGAATCACGGAACTCATGGGAAAATCTTTTGACAAAACCAAGTATTTTGTTTGCTTTCTTTACAACATAGTTATAATGATCAGTGAATGATAATTTTGAGTCTAATAAGATTCCGAGATCGGAGAAACTAGACACTCTACATAAATGTGACGAATTCAACAGGTAGTCAAATATAAATAAATTACGTTTGCGCGTAAAACACATATATGTACTTGCACTTGTCAATATTTAAAAATAAACAGTTATTATTGCACCATTAATAAAATCTCCGAAGATCGTCTTGTAGTTGTTCACAATCTGCAATGGAGTTAATTATTCGAAAAATTTTCACGTCATCAGCATAGATTAAAGCCATAGAATGTTTTATATATAGAGGGAAGATCATTTATAAATAAAACAAATAGTAAAGGGACAAGATAACTCCCTTGAGGTACACCAGAATTAACTTTAAATTGACACGAACGGTTATTTCTGAATATAACACTATAAAATCTATCTTTAAAGTATGAAAACAAAACAAAACAATGGTTAAATCAAATTTTCTTTAATTTTGCTTATTGTATTTTGTGACTTAATTTGTCAAAGGCTTTACTGAAGTCTGTAAAGATGCAATCAACTTGTGAGTGTTTTTCAAAACCATCTAATAAAAGGTAGAGAATTGTAATAAATTTGTGACTGTGGATTTTTTCTTTACAAAATCATGTTGATTTTCACATATAACAGATGAATAATTAGTAAAAGCAAGTATGTCATAGACCAGATATTCGAACAGTTTGGGGATAGCAGATAATTTTGCAATAGGACGATAGTTCGTTATTAAATTCTTTTGGCGTTTTTTATGCATTGGCGTTAAATATGAATTTTTTCAAAGAGCAGGAAATTTCGAACATCTCAGCGACTCGTTGAAAAGAACATATAACGGATAAGACAGGTAAGACACACATTTTTGATGTGTAAACATCTTTCCCGGCGGTAGAGTGAATCGAAAACGTGTGTAAAACTTATACGTCCCGTGTAACCCGTTACGGTTACGCGTTACGGTTACACGTTACGGTTACACGTTACGGTTACACATTACGGTTACACGTTCCATGTAGCAACCTACCTTACCGACGATTGCATTTAACACCATGTTTACATTGCAAATATTGCGTACTTACGACATCGTGTTTACATTGGAGACTTTGAGTACTGAAATCTCGATTTTATTACTTTCCATTGCTGGCTAGAACTTAATTCAATCCCTCAACATTTCTTCACCTCTCGACTAATTAGGCCTATTCTGCCACATTTGTTATTCTGCTATAGATTTTCTGTTATGAATCATAAAAGATTTCCACCTTAAAAGATCTTTTATGATTGTTATTCAGAAGTTCGAACTTTTATAAAAGTCTGTTAGGCTAGTCGCGCACTGGCAACTGTGATCGAAATCAAATAGTTTAATCACCAGTTGAAAAAGAACCGTGCACTGGCAACTCTTTACTCACGCTCACACTCTTTTTTTTCTTTTGCGCTTATGAAAAACAGCTCAACTATTACGAATTAATTTTAGGCAATCTTAATCTGTTATCATAATCAGCTGTGATTATGTAAAATATTTCATCTGACATAATTTAAATGGATGACGAACAAAAAAGTAAAAACTCTTAGGCTGGGCGCGCACATTCAATTTTTAGTTTCGAAACTGCTTGGTTCGAGCAACTAAATAGTTTGTGTTTTGACACAAACTAAATGATTGCGCGCACATTCAATTTTTAGTTGCACAACTGTTTGGTTGCTTATAGAAAACAGATGAACTACTTAGTTGAATGTCCGCGCTGGTGCATATGATTATATGTTACATAAAAGTTTTCTTAGCAGATTTTATAACAGATTTTAGCGTGCTGAATACCAAAATTAAAATTCATAAAAGATTTGTTGACAGCTCAAACATTTGTATGGAAATTCATAGCATAGAAGAATAAAAGATCTCGCCGAATAGGCCTAAATATCGTCCCCTCAGAAGCAAAGTGGCTTATCTCAAAATCTATAGTTTTTCACAAAAGGGATTTGAAATAATTTGAGTCTTAAAAAACTAATTTCCGTCTAGAGGTTATGCGAAGCGGCAAAAGTCGTAGAACAAGAAAATTATTATTTTTTTTTCTTTATCAAGTGGTATAAATACATTTTTAAGAAAATCACTAAAAAAAAAAAATGGTCGGACTTATGTCGTTTTGCATAAAAATAATTACTATTTATATGTTCAGGGATGATATCTAAAATGCAAAAGGACACAAACGCCCTCACGCCTTCAGTTTAAGAAGTATTTTTATGAAAGTTTGACAGAAAAATAGATTTTTTTTTTGTGATTTTTTCTGTATACTCAACTCAAAATCGCTAAATTTTGAGATAAGCCACTTTGCTTCTGAGGGGACGATATGTGAAAAAGACGAAAGACAAATCAACTGGTGCAAAATTTCATAGCGGGTTCATTTAATGTCTTAAAAAATCCACTTCACGTTATTGACGGACGATAACATTTTATTTTATGCTCGCAAAAAATGCATTTTCAGAGTTGAACTTTAAAAATCCAAAAAATGTTCTTCAGGGCAATCAGTTGACATCTGCAATGAAATATTCTCGATACGTCAAAATTTAATTTGTCCCTTATCTGTTATACCATATAATTATTTTAATTATAGAATTAGATATTCTTTATTATATCAAAATATACTTTTAGCATTCACTATATCAAAATATATGTAGATACTACGACTTCAATGTATTACAAAAATTATTTTTTGCCACTTATAATTCCATTACAAGGTGGGAATGATGTCAATCGGTTTGTAAATCTCTGACAGAAGGAGTAAGATAAAGTACAGAAACCTAAAAAAAAAGTTAAAGGATTGGTTTGATTTTGATAAGGTGAACGCTCCATCTAGTGGTTTGTCAAAAAAAAAGTTTTGACTTTTTCGCTGCATGACAAGTATATTTGTTGGCGGCGTTAAGCCAGATATACATTGTTCAAATGCATGAAAAGCACGTACAAGTCTATTATTTCAGTGGCGAGAGAACGTTGCCCTTTGTGGTTTTTTTTTTTCAGCAAAATTTTGTTTTTACGAATTTCTTTGGGTTTTTGTAATTTTATCCGAGTAATTTGTTTTATTTTGTCTGTCCATTTTATCATACAATTTTCGTTTGCTGTTTTAATATTTTAATCAGTGCTTATGCTTTGCTGTGTTCTCATCTCTTCAACGTAATATACGCAAATGAACCAATAAATACATGATCAATCATCAACCTTGCATATAAAATATTTCTATGCAGTACGCTAGATTGAAAAGATTTTGATTTTTCTTCAAGCCTACATCCAATCTATACGTGTGACTTTTTCACTAATACACTTAAAATTGCTAAGAAAAATGCGGAGTTATCGTTCATTCTTCTTTGTGGTTTTCTTTTTTATATTTGGCGTTCGCTCAGTGCAATTCGCTTAACTGAGTAAAGTAAGGAGTGCGAAGAGATGACTTCTTTTCGCATGAACGAAGTTAACTTATATTAAAAATCGCTGTGTTTAAAAGCACAGATGCACTCGAAAGGAAGCCAAAAGAGAAACAGATATTAAAATCAGATTCGTGTAAAAACAGTCTATTTTGTATCAGATAACATCTCTGTTTGAATATAAGTGTAAAAATATAATGCTGTCACAAGCAACATCCCTGTTTAAACATAAGTCAAACAAACTCTACGTTACGTAGCGGAGTCCACTTACTCCTAACACATGCCACAAACTACTTCATCGAAGCATATTGTCGATAAGGTTTTTGGGTCGTGTGAAATGAATAAGTGTCGACACGGCAGTGCGAACTTTGAGAATCGATGTAGTATGCCGACATGGCGTGTAAAAAAGGATCTAAGAAGTTCGTCGACACAATTTTTTATGTTGTTATTCGGTTTTAGGTTTTAACTAGTGTTTTTGATCCCATTAATCTTAAATTCACTTTATAATTTTTTGATTATTATATTAAAAGTATCCTAAACACAAGTAATAATGGAAAATGAACAAGAAAAATATGTTTGGACTCGTTCCGAAATAATTATTTTACTAGAAATAAGTAAAGACAACAAAATAGTTGATTATTTCAAATCGCTTTTAAAGGACATGGTGCAAAAATACATGTGTTTAGGTTGAAAGCGTTATGTTCAGCTATGTAGACATATTCTCCCCCTTGTGAGGAGTCATAAGTCACAAGCTCTTGTGAATATTCCTTGTGAGGATTGTTGTGATTCGATAACATTTTGGTATTCTCCCCCTAATCGTCACAAGAAAACTCACAACGAAACTCCCCACAGCATGGTGAGATTTTTAAGTGTCATTATTTGAACGGCTGATTATTAAAAACGAAGAAATTACTTTATAAATCTATTGTTTTGGAGAGCGAATGGATCATTTGTATCTCTCAAAGTTTTTAAAAGCCGTCGGCGTTGCAAACTTCTTTTGATACGATTAGTTTCTTAAAACAAATTTTTGTTTATGTGAAAATGTTACATTTCATTTTCATGGGAAAGATCAGCAATAATATTCACTAGAACAAAGTCCACTTCCATTTTGTGTACTCACAATTATTCACAAATCTAGAAAATTTTCTTACAAAATATACTGAATGCCAATCCAATAAAATTTTAAAAATTTATGAGTTGTGACCTGCTCTGAAGGAGATCACAGTTTCGATTGTTTTTGTGACTCACACAAACTAGTACAATTCCATTGTATGTTCGTTGGGTACGTTCGATAACAAAAATTCGGCACTCGGACAAACGTTGATGTTTACACATCTTAACCGTGAGTCCTGGCACTCACACTTTTTTTAAATATAAATGATGGAACACCATCCGTGCCTGGACTAAAACATTCATCAAGTTTCAAAATATTGTTGTGTATAGAAGCTTCTGAAATCGAAAAATTTATAAAATTAAGATGTGTGTATTGTTGAGTATAACAAGGAATGGAAGAAGAAGTATTCGAAGAAAAGTCTTCAAAGGCACTCTTAAAATAATCAGCAAACATATTAGATATCGTTTCTTGATCAGCACTTGAAGAATTTTAACTAACTGGGTAACTATCAGATTTTCTTTTTTTATTAACATACTCGTACTTCCAAAATTTCTGCAGATCGTCTTTAAGCTTACATTCAGTGCTCGAAATAAAATCGGAGTAAAGTAGATTTGAATAGTTTATAAAGTCGATTTGCAGTTCTTGATAATCTCAAAATATCTCGTTAGTCTTTGATAGATTAAATCTCAATCAGGCTTTATTTCTTTTATTTTTCATTTTTTTTTTGTACATATATGCAAATCAAACCATGGCGGGTTATTTCTTAAATATTTTGCGAAATGGAATGGTATCTAAAAAACAATCGAACAAAATTTCATAAAATCGCAAAATCATTTCAACTAATCTCAAGTTTGAAAATTAATCATCCCAATTTTTCTCCATTAATAAGATAAAGAGTTGATTAAAATTACATTTTTTAAAATTGAACTCAAGTTTATTTTTACAAATATTTAGAATATTATGTATACACATAAATTCAATGAAATAGTTAAAGCGGGATGATGACGATCTTCTTCAACAAGCTTTGAATCGCATGAGATAACGGCAGGATCAGTATTCATTACATCAGAGAAGTAAACAAGATCTAATATTTTTCCATTTTGGTTTTTGACACCATTCAGCTGATTTAAGCCAAAAGAAGCAATTCCATCCAATACACAAAATTCGTTTATTCGAGAATTAAATCAACACCATTCCCAGTGGGCAAGATTAAAGTCCCCAATTACAATGACTTCCGTCAGTTGAATCAATTTTCTCATAGATAGTTTCAATGGAAGTGTTGAAATTTTCATAAATATCGCTGTTAGATGTAACGTACTGTTACGGATGTGTCAAAGTACGATTTTTAGGCATAAGTCAAATTAAAATAACTGTCATAATAATTTTAATACTTTACCGAGTGAATTTGGAGAATACGGGTTTTGACAAAGTAATGTTTTTATCACTCAAAAGCAAAATTATACGAATTTATTAATTTGCTTATGGCTTAAATGCAACTTAATTTGGATTACATTTCCATCTTTTCTTTGTATTTCCATATAGAGTCTAAAAAAGGAATTAAGTTTTGAAATTTCAACCAGTCTCGGGTAAGACATAGCCTTTAAACATTAAATTCTCAGTGAACAAATCTACTGAAAGAGTTTTTTTTCGCCAAAACCATTCTTTACGAACATACCCTATAGACTTGAATTATACACAAATGAAATAAGAAAAATATTGTACTTCAAACAAAGACTATGACAAATATGGCTTTTGCCGATTCTTGCTGCAATGCAGACCGTACAAAAAAAAAAACCATTAAAATTAACAAAACAACCAGCAAAAGTGAAATAACAAAGCGTGAGTCAATCAAACTTGAATGAGATACAAGAGCAAAAAAAAATATTAAAAACTAGAATCAAGCCTCTTGCTTTTCATCAGACCGTCTCTGAAGTCAGAGCCTCTACAATATCTAACAAAGAAATTGATTAATTCAGAGAAATAAATTCCATTGAAAAGATTTTTTTTTTGTATCTTATTCGTTGTATCTTTTCCCCAAAATCTGATGTTAGATAATTGTATAAAAAAAAGATATGAATGCTATATTAAAAAAAAAAAACCAACGGCGCGCCAAACAGTTGAAGTGAAAATGAATATCAAGGTTTGTTGTTGTTCAGTGTTGTGTTTTTTGTTTTTGTTATCTAAGATGAAAAGATTGATGGCTTGATGAGGGGAGCTATTTGAAGTTTAATGGTGGTTTAGCACATTGAAAAAATAAAAAAAAAAATAAAAATCATAAGCGGTCAAGGTTCTTTTTATATTTTTTCACTTGTAAGTGAATGGCTTACCGATTTGTTTTCTTGATTTTTTTTTTACTTTACTTATGTAGGTATGACGTGGGGGGATATTGTGCTAGAATATAAGGTAGATAGGTACCTATTTCTCTTTTTCGAGTATCATGGGATCAGATTAACATAGCTACAAGATTTTACTTTTAGTTTTATGAAATCATTTGTACATATTCTTTGCAATCATAGTATGAAGGTGTTTAATAGTTCAAGGCACTAACTTAAAAATAGACTTTTATGTGTAGGTTAGGTTTATTTTTACTCGGGTTTGGATTCGAGTATAAGAGCAGAAAGTGATTGTAGATACGAATTTCAATAACTAAATGGAAATGTTGAAGTATTTTCAAAGAAAAGTACAGTTAAGGACCTATTCACATAAAAGCTACGAACGAATAAAAGCTAGCAACAAATAATAGTTAAACCATTTTTAAGCCTAAGTTATTCACAAAAACAAAGACAACATGGTATTAAACTAATTGAAATTAAAGTTAAGATACTAAAATTTGCATTTTAATTGCTTAAATAAGATAAATTGATGTTTGTCACAAACGATTGTCAAGTTCTATTCACATTCCACATACCATCCACACTACAACGAACGAATCATTCGCGCGATTTATCTCAAAATAATTCTTGATTCCTTTCTGTGGTGAGTGATTGTTCAGCAAATGCTATGTGACATAAATGCCAAAATGGACGAATGTGCGTTCATTCGTCTGTCGTTAGTCGCTCTCGTGTGAATGAATGAACAAGTATTTCTGTTGAGATTTAAATATGTGGAAAAGTTTAAATAAAGTTTTATAGAATACTACACGGTTGTTATATGCAACACTGATGCAATATCCTGATAGTGCTCATAAACAAACGAACCATGTTTTTACATGATCAAAATACACGCCAAGAAATACTATAATGTCCCAAACGTAGTAAAAAAATGTTTGATCGTTTTTGAAAAATATTAGAAATTCCAGCTGTTCTAACGCTCGTTTACAATAACACTCCAGTGACTATCTCACAAGAAAAGTGCCAATTTGCTTGCAGTCATGTTTTCTGCAAACTCGACGCTGCCTCATAGTGTTATAACTCCTCGTGTTCTTGAGCGTAAATTGTTTTATGGGACGAATATTCTTTTGCAAAAGTATTAAAAGATCTTGAAATACACAAATCCGCTTGTATAGATGGTATATCCCCTAAAGAGATATTCTTATACGCTGACAAAACCGCTAAATAAGCTTTTCTATCTATCCTATTCCTTGGACTGCTTCCGAGTGGATGAAAAAGAGCATTTGCCCAGCCAGTCCCTAAAAAAAAGGCGAATCCTACCTCAGCCTCCACTTACCGACCAATTGCACTTGATCTCTCCCTTCTTTTCAAGGTTGTGGAAACGATGATCAACAATCAGCTTAAGAAATATCTCGAAGAACGAAAGCTCTTAAATGACCAGCAGTACGGCTTTCGTAGCAACAGCTCCATAGGTGATCTGATGGCATATCTAACCGAAAAGTGGAACAAATCCTTGTGCCATTTTGGTAAAACCTAGGTTATTGAACTTGATATTTTTAAAGCATTTGATAGAACTGTCTTTTGGTTTAATTCCACGGGAGGCCTACCTCCATCGGAGTCAGATTTAGTCCTGACCATTAACCCCGATATAGCAAGCTATAACGGTCGCAAAGTTGTGATATGTTGCAGCATATGCACACTTGTTGCTTTGGAGGCGAGGTCTATCTAACACCTCTTGAATTCAAGAAAAGAATCTTGAAAACCGTGTGTCTCCGCATTTGGAATAAACCAAGCCACCATGATGCTCCCAGTAGGGGGCCTATCTCATAGATAGGGTTTGAGCAGAGGATAAAATTCAATCCTCAAACTCAAATGGGCACTATCTCCCATGGTACCAGAATATAGCTTCCGGTGGAGCTTCGCAACTTCGTCATTTCGTGGAGCTTCCTAGGCGATCCGAACCCGGACTTAGTCCAAGTTCTTGTCTCAAGCTTCGGAATTTCCAGATCTGAACCCGTCACTTCCAGATGGGCTCCTGTCAACCCTGGGCCTGTCAACCCTTAGGATACACACCAAGAAGTCGGCCGGGGTAGAAACCAACAGGGAAAGGTGGCCTAAAATGGCACCCCCTAAGGAAAATGTGTCATATCTCGCAAAAAAGTGACATTTAAACTTAAATGTTATATTCTTTCCAAAGTTAAATCAATAACGCTTACATTTTTTTGCTTTACGAGCTTAAAAACTTTCAAAAAGTATTTAAATTATTTAATTTTCAAAAACTCTTCAAATTCCAACGATCAAAAGTAAAGCAAGTAAACCAACTAGGCAAGCAATTAAAGTGTTAAAGTGACTGCTTTTTGAATCCCTTACTTTTGTTTCAATAATCATTTAAACGTAAATTAAATAAAAATTAAAAGTAAAACAAAAGGTCAGGCCTCCTATATTGTTTGTCCTTTGTCCATAAAAAAAGTAATTTAACATTATTCCACCTTAGCTCATAAAACATTATTAAAAAGAAATGTAAAAAAAGATATAACATGTAATGTGGATTAAATAGTTCTGATATTTATTTAATACTAAATACCAACACTCAAGAGAGTTCTATAATGAATCTAGTACATATTTTTGGTTGTCGTTTTCTTTGTCAGCAATATCTTATCATTTATCAAAATTAAAAATCAATCTTTGTAAGCTAACCGGCCAACCAACGTACGAAACGGCCTCGCTGACTATAAAATGTATAACGTCAAAAATCTATGTATACGTTCTACCTTTTTATTTATTCCATCCAGGCAAAGTATGGGTTGAATGTTCTGAACTAATTTCATACACACGTATCCTATAGAACTATCTATAATATTATACTAAAGCAGCCTTTACAGTTATACACATTACAAAAATGTGTGTAGGTTGCAAATCAGTTCTAATAGCAGCGCCATATTACATTGGCATGACTAGTTGTGCACCAACAATTTACCCCTTAGTCACGAAAGCATATTAAAACGAAAAACCATTAATAAAAAAAATAATAAAAATATGTAGGTAGGTATGGATATATGCTTACGTATTTCGTAGAAAAATTTAATTATGTGAATCGACAATCTGCCGCTGTTGTCATGAATATTATATTGACGTGCGTAATCGTTAATCAATTGTCTAATCAATTGCGGAGGGACTAACGTGTAGCGGCAAAAAGACTGCCAAAGAAAAAAAACTTTTAATGTGCTTTGCTGCTTATAACGATAATAAATTTTGCCAAATATTTTTTCTTTGACAATAATTAATATTTTTTTTATTAAAAATATACAAACTAGTGGTTAATGTTGTCAAAAAACTTTCGGGCAATTTAACTCAAAATTAAAACATAAAATAAAATAAACTATTTCTTTATATGAACACACACTTGTATTACAATTTCTTAAAAAAAAAAACTTTCTTTTAAGAATATCGCAAAAAAGTAATCCATGTATCTTAAGTAATGTATTTAAAGGGTCCCGAGTTTGTTTTAAAGAAGTTTCAGAGTAGTTATTTTGAAAAAAAAAATGCAGTAGATTTATTTTTGACCGTAAACGCAATTAATATAATACAATTGCCGAAAAGTGTCAGCTCTTATTGCAAATAAGATAGTGAAGAGAGCAAGATGTATGGAAGGAATGAGAGGTAGAGACGGGAGCAGTGGTACCACTTTACTTATTTTTTTTTTTTTTTTCAAATATTTTCAAATCTACTTCCTACTCCGCACCATCAACAAAATACTGGAATCTACTTCATTTTACAAATCTCTGTCTGAACCTATTTCAATTTTACTTTTTTAAAGCCAAAATCTACTTCTTTTTTCTCTATTGTATTTTAGATAGTATGTTACCCCAAATCAAAATCAGAAATCAATTTTTATTTAAAAAACAGATTTATTATAAAAATAAAATGCACGACTGGAGCGCACGTTCTTCCTCTTATATAAGTTATTAACCCAGCATTTCCTCCGCTTCGAGCAGTTCAAGGAATTAGACGAAATATAAAATCAAAACATAAGCAATATTACAATTTGCATTTCTCGAGATAGGTGATTCCGGGAATTGCGCATATGATCCAGGAAAAAAATATTTTTTTTTTTAAATGAAAGGGCTTTGATTAACTTATACAAGTACCTACTTTGGAATTTATTTATAATTATTGTATGTTTAAAAAAAACATGGATGTTATCAAAGAAAAATGTTGAAATGCATAAAATACATTGTTTTACTCAAAAATTTGTCTGAGCTTAAATATAAAATATGCAAATATTAATTCTTTACATACAAAATTTCTTTAAAATAAAAAAAAAGGAAAGACAATTTTAAGTACCTATTTAATAAAATACATTTAAGAATAAAATGTTTTGTATGCAATATTACTTTAAAACCAAAGTAGCTCCTATATAAAAATGTTGATCGAAGTCGGTAGAGTCGGAAATGAGAAAGTTGAAAATCAAAAAGTAGGTTCTATGACAGGTACTGTTAAAAACATTTTTTTTCACCAAAATTTGTTATAACATTGCTGGTACGGTCTAAACATAATTTTTATCAAAATCAAAAGCATTAGAGCCGTTTTCTAAATAAATAAGATATTTCATAATGGCTTTATGGAAGGAACCTAGATAAAGTAAAAACATTTCAATTTCCCCTCCAGGGTGCAGGTTGAGGAACATATCTATTTTCAAAAATTGTTTAGTGAAAATAAACAAATTACAAATTCAGAAAGAATTTTTAACAAAGGTTTAATGGTTTATTTCAACAATGTCATATTTGTATATAAATTAGACAAATTTGTCTGTGTGAAAAAAGAGGAGTAAATCTCGAAAAATCGGAGCGTTGGAGTAGATTTAGTTTTCCTTCAAAAGTGGAGCAAATTTGCTCCGAATGGAGCAAGGTTCGAATCCTGGTTACAACTTCCGGAAAAAAGGTTGAGGAAGAGAAGTGAAGTAGATTGAGAACTATTGAAGTAGAATTCAAAATGAAGTTCTTATAAACTTCATTTATTTTTAGTATTTTTTAAAAATAAATTTAATTTAGTTTTAAACATTTTCTAACTTCACTTAGGAACTTAGGGCAAGTTATGCGTTTGTTAAATAAACCGAACTCTAGATTTTGATCGAAGTTGACATTATGGTGAAAGAGAATACGAAAAAAGTGGGTCTGACAATTTCACCTGTCTGCCTTTATGATTGTATCTCGACCTATAGCCTAAACCGCTGAAGTGGTTTTCTTCGCATTTAAATTGATCCAAAACCAACGGTACCTGCCATACAGCCGTTATGCAAAATCTTATTTATCTCGAAAACTACTACTACCTTTTTTTGTGATTTTCGACTTTCTTATTAACTTTCTTATAAATGGCTTTAACGATACTGATAATTTAGAATTTAAAATAATAATGTTCATACATTTTTTTGTTTTTGAAAAATCAACATCTTGAAAATGAGTGAACAATTATTTTTTTAAATTATTTGATAAAATGTATGTATGTACAATGTACATTGTACATATGTACATATGTATGTAGTATTTAAAATTGACATCTTATTTTTTTTAAATTGCTTACATAAAAAATTAATTTAAAAATAAAACAAATTTTTAAACTTTGTTTACATAAATTCATTCTTTTTCTAGAAATCGGAAGGTAATTTAATGCATTTGAACATATGTATGTCTCTAATTATATCCATGTTTTATATTTATTTACAAATAATTTTTAAACTTCAAAGTACTTTTACATAAGACCAAGTACGTGTGACTCAGTCGTGCATTTTACTTTTTAATAAATTGGTTCTGAACTCATTCATCACAAAAAATTTCCGTTCATACAAGAAACGTTTGTTAATGTCAAAGAGTGATACAAAGTTTGCTAATAAATGATTTTAACTTTAATAAAATGTTAGAGAAAGTATGATGCTAAGCTCAATTTATATTTGCAAAATTTTCGTTTTAACGAAGTATCATACTAAAACGGTTTAAGTCACGTATTAATTTGACTAAAATTTTTGGGCCATTAGCTTATAATATAATACCATGTAGGTATATTTTGTATACATTGTTTTATAAAAACTTTTAGTTTTATTCAACAAAAAAATGACTGTTATTAAAATATAATTTAATTAAATAAATAGGGTAATAACAAAAATTTAAAAAAAATATATTTACCTATACTCGTATGCTATAATGCATATTGTTGATTAACAATTTTTAAATCTATTTAACTAAAAAATTAAAAGCAATATAATTTTAAGTATTTTTGCATGTTTAATTTTTTTTGTTATAAAAAAATATTAAAATTACTTTACTATTAGTTTTTTATTACTCGTTTGTATATTTGTATTGTGTTGAAAATTCTGGGGTAACATACTAGAGTGTAATAGGGAAAAAAAGAAGTAGATTTGGCCTTTGTTAAATTGAAGAAGGTTGAAACAAAGATTTTTAAAACGAAGTAGATTTCAATATTTTGGTGATGGTGTGAAGTAGGAGTTAGATTAAGAAAAAAAAAAAACATTAAAAAAAAAAACATTAAAAAAAAAATTAAAAAAAAAAAAAAAACAGATCTACCAACCCCCTCCTTCGTAGTTGTTTGCATTGAACTTCTATTCTATTCTATTTAAAGTTGTAAATTGTTTAGGTTGCACACAGCAGAAATAAAAATGGAAGTCAATTATAGCTGAAGGATTCCTGCTAAAAATGTTTGCATATAGACATTACTTCGACTATTTTTATCGAAAAAATTAAAGCTTTAAGAGTCAGCTAAAACATTTTTCAGTTAAAAAAAATTAAAATCGCCACAGATGGCGTTGTCTTCAAATTTTTGAAAATGTTATATTTAATTAAAAGAAGTTTCAAATTTTTAAACGAAAGTTTATTATTTAAAAGTTCCTTACATACATCATTTAGGGAAAAAAAATGATCAATTAAATAATGGGATGCAATAATAGGTCCCACTTTGAACAAACTCGCTGACGTAATTCAACAAACAAATCCAATGACACAATGCAAAAAAAGTCTTAAGTGCTCGAAAATTGATTTTGTAAGAGTCTTTTTAGATTTGCAGTTCACTATCAGAAATCAATAGCTTTTTTCTTCAATTGTTTAGTTTATTATTATGTATGACCTTTGTATATATAACTTATAGTATTATCATTGTGAACTCTAGCCTGGTGGTGGCGCTGAAATTAGCGCTAGATTTTACAGTGGAGAGCAGGATATATATACTTAAGATGTCGCCACAATCTTTCGTCTTCTTGATAGTACTATAAGTTTTATATAAAAAGGTATGACGTTATCATAATTAAGTCATTTTGAATATACATATCTTGAAAATTGTTGTTATACCTACGATTCAATAAAATCGTCGTAAAAATAAGCTAGTTTTCCGTTAAACCCATCCACCTTTTTAATTTTATTCAATCAATTCTCTTCGTAATAATAGCTTAAGCTAAAACAAGTGTTCTAAAAAATTTCCAAAGAAGAATGTATCCAGCAACTTTTCTTTTATTTTTTTTTTTCAAGAATTTGAATTTTAAAAAATAGGCTCTTGTATACCTATTCCGATCGTTTGCTTAAGAATTTTTCTACTATTTATAGAAATAAATTATTTCGGGAGATGAACGGAAAACGCATATCTCTAATACTGGGTTTGGATTGTCTGTCACATGAAATTCTATTACACAACAAAGGCATGGAAAAGTTGCAGATTTCGTTTTTCTACAGTAATCTTAAGTCAAACGGAAACTCTTGTCTAGGTTTAGGTATTGTTTTAAATCCGCTGCTGCAACAAAAGTAATTTTACGACAGTAATTTACTACTGCGAAGATAATAAATCTTTAAACTTTAAAATAGTTTTTTCTTATCTTTCGACTGGCAGTTGTTCTAAAAAAAAATACCTGTTCTCATTTTTGTTGTCAGGTAAGAAATTTATAATAGCATAAAAGTGGTATGTACATATACATATGTAGTAGGTATTATCTTAGAAACAAAAACAAAAGACTGGCTGGAGTGTCTTCTGTATAAATGTATCTCCAGCACCATTCGCACTTTGACATCTGCGGCAATATACATATACAGTGATGTGCAAAAAAAAAGTCGTTACGTTTTTCTAACTATACTTTTTTTTATTCTTTGAAGTTGAGATTTTTTAACACAGGGTGCTTTTTAAAAGATCCTTTGAATAGTTTAATACAAAAAAAAAAATAGAAGACAATGCACCCAGTGCTCTTGTTTATAATATAGAGATTTTGCTTAAATGAAAAAGTGTTAAGATGCCAAAGTGCTTAGTACCATAGTAAAAAATGTATTTTCGCTTTCTCAAGCCCACAGAAAAAGAAAAAAAAATATTTTGAGGACTGATATGAAAAAGTGCGTCTCTCCCTAGTACCGTTTGGATTCGGTAGAAAATTGTTCATCAGATCCATTGAGTATCTGAGAGTTGTTCGTCACTACACCCTGGTTCTCCACGATCATCACTAAATTTGTTTTATTTATACTAACCTTTCAAATGATATTTTTGTTTTTTAAACCAACAAATAAGGTCCTAACAATCTTTACGACCTGAAAAACACGGTCTAAAAATTTCTGTGGACTAATAATTTTTGTAAATAGTTTTCACGCACTAAATGGATTATGACTACTCTTAAAATGTTTGAGCATAATGCGAGTTTTAAATGTCTGAATATTATAACTGGAGGGAAATATAGAATTGGGTAAAGCATTCCACATTCGTGTAGTACGGCTAAAGAAAGAATCCATGAATTTTAACGAACGTCTGAAGTTGGACTCAAGGGTAAATTGATGGGCATTCCCTAAAGCTCTAATATTACGGTTAAATGAATGCAAGTGGCTATTTCACTAAAACACTGTTTATAAAAATAACAGTAAAATAATAAAAGACGGTGCTCGAGAGATTCAAATGTTTCTGATACATTTCTATCACTGATCATTTTTAAAGATCTTTTTTGGATTGTATCCAAGATGCTCAAGTGTGTTATTGGAGCATTTAGCAAATATGGGAATTGTACTCGAGCCCTGGAAGAATAAAGGCCTTATAGATTACAGCCAGATTAGAAAGGGGTACAAAATTTCGTGCAACGAATTAAACCTAAGCACTAAGCAGCGTTTTCGGCGACATCCAATATGTGGTCATTCCGCACAAAGTGATCTGTGATGCACATAAAAGGTTTTTCAACAGGGACGCTACAAAAGTAGAGCGAGAGGGACAGCAAACGACGCCATATTTCTTGCCGCTCTTTTGACATTTATCTTCAGTAAGGTTTGCCATTTCATGATGGAAAGATATACGAGCCAACAACGAGTCGAAATTATTAAAATTTACTACCGAAATTCGGAGTCAGTGGCCTCAACGTTAAGAGCGCTACGTCCAATTTATGGTCGTCATAATCATCCTAGCAGATCAACAATTGAGCGTCTAGTGGACAAATTTGAATCCACAGGCACAGTACAAAATGTTCCCGTGCCAGTGAGACAAAGAAGTGCCCGTAGTGTCGAGAATATTGCTGCCGCTGAGGCTTCAGTTGCAGAAAGCCCAAATGTGTCTCTCACACGTCGTTCTCAAGCGTTAGGCATCTCTGTGACGTCGTTGTGGCGAATTGAAAACCGTCGAAAATTGGTTTCAGCTTCTGGACTTCTGCAAGCGTGCCCGTGGTGGCCATTCAAAAGAAATCGAGTTCCATACATAATGGCATCGAACGTACTTTCACAGGAATAAAGAATTCCATTGATATCCAAAACCGTTTTTTGTTTTATTTAAGAAAACTTTTGTAGCGCTCTTATTGAAAAACCCGATACCAAGAACTTAGCGCCGTTGGTTTTTTTTTTCAATCGAAGTGGCGTTCATGAATAGCGGTGTGGGGGTGGGTTACAATTTAACGAGAGAAGACAGCATTGAGTTTTTGAAGCATTAAATTGTGGTTCCCCATTTGACAATGCCATCGAGATCAGAATTTAATAAGCTTATCATGCGCTGCCGTTCCAGATTTACATCCGAAGAACAAGGACATGTATGTGGAAACGAATATGAGTAGTAGAGTTCTGTCGTCCGGAAAACAATTTAATGGATTAGAAGTTTCAGACGAAAAGATCATTGATGAATATCAGAAAGAGAGTCGGAGACCAAAAGGAGCCCTGTGGCACATCAGCATTTAATTTATGGATTTCAGACTTTAACCCATTATTCACTGGTTTTTTTTATGGTATTCATTCCTATTTCTTGTTTTTTAGTTTTGCTTTTCCTGACCCTGCGAGATGTGTACGAAATTTATCGAAGAATAAAGTAAACTTCGAAATTCGAAAATAGCTCCACGTTTATGCTCCTCTTACTTATTTAAAAGTAAAATTAGTTTACTAAACAATTGGACTTCACTAGCATGCTATAAAATTTGAAGTTTAAAGTGTATCGTATTTCGATTATGTTACGTTTAAACGGTTCACTATAGTTACAGAAGATGTTTACTTCAAAACCGACACAGATTTCGAAGCAGGACCTCCATCTTTATGGGTTATCAAATTTATGGCAGCTAACTGTTTTATTTCTAGGAACTGAATCCGAAATAAAATATCACAATTTTTGGAAGTCGTTTACTCCCCACGATAAATTGTTTGGCGAATTTATTTCGTAGATATTTCATTTAAGGATTTTAATAAACCATGGAATAGGAGTTAAGTCGCGACTTTTCTGTTAAAAAAATGCTCGCAGAATATTAAGGTGACATCAGTCAAGAATCTATATTACAATCAGTGAGAATTCTTAATTAACTACTTGTCAACTGCTTGTGTCTGTTTCTTTACGTAAAATGAATGAGTGGAGCTTAAATGACAAAGTATAATTTTTTATAGGTCAAAACAAAAAAAAAACAACTTTGACAACTTTATTCCATTGTTAAACCATCTTCTTCAGTGGTTTTACTTAATCCAAGTAAGTAAACTTCACTAAGCAGACAATTTGCACTCAATCCAGGACTTACACGTGAACCGGCAGACAATTTTAGGGCCCCTCAGCCACACAGGAATAGTTGAGATTTTTAATTAACTAAGCTTAGGCCATCTACGAGCAGTGATGGACTCTATTTTATTAATTTTATAACTTCAAACTATCACAATAGGATTAAAGGTGAAAATTATAGTAAAAGATTGATTAGCTTGCATTTTCATATCTTTGCAAGAAATAAATAAATACAAAATTTTTTTTTGGCACAGCACTGTGTGTATTTACAATTTAAACTCCGCAGAACTTAAATAGCCTTTAGAAAATATAAAACTTTGTTTTAGAAAATAAAAACAAAAGCAACACAAACTACTGTCACCTGCTCTCTTCTTCTTTATTAACAAAGGCAAATAACTCATTTGTCACGAAGAAACCATGCAATTTTTAGAAGAGATTTATTTCAAAATCAGATCTAGGTATTTATAGATAGATTCACTTTGTACCAATCTTTATACATACGAGTATAAACAATTTCACTGTCTGTGAACACAATTTATGCGCATCATTGTTTATTATTACTTTGTATATTATATACCTTTTTTTTTGTTTATTTTATATTCTGTTTCCATTGTAAGTACCCTATGTATTCACAAGGTAAAACTATCAGTGTTTAACTGAAAGGTCATTGTGCCGTTGTTCACTTTTTAACTTGCGATATCGATATTTTAAATTTAATGGTTTGTTGTGGTTTTGTAAAAAAAATACCTATATGTTTAAAATTTTATTGAAATAAGAAAAGCATAATTCTTTATAATGAACATGACAAAGATGTAGGTGTCATAATTCGGTTTTTCTATCATTTGCAAAAATTTAGATAAAACTCTGTTTTTTTGATTGATGGCATTTAACATAGTTTTAAAGTGTCTTTCAAATTCTAAAGAGCTCACAAAATTTCGAAGAAATTCGAATTTGTAATACTTTCACGAAACCTGAACCTATTTAACTTATTTTGTTTCTATTTGATTTTCAATTGATAAATATTTATTTTTTGTCTTTTTTTCCATAAACTGGTCAGCTATTTTTTTTTGTTATTTTTTCAACTGGAGTTTAAAAAAAACCAACTTTCAAATTGGAAATTATAATAATAAGGCTGTTTTAATTTGCAATCTTTAATTTTTAAGAAATATCCATTTATTCGTTATACATAGATATCTGAAGGTTTTCTTTTGAAATATTTTTTTTTTTGTTTTCAATGTATAATCCTTAAGATCAGGTACGTGCGACCCATCCGGCGGGCACATGGTATATTTACTTCCTCTCATCCTCAGGTAGTACCTACAATCGATAGATACAAAAAAGAAAGACAAGAAGTGCAATATTTGAAACTCGATACATCTACATACAAAGATGCATATCTACATAATGTGTACGTTATACGAAGGTTAGGTATCTACCTATACGTTGGAAAACAAACCGATCTTTCTTCGATCTGAGGGTATTTTTTTTTGTTGAGACACTTCTTCGAAATGGATGGTGATTGTTCACCTGGAAGGGGCTTTTCCGATTCACAAACAATGATTAATATGTATTTACCATCCACATATACCCTCTATATACACCTATGTTAGAGTAGGTATATGTTTGGAATTTAAAATCCAAACGTAGACAGGGAAAAAGTTTTACAGACAAACAGAAAAAAAAAAATAATATTAATAATGATTGTGTGCGGATTGTGCGTTCGGCATAACGAAAGGGAAACGGATGTGATGCGTCACAAAAAGAGTTTTTTTTTTATAATTGCATATATGTATGTATGTAGTAGGTATGTAGATAGGTAGCTACATACTTCGCAAGGGACTTCCTTTTATTTTTTTTATTTTTCTTCCTGTTTGATGAATTTATTTTTAGATTAAAAGGGGTAACGAATAATAAATTAGGTCAATATTAATAGTGTGATATATGTATATTTATATTTCAAGTGAATATGTTGTTAAGCAGTGTTACTTCCTATGTCCTACTAATTTTTATGTAACTGAGTCACAACTTATTATAGGTGGTCCTAATCTCTATAGAAACAATGCAATTACTTAAACTGCTCCACCTACGGTTTGATTCGTTAAGAAAAACTGAGGGAATATTGCCCTCCATGTACTGGTTTGGATCTTGTTTGAGTACCTTGCATGCCTCGCTGATAGCCAGGAAAAAAGGCCAACTTGAAAAATACTAGCCAAGATACGGTTAAAAGATATTTTCAGAGCCTCAGAAAAGATTCCTGTACAAACACCACATTCCAACTTAGAGCCATCTGTAAAGATAGTTGTTTCGAAGTCTTTCGTCAAGACGTCTTCAACCCAGTCCGTTCCTGATGGGAACGTAACCTTGAAACCTTTTCTGATGTCCATTTTAGTGATGTGGTAGACAGTGGGAGTTGAACAAATCTCTATTGGAATCAACTCTGTAATATTGGTGTGGCCGTAAGGTTTGGCAATCCAAGAGTTCGATTCCTTTAGTCTTAATGCGCTGCAAGATAATGTGTAAATCAAGTGGTAAATGATGCAGAAAAACACTTAAGGCAAAATCTTAGAGCCCCTGTGGAGCCATCTCTTGGCACCTTGTTCAGTTTATCGATGTGGTATGCTTTGGTAAGCTCGGACCACCATGTAATCAAACCATACGTGAGTATCGCTCGAACCACGGCTGTGCACGTCCATAAAATCATCTTAGATTGAAGACCCAACTTTTTCTCAAAGGTTCTACTACAGGCGTAGAAAGCTATGCAGGCCTTCTTAACCATTTCTTCAATATTCAGTTTTCAGTTCAGCTTAGGGTCTAGCAGAACACCTACATACATAGATATTTTGCATTGGAAGAGAGCAACAGTTTTTGGCCGTTGATTCGGGATAGAACGAAGTGGTTTATCTTAGTTTTGGAAGTAAATAGCATCGGTTTGGTTTTGCTTTGGTTAACATCTAGGGCACAGCTCATTGCCCAGTTACTAACTTTTCTTAAAGCTATTTCTGCTATTTCACTCAACACTGCAGGGGTAAACTTTCTTAACTCTAGTGGTATGAAGTTATCTACATAGACAACCGCCTTAACGCCACATCTTTCCAACTTTACGTGAATTGCCTTCATGACTAAAAGCTAAAGAAGGGGGGGCAGAACTCCGCGCTATTGTATTCTAATGTTACCTAACGTACCTAGAATCCTTCCGTTGCTGAGCATGGATATAATCCACTCCCTGATGTAGTCTTCTACAACAAACTCGATGAGTCATTTCAGAATACATGATTTGGTAAGGACGTTGTTGAAAGCACCTTCTACATCTGAAAAGGTAGCAAGAGTATATTCTTTAAATTTAATAGTTTTATCAATTGTACGCACTAGCTCACGAAGGGCCGTTTCTGTTGACTTACATTTTAGGTATGCATGTTGAGAGTTTTTATGAGTACACCCATTAAGAAACTCTCAAATACGGATGTCGAGAATGCTCTCCAAAGTTTTAAGCACAAAAGAAGTCTGACTAATTGGCCGAAAATTTTTCACGGATTCATGGCCCTGCCTACCGACTTTCGGGATAAAAACTACTTTTATACTCGGAAACGTAGAGGCAACCTTTGAAAATTATTTTCAGCCATAAATTTTCCAGTTACCACATCTTGCAGTTTTTATAGCATAATTGGCGGTATGCCATCCAGACTTACACGGAAAGACAATATTAATTTCCTAGGTAATTATCTCTTTTGTTATAACAGTGTTGATGTGCTCTGCACGAGCCATTAAAGTGTTAGGGGATCTAAGCTCTTTGGGGCTGCTGTTCCGAAAAGTGGATCTTGTAAGTCTGAAGCTTTATTTATTCAAACATACAATAGTCTGAAGAACAACAATGATAGACTTGATGATAGATTTGCGTGAGAAGCGTTGTTTCAATAAATCCCAACAAAAAATTCGAAACACTTTATTTTTTTTTTACAAAATTATGTTTGTTTCTTTTTTTTTTAAATTTATCACTAAGTACAAATAGATTGTAAAAAATCAGTCTTTCAAGTGCAATTGCTTAAACGAATTATTTGATTATTTAAGAAATTATATGAAATATTAAATGACTTCACCATACTATCTAGAATAAGGAATAAAATGCTAGAGAGTTGTAAGGCACTAGTACCTGGTTCTCATTTAGCTGTTGCTCCTCAAATGTGTTTATTTATTTTTCCTAAAAATTGTTAATACACATTTTGTATCCACGTAAACTAAGTAAGCTAAGTACAAAAATGAATACTTAGATCATAAAAATATTACCTATTCTTATCGTGAAGGCCATAATTGACCATTGAAATCGATATATCTAAGTCCTTCGAAACCCCAATAAACTTCTTTCGAAGTCAATTGACTATAAATTAATAAAAAAAAAAATCTAATTTGATAAACAACAAAAATCAAGATAACAGTAGTTTTATACCATTGATATTTTTTTTTTTGTTAAACAAAATAAACTTGCAACATAGAAACGAAACCTCTTGCTATTTATTTTTAAACTTCAAAAAATATAACTATAGCTAGATATATTTAAAAAAAATCAAAATATTGTGAAGGTAAAAGTCATACATATGTATATACGTTACGTGGCACAATCGTTTCTTTTTTCGTTAAAAAAAAAACTAAAAATAAATTTGTTTGTTTATTATTTTCATTAAGATACTCGACGATAAAATGAAAATATTTATCACAGTTTTAAGCTATGCAGAAGCAGCGGGTATGTGCTTAATTAAAAATAGAAAAATCATTTTATCATGCAGCAAAATTCGATAAAACCTACTTTTATTCTATTAAAAATTAAATCTATCTATTAATAGTATAAATTCTTTGAGTTAATAAATAAATAAATACAGAATTTTCTTAGCTCATGAACTAACCGTGTCTATTTCTTAAATCTGTTATAAACAAAACAAAACGACTTTAAGTTTAAATCAGATGAATGTCACAAGCTTTCTTTTTACTTATAAATAGGTACGTCAGTACACTCCTCAATTAAATTCTCTGTATTTCTGTATATCTTCACAGGAACCAGTTCAGTTAATTTTCGAGACAACTGCAGTTTTCTTAAAAATAAAACAACCACGTCTACAGTTTACTCTAACGGAAACTCATTTTGATAATAAAGTTTTATCATTTGAACGTGCTGTTCAATCGTGTAACTTGCCATTGAGATGTGACATCAGTTACTGAATAATAAACAACAGATATGACAGTAACATCAGTAACAAAACAAAATGGACGCCAAAATCTACCTCCGCCAATTGAAAAACTCTTTACAAACACGAAGACCACCGCTTCACTCGAATCTGCGATCTGATACCAGTACGCTAGCTTGGTCCAAGTCGTCAATTTTTTGTTGACGTAAAATTCTCCACATCAAATTATAAGGATGCTACGTAGCACTACTCGGTTTAAAATAAGACCAAAAGATAATCCGAGATTTAAGGCAAGAGTTTTAAAATTAATCTTGAAGTGATTCCACCAAAAAAAAAAAGTGATTAATTTGACGTTTTCAATTTCATTCTGAATGACATTTGTCAAAAATAAGTCACGAAGAGGTCTAACGGATCTATCTGGATCCGGATCTGGATTAATTTTTAACACGTATTACAAAAACAATTTGGGATCCTGTTCTCTATCTGGATCTATTTCAAAGATCCAAAAATTATTTCTTTCTCTGGTTAGTAGATGGCTTTTTATGGTAAGGTAGTGTAAAGAAAAAAGACAAAAAACATTTGAAAATCAACAAACATAAGCATAAGGGAGATGAGCATACAACACAACTGTCACTATGATCTGTATCGTTTTATTTTCAAGAGTTAATCTATATGGATCATTGGTGATAATAAAACGCGGCTAGAGACTTAGTAACATAGGGATTTGCGAATTCTTTCGACCCAGCGTTTGACGAAACCTAGAGTAGAGTTAGCTCTATGTACGAGTATTAATGACATTATCATAGTGAACCCAAAAATTGAGTTGGTTGTCGAATATAACAACTAAGTCACTGATGGAAGTGACAATTACAACTGGTTCATTCTTAAATAAAATTTTGACGCTGGGGTAAGGTAGGGCGATTTCGGTTTTAGGTAATGGCTTCACATTTATTCACATTCAGTTAAAGAATTTTTTATTTTGGCACCAAGTAATATTTAATAAACAAATTGTAACACTGAAGCTTGTACTAACTTAAAAGATATTGTACCTTACTGTGCAAGTTTAAATAAAATAAAAGAAAATTAATAATTATTGCATAATATCTTTTAAAATTATGAATTCGCTTCATAAAGTTAGAAATAATTGGATCGCTTATTTTGAAAGGGAGATAACTCCACTTTTTCAGAAAAATAAGTTATCTATGATTTTATGCTCGTCTTTTCTTTTGTTTCCCCGTACTCCTACTTAGATACACGTTCATAACTTTTGAATTTATAAATAGACAAGTGTAAACTAGTAGGAGCACGGGGAACCAAAAGTTAACCATAAAAATCCATAAATAACTTATTGTGCCCAAAAAATGGAGTTATCCCCTTTTTAAAATAACCGATTCAATTATATTGTTGAATTTTCATCCGTTTTTGATTAATTTTTTTTTTTTTCAAAGAACAAAGACATGATTTATGCAAGATTTATGAACTTTTTAAGAAAAATAATCAAATCATTCGGTTTCCCAGGGTTAAAATAATACAGAGATGACTTTTGTTTTTAGTACCTACCTATGTACAAAGCAATAGAACCATTATGTTTCCAGCCAATTTAATTTCTGCATTCAAAGAAATTAGTCTATGGATTGTTATATCTAAAGCAGATCCGCTTTCGAAAGTAAATTATACATACATTTACATTTTTTCTCTCTCTTTCTCTCTGTTATATAATTAAAGTTCATGGCTGGAGGGCTTTTTGCTTAAAAAAAAAAAAAAAAACAACAAACACGCATGCTGCTATTGCTGTGCAAATTAAAAAAAAAAAAAACAAAAAAAAAAAAGAAAATTCACATGAAAGGGTGCGGGCATTTTTGTTTAGTTTCCTTTTTTTTCATTTTCCATTCCATTTTCTGCCTAAGTTTTGCCGGTTTCATTTGGGCTAAAAGGCCAGGGGATGGTGGATACATGTAAAGACTATAGCATAGGGACTCTGCTTGGGCAGCAATGGCAGTAGCAACAGCAGCAACAGCAAAAAAAACCTCACCGTTCTAGTTTTAATTTTTTACAATTCGAAGTTTTTCAAACCTCTTGTACAAATGTGTGTGTATGTGTGTACGAGTATGTACATATATACCGTTGTAGGTGGTTTGGTTTTCTCTGCAGTCGGGTTATTTTTATGTTGAGCTTGCGTTTCCTCTTCCCGTTTGCCATATTTTTATTTTAAAAGCAGAAGTAGGAGGTGATAATGGTATTTTTTTTTTTTAGCCAACTTCAGTGGTGTATGAGTGAAGGTTGGGTTGGGTGGGGTTGGTTGCCTTATTTTCTTTTCATTTGAATTCATTTTTATTTGTAGGTATAGGCTCTTAATATTTTTGCGCTATTCATTGTTTGAGAAATTCTATGGGAAGGTTCCTGTTCCTGGAAATTCCTCGAATAAATTAAAGCTTTAGCGGCTAAAGCAATGGAAAGGCCTGCCTCAAGGTGGAATACCTATTCACATTGTAAAATACCTCTGATTGAAAAAACAATGAATACCCAACTGCAAAAATAAACGATACCACAGCATCTAGGAGCTGCAACGAGACAACAAAATAAGGGCACAACTAGGTTTACAATTAACAGACAAATGAAGACAAAAGCTAAAGCTCAATCGGTAAAGTTCAGTAACAAAAGCTTTTTTTAGCAGACGAAAATGTTTTTATATGCGGATGACTTACATAGGTTAAATTTTGTACTACTGAGTTAAACAAAATTGACGCAACGGCTCGTAGAACCTAAGATGTTACAACATTGTCGGCAGAAATAGAAGAATTGAGTTAAACCATATATGTGTTTATAATTGGTTACATTTGCAAATATCTATGTACAAAATATCTCATCAGTTAATCCAGAGTTAACTCACTAAATGTAATTCAAAGCCGAATTTGAGTTAATTTCCAACTAATTTAACAGTTATTTCTGACAGAAATCTATTAAAATCGAAGTGGCGTCATCTTGATTTCGATAATGAAACAACTTTCCATAATGTTGCACCTCGATTTCAATAGATTTTTGACAGCTGAAAAGCTCCACTGAAAAGCTCTTCATGAGATAACTAGTGTTTAGTTTATTAGCAGGAATACTTAAATCTGATTTAAATCATAGTTAACTGTCACATTTAAAAGACGACTATTCTATTGGACCCGATGGAATACCACCCGCTTTATTGAAGAAATGTATGTCTGTTTTAGCTCTTCCTCTGCGTAATATTTTTGTTCTATCCTTGAAATTAGGTAAATTCCCTGCAGTTTGGAAGAAAGCATTTTTAACGCCAGTATTTAAAAAGGGAGATAAAGCCAATATTACCAACTATAGACCAATTTCCAAACTTTCTTGTATTCTGAAGTTGTTCGAACAAGTTGTATGTGACAGTTTGACATTTATATGTAAAACTATTATCTGCAACCAACAACATGGTTTTATGCAAAAACGTTCTACTGTTACTAATCTTGTTGTCTTTTTTAATAAATGTTTAAACTCTCTAGAAAGTTGTCAAGAAGTTGATTGTGTATACACTGACTTCTCGAAAGCTTTTGATCAACTGTCTCATGAGATTATCAAGTTTAAACTTCACTCATCTGGGACCACTACTCTTTACATTGGCTATTAATGATGCTCCTCTCGCAATAGCGAAATTCTAATCTTTGCAGATGATATGAAGATTTATAAAAATATAGTATCTTCAAATGATCGGGCTCTACTGCAAGATGATATTAACCATTTTGCCTTGTGGTGTGAAAAGAACAGTCTGAACCTGAACCCGACAAAATTTCAAACTATGAATTTTTCTAAAAAACGTTTTCCTTACTCTCATGAATATGTTATCTCACGGCACATTTTAACTCGTGTTATGACTGTAAGGGACCTTGGAGTTCTTTTTACACCCAATTTAGATTTTTCTGCTCATATTAATAAAATCGTGAATAAGGCCAATTCAATGTTAGGGTTTATTAAGCGCTGGTCTAAAGAATTTGTTGATCCCAATGTCACCCGGGCTTTATACAACTCCTTGGTGCGTCCCCATCTTGAGTATGCATCGCAGGTTTGGACTCCTCTTTATGATATTCATATTGAGAGATTAGAATCTGTGCAAAGAAACTTTACTCGTTTTGCCTTGAAAGTACTTCAATGGAGTGATCCTTCGTATGTCCTCTCTTATGACCAACGATTATCTATTCTTCAGATGCAAACTTTGGAACAAAAAAGAACAAACAATGATTTGGTATTTTTCCACCAATTAATAACAGGCGTCACAGATGCACCAGATCTTTTATGTTCGGTTTATTTTAACTATCGGGGAGGAGGTTATAATCTTCGAGGCCTCGATATGATTAAGGTCCCAACACATAGGACCAACTATGGCATGCATGAGCCCTTAACACGTATGGGTAGACTTGTAAATTGGAATTCAAATATTTTGGATTTTAATATAAATAAAAGTAAATTAAAAAACCTACTCAAAACCAGTGGTCCACGCTCCTAAATGTTCTTTGTTTCATGTTATGTTATTGTTTTGTTCTTATGTAATATTATTTGTTTATTTTTCATGTTTTCTTGTGTCAGTGTTAATTGTAATAGAGTTTGCCTACTAACAACTAACACTGCACTAAATGATGAGCCGGTGGTATAACACAGTTCTCTGTGTTGGCAAACCATTGGTCGAAAGAAGGAGCTTGCTATAAGCTTTCTTCGACCAATTCTGATAGTGAAAAAAAAACTCTAGCATTGAATCAACTCGAAAATAACAGTAGTTGAAAAACTTGTTTCAGGAGTTAAGTCGAGTTTAAACCGGATTGATCAAATGATCTCTCACAGAAAAGTTGGACTGAACGTAAATCCAGTTTACTATGGCAAAACCGGATATTTCAAAATCTGAAAACTGATTTGCCCCTTTTTTGGTCCAAGATTTATAGAAATAATTTAGAATTTCCTTAAATAATTTCTTTGGATGTATTCCCAACATTTTAATGTGTTTTTATCTTTAAAATATTAATGTTGATGAGGAAAAAATTCGATTAACAGTTAAACAGCCTTATTTTGACATTCGATTCCAGTAGAAAGTATGTCGAATTTGAATAATTTGTATTTTGAAATTCGTACGATTAAAAAGTTCACTTTATCAATGGAAAGTTCATTTATCTTTCGAAAACTAAGCAAATTTTTACTTTCTAATCGTTCGAAAGAAATGTCATTTCATTCTTGTTCAATTTTTTTTGGCGAATAGATTTATAAAACATGTGAGTTTAGTATAATATTAGTAGTAATGGATGCATAAAATGGATTTGATGCATCCATTATCCTTCTCCTATACAACTGCTCCTCACCGTCTTCACTATTCATAAATAAAACAAATGCCATTTTGATTTTTAACGTCTGGCTTGAATTTATCAATATTTTTATGAAACAATTTACAAATGATAATTCAAAATTCAAGTGTGACCAGATATGTGTAAATTAAATACGCTTGGAAGTTGCCTTCTGAATACCTGTTTTTTTGTTATCTATCAATTTGGAACACAATTTAGTTTACATGAAAATTTAAACATAAATCAAGTATATTATTATACCAAGAAGTTATACCGTTATTTTACTTCTTTTTGATATCAATAAATTTACCATACTGTTTTCTAATGCTCCCAAATTTTAAAATTTCAGCTTTTATTGATGTTTTTCAAATTTAAACTTTACCGGGCCGTTAGCATTTCTTTATTTTTCTTAAATGATTAAAGTATTATTTTTATATTTTTGGACCATAATTTTTTTTTTAATAAAAATCAAAAAAAACAACTTGGTCATACTAAATCAGATAAAAATGTCAGTAAATTTCAAACAGCTGATTTCGGAAATGAATTTCATTGAGGTTAATTTTATGCAATCATTCGACAATGAACATTTTTTCGCACGAATGTCAAAATATGCTAATTTCATTCGAATGAAAATATCTATTCTATCGAATTAGCTATTCGTTTGAATCTCAAAATAAGCATGAGTAAGTTCTAGTTTAGTACCCTTTGGCATAATGGTTAGTTCGTTGTACTGACATGCAGAGGGTCTTGGGTTCGATTCTCAGCCGCTGCCAAAAAGTTTTTCAGCGGTGTACTACCTCTTTGGAAAAAATTGACAAATCCTTGAAGAGTATCTCTTGTCATGGAGAATGCTTCTCATTAACCATTCAGAATCGGGTGAAAAATTGTAGGTCCTCTCGGTTTCTCAAACACGCACACAGAAATGGTTGAGTGTTGTAAGTCACTCTCTCTATGAGTCGCCACGGCTGCTAATTTATTTTAATTTAACCTTAGTACTACAGAAATATAATTATTTTGTTAAGATTTTTCAAGTTTTGATTAAAGCGAGAAGAATCCATATTTCACCATCTGAATGAAAGATTCCCACAATAAAATGAATTAAAATAAATTATTGAATTATTTTATTTTCTCCAAAAATAAAATGAATCTTAAAAAAATATGTATCAACTAAGAATGTGCAATTGACAGAAGAATTGATAAGTATTCACATTTTTGACAACGATATTATAAATTTCATCAATAAATCTTTACAATAAATCCTTGAAATGTATACAAAGTTTATCAAAACAACTTGATGCTTGATAACGATAATAAGGATTCATCAATTTTGTTGATAAATGTCAAATATCGTTTGTCAATTTGTGTCTGTTTTACTTCTGGAATCAGTTGAAAAACTTATTGGCCCTGAGTAATAG
The DNA here is from genome assembly GCA_963931855.1 of Philhelius festivus. NCBI lineage: Eukaryota > Metazoa > Arthropoda > Insecta > Diptera > Syrphidae > Philhelius > Philhelius festivus. The sequence goes on along the minus strand of OZ007556.1, from coordinate 76,402,851 downwards.
ATCCGAATCTAGCCTAAGTTCGATTTTAACCAAACATTCGTAGAAATAAAACAAATTTCAAGTATAAATACTTAAAAGCGGCTTTCCTGTAACTAAGTTAAATTTAAAATGAGAGAATCACAATAGAACTTTACGAATCTGGTTAATAGAAATCTGTTTGTGTATCAGTTCACAATAACGAAATTATGAAAATGAGTCACAATTATTGGTATAAATAAAACTGTTGTTAAATTTGATCTGTTACTACGAAATTTTAAAAGCAACTTTTCTACATCTAACAAAAAGTGACTTTAAAACCGATTCTATGAATGTCTATTACTAAGGGCCATTGTGTTAAAATATTTTTTGTTTTTGGTAAAATTGCTATCGTTAGTCATGGATGAGGAGTCATAGGTTTTATCATAGTTCATAATTTCTGACATTTAGACGTTGATAAATAGGTATCTGTATGTGGCTAAGCTATTTAACTTTTCTATAGAGCTCGATAATAACAGCAAGTAGAGTTTTGTGAAGCATTCCGAGGATTCTAATTACATTCTCTGTTAAATATGAATCGAGCAGCTGACGAGAAATTTGATTCACAGTAAACGCCGAACACTTTTCCTTAATTACCACATGCATATTATGTACAGATCAAATAAAAAAGGATTAATTATTGTTGACAGTAAAAGCCGTAAAATAATAGAATTGTGGCTTAGGAACTCTTCTACAAAAAGTAAAAACATTTTTTTTGTAATTTATTTTTCTCTGTACATTTAAGTTTTAGGCTTTTGATCATATACAGGATACCTATACCAGGATATATTTAAGGTTTAACAAAAATTTATTTCTTAATTTCTAATGACAATAAGTATCTTAATCTAGAGAGTAAAGGATAGGATATAAAGGAAGTTGGGAGAAAAAGGGATTTCAGTAGCATTCGAAAAGCAGCTTTTTAAATTGATCTATTACGATTATTCTTCGCTATGAGGAATGAGCATGAACAAAAAACTGACAACTGCTTATTAAATACCTTTTTCTAGGAGTTATTAACAATAAAGAGCTCTGAGAACGTGCGTCAAAGAGATAATTCGGTGTTTTACGAGTACTTGGGATAATTTTAAATAAAGCAATAGGTGTTCTATATTCCAAGAGAGCCTGAATTAATTCGCGATATGATAAATCTTTTTATGTTGAATATATGTATATCTTGCACAGCTATGTCACATTTAACTTTCATATTTATTTTGAGTCAAGGTTTGAAAAAATTTCACACCCATACACTATTAAAGGTAGAACATAGGACCGAACTAGTTTTAACTTACCATACAGGTGCGTGTGCTCCAGTAGTGAAATTTATTTTATCCTATTACGAAGGCCTTATTTTTGGGATAATTTGGCTCACGTGATTATCCCAGCTAAGACGAACATTGAAATGTACTTATACCCAGATTTTTAAATTTTTTAACGAATTCAACAGGAGTGTTATTAATGTATAATAAGGGTGTGGTCATATCAGCTGTATTAAGATAAAAATTGAGTTTAGGTAAAACTTGAGTTTAAATCGTTGTTTAGGACTGCTACACTAGATGATTCATCAGCTCTAGAAATTTTTGTATAAATTAGGGCATCATCCTCATAATATGTATTGTATTTAAAATTAATCATATAATTAGAAATATCATTTATAAATAGTGTGAATAAAAGAGAATCTAAAACGGTTCCTTGTGGAACTCTTGACCGAACTGGCAAACTGTTTATTTCAATAATGTACGGATTGTCTACAAATTGAAATATATAAAGTCAAAAGGCTGCACACAGACTCCTCAAAACCAAATTGACTCATCAGTTTATATAAAAGAATTTGGTGATTTACTGAATCAAAAGCTTCTGAGAAGTCTAGAAATACGGCTACAGTCACCATATCATCATCGAAGCTAGAGCAAACATCATCGCTAACTTTAAGCACCGCTGTGGTGCAACTATGTTTGCTTCTAAAACCTGATTGGTGTTTTGTAATGAACATAGCGTTTTCCAGATAGGGTTTCATCTGAGTTGTTATAGTCTTAAACACTTAACTTAAAAATTAAATTAAAAATTAAATTCAGTATTTGCTGGTGACGAAGACTTTAATAGTGGTATAATGTTTGAATTTTTCCACTGATCGGGAAATTTGTTTAATGCAATCATACTACAAAAAATGTAGGTCACCAATTCATATATTACAGGCAGGAGAATCTTAAGAAATAACGGATGGATTCTATCTAATCCCTGAGCCTTAAACAATTTTGGAAAAAAAACAACGATGTCTTGCGATTAATCTCTGGCTTTGTACCGCTATCAAGTGAACTTTGATTAATGCAATGATACATTTTTTTGTAATTATACAATATTTTTAAAAATAGTGACTTACCCAAACAATGACTAAATGACATGGAATAATAAACCGCTTCCAAAAAGACACGTGTTTATCTACTATCTCACAAAAATAAAAAAAAACGCATTAACCTACGAATTGTAATCGTTTAAACCAGACTTGAGATCAACAAAATATTGATTACAGCTCTTTTTTTCTTTATTTAAACTTCGACGTTTTTGTAAACAAATACTCAAAACACCCCTTCTTTTTAATTCTTTTCAATTTTTCTTCTTATCATTTCTTTTGATAACGATAATGTTTAATATATTTTATTGATACAGTTAATAAATTAATATAACTTAACTTTTGCGTGGCAACCTATACCCTATCAGTAACAAAATTAAAGGAAACGATTTAATGTGCACTTGACAATATTTTTATCTGCAGACAGAAAAGTAAAAACAAAATAAATATTTAAACAAAAAAAAAATAGTAACAAACTTAGAAGGTTCATTTGGGGTCGAATGAATGTTTTTTTTTAAATTAATGTACCGACCTTCAACTAGGTTGAGTTTCGTAGAATACAATTATCAAAGTATGTATGACGAATGAATTAATTTTACGAACGAAAAAAAAAATTTAATTAGTTGATTATTCATTAAAAATAGACCAGCAGAAACAAAAAAAAAACATTTGTTTATTTTTTTTTTTTAGACTTTAAATATCGGTCACAACAAAATTTATAGCTGCGCGCCCGAATACGATGCTATTTACGCAATGTGAGACAGTCTTTTTTTTCTATACCTGTGTATGTATTTTCTTTCTTTTTCGTATAGCTTTTATTCGAATTTATTTTAAACGTTTTTGTTTAGAAAAAATAAATATTGCTTGGCATATTTCCAAGATACTCATATATTCAATCTAAATATAAATGGATATTTCAAATTTGCTGTAGTTGTTGCTGTCGTAAGATACTTTTCTTCTCTCTTGTCTGTATTTTTTGTTAGGGGAGGTTTTTATATTTAATTATTTTTTTCGAGCGTTGTATTTGAAATGCAATTTGGCAACCTCTAGCAATTTTTATAACGCCACATGAATCAGATAAATTTGAATTTTTTTCTTTTTGATTTAAGAAGAAATCAAATATGCAGACTGAATTGTTTTATTTAGAAAATCTCTTCTTTTCCAACATTTTCAAGATGCGACTATTTGAAAACCAATACAGGTTTGTCGCATTTAAATCAATCAACAATAGAAAGTCATAGACTAGAGTACTCGTATAGTTTAGATGTAAAGATGTGTGAATCTTATGTCTCCAGAAAACGAAGAGGTTTCCTACTGATTATGTAGGTACTAGTATTTTTTTAAAATTAAATCGGAAAACCACATAATTTTCATCGCCATAGAAAAGCTGCATGAAATTTTTTTTTCGTGTAAGAGGTTATATTCTGACTTAATATTACGATGACGAAGAAGTTTTAAAAAAAGTTTTAAACCGTTTGTAATTCGGTCTGAAATTTGAGCTAGATTTAAACGGGTAGACCGATTTGCTTTACATTTGATGAAGAGCATTAATCGCATTTTCAATGAGTTTCCGCAAGATTTCAGGTGATTACTTTTGCATTCCTGCCAATATTCTCCTTCAAGTAGTCCCAAAGAAAGAAGTCTGGGTCATGTCAAATCGCCAAAACGCGATCAGGAAACTCTTCTTTTACAATAACCATTGTATGGCTCGTGCTGTGTGTGTCGTTTCACCGTCTTATTGAAACCACATATTCACCGCTCATCCAATTTTGTCAGTAAGAAGTCGTTCATCATGGCCCTCTAACGTTCGCCAGTAACAGTGTCGGTATTGCCAATTGCGTCCCAAAAAAAAATACGGCCCAATCACTCCTTTCGGGGATAACGCCTCAACAACACAGTGGCTTTGAGTGGATGTAATGGCTCTTTGTGCATCACATGCGGATTCTCTGTCCGCTAAAATTTAGCTTATTGACGTATCTGCTTAATTGGAAATGCACCACGTCGCTCATGATGATTTTTGCCACAAAATAGTATTCTTCGTTGTTGAGATTGAGGATTGCTTGACAGTAATTCACACGCGACGGACTGTCAGCAAACATTAACTGATGCACTGTTTGCACTTTGTACGGCAACATGTGTGAGTCTTTCACTGAAATTCGCTCTTAGGTCCGTCTGGTTGTTATGCCCTGCATTTAGGTCGCGAGGCAATAACGAGGTTGCACCAACTTAGCTCATTGCATTAAGTCGTAACACTATTGAATTACAGAACTACAAGTAAGCTAACTTATCAATAGTAATTCGAAATTGCAATTGTCACAAGAGAAGAACGACCTCAAAATGGTTCGTTAGCTATTTGGTCATCGGCAAGTTTCGATTGGAAACATGAATACTCGGTGAGTTCGCTTTAAACCACGAAAAGTGCGAGTCGTCTTTAATTAAACAAGTAAATACTTAACATGGTCATGTCCAATTGCGTGGCCCGTCCGTCGTCTAGTTGATGTTTCTTCGTTCTCAGTGACATTGCCGGTCACAGCTGCAATATTTTCGGCCGAACGACCAGTTCGGTGGCGGCCTATCTCTGCATGTTCTCCTGCGGTTCCAGTCTGTTTGAGTCGAGTAACTAAGCGCCGGAATGTTTACCCAGTTGGCACGTAAGGATTAGGTAAGATTAGGTAATCCGCATCGAAATTCACGCTGCCATAACACCACCCACTTGCGCTTGCGGGGTATAGCGCTGCAATATCTGTTTGTATTCTTCCTCGCTGGCAAAACCATTGTGCGTAAGCTTTTACATCGATCTTTCTATTCTGGAATCTTCCCTGGAAGATGGAAAACACTAATTGTCCGGCCTGTTCCTAAAAAATTGGACCTTTTTTCCCCTTTCTCCTATCGAAAAATTGCACTTACTTCCCTTCTTTCCAAAATCATGGAATCACTGATCAATCATCAGCTCAAGAAATATCTCGAAGATCGGCAGCTCCTGCAGGCAATATTCCTTTCGCTGGTGATCTGAGCATGTCTCACAGAACAGTGGAGCCGATCTTTACATTCTAAGATTATTGCCCTTGATATTTCTAAGGTACCTATTTGCTAGAGTTTGGCACCAGGCTCTCATATCGAAAATTCGTAAGTTTGGTATCAATTATTTCTTTGGATTAGAAATTATCTTCTAGATTGTTCAATACATGTTGTATTGGACAGTTTCAAGTCCAATGAAGTGGAAAACGGAACTGTATGATAAGTTCGTTAAACTCCAATCTTTACAACATTGTTAAATGGGGAACAAAATCGTGTAGAGTTTAATGCTTCGAAAACTCAACGCTGTCTATTGTCGTTGAAGCACAATGTACCCCCTTTGCCATCATCCCTGAATGACACTTTCATCGAAATAACCGGAAACCTGTTAGTGGTCGGTATGTGTGTCAACAACGACGATCTTCGTTGGAATGACCACATTCTCGAGACCGCCAGAAACGCTGATCTCTCTGCTTCTACGTTTCTGCAGCTTCGGTTTGGTAACTTTTGATCTTCCCAAGTGTTTCTTCTAAAAATAAAAAGTGATCAATAATATCAAAAGAAACTCGTCCAGCTGGATTTTTTCTTAATTGATTTTGATTGAAATTATTTACTTTTTCTAAATAAAATTATAATCTCTTTTTTGAAAAGTTTTTTTTTTTTTTGAACCTGTAAGTATTTAAAGAATTATTGAAGCTTTAAGGGGTTGAATAGCAATCAACATTTGTGCCATACGAAGGTACTCCAAAAGTTGAATGATACCTAATTATTATTATTGCACGATCTAGTTGACATAAATGAAAGCCAATAATAACACTCATCAAAAATTTTATTTCAACGTCATACGTTGATTGTCAGTTATAATTATTTATCAATTACCTAGAATCTAATAAATGCAAAAATACCTGAACCGCAGTAAGATAATTTTTTAAACAAAAAAAAAAATATATGTATGTAAACCTGAAACCACTCTCATCCACTTAAGAATTTAAACTCCTCGCTCCTCCCCACAATCGCCCTCACCGTTTTTTTTTTTTACTGTTTCTATTGTAGCCAGAGTGTATTGACACTTTTAATGTCACCAATTAAGTAAGAATTTTCTATTTTCCTGTATTTCTCTTTGTTCGTTCTTTACAGTCTAGTAGTTAGTGTTGTAAATTTACCTCGACTTTTTGTGTATCGGCAAGTTTCATCTCTATAGTGACCAAGGGTAGCGACTTGTTTATATTTTGGTTTACAACACAAAATGTACCAACAACCTACATTCGTAATACTTTTTATCCAATATATTGGACCATCTCCATAGTATGAAGCATCCCCATACCATGAAACAAGATCCTCCATGATTAAGCGTTCTTGTGGTGTATCTAGGATCATATTCGGTATTTGGCGGTCGTCTTACATACTGACAAGATCCTTTACCACCATAAAGAACAATTTTTCTTTCGTCAGTCCAAAGAATATTCCTCCAATTTTCAGGAATCCATCCCAAATGTTCTGGCGCAAACCTAATTCTCTTGGTTATGTGGTTTTTTTTTAGAAGTGGGCATTTAAATTGTGTCCAATCGTCTTCTTACAGCATTGACTCCTCATGGTAAATCAAGCTCAGCAACTATTTCCGTAGCTTCTGCAGTAGGATGCGTTCTTGAAAACCGAATAATTTGTTTACGCCCTCGGTTGTCAACTTTTTCTTCAAATTTTATGGCGTTTCTTACAATTTTCGCTAAACAACCGACAAGATCCTGAAATTCCTTATATGTTTTATTTTTGCCGAACACTTTATCTGATATGCAGACCCAGGCAAGACATAGCCGGAATCGTACCCACCTGTAGCGAACACTGGCTGACCAATAGGGGAGCATGCTGGGAAGCTGTCATAGCTGTGGGGACCAGCGGGAAAAGGAAATACCCTGCTTTGGGAAAATTTAGAGCACAATCATTAGAAAGGGCATTTTTTGAAGACATTGATGAACTTTCGGAAATGAAGATCAAAGACTTGATCTCTTTTGTCAACGCGACGAAATGGCTCTAGGACAAAATTCGGTTACTTCTGTGTCGTGTTCTTCGTTTGACTTAGCTTCCGAGCTAGCGGACTGAAGGCTTTGTCAGAGGCGGGGAGCTGGATAATCACTTAATCGGATTGGCTACTTTTTCAGTAACAGTCAACAAGCTGCCTAGCTTGGCACAGTGAAGATGTCGATGTCGGATGAGTGTGGTGTTCCCGCTGAGTGAGTGATCCAATTTCCGATTGATGATTGTGCAAATTTAAACACAATAAGAGACATCAAAACCTACTGGTTTCATATTTTTGAACTTAATCCTCCGTGAGAATGTCCCCAATTTCCCATATCTATCCATTCACATGTTCATACGAGTTATAGTTTCAAAACGGCGCAATTCAGCGCAAATTGGGTCAAATGGCTATATTGCAGATGGTCGCCATTTCTACTGCCTTCTTATAGGTTTTGCTGTCCATAAAAAGCTTTTGAAAAAATTTGCGCCTATCGGGTGTGCAGTGTTTTGTACGACGCACTTCAAAGAAACAAATTGAATGGTTTTGAAATTAATTCGCTGGAATACTAAAAGGCACCAGACAAAGTGACATTTAAAAAGAGAAGTGATAATGTACCGTTAAATTATCACTTCAACGGTTAACATAATTGCTATGATTATCAATCTACAATTGAAGTTAGAGAAAGTGGCAGTATTTTGAAGATATGAACAATTATAATTTTTAATAGCTTACATCGTATTATTTTACTAGGAACTGTAGCTATTAAAAATATATTTTCCGAGTTTTTAAGTGTTAAAAATTTAATTTTCACGCCGCTGTAATTTGTTTAATGTTAAAAATTCAAATAAAATACACAATAAAAAATTCGAACAAAAATATATTATCTTTAACTCTATAAATAGAGCTTTATAGGAATTGAAATATTCTCAAAAATATGCAAAACAACATTTTTTTGTAACAAATATGTAACTATACCTTCCCGGACTATTAGCATTGAATAAGTAAATCTCATTATCTGGTTTCTAGTACTAAAAAAACAACAGTCAAGCAGCACTATACATGAACTGCAAGCACATGAATAATCAAATGTAAAACTACGTACCATATACAAAAAAATAAAGATATATATATGTACATAAGTATGTATCGTATATATATAATTATATAACAAATACGAGCAGTTGCACGACACAATGCTTTGCATACCATGTGGCTTCTACAGTTCACTCAGGCGATTGTGATAATTTGCATCAAGGCCGTTGACATAAAAAAAAATGAAACAACAACAATAATAATGTATCGGTCGGATACACTTTTATATGTTTTGCCTATTTTATAATAGCATTAAGGGAAGCACGGTTGAAGGTGATTTTCATTGCATGAAGTACGTAATGACGGCGCATTATTTTTTTTTTGTTCGTCTTTCAATGAAAGAACTTTTCATTTCTACTTCGTGATTGAATGGTGAGATATATTTCATTATAATTGCATTAAATACATATTCTAAGGTAATTCTAATTACCATTGATATTGAGTTAAAAGTAAAAAAATACTTATAACCTCCATATTCATCAAAAGTGATTCCTGATGAATTATTGAAATAATGAATATTTATTGCTGCAAATAATGTCAAAATCCTGCTTCTCAATTATATAAATTTAAAAAAAAACTGCTGCTAAGTGTTTACGTTTTCTTCACTGATGCAAAAAGTTTGTTACCCCTTTGATCTGGCTGTTATATATAGAGCCTTTATTCTTTCGAAACTCTAGTACTCCAAAAACCCAATTGAGTCTCTTTTTTACAGAGCTCAAAAGAGACCTCTGAAAATGATAAGCGACCATTGTCTAACTGAAACATTTGCATCTCTCGATCACCGCCGCAATGTTTCTAGTGAAATAGCCAGTTGCAATTTAACCTTAATACTCGTACTTTTAGGAATGCTGAGCAGTTTACCCTTGAGTCTAATTTCGGACGTACTTTCAAGTACAGAGATTCTTTTTTTAGCCGCACTACACGAATGTGGAATACTTAACACGGCTCAATATTTCCAACTCATTGCAATGTGCAGACATTCAAAACCAATGTACATCGGTATCTCCTTTCTAATCCTATCCTACTTTTATAATTGCTCGCATAGTGTTTAACATTTTAAGGGTATTCATTACCCCTTGAGTTCGCGTATAATATTTAAAAAAAAAGCTTGAAAATACAACAGCAACAATTACCAGATGTGCTTTCCTTTATAATATATAAGTTTTTTTTTTGGTGCTACCTCAACTGTTCCCACCTAGTTAATTTTACACTTAAATTTATGTAAGTGGACCAAGACATACACTTTAAGTCAACTGTCTCTATCAGATAACCACCTGTCTCACACTGGCCCTGTGATCCCGATAGGAGACAGTTCTACTGAACCGAAGACGATCCGCTTGTGCGAGGACATCTCGATTGTAAAGAAGTCGTATATCTACAGTTCTAGGGTCGACGTGGTAGATTAGCGGAAACGCCATTCTATCCTATACGAATCCTTGACTATCTAAAGGGAATGCGCAGGGTATTATAAGACCCCTTAGATGTTCAATCGTAGTAATCATCGTAAGAATCGTAAGCCGCAAAAATCAGGCCGACATCGGTTTTCCGATGTGACCCCGATCAGCATTAATGGAATAATAATGTTTGTATTCCGACTCTGGTGTTCTGTGTAATCCAACCCAACGTCTAAGACAACGTTGAATCACTCCGGACACCCATAGACAATCATCGGCCGGGCCATTTAGCAAGTCCCCTTCACCCTGCAATCAAGCCGGCTGCTCTAAAACAATCAGTTCGTCAGGACAAAGGCTCCCTAACCCTGGCAAGAGCAGCATTTATAAAATTACTGATCCAACCTTTTACACACTCGCCAGTGACTGCCCATGTGGTCCTACGATCACCAGCTTGCCCCAATTCTTTCTCGTATCCCTTGGGGCTCCATGCAACGGAGTCCTAAAAAGAATAGTTTCAGATTTCTGAAAGTTGATTTTCAACTTCCAGTCATCGCAATATCAATCTTGTCGAAGTCACGCTGCAAAAGAGTTCTTATGAACTCGATTTTTGGAGCTGTTTTGTACGCTATTAGATCGTGGGTATATGCAATTGCCAGAGTTAAAATAACTATCAGATCACTGGTGAAAATGATGAATAGAATCGGCGAGTTGACTGCTAGCTGCTGAGGACCATTTTTAATATCGAAGATTTCGGAAGCAGTGAAATTGCCACTTTTAACTACAAGTGGCTTACTTACTGGTCAACTTTAGATAAAGACTTTCTATTCTAACCAAACGGTGTTCAAAGACTTCTCCAAATCAGACTTACAGGTACCAGAATATGGGCTTTTAGTTTTGTTCCATTGGCTATCAGAAAACAGTTTTGATGTGGCATGAATTGTATTTTGTCCCGCCTTAAAATCGAACTGAGTATTCGGTTTAATATTGTTGTTCTCCACCCGTTTGGACAAAGTTCTATTAATAATTTTTTCGAATACCTTACTGATATTCGGAAGAAGACTTATCGACCGGAAATTTTCCGGATTGGACTCATTGGAACCATTGTTGCAAAGGGTCCTGCTAAGAAATTTGCACATGGTTGCTTTTAGACGATGTCATGTTGTTTACACATACAATTCTTGTAAATATTGAAAATTGTTATATTCTAATAAGTTTGTGCTATTTTAACATTGTCTCTTGTAAATTTCAATCTTACTACATAGCCCTTTCATTTAACAAACTTGAAATGTTAAGTTCCTTATTTTGACAATATTTTTTACCTGATTAACTTTTATTTTTAAAATACAGCTGTGTCTGTTTACATTTGTAAACATGCCGTCTTCTTGGTAACGTAACCAACAGGTTTGTCTGCCCTTTATCTGTCTGATTGCAATGCCAATTTGTCTCTGTGATTTGGCATGCATATTATCAAATCTGCTAACTAAAATATTCTATCCAAATCAATACTTACTCGTGTTTGCGATAAGAATAAAGAACGATGATTCAAAAAATCTTATTACGCATATGAAAAATAAAACATGTTATTAAGATAAAGTTAAAACAAGAAAATATAAAATTGACTTCTTCCATTAAAAAAAAATATAAAAATTAAAAAATGTAAAAACACTGAATTTGTAGGGTTCAAATGAATTGAAAGAAACCATTCGTAAAACATGCCACTGCAACTATACAAAAATGCACCGAAAATATCGCCAATATTTTAATTCAAGATCAACTCCCATAAGCCTCATGATTAGGTGGTTGATCAGCCGAAAACAAAATGTCCCTCAACTTGGCATTACCATCACTTTAAAACTTGAAAGATGTAATAATTGGATTAAATGTCGTGAATTTGTCTTAAATTTTTTCGAGGAACAAGACAAACTACAATTTCTAACTTGACAGTCTAGTTAACACTACTCAAAAAATACTACCTCAAAATAACATAAAATTAACTCGAAAAAAGGCCAGTTTTATTGATTATCGTAAATATGTCGTAAAATCAAAAATTTTATCGCGCTTGTTTTTTTTTTAAATAACCATTGATAACGCTTATTAATTTGACATTCAAGTTTGTACTACTTCCCCTCAAAATAAAGTAAAATGAACTTTACAAAAAAGAAAAAAAGATAGTATAAATAACTGTCGTAAATATGTCGTAAATTCAAAAATCAATCGCTCTTTATTTATATATATTTTTCACAAAATCAAATCCATTATATATGACAACAGTCCTTGAACTAACTTTTTTTCATTTAATCTAGCACTTCCATGCCAGAAGTATCCTTTTTAATTAATTTTTTAAATTGAGTTAAATTGAACAACTGTCGCAATAGGTCTTTGAATAAGTTCCGACATAAAATAATTCCTAGCAAGAAATTTGTTAAAAAAAGATACTTCGGGTATCGTAGTGCTAGATCTAGTAAAAAATGTTATTTTAAGAACTTTTGTCATTTATAAGGTATTTTCATTTTCTTTGAGAAAAAAGGGTGCGATGATTTCTTTGATTTTACGGCAAATTTACGACAGCTGTTAACACTGTTCTATTTTTTTCGAGTTAATTTAACCCTGCCTGGGGCTAAATTACGACAATTAATCAACTATTACATCTTTAAAGATAGCGGTAATGCTTACTTGACGAACATGAAAACTATGGATTTTGCGCCTCCGAAAATTATTGGCCAACACACCAGCATCAGTTTTTGATTTCAATTAAATTAAAAAATTATATATATTTTTTAATATCATCTAAATTAACAGATATCAACCCTAATAATATTTCTGACAAAAATGTATCAATTCATATTGCTCAATACGGCAACCCTGAAAGAGCTTAAAAAAAGAGAAAGCTTTTTGAAAGCCATTACAGTCAAAATGAGACGCAAATGTCCCTATCTTTCTTGAATTAACTATTTTGAAACGGTATACTGTCAGTTTAACAATGAATGAAAATGAATGTTCGAGTTAGTCAAACAGGGTTACTTAATTAAAGTAGTGTTAAGCTTAAGGCTAGCCGCGCACTAGCAATTTTTAGTTGCGAAACTGCTTGGTTCGAGCAACTAAAAAGTTTGTGTTTTGACACAAACTAAACGATTGCCTAAAATAAGTTCGCCATTTTATTGAACATATAATTATCTGCAAATTCACCGACATTCAACCAAACAGTTCATCTGTTTTCTATAAGTAACCAAACAGTTTCGCAACTAAAAATTGCTAGTGCGCGGCTAGCCTAAAAGGTGACACATAGATTTTTTCAAATAAATTGTAAGGCGGTAAGATCTTAAAACTTAGTTATTTATTTTTTTTTCAATTTTTGTTTTGTCCAATTCACAAATTCATTCATTCATTTATTCGTTGTAAAAGGAATACTGATAATCATTAACTTGAGTATCGGTATTCGTAATACTGACTTTTCTTAATAAGTGCTCGTTAAATCTACTGAACAACCACTGTTATTCCATCCGCTTTGATATTTCAATATTCATTAGGATATGATTTAATTTTGTAAAAAGTATACATTTTTATCAATAAAAAAATTTAATCATTAAGACAATGTTATAGTCAATATAACAATATAATAATTTACTTGAGATATTTGTTATAAATTAAATTACATTAAATTTTTTCTCTCAAATATTTGTTATTCATTCACACATACTTTCGTTAAGTATAAATATTCGATTGCACTTAAAAAAAAAAAGAACACCCTATTAAATGGCATTCATTAAAAAACAAACAATGTTTAATTAAAATTCTTTTCGGATGAATAATTTTTCCAAGAAATAATAAATAGACAAGAAAAAAATATTTTTAATCTAACCAATGACTCTTATTAAGTAATTACTACAATTCACACAATGATGTAAAATATCTCAATGTAATTATACTTTTCACAGAGTAAAGCGCCTCGTTTTTTGTTGTTGATTTAACTAACTAATTAAAAAGATAATTTGTATGACTGATTCATTTGTGTGTGTATATATCTATTTAAACAACGAACAAATATTTATTTTTACGAATCAGACACCAAAGAATAAATATTTAAGAATCTATCTGTATATTTTTTTTTTACAAAACTTAATCCAAGGATCCATTTATATTTTTATATGGTGGAGTGTGTGAAAATTACACTTTTGGATAGATCATTGACTTTTATATTTAACTTAGATACTGGCAAAGCTCATTTATTTACTACAATGATAATAGCTGATTTACTTAAACAAAAAATAATTTTTCAAAAATGTTGGAGGAAGAAAATATTTTGACGAAACATTATTGTTAATAAAAAACAGTCTGATAAGAAAAATAAACGAAAACTAAGACATTACTCAACAGAAAATGAAATTACCGTTGCCATTGATATGGTTTTCTGCTGGTCTGGTATTGAGTTAACCAAATTTTGGAGAGTTTGTAGAGAAATATCCTTTCACAGGCTTTCGGTCTTTTCAAACTTGGATTTCTGTTTCGCTTTATATTTATAATCCCCACGCATTCTCTATTAAATTTAAATCCGGTGGTAAATTATTCAGGTGGCCATTCTAATATATTACACCAACTTCTTTTAGAAAATTATTCATCATCTTGGCTTTATGAAAAAGTGCGTTGTCTTGTTTCAAAATAAATGACTGTCCAATTAATTTCTCACCTGAGCTAAAGGTGTGGTTATTTAAAATATTCAAATATTGATCCTTATTCATCGTTTCCTCGATCGGTATCAGGTTTTCGTTGCCATTTAAGCAAACGCATCCGCAAAACATTACGGTGTCACCACCATGGGGTATTCGTTCACACACAGGTGCCACTCTTTTTTAACATTTTCTAGTAATTCTTCTTTTTTAATGCGTGGTATTGAGAAGTCCACAATACCTTCTCCGAAAATGATGAAGGCTGATGTAGAAATTTTTTTTAGCAAATTCAAGGCGTTCCAGTTTATTTTTATGTGATATTTGGGGTATTGTTTTGGCTAAATAGGTAGCAAAATCATCCCTTTTTAAAAGATTTCTTACAGTTTTTTCACAAACTTTAATATTTATACTGATTTTAAATTTTGAATTACAGCTTATTTAAAGTTATTCAGCTTATTGTCTTTAAATTTTTCGATAATTAAACAATCCTCTCTCTTGGTCGTCTTGCGTCGGCGCCCTGAACGTGGATTTGCTTTTTTTTTTGGTCTTATTTATTTGATAATACGCGGTTTGACGAGGCACTTAGTACAGTTTCCTTAAGTACTCCACCGAAATAAATACCCGCATCATACTTTATCACTATCTCATTTCTTAAAACTTGACTTGTTTCCAACGAATGTTATTAGAATTAATTAATTGTATTTCTCCTCTAGGAAATCAGCGAAGGCCCTTTAGTATCTAGTTCGAAGAATTAAAATCCAAAAACTATTTTTTCGAAAAATTGTCCCATTATATTTTTTCCAAATTTAAAAGAGCTCTTGGTTAAAATTTATGAGAAAGTCGAAAATCAAAAAAAAAATGTTAGCAGGTACCGTTTAACAATTTTCCTTAATTTTTTGTTTGACTAAAATGTAGTCTATGGCTATATAATAGCACACCTAGTTAATCATTAAAGCCGTTTTCGAGACAAACAATGGTGTCTATCGTGAATAAAATTTCCCTGGGAATTGTTCCCAACTTTCAAAATTATCATCTCGAATACTGTTGAAAGTTTCCGTTGGAATTTATTGATTTTGAGAATTAAGTTTCATAGTGACTTTCTCTCATTTAAAAAGGCCAGTCGCCAGCTTACAATGAACAGTGAAGAAGTATTGACCTTTCCAATTTTCGAAGATGGGAAAAATTCCGAGGGAAATTCTGTTCACGATAGCCCCCAATATTTAGCATAACGGCTGTATGTCAGGTATACCGTGAGTTTTGGAGCTAAACTAAATTTTAATTTCTTCTCTAGGAAATCATCGAAGAACCTTAAGTACCGAATATGAAAAAAATTCGCTTCAGCGGCTTAGACTGTAGGTTGAGGAACAGACATAGACCCAGACAAATGGAATTTCCGGACCCACTTTTTCGTGTTCTCTATAATCTTAATGTCATTTTTTTTCAAGTCTAAAATTTGTCTAATAGTATCTATCTATATCCTCTAATCAATAGTGATATTTTGTCCTTGACGGCTGACAAGTCTGTTTGTTTTGGTTAGAAGGAACTTGGTCTTTCTTCGGTCGTATTCAAGGCCAACAGGTTTCTCGTGTTCTTTAATCGCCGGGAAAAATTCTATAATGACTCATTTCCAGCCGCTGATGATATTTATAACGTCCGCATAATTATTATTGAACGGATTTATTGAAGATAATGTCTTTCTGTGCTAACGAGATTGAAAAAGTCACATGACTTCTTAACAAGAACAACAAGTCAGCTCAGTATAAGTTTGGAATTTTATCACAAGAGATATTCCGCCAACTTTACTTTGCATTGTGTTTGTGTATTTTCAAATGTCATTCGAAACTACTGGCTGGATCTGGGACCAAATTACCGCATCAGTTTTCGAGTAATACGTGACTGAATTATGTTAGTTTGGCATTACCGCTTACGTCATCGAGCAATCGATTACCCTAATTTGACATTTTCATTCGATCACTAATGGGACTCACTCACTCGGGCACTGAAGCGGTAATTTGGCCGCTGTTTTTCAAGGACAGGAATACCGAGTTCAATCACTGCAATATTGAGCTCCTGACGATGGATACTTTTATATCTCTTTTTTCCGGTGCATATGTACATATATATTTATGACCAATGCTTTTATAAAGTAGTGATAGCCTACGGCCGTTTCGCGGTTCCCGTGCTTTTTGTAGACTGGCAACTCCAGGTGTGTTAAGACTTCCAACGTCGAATTTATTCTTCTGGGTGGGTTCGAAATTGTCTCTAATTTTTAGATGTTTAGTTCTATGTATGAACATATCATGGTGTTTTGAAATTATAAAAAAAACACAGTGTTTGACCCACACTATCGACACACTATGTATATCATGTTTAAATTTTACTGATTTGAGCAGTCAGTGCATGCAAATCACCAGATAATTTTCACAAATCAAGATTGCAAAGTGGTTGAGTAAAGTTATTCACTTCAAATAGTGAATTGCGCCTCAAAAAGTTGTAATATATTTCGAACAGTGCGTGCTTTAATTATGACTTCTATTCGTAAATCTGAAATTATAAAATGTTGTACTTTGAGACATTTTAAACGCTAAATTACTAATCTGTCGATAATTTTTTTATAAAAGCGCTGTGATTTACTAAAAAATATTGTTTTATTAATAACAACCGTGTAATATCTAATTCATAAATTTTTTTTGTTTTATTTTCAGGTAAGACATTTACTCCGTTTTATATAATTCAACATCAAGGCAATTTGATTGTAAGTCATTATTCGAATATTCGAATTTATTTAACTCCCATAATAATTGAAAAAAGTCTTTTTTATTTATTTCTTTTAATCTTAATTTAAAAAAAAAATATTCATACCGTTATCGCAAAACTATTTGGACAACATTCCAATAGAAATCTGTCAAAGGACCATATTTCAATCTGACTTCTGACACTGTGAATTGCGATGACCAAAAGGCTCGTGGCTAGAACTTGAGCTACTGCAGATACTCTATCTATGACTACAATACCAAAGCTCCGATATTACTTTTAAGTGAAACTTTCCAAAAGCAATATCTAATCAATTTCTTTATTTATTTATTTATTTAACATCAATTAGAGATAATTAAATCTACAATTAGACTACAAAAAAAAGAGATAAATAGGTATAACATTTAACATCTAACAAAATTACATTAAGTATTTAATACAATAATTGTGTAATCATAATTTGATTAATCAATTTGAAAAGAACAAGATTAAATTATTTTTTAAAATGTATCTGCTTATATGAAAGTTAAAATCAATATAATTTGAAATGAGATTAGTTTCTCTGACACAACGAGTTATTGGTTCATTACGAGCATAGTTTACTCTGTGTTCCTTTTCTCGGAATAGACAACGTTCTCTTATCTGACGCGACGGAGCATACAAATCAATCAATGATAAAAGCATAGGGCATTTGATATGATGTGACAAAATATCACTAATGAACATTACAGACATCATTTTTCTTCTATTTTCGAGAGATTGAGCTCCAAGAAGTTTACATCTAGTTGAGTATGACGGGATTTCGATGTTCCAACCTAATTTCTGGATTGTATACCTTGTAAATTTTCTTTGGATCATTTCTATTCTGTTTGAATAAATATTGTAGTAAGGATTCCAAATCACACAGCAGTATTCTAAGTTAGACCTAACATAGGCATTATAAAGAGATTTAAGGGCAAAAGGGTCCTTGAAGTCTTTGGTATTTCGTTTAATAAACCCTAGCATTGAATAAGATTTAGCTACAATAAATTCTATGTGCTTGGTAAAACTTAGTTTTGAATCAAATATTACACCAAGATCTTTTTTCTCCAAAACTCTTTCAAGAACAAACGTGTCAACTGTGTAATCAAATGTAATTTTTGAAAAATTGCGACAAAAAGAAAAAATTTGGCATTTCTTAACGTTCAAGAGTAATTGGTTAGTTGAACACCATTCTGTCAACTTATGGAGATCGTCTTGTAAGAGAATACAATCATTTAAAGATTTAACGCATCTGAAAAACTTCAAATCATCTGCAAATAGAAGCCTACTGGAGTTCAGAAAGATATCAGCCATGTCATTAATAAAGATTAGGAAAAGAAGGGGGCCAAGATGGCTACCTTGGGGGACACCCGAGGTTACTACAATTGGATTTGACAGCACTTGATCTATAGAAACAAACTGTATACGACCCTTTAGATAGGATTTTAGCCATTGCAACATGTTTGAGTGAAAACCAAATAGTTTCAGTTTTTCAATCAATATACTATGACTGACTCGATCAAAAGCCTTCGCAAAATCAGTATAAATAACATCAATTTGGTATCCTTCTTCGAGTTTATTTAAGATGAAATTGGAGAAAATTGAAAGATTAGTGGCTGTAGATCTACCTGCAACAAAACCATGTTGAAAATTTCGACAGGAAACATGTTATAAATAATTTAGTTTCAAAAATGTCATATCTTGACGATATCATTTTCATTTTGCTGAATTCAATATTTTATACTTTTTTGCAAAAAAAAATACTTCCAAATTTATAAGTATAAAAAATTCGTTTTCTTTATGGTTCTGGCTATGACTGTTTGTATAATAGATTGTTGAAAAAAAAGCACATGCCCTTACCTTAAATGTTTTTTTATCGTGTGGGTACATCACTCGTATTTCCATGGCGCACAGTTCCAGTTATTTTTGCTTGTTATTCATAGACCCCTCTTAATCAGTTGCTCACAGCTACACAAAGCAAATAAAAACTACATAAACAAATGCATAGATAAAAACAGAACTCAAGTAACTGCAACAATAACGTGATACCAGAAATAGATACTCTGTCATATTTTTTTTTTTATAATAAGAAGGTTACTCATTCATTTGAAATCCATCCATATATATTTTTTATGACATTTATTATACCTCCTATATAACATTGTCGTATTATTTTGTTTTGGAAAATTTTTGCGCAACAAAATAAAAAAAGAAAAAGAAAAAAAAACGTTATCACATCATCTTAAATGTTACGACGATGCATGAATGACATTTGTGTTATCGGTTGCCTGTAGCTATGTAATCTAGAAGTTCCAACCTACCTACCTACATACGTTGTTATTTAAAATTAATCTTTTTTTATGATTTGAACTAAACAAACATTTTTGACTTGTTCCTTTGTTTGAGTTTAGAAACAAAGTTTTCTATTTAGATTTAGATTTTTATTTTTAGAATTTTATAGATGAAAATGTTATGTGAACCGGAATTAACTTTAAAGTTTTAAATAAGGAACAGCCTTGAAAATGCGAACTTTCAACATCCTCATTGTCGTACAATACTCGTTCAGTATTAAATTATTCTTTTTGCTGCTCTTACGCTGGACCCTTTTTTTGTAGTGTCGAAGATGCTCGTAATTTTGTTGCTTGTTATACTCGGATGTCAATTCAGGAAAGATAGGCCATTTGCCTCTCAGTCATATCCTGAAATTCATAAATTTAATCTTTAAACCTTCATATAGCAACACAATCCGAAGGCTCTTTGGCAAAAACCATTAAAGATTTGTAGTAATTGAAAAGGGTTCGTTTGGATGTGGACATGTTCTTTATATATTCAGATTCATATAGCAAAAAAAAAGAACCTTTATAAATTTTGTTCGTAGATCTTACAGCAGCTTTTGACACTGCCATTTTCAAATTTTCATCTCAATTTTGTTTTTAAATACTTTTTTACTAAATACAAATTTTAAGTGATGGAAATCTTTATTTTGACCTAAAAAATGTTTTTTTGTTAAATGGAAGAGATGATATACTACGTCAAGTGACTGTCGCCAGTGTTGATACACAGTTGTGTCCATTTTTTTTGCATTTTCCATGACTTCTCGCAAGATTTCCGGTGAAAACCGTTTGCATTCTTGTCGAATATTCCCTTAAGGGCTGTGATTGCCTGAGGCTTATTTACATAAACCTGTGACTGCAAGAAGTCCCAATGAAAAAAGTTTGGGATGGTTAAATAGGGTGATCTTGCTGGCCATGTCAAATCGCCAAAATGGGAGTTTACACGACCAAGAAACGCTTCCTTCATAATATCCATTGTGGCTCGTGCTATGTGTGCGGTTGCACTGTCTTGTTGAAACCACATGTTTACCAAGCCCCGCTCATCTCATTCCGGCAGTTAGAAGTCGTTTTACATGGTCCTGTAGCTTTCGCCAGTAACATGGTAATAGGGGCCAATGGCGTCTTGAAAAAAAATACGGCACAATCACTCCTCCAGCGTGAACGCAAACATTCTCTTTGAGTAGATGTAATGGTTCTTCGTGCATCACACGTGGATTTTCAGTGCTTCAGAAACGAAGATTTTGCTTATTGACGTAAACGTTTAAGTTCAAATCGCTCTTAAAGATTTTCGAAACAAAATCACTTTCTTCGTTGTTGAGATTTAGGATGGCTTGAGAGTAAATCACACGCGACCAGCAGGCATTAACTGATACACTATATACTAATTTATTGCACTTTGTAGGGGAATATGTGTAAGTCTTTCACTAAAATACGATGTAGGGTCCGTGTGGTGATCTCCAATTGCGTGGGCGTCTGGTTCATGTTTCTTCGTTCTCAGCGACATCGGACGAACAACCAGTCCGGTGGCGGCCACGCCCTGCATGGTCTCCTGTGGTTCTACTCTATTCGAGTCGAGTAGCAAAGCGACGGAATGTTTGCCCTATTGGCGCGAGACGATTAGGAAATCGACGTCGAAATTCACGCTGCGCTAACACCAACGACTAATTTCTGGTCAAAAAAATCGACATAATTATTCCACGCTCCTGTGGAGTATAGATAGATAGATTATTTTTATTCTGTATTGAATATTAGTTACAAAATTATGTACATACAATAAAGCATGGCATTTGCCGTCTGCCAGATTGACAATATTATAACTTTTGATTACAAATTTATAAACCAAATTAAGTATTTGGTCAGACTCAAAAATTTTCACTTAAAATTCTGTTTCTAAACGCTAGTGCAATTTTACAAATTTTGTACATTTTGGGTATATTCATTTTGTTTAAGTATCTTAAAATCACCTCTTCGGATGAAAAATCTTCACCAAATACATGTCTCCGTGTTTCCCTTAGTATTGGACGTCTAACAAGAAAATGAAAAATATCTTTTCTCTCATCCATATTACATACTTTGCAAAAGATAGGTAAATCCTCATGATGCGTTACGTAATTAAAATTCAGCGATTCACCTCTCATCCTGAACATGGTTGATATTTCTTCAATGGAGTGGTCATCTCTAAAATAATTTTTTTCGTTCAAATTGTGGTTCAGTTTACTGCATTGAATCTGCTGCCTTCTCCGCGTACCTTACTCTTATACAGTCATCTAAATCAGAAATTAGTTGGTATAGTGCTGGTTTCCACGAGTTAAAGTCATTAGGATTTAATTCTACTTCTTAGGCCAGATCGAGCCAATCCTTAAAGCATCCAGATCTGCTACGTATTCCATGAAGAGCAGCTTATTTTGGTAGGCGAAAATCCGGCATACTCAACATCTTAATGATGTAATCAACATTCAATTTTAATGTTTTATTAAACATTGGAGAGATGCCCGACTCTAACATTACCATGTAAATTGGCGCATTTTGGGGCAGTCGAAATATGCGCTTTAATAAAATCTAAGTAATTTTTCAACCGTTTCGTATTTTTTTGCACCTCATACTTGGGCTGCATACAACAATGTGGAATGGGACACCGAGTCAAATACTTTGTATTTAACACTTTGTGATATATGCCTGTTGGTAAAGATATCCTTCCATGCGATATTAATTGCAGTTTTCGCCTTGGCTAATTTTTCAGAAAGATGTTTTTCCATACTCAAGTTCTTTGTGATGTAGACTATAGATAGATATTTATAATCCTTAACAACTTCGATACATTCATTGTTGTAAGTCCATTGTTCTCTTGAGCTCAATCTACCACAGCCAGCCTTGAATATCATACGAGTAACCTTCGACTTTTCCAGGTTAACTACCAGTTTCCATAACGTGCAATATGCGCTTAATTTGTTAATCATTAGTTGAAGTGATTCTGGCGAGCATGCGAGCAGAACAATATTATCTGCAAAAAGTAGAGCTTTGATGGGTATTCCTGCATATTCAATACCTTCAGGTAAAATACCGATAATGTCCTCAATTAAGAGTGAGAATAAACTTGGGCTGGTTGCGGAGTATAGAGCTCCTTTACTTGTCTGTTTGTATATTGCAGCTTTCTAGTTCAAAAATTAATGTCAAATATGATTGACTTACGACGCGACGCCATTTGCACAAATTATAACATCTTCCGATAGGGTGATTACTTTTGCACCACCTTGCATAATTTGATATGAGTCTCTACAAAGTTTATTTCGTCCGTAATATTCACGGGGCTTAAAACTTGGTTTAAAAAGCCCTTAAGCCGACTTCCTTTAACCGACGCGAAGAGAGTTTGAACGAAAACAACTCGTTTAAATTAAATCTGTTTTGGAAACCGGTGGTGTTGCCGTTCCTCTACTAATAAATGTTCGGTTTTGTTCAACCTGACTTAGTCTGTCATGCTGTTTTCGGAAACGGTGCAGCTTTTAACTACTGACCTGTAACAATGACACTGTGATTACTTACGATATGAGCATTCTCGAAGTGATTTCATTAGGTGCGTGCAATCAAAAGCATCTATGCATCGAGGAAAACCTCAAATGCAGCAACGTCGGGAGCCTTTTGCATGCACTTTGCTTCAATACCTCATCTCAAACTTTGGGCAATATTTTGATAATGTGCTCTGCCCAATCCCAACATAATCAGCAGATTTTTGGTCGAAATTCCCAACGGCCATCATATGTACCACTACTAGCTCTTCATCTTCGTCGATTGACGACGAGGTGTCCAACTTCTTTGTTTCTGAGACGGGAGTTCCACAAGGCTGCGTTCTCAGTCCTATTCTATTTGCTCTTTTTATTAATGATGTACCAAAAAACTTGCCAGGTTTAGTTGTTGTAAGAGATGTAAATGTAAAAACACTTTTATACGCCGAATATTTAGTTATACTGGCGGGTAGGCTTATTACACTTCAACTTCAAATATATACACTTAAGCAGTATTGCGAAGCATGGGATCTAAAAGTCATAATATGTCAGCACTCAGCAAACAGACGACTACCAAGAGAATGTCAATGAAAAAAAGTTTGCAGTTCGATCTTGTTATGCTTCTTGTCAATTAAACTTACCCTCATCTTCTTCTTTTGATTTAGATCAATTAATTATAAAAATTATATTTGAAAATAAAGAAATTTATATTATGATAAGTTATATTCCACCAAGAAGTTCATTAGAATTGTATAAAGAACATGTCAATAATATTCAACATTATTTATCATATTTTAGTAGTAACCAAAATATCATTATATTAGGTGACTTCAATTTGCCTACTGTTAATTGGGATTTTGATTCCGATGAACAACAATTGATACCTTTTAACGTAACTAATGATTATGCTTCTGAAATATTAGATTCCTTTGCGTCATTTGATTTATTTCAAATTAATCATTGTAAAAATAATTTAAATAGAATATTAGACTTAATATTTGTCGATAAGGAATTAATGATGTCCGTAAAAGAATCAGTTTTTCCAATATTTTCAAATTCTATTCATCATATTGCTTTAACTTTTGACTGTAAAATTTTGAATTACTTAAAAAGAAATACAATAGACTTATTTAAATATAATTTTCATAAGGCGAATTTTTCTGGCATAGCGAGTTATATGGACCGTTTATCTGTTCCATCTATAACGAATAATAACAATAATGAGTTATCTCTGTTTTATAATACTTTTTTTGTCACTCTTAAAAATGCAATTGATATTTATGTTCCAAAAATTCAAATAAAAAACAGTTCAAAGCCACCTTGGTACAATAAAAGATTGACAAATTTGAAAAATAAAAAAAATAAAATTTACAAATTGCTGAAAGTATCTGAGGGCAATACCAATTTACGGACACGATATCTTTCTCTTGAAAAAAGTTTTAATTTTTTAAATAATTTTCTTTATAAAAATTACATCTGTTCAATCGAGTCTAAATTGAAAACAAATAGTAAATACTTTTGGACTTTCATTAAGACAAAAAAAAATAATAGCGGAATTCCAAAGAATATGGAGTATTTGGGTTCAAAATACACAAACTTATCTGACATTTGTAATGGTTTTGCGGATTTTTTTCAATCGAATTACTTAAATTCAGGTCATTGTATTTCCAATAGTGTTCATAGTGATGATATACATAATTTTTTAAATATTGCCAACGTTCAAATTTCTTTGACTGAAACAGAGGCAGCTTCAGCTTTATCTGGTCTAAGTGAAGACATTTCAGCTGGTCCTGATGAAGTACCTGCTATTGTTTTAAAAAAATGTGCTTCTTCATTTGCTAGGCTTTTGTGTTTTATATTTAATAAATCGCTTGAATATGGTGAATTTCTTTGTGATTGGAAAACTTCCTTTATAACTCCAATCTATAAAAGTGGCCCAAAACAAGTCATTTCGAACTATAGACCAGTTAGTAAATTATCTGTGATTCCAAAATTGTTTGAAAAAATTATTTGTGATCGATTATCTTTTCTGTTAAAAGAAATAATTTCTCCATATCAACATGGTTTTGTATCTGGAAGATCAACTTGTACAAATTTAACACTATTTACTAACTTTATTTTAAATAATATTGAAAAGGGTTACCAAGTAGATGTTATCTTTACTGATTTCGCGAAAGCTTTCGATCGAGTAGATCATACAATTTTAATACAAAAACTTAAAAAAATAGGTTTTCATTCGAAATTGCTTGATTGGTTTAATTCATATCTAAGAAATCGCATTCAATATGTTAAAATTGATTCAACAATATCTAAATCTATAACGGTTACGTCTGGTGTTCCTCAAGGAAGCCATCTTGGCCCTCTTCTTTTTCTTGTATTTATCAATGATCTACCTAGTGTTTTTTCTACCTCATCATGTCTTTTGTTTGCAGATGATTTAAAAATGTTTTCATGTATAAAAAATGCCTTTGATGTTTATCTGTTACAAAAGGACATTAATAGGCTTTCTGAATGGTGCAATAAAAACAAACTGCTTCTTAATATTTCTAAATGTCAAAGTTTTTGTTTCACTCGTCGTTCGTCTCCATTATTGTCTAATTATTCTATCGATAATATTGTTTTGGAAAGAGTTTTTGTTAAGAAAGATCTTGGAGTTATTTTTGACTCTTGTTTAAAGTTTAACAATCATATTGATTATATAGTTAATAAAGCTAATTCCATGTTAGGATTTGTAATTCGCAATTCAAAGGGTTTAAAAGATCCGTATACACTCAAATCATTATATGTTGCATACGTCAGATCATTTCTTGATTATTGTAGTGTGGTGTGGAATCCATGTTATATAACTTATTCAGTAAGAATTGAGAGAGTCCAAAGAAAATTTACTCGATTTGTTGTAAAGCGACTTCATTGGAATATGGATATGCCTTGTTACAATACAAGATGTCAGCTTATTGGCTTGCATACTCTTGAAAACCGACGCAAGATGTCTTCAATTATTTTTGTACGTGATATAATATCCTATCGCATTAATTGTTTCTTTTTACTCAATTTGATCAAATTTTATGCACCAAGTCGTTTTCTTAGGAACCGAAATACATCCCAATTATTCCTGGAAGATAATCATAGAACTAATTATGCCTTAAATGAGCCAATAAATCGCTGTGTCAGGGAAATAAATAATATTGTAAATGATTTTGATTTTAATTTTCATTATAGTAGAGATAATTTTAAAGTTATTTTAGATTTATATTTTTTTAATAAATAGATTATATAAATGTTTTTGTAAATATCATAGTCTGTAAGAGATTAACTCAATTGATGATAAATAAATAAATAAATAAAAAATAAATAAATAAATTAAATTAAAAGTTTTATGATTGCATAGCACGTATAGATCAACATATTTATGAAAACTGTTTAGCTCTTTAGGCACGAAATTCTGAATCTATAAATCTATAAAGAACGTTAAATCATTGCCTAGGCTTTAGTTTGACAATTGACAAAATCAGCACTATATTCAAAATGAAGACTGATAAATCTATACCTCAATTTTATGCCACACAGGCAAGATCTACTGATAACAACTTGTAGCCTCTGTAACTTATATGTATCTAAAGTCGTAGAATGTCCAATTTAACTACGAGTTAAACTTGTATTCACAGCTTGTACCTATCTAATTTTTTACATGTTGAATGTATTATTTTTCTGCGTTTGATTGAGCGATTTCTGCAATGCTTTAGTTAAACATTATCAAGGCGTCATCAAATTTGGAAAAAAACCAGTACCTTCCTGACGCGATTTTAAGAAACTTTTTGGATAATTTTGAAAATGGCTTATAATCTTTGATACTATAAAAATTGCCACAATTGGTCTGCTGATTTGTAAAGTAGGGTGGGTCATTTGGTAGTTCATTTTTAAATCATAGGTCATTTTGACACTGACAGATGTTTCCCTCTCGAAATCTTGACAGAAAGTGAGTATCATACCTCCGCGAAACGAAGTGAGTCACTTTGCGCTAGAACAACGTTGGGAAATATTAAAAACTTATTTCCAAAGTGAGTTCTGTGTAGCCCAAACAGTGCGTTTTTTTTTTTAAAGAAGTCTTGGCCGAAATGAAGCACCCACCGCGTCTGCTGTACGCAAGTCTGCGCAAAAAGTTCGTAAGACTGGTATGCCAGTGGACAACACACATACAATGTGGCTGCTATAGCTGAGAGTGTGAAACTCAATTCACGAACATCAACTCGCCATATCGGTCTGAACAGCTCAAAATTTCACGCACTATTCGTTTACAAGGTCTAATTGACTCAGCAATTAAAGTCGCACCACCATTAGCTTGAACGACGTTATGTTCCATAATTATTGGGAATGTTTGCTCTTACTAATAAAGCCATAATACATGTCCAAAAATTAATTTTGTTCAATTTATTGCATTTTTAAAAAGGAACTTGTATTTGGCCCATTACGCCATTGAATTTGGCGAACTTTCCAGAACAATAACTTTTGTTAAATTTTAATAAATAAACACGGCAACCCTGATAGGTTCGTGTACAGCGGTAACGTCGTGACTGACGTGCAACGAAATATGGGAGCTACAAGTTTTATTTTTGGAAACAATCAACAATATCCTTGCCGTTAGAATTTTAATTATGAATAATTACGAATATTTGTTTTGCAAATTTCCTACAAATCAGTGGAAATACATACATTAAGGATTAGATGAATCTGACTATAAATACAAATAACCGTCTTGCCGTTTGATACCTAGTCTCAGTTATTTTTTCGAAAATATCTTTAATGGTGTCGTCATTCAAAGTCTCTATATGCAGCCTCGCAGGGCCAGGATTCTTTATCGATGATCAAATTTCACACTTACCAGTATTTTCTTGTGTGGAGAGTCGTTTCTTACCACATTTTTCTTTTTGATATTGTTATAGGTACGAAGCTTGAATTGTCAAGACAAGCTTATGGGTTGAGGAACCTGTTGCCAAATTACTCCATCAGTTTTCGAGTAATACGTGACTGAATTATGTGAGTTTGGCATTACCGCTTACATCATCGAGCAATCGATTAGATACCCTAATTTGATATTTTCATTCGATCACTGATGGTACCCACTTACTAGGTCACTGAAGCGCTAATTTGGCCCCTGGTTCTGCGGGTCGAATCATCTCACATTTGCACTTCTTAACACATGGCTTTCAAAATCTAAATAAATTCGGAACGTACCTACCTATGGCTTTCCGTTTGGAAATTAAGTATGTGTATGCCAAATTTTTTTTTTCTGAAGTACCTAGTACCCAGTACAGAATTAAGTATTTTTTTTAAATTAGAGGTCTGCAAAAAAATCTAATGCTTGTGAAAGAGTTAAAAAAACAGTACGTTTTCTGGTTTTTCTGTTTTATTTGATCCACAAACGAAATTGACTTATCTCTAGCAAAATATAGGTATAAACTCAAACTCGTTTTAAGTAAACAATTATAGATAGTTTTATTGTTTTTTGTTTTTTAATTTGCCAACATTTATGCCCAAGCAATTAATTTATTATTCAAGTTGCTCTCCAGAATTCAGCTCAAGTAAGCAAAACTAACTAACTATATTTACATTTTCTTCCTGAGCATCAAATACATAATATCTGCATAACAAGTTTCTCTATATCTAAGCGGACAGAAATACTGCACCCAGATAACTGTCTTGTGCAAAAGCATACATAAGATATATTGTGCTGTACATACATATAAATATAGGAAGGTATATGCGGGGATACATATGTATCTTTATTTTTGTATAGAAAATTGCATTTTACAAAAGAAAATGCAAGAGAATTCATAGACAGAACCGAATATATATACCGACATACTTATATAGAGAAGAAAGAAAGAAAAAAAAACAAAAGAAACAAAATGGAAAATGATCCCATAAAAACCAGAATACCGCATAATCAGCTTCAGTTTCAGAGCCTAATAGCTTCAGCTCAGTACGAGTTCAGCACAGCACAGCACTCCTTCCTCGTTGTTTTCTCTATTCTGTTCTCTTATTTTGCAGTTCTCCTCTCAACTCAAAAACCGGCTAAAGAATGTCTGCTCGATGGAGGTAAACCAAGTATACAAAAGAAGAAAAAAAAAATACAAAACCTTCACACAGAATATATAAGATAGATACTTAGATAGACACAGATATAACATCTCCTTTCTTTTCTGGATTTTATAGTTAGATACAGTATACCTACCACCAGAGATTCGGAATTTGCTGCTTGAAACGTGGAGGAGAACTAAAAACAGCACCTTGCCGGTTCGCGGGCACTCGGAGCCCTATTAGGTGAATACTCAATAAGATGTAGGTATCATTGTAGAAACACAGACATTTCGTTGGTCTGTTTACATTGGCTCAATATTTTAGTACGATGTTAAAACTGTTATTAACGGAAAGTTAGCCAATTTTGATTAAATTTAACAGCATACTTTCTCTAGCAATTGATTTCATTTAAAATCATCAAAAAGAAATTTTATTTTTTTTAGTATCGTGCTAACTTCACATGACTCTTTGACATTTGCAAACGTCAAAAAGGTCTGTTTACTTAGTTTCCTGCACGAACTGCTATTGTTTTAGGTGTGTTCAGGAGCTATTTATTAAGAAAATTGCTTTAGTACGATAAACTAGTTAGAAAATGTTTAATTTTGAATGAGTAAGTAAACTACTTTGAAGTTATCAAACTATTACAATACCTTAAAAATAGGTTATTTGAAATTTTGTGGCATTGTTTTTAAAATCTAAAACTTCAGATGTAGTATCACAAGTTTATTTTTAAATTTCTAGAGGCTTTATTATGGTTCGTGAGTTGTACATTTGATTGCAATCGAACAGTTCGCGAATGGTTCTATGCTAAATCAGATTAGCAGTTATATCCGAAGAAAAAAATATAATGTAACTAAAGAAATCTGGTTTTGGACAAAAACAAGGTTGTTCCACAGCGTTGATAAATGTTATCGAAGATGTACGAGGGACTTAGATGATGAGAAAACATATCTTTTCTAATATTTTCAAAAGCATTTGACACAGTTGATTATGTTAACCTTTGCAAAAAGCTGTATCGATTGTATGTACACTTTTTCAAGTTCTGCAGTTTTCTGATAAATTAATATTTGACCGGAAGAAAGCCAGGTGTATCTGCTAACGAAAACTTGTCCAGTTGTCTTTCTACCTCTAGAGGTGTTTCTCAGGGATCGATTCTTGGTCCTCCGTTATTTTCTCTTTACATAAATGAGCTTCCTTAAATTGTCTCCCGATTCACATTTCAAATGTACGCAGATGACATTCAGTAACACAAAAGTTACCCTTTTGGTTTAATCGACGATTCGGTCTCAGTTATTTATGATGATTAATGATCTCTTTCGTAATCCAAGCATGCCCAAATGCCTCATTTAAAAAATAAAAACCTATCGATCTGTCGTACTTTTCAAAAATTAATCTTAACGATGCTGTAGTTTAATATGTAGAGACGCAAAAAACTTGAAAGGGTATTTAACCGGAAAATAACTTGGGACACATACATCAATATAGTTGTAGAGAAAGCCTAGGGTGTGCTTCGCACCATATGTATAGTGCAACGTTATACTCCGCTTAAACAAGACTTATGCTTGGTAAGACCTTTGTTATTCCAATACTGATTTAGGGTTTTAAGATTTACTGGAGTTGCGATTTTAACAACAGAATAAAAGAAAAATGTTCCATATAATACAATTTCTAGATACATATACGGTCTTAAAATAAACGATAGGATATCGTCCTACAATCTTGACCTTACTGTTTCTGATAATACTAGATTACAAATCATCAATTAGGTCGCAATATTTTTTGCAGCTTCGATTTATATGTTTAACCTTTGAACTCCAGCCTTTCATCAATGCCATTCGTTTATGGAATAGCCTCCCTCGAAGTATTACACGTATTGTAGACCTTTGAGGTTTCAATATAGAACTAGGTGCACACTTAGCCTTAGCCTTAGCTGAACTCGTAATTGAATTTATTTTAAAATTTATTACAGAAATACAACAACAAGTTAAATTAAGGTGAAAAATAATAGTAAGAATATGAATTTTAAAATTTTAAAATTGTTAAAAATGTAAAAATTCAAAATCGAAAACTTATAAGTTTCTTGAAATTGCTTAAAATTAAGAATTTTTTTTAAATAAGCTTATTATAGTGCATACTTAACTTGTATTATTTCATAAGATAATGTATCTTTCAATGCAAGTATGCAAATATATAAATAAATAAAACAAAATTCACATATAATAATTTTCGGTGCAAATTCTTGCAGTCTTCCTTTATTTTGCATTGTTAATTTTCATGTTTGAGTCAAAAGTGGAGTCCCCTGGCGTTCGATTATTGTAATACCATATGCCTGCTTTTTCCTTCCTTTTGCGAACGGTAATAGGACCCTTAACTTTAACTTAAAAGAAGGTTCTATTAATGAATAATGTTGATGAAATATTGTTTTTTTTTTCTCTCGAAAATCTGGTAAAAAAATATACGCATTTTTTTATAATTTCATGTCTTTTGATATTGATATTGAATTAATCAAGAAAAACATTAGCACAACATAAAAAAACCCTATCCTAATGTTCAGGAATGATATTTCTCATTACTGACTTAAAAACAGTTTACTATCTTTTCTTAATTTTAAACATTTCCTAACTAGTATCGTGCCAAGGTTATTTTGTTTTAATAAATTGCTTCTGAACACACCTCAAACAATGGCACTTCGTCCAAAAAAACGAAGTAAACATACCTTTTTTTTGACATCACGATACTAAAAAGATAAAATTATATTTTAGAGATACCATGATGCTAATATTGTTTAAAACTTACATGTCATACTTATATACATAGTTTAAACATCGTACTAATTCGACTAAATTTTTTTAATGTATACCATTTTCATACCCTTACGCTTACGCTTAACTATAGAAGGTCAAACACAAAATCAAAATCATCAAAGAGATAGTTTGCGAGTAAAAGTCAGTACTTTACCTTTCGACAAATTTAACTCCATTTAATTGGAGAACCAGGGCATCTTCATAATTTTTGAATGAGAAGAATAATTTCAAATCAGCTGTTATCACATTACACATACTATCAATAAATAACAAAAACAATACAGGACCAATATGGCTTCATTGAGGAACATCAGAATAGAGATTTATTTGCTTATACACTTTGTTTTTGAACAGGTGTATTAAGTTGTCAATTCTAACAGAAATTCACACAAAGTTGCTTAAGGAATTCAACGTTCATGTGCTACGCCTAAAAACATAATCTTTATATTTGACGGTACGTCCTAAGTTAAGATCGAGGGTATACTGATGAGCATTTCTAGCAGAGCGGTTGACGAAATCGGTTTCGACATCGATAGCCATGCTTTTCTCTATCGTGGAAATCGTCTTTGGTTTTCATTTCACGTTATTAAAAAAGCTGTCATTTATTATCATCTCATCGATAGTGATTTCTATTTAACTATCGTCTTGATGTTTTTTGCTAGGTTTTGGACTCATTTCTATTTCACAAAAATAAATATTTACACAAATTACGTTTCAGAGGAATACCTTAGCAGTTATAATGAGAAGAAGAGAGCTTAGAATTTTCGGGTTAATAATTCCTTCTAATACAGATGTAAGCATCTATGGGTCATACATATCCTAACATTTTAATTTATTACATTTTTATTCAACGCTTTTTTCTGTTCAAAGATACTTAATTTCCGACGGTGTTTCAAGTCTTGAGAAAAAGTTAAGTATAACATCTGTTGAATGAATGAATATTTTTTGGGGTATAAGTAGACTGCGACCTTTAGATCTATTGTGGCCCATCTAGAATTGAGTAAGTTCGCTCATACTAAAGCTCTTCCTACAGACTTGATTTCTTGCGAAACTTAAGTTTTTGGATTATTTTCAGATATTTAATTTCACTCATTCTATCTTGTGACGTCCCAGGCACTTAATTCTGTGATACACGAGTGCATTACATCAACCTTATATGTGATTCAGTGTTTCTTCGTGAGCACTACAGATTCTGCATGTAGCAGCAGTCACCAGGCCAAGAATTCTGAGGTGTCTGTTTAATTTTCAGTCACCAATTAAGAAACCCGTAATTATTCTGTTTCTGCATAATCCGATACAGAATGTAAAGCGTTCTTGGTTGAAGCGTTTTGGCCTGCTTTATTTTTGGCAGTTTTGTCTATGTTTTTAAACTTATGGACTCCTCTTCCGTTTTGAGTATATTTTAAATCTCATTCTATTATTCCACAATCTGGCTTAGGGGTCGTTAGTTGTGTCATTGCTCCTAAGTAAGCAGGAGTCTGCCTCTTCATTTCCAATCACACCTACGCCTGCCCACAGACTCCAGTTCTACCAGTTAAGAACTAATGATCACATTTATATTACATAATAAACTACATTTTCAAAAATGATATATATAATTTTCACAAAGCACAATTACAACCAACAGCAAAACCACACAATTTCTCGAAATGTCAGCTCAAAGTGTCATTTTTGACAGTTCACACGTTATAGGGTTTTCGGATTGGGACTTCTCAACTTTAAACTTTAACTGTGAACGCACCCTTAAACCAATGACCAAACTGTCAATATCACTTAGCAAAATCGAAAAAGAACGTCTATAAATAATTCAAATTTTTTACCAAAATTCCAAATCGGTGACGGCAACTTTAAGAGCTTTAAAGCCAATTTTTGGACGTAATTCGCGTATGCACAATTTTGGCTAATCAGCCTTTTATTGGCTTGATGAAAAAACCACTTTATCCTCAAAAAATATTTATATGGTGTGGTTTTCATAGTGATGCTGTCATTGGGCCTTTTTATTTCTGTTTATAAAAATGACCGTCACGTAAAAGTCAATGGAGATCGCTACAGCGACATGTTACAACGTTATTTCTTTGATCAATTGCATGGACTAGACATTGATGATATATCGGTTTCAACAAGACGGTACCATAATCCTCACAGCGACTTATCGAAAACAGTTCGATGAACATATTATTTTGAGATTTGTCTATACCAACAATTCGGTTTTGTAAGAGGAGCTCAGGGCCAATATTGAACGAAAGATAGCGGGTGTTTCCGTCTGAAAAAACCCGACACATGGACTTACTGATATGCAGAATTGCGGGGCCCACTTTTGTTCTTATTATTCGTTTTTTTCTTTTAGATTACAAAAAGTGCCCGCAACACACTTCTGTGCATAGTCATGTGTTCCATTTTTCGTAATTGAGTAACCATGAGGATGTTCTTAAGCTTGTCTTGTACATTCGGTGCGAAGAAAACTATATATGTAGCGGTGTTTCTTTCTCAAAATATTTCAAAAACTTTGACTCTAAAAAATGTGAAATTTAACTCACAATAATTTGAATTATTTTCGAGAAAGTTTTAAGACCAATAATATTTATCGCCCCTCGTTCCTTAGTGCCTTAAACTGCGGCCTATTTCTCCTAAATGAAGAAGCTGGCCTTGACTCACGGGACAAATACACGGCGGCGATGATGATGGTGATAATGCTGACAGCGACGGTGAGATGGCACTTAAGCACCATCGTACTCCACATAGCCCCATCTAGCAACACATACCTACCTACCTACTTTAAATAAGGAGTGAAGGTAGAAGATATTTTTTTTGCTGTCCCAATAATGGTGGTTCTCGTCTTATGTTATTCTATATACGTAGAAGGCTCTTGTTTTGTTAAAGTAGATTGCAAAAAAAAAAAAACATGAAAAAGAAATTATACAAAAGTGGCAGAACAACTTTTTATAAATAAAAAAAAAATAGGTAGTTACCTACACAAAACAAAAAAAGAATCTTAGCATTGGGTATATATGTACGTGAGCGAATAAAGTATCTTAATACGTATATATTCTTGCATGGCTGGAAAACGTGTACAATTTCAACCTGTTTTGGTATTCTTATCATGTAACAGGGAATAACCTCATCTCTTTTTTTATATTTTTTTTGTATTCCTCGTCTTACTCTATACCTTCTTCTTTTACGTTTAAGTATTTATTTCTGCGGTTTTATGTTTAGCAGCAGGCTCGGTGTTTATGGATGTGTCTAGTTGTTGTGGCTTTAGATCGAAAATAAAAAAATTCTCATGAAGTTAAGGTTTGATTGAATTCTTAAAGACTTGAAATAAGCTGAATTATTAAAAAAAAAAAACGGGTACGTATGTACATTATGGAGGTCATCAACCTGAATTATGGGTTCGACTTGACAGTTTGATTTTTTGAATGAAGTGAAATGTGACAAATAAGGTGAGATGAGGCGTCTGGGATGATGCTTTGGAGGTCAAATGACACATTCATCTTTTGAACTGAATTTAAATCTTATGTTTTATTTGTTTTGAGGTAGTAAGTCTAGATTAGAAATGGTATTCAAGGACATTATATTTTTGGCTTAGAAGATACCTTCAGTGAGAATATTTTCGAAAATCAACTAACACTTGCAGATAGAAAAGCATGCTGCGATGAAGCTAGGCATTCCTTATAACAATACTCACTGTCGTAGCTGTGGGGACCAGCAGGAAAAGGAAACAGTCGTGAATTTCCTGCCCATGGCAAAATAAGATCAAAATCATTCAGAAGAGCATTTTTTTTGACGAAATTGCTGAATTTTCGGTAATGAATATCAAAGACTTTATCTATTCTAAATGCAACAAAATGTCTCTAGGACGACTTCAGTTATTTTTGAGCTATGGTGTCCGTTGGATTCCGTAGACCGCGAACTAGAGAACTAAGGATTTTGACAGGGGTTCATGGTGTAAAGTCGCCGGATTATCGGATTTGTTGTCGCTTCAGCACCATTCAAGAAGTCACCTATGTACTTTGGCATAGTGTTGGTTGCAGTTTTTGGTCCCGTTGAGTAAGTGATTGGGTTTATTTTGATTGTGCTAAAGCAAAAACACCTCATACAACAACCTTAAGACTCATCAAAAACCAAACTTATTCTATTTTATTAGGAATTCAATCCAAACTGATCACAATGGTCCATTTCAATCCATGTACAGCTTTAAATGAGTTGTGGCATCGAAATGGGCCACTTCAGGGCTGATCTGGCCACAGGACTAGGATAGCCGTGGTCGCCTTTTACTGACAATGATATATGAAAACTATTAAAATATGAAGTTTCATTTTTCCAGTAAAACTTGCTCTTTTAGAAGTACACATCAGTTGACTCTTGAGGCCATCGTTGCACGTATTGTTAAATGTATAGATTCTTTTTTTTTTGCGGAGCCATAGAAATTTTCATGAAGCACTTAACTCTCAGCTCTATTTTTCCCGTCCATTTTGGCATTCTAAAATTTAAAATCAATTACCATATTTGCCTAAAGCTTGCAGTCATTTTAAAAATAGTTAAATTCCCTTTAGTGCGCCTAGGACATATTCAAAAAAAAAAGTCAACGAAACTAAAGACATGCCAGGTTCTAGTGACATATACTCCCAGCTATTTCTACCAACAATTTCCTGTGGAATCCGATCTTTTAGATGAGAATTAATTATTCATGACCGACTAGAGAAATGACAGGTCCTAGTGACAGACATTAACAACTGCTAAGTTGAGATTCATTTAATTATGACAGATTAGATAAATTTTAGGTCCAAGTGACATACATTAACAATTATTCCTATTTAATATTTTCTGCAGAATCCCAACGACTTAGATGAGAGGCACACAATCATGACAAGAGATACTCTTACAGGTTTAATTACTTACATATATCCTTTTATGACTTCACAAAAAAATTGAATTTCTCTTCTAAAGAATCCAACACAAGTTCTCTGTTCCAAATATAGGTTGTAGGCCGATGTTCAAAAGACTTAAAGGCACGCACATACCGACGGAGAGTATGACGAAAATCACTTTAGGGCCGTTTTCTTCACTAGAAGTTGACCTCAACTTTAGGATTTTTATTCTCAACTTGTGATTTTATTTTTCTTCACTCAAAGTTGACAGTTTCAACTTTCGATTCTCAACTCTCGAGTTGATCAACTTCTGGTTTTCTCAACTTCCGAAAATACTAGAAGTTGAGAGAGCAAACTTGAGAGTTGACATGAAACATTGTTTTTTTTTTAATAAAATACATGCATTTTGCTTCAAAAGTTTGTTTGTTTGAGTTTTCACAACAAAAAAAAATATTGGCATAATTTTCGGCAGCAATTATTTTTGGGAAAATTGGAATTCAACTTCGTCGAGCAGTGAATGTTGCCGCTCATTCGAGTTGAAAAGTGGGACGACCGTGACTTCAATTATTGCTTTCGTTTTTCAAAACCGACAGCAGTGATGTTGATAGAAATAAATGATTCACTTCCTTGCAACGCGAGACGGTAATAGTTTTAAATTAAAACCTAAGTTCCCCTTTAAATTAATCTCGTGGTCAATCATAGATTTTTTGTTAAGATTGTATCCTCTCAGATCAGTCCATTTCCAGCGTGTATCACTTTCTGAAACTAGTATCGAAAGCCATTGCTAATCCAGCACCACAATTTATTCGAATGCCGAAAACGCACGAGGAAATGCTTAAAGCAGTACGAGGTTTTTTCGCAATCGAAAAGACGATTTTTATAGGTAAATTTGGTCACTTTATCACCATTGTAACAAACGCTGATGAGAATTTGTACAAAGAATTGCAGATAGGCACTCGCAATTGAGTTGAGCATGTTGGCTTCCGACGTTAGGTGCAAAATAGAGACGGCAAAACTCATCATCATCGCTTGCGCTGCTATTCACAACAAAGCAATTGATGGAAAATTATAGAACCTGCTCCAGAAATTCCCAGATTTGCTGATTTAGCTGCCACAAATTTACCATGTATCTTTGGGGAAACGGCAACATCCATGAAAAACAGCCGGTCGCGATTGGTAACACATTATTTTTATCCCTATGTAGATCTAGGAGAAAATCATTCATCACAAATATCACACAAAAATTCAATTAGATTGACCGAATAAATTAAAATTTATTTTGAAAGTGACAGCTTGCATATATTTTAACAAATATCCCAGGGATATTTTTCAAATCAGAAGTTGATCAACTTTAGATTTTCAACTCGGGAGTTGAGAAAAAAAATTGTGAAGAAAAAGAAATTTCAACTTGCGTTTCAACTCTCGAGTTGAAGCCAACTCTCAAGTTGATCAACTTGAGAGTTTACCTCAAGTTGAGCTATAGTGAAGAAAACGGCCCTTATTGTACTCCTCCAACACCGAAGTGTTAAGTTTTCTGATATTTTTTTTCACACGGAACTCATACAAGATGGCGCAAAATTAATCATACAATTTTCTTTTTTAATTACTTTTTTTTTTACTAAATAAAAAGAAAATGATTTTGAGTGAAGGAACTCATTATTTGAACCTTTACAAATTTTTCTGTTTAGTGGAAGAGATGATGTCAGTTAAGTGGCTGTCGCCAGTGTTGATACACATGTGTGCCCGTTTTATTGCATTTCCATGACTTTTTACAAGTTTTCCGGTGATAACTGTTCGCATTCCTGTCGAATATTCTTCTTAAGGACTGCGATTGTCTGAGGCTTGTTGGCATAAGCCCGCTGTTTCAAAAAACCCCAAAGAAAGATGTCTGGGATGATTAAATCGGACAGAAAACTCTTCCTTCACAATATTTATTGTGGATCGTGCTGTGTTGCCCCGTCTTGTTGAAACCAATCTGAACGTAGGGTCCGTCTAATGATGCCGAATTGCGTGGCTCGATGTCTGGTTGAAGTTTCCTCGTTCTTAGCGACAAGAACAGCCACAGTCGCGATATTCTCGGCCGAACGACCAGTCCAATAGCGGCCACGCACTGCATGTTCTCCTGCAGTTCCAGTCTGTTCGAATCGATAAGGAAATCGAAGTCGATTTCGCTGCGCTAACAATAACGACCAATTATTGATCAAAAATATCGACACAATTATTCCACGCTCTTGGGGAGTATAGCGCTCCATTGCTTGTCTGTTTGTATTCTGCAGCTGTCTAGTTCACAAGTGTCAAATATGATTGATGTACGAGTACGTCGCCATTTGCAAAATGTCTAACATCTTCCGATGGGGTGATTAATTTTGCGCCACCTTGTACTTACTGTATTAATCAGGTGCGAAGGGTGTTTCGTATTTTTGGTCACTTCCATATATGTACGTACCGTATTATCCTTGTTAGTATTTAAGCACGAAAGTTTCCAATTAAAAAAAAAGTAATTAAAATGTTCACCAAAAAAATAGTGTCCACCTCTTTGACATCTCGGTGGTCTCCAAAACACGAACACTTCTATTCTATTATTCCAAATTCTCCCAACCTACAGACCTCATTTAATTATTTGTTTAATTAAAATAAAACTACGAAATAAGCACAACACCTACATATTTATGCTGTACAGAAAGACCCCCAGTGCATTTCCACGCTTTCAAGTTTATTTTATTTTATCTTGTTTTTTTTATTTTCATTTAATTGAAACATTTCAGTGCCATATGTGGTACTTGTGGCGGATGGATAGTGAATGCTTGTTATAATGAAACTATATATGACATGCTCTTAGGAATATTAAGAAACTGCATCTATGTGGATAGTATAGAGTTTCTAGGTTGAAAGCATTTTTTTTTATATATTTTAATAAAAATGTAAGTACTATAGCCAGATTTATATGTTCACATTTTATTTTTTCGTTTTAAAACGTTGAATCAATTTTAAGTTCAATTTTGTTTTTTATGAGAATAACAAGAAACCAGACAAAGAAGCCATTAAAATTGCGGTTGGATATTTGTATCTGTATGGACATAGCCTAGGTTACAAAGTTTAACGCAAATTATTGCTTTTTCCTTAAGTGCTTTTTAGTCGGATAGTTTTTATGATAGTAAAGTTTAACGTTCACGTTTTTATTTCTTTTCTGGTAGTTGATTTTCTTGCTAAGAATGATCTCATAATATACTATTTTTACTAAGTCGGAGAAAAAGACTCAAATGTATGAAATTTGCTTTGTGAGACGGTGTCTAGAAAAAACATGTTGGATACCGAGATATTATAGATTCTTTCTTAATACCTTCCAAAGACATTAAAAGTTGTCTAACCAAATTTTTGAGAACAGTGAAAAAAATACATGTACGTGAAATACATCATTTTACTGAGCTAGGATATAAACAAAAAAGAACAAGCTGATAAAGCAGTCTAAAAAAAAATGTAAGCTCCCTTGATAAATGGCACAATTAATTGATTTTTCTTTTAAAGCCTAGATGTAAAGATGATTCAAATTAACTTTCAACAACAAAAATTACTTTTTATACCGGTGTAATTATCTTACTTACGGTTTAACCCTGAGACAGGTTCGATCCCTGCCGTCCATTATAAACCTTCTAAAAATTGTCATCAATGGGTTGCTGGTTTACTCATTACATGTTGTTCAGGCATAACATTAACAACATGTAATTGAGTTGAACTAGTATGCCCAACAAGGATGAACACGAATAAAATAATGTGAATTATAAGCGACATAGAAATAAGACACGGCATTTCTCCGCTTTAGCTCAGCCGCCATCCCTGGAGATAAAAATATCTGAGACAACCACCAACAGTCTCAGAACATCGTGCCACACATCTTTCCTATCCTTCTTTCTCTTCATTAACTTCACGCCCGCGCTGTGTTGAAACATTTAAAGGGTAATCATAATCCCTTGAGCGCGGGTAGATTATAAAAAAAAAAGAGACTCTTCTTTAGCCGGTTAACACGAATGTGGAATGCCCTAACATGCTCAATATTCCCTCCCATTGCAGTTCGGCACCAGGCTTTTTTATCTAAAATGCGTGCGTTTGGTACCAACGAAACCCTTATTCTTTGAATTAGAAATTAATCTAGATCGTTCAATACATCTTGTATTAGACGATTTCAAGTCTGATCTTCACAAAAGAAATGCTGGTGTTCCGCAGGGCTCCCTTTTATCTCCGACTCTCTTCCTCATTTTTATAAATGATCTCTTGTCTTGAAACTTCTAATCCATATCATTGTTTTGCCAACTACTCTACCTTCTCATACTCGTTTTCAAATTCACGTCCATCACCTTCGGAAGTGGGATTGCAACGGTATCTAATGATAAACTCTCTTTAAACTCCGATCTTTACAGCATTGTTAAACGGAATATGCAAAATCATGTAGAGTTTAATGTTTCAAAAACCCAATGCTGCCGTTTTTCATTGAGGCAAAATGTCATTGGCCTTGAATGGAACTTGATTCCAAGCCGAAAAGCTGTCAATACTCGGTATGTGTGCCAAGGACGATCTTCGTTAAAATGGCCATGTTCTCGAGGCTGCAAAAAAAAAAAACGCTGCTAAATGCTTAGGATTTCCATATCGGTGTGAGAAATTTGTCAATCCTTCTGATCTGGCTACAATTTATAAGACTTTTATACGTCCAAAACTTGAGAATAATTCACATCTTTAGGCAGGTGCAGTCTTAAGTTCTCTCCATTTATTGGGTAGAATCGAGAACAGAGCTTTAATCATGGAATCATTCCTATATCTTGAACACCGTCGGAATGTTTCATGTAATTCTTTGCTTTATCGCTTCTTTCACAAGCATTGCTCACTCGAAGTAGCCAGTTGCATTCCTCCCCTCAATCAATTCACCAGTGATAACCGTTTAGAGAAATGATTATCAATTCACCGAGAGCCTAATTTTGATCGTACCGTGAAAATACAGAGATTTGTTTTTAGTCGCATAACACGATTTTGGAATAATTTACCCGGCACGGTTTTCCCTTGGCATTTCAAATTGCAAACACTCATGTCCAATGTTCATCGACACCACATTTATTTTCCCCCCTTATTTCCCTATCGCTCGTGCGTTTAATCTTGAACATTTATCGGTCTGTCGATAAACCGTTGAAACCGTGTGAATTATAAAAAAAATTATATAGGTATGCATCGGTTTTTACTTTAAAATTCTCTCCAAATTTCCTACACGATTTCTATGTGCTCCCTTAAAATGGAATGTCATAACTCCTTTAGTGAAATCATTAGTTCACAACTTTTCATTTCGTGAAGTTCATCTTGCATATATTTGCTGACAGAAATTCAAAATTCATACTCGAACACCATATTCTTTTTACCGAGGCATAGATGATTATAACGTCAATGGAGAGGTATGATAAAAATGTATGCCTCTTCAAAAATATACCAGCGGAAAACCCTATGCTTAATGAGATCCAGCTATGTATATGGTTCCGGAAGTAAATTTAATATTTTTTGGATCCTGTCATCTATAAGTGAAATATAACATTATGCAAATGACCTGCACGGAAGTTCTAGAAGACCTCGA
Source organism: Philhelius festivus (assembly GCA_963931855.1). Lineage (NCBI taxonomy): Eukaryota > Metazoa > Arthropoda > Insecta > Diptera > Syrphidae > Philhelius > Philhelius festivus. The sequence goes on along the minus strand of OZ007556.1, from coordinate 76,360,344 downwards.
CTATAAGAAGGTTATATTCGATGACTTCTCAAAACATACATAAGGTGACTGAGTTACCAATATTTTTTGCTATGGAATTTGTGTTATTGTCGTAAAACGTCTTTGAATAAGCTCAGTCATAAAATAATATGTTTTTTCAAAAAAAAAATCAATAGCAAAAAATTATAAAAGATACTTTTGATATGGTAGTGCTAGATCTAAAGAAAAAAATGTTATTTGTAGGGATTTCTTCATATTTAAAGGATTTTTTTGAGAAATAAGGATGTGAAAATTGTTTTCTCTTTTGCGACTTCCTTAAGACAAATTTACGACTTCCTTACGACAAATTTACGACGATTGTTAACACTGTCGGTTTTTCTTTTTGAGTTCTTTTACACTATTTTGAGGGGTGGTAGTGCGAACTTCACTTTCAATTTATCAAAAATGCGCTACAAATGTTTGATTATACGACAAATTTACGACATTTATTAACAATATTCATTTAACCCTATTTTGATGGGGGTTATTTTAAAACAACAAGCGCCACACATTTTTTTGTTTCACGACAGAACTTTTTGTTTGAAACAGAACTTTTTTCTTCCTCATATGGGGCCGCTTTTCCACCAATTCTATTTTGAATCTATCCAGTAAATTGGCATAGTAGTAGTTCCCGGTAATAGTTTTTCTCTTTTCCAAATTATCAATGAAGATTACTCTGTGGGAATCTTATTAAATCGTTCCCATAACTTTTATCGCCGACGGAACCATTTTTGTTTTCTTGATTCCACATTCACCTGAAAAAGTCCACTGTTTCGATTGTTCTTCCAATTCTGATGTGTAGTGATGTATCCAAGTTTCATCAAAAGTTACAAAACGCTGAAAAAAATCATTTGAATTGCGCTAAGAGAGTTCTAAACGCAGTTCTGAATTTTCGATGCGATTCCGTGTTTATTCACTTGTTAGCACACGAGGCAACCATCTTGCCGACAGTTTGTTCATGCCTAAATGGTCATGCAGGATCCGAATAACGCTATCATTTGAAATGGCTACAATGTTAGCTATCTCACGAACCTTGAGCCGGCGGCGGCGATAATCTGACACTATATCCCTTATTTTGGGGACAATTTCTTCAGTTGTAACTTCATTTGGACGTCCTGGACCCTCAGCGTTTTTTGTGCCCATACGACCACAAGATATGAACTTCTGTGAACCACTTTTGGACCATTCCATGCGAAGGAGCAGAGTTTCCATAGTATTTTTTTTTAAAGTAGTGCTGAGAAAAAAATTCAATGCTCTCTGAGCGACATCTATCTCTAGAGTCACTGGCTTATCGAACAGATCTCGTATTTCCGATGAGAACATTTCCTGTTTCGCAATAAGCCTGATCTGGAACTCAATAATGATAAGAAAACACAATTCATCCGAGCTGAGTAGAACTTGTATAAAAATTTCTTACTAAAATGTAAAAAATATGTAATTTTGAGAATTCCTAAACGAAATTGGTTCTTTTTTATGTTTTTTCTTTGATTTTTTGTTCCAATTTAACAACTTTTCAAACATTCTATTCAATCGTAACCTTTGAACCCTTAATTAGTGTAACTCATAGTTAATATTATCTAAGTCATGTTTTATTGCCCAGTCTAACAGATTGCCAATGCTTCTGACTTCTGACATTTCCTCGTACACAAAAGTATCTTAACATTTTTCAAACGTCCAAAAGTAGTTTTTCTTCTTGAATTTTATGTTTACTTAACCTTTTTTTTCTAAAACAAATAAAAAAAAATAAAAGATAAGAGATTAATGTAAACCAAACCAAGATCTTGTAAGTTTTCTTGGTAAACATACATCTTCTTGTGTGTTGCCTTTGTCTGGTTTCTACAACTTCTGCAGCATTTCGATTCCGCACGAAGATACTTTTCCACCTACTTTTGTTCTTTCTTTTCTTGCAATTTTATTTTCTCTTAGATATGGCGGGTTCGGGTGGATTTGTATATATATTCAATATATATATATTTATATAAAAGATAATGGATGATGGGAGGAGGTGATGTGGTCTCGTTTTGTATAGGTATATAGAGTAACTTTGCCCCGGGAATTTATTCTGATTCCGTTTACATAAAGATGTACTGTGCTGCTGCTGCTACTGCCGCTGTCGCTGCTGTTAAACATCTGTGCACGTTTCTGGACTACAACAAGAGCTCTGTCTGTTTTTAGTTGGTATTCGTGCGCAGACTTCAAGTGACCTGGAAAGGGGGATGAGGGATGCAAAAAAAAAGGAAGAGGTTTTGTTTAGAGAGAGAAAATCAATAATCGCACATGGCATACAGAATGAAATGGCAGTTTTCTAGAGAATTTATTTTCTTATCTTCAACAAAAAAAATAAAGAAAAAAAAAACAAAAAGAATCCAAATGGGAATGAGAAGAAAATTCTTACTAACGAGGGTCAATTGAAGTTGAAATAATCATACTGGTGTATAATCATGTATTTACAATCTAATAGGTATAGATACTTATGTGCATACTATATACATACATACCTACCTACCTACCAACATTATGTACATAACAAAGTGTTTGTTATTAGATACGCAGATAGGTACCTACTCTACTCGAGACTTCTTTTAAGTTCTTCTTGATATTTACATTACTTTCTCTCTGAAAATTCTTGCATTTAAGTTTTGTGTTTTACAAAGAAATGAAAAAAAAAAATCTAATTAAATTATACCTACTTAGGTAGGTAGCGCAGAAAAAAAATAAACATTTTAAATCTTAAAGGCACCTTCTGAGCAGATTCTTTTTTGAATGTTTACTTTGTAGGTACTCGTATTTTAAGTAAGCAAACTGCAATAAAAAATTTGCAGTTAGATAGGTACATACCGTCGGCTTTTTTTGTTTGTTTAATTTGATCATACTCGTAACTAAAAGGTAGACAATCATCTACAATACCTTATTCCTATGCAGATAACAAGGTAAATATGTAAACCTGGAAAAATGTTGTCCCATTTCTACGAGTAGATACGAGTAAAAGGGGAATTTGTAAATTCATTAATTTGAGACTTTTGTTTTCAGGAAGCTAGTACCTACAGTATAATTTATGTAAAAGTTGTAAACATGATTAAGCTCAATATTTGTCCTAGCCATACGATAACATAAAATTTAAAGCCATGTGTCAATTGGATTAAAATCAAATTAAGTACCTATAGGTAACTGTGGAGTAACTTTACAAAAGGAGATAGTTTTGTAGATGATTAACTTTGTTTTGTGTGTTTCTCTATGTCAAGACGCTAATTGAACACTCTTTAAACCAGGTACCTGACAAAAAAAGAACCTGGATCTAAACTTGAATTGAAATTGGTCATGGCAATGCAGAATCGTACGTAAATGGTCTTATTTTCAAGCAGCTTGGAATTTAAAAAAAAATTGTAGCTATAAAAATGAAACTGATTGCAGAGAAATGTTCAAAAATACATATACCCAAATTTCAAATTTATTCTTTAAACTTAGTAAAATTATAACAAACAAAATAGCTTTATCTAAAAAAAAAGTAATGTCGTCTGATTTCTTGACGAAATATGGAATTATGCAAAAAAAAAAAAATTAAACATGGTTAGAATTGTTTCATTAATAACACTGTTTATAAAATTTAATTTTATTTCTTAACTTTCGGTTGATATTGTTTACATAATATGACCAGGGCAAGGTTATTTATTTAATCCGTTAATGGTCTAACGTTAAAAAACTTATCGCTAGTTACATATATTTTAATTTAAAAAATAATTTACCTACAAATTAAATAAATACATACATATAACTACAATATTCGAATGTTAAAAAAGTTTTCTTTAATTTTTTTACTTTTGACATTGTCGCTTATAGAAGAAATAAACAAATAATATTTATTGAAAACTGAAATCAATTGATTTAGAGGGCTATTCACACCATAGTTTGTTCTGCTGAAAATCGGACATAAAGGCAACTGTCTTCTTATGCTAGTTTGACTATAACTAAAATTTAGACGATAGAGAGCTGATGGAGATATTATGGAACTATTGATTAATTTTACAATAAAACAAAGCTGGAGATACTGTCTATGTTGTGAAAGTGATGAGAGGTTTATAAGCAAGAGGACCGCGGAAAAAAAACGAAGACAAAAACCTTTTTTTGATACCTTCAAGTCTTTATATGAACAGAATAGTAAGGTGCCCATATTACACAGCCGTATTCAAGTATTGGTCTGACAAAAGATATGTAAACGAGCTTGAGTATGTAGGGATCACGAAAATCGCGATAGAATCGTTTAATAAAACCGAGAATTTTATTAGCTTTTTTAACTACCTATAAAGTTATAATGGTCAGTGAACATTAATTTACTGTCAAGAATAACACCTAAATCAGAGAAAACAGATAGCTTACAAAGAGAAGAAGAATCTAATATTTAATTATAATCTGTAATTGTAATTGTTTTTTGCGTGTAAAACACATTGTTTTACATTTGTCAATATTCAAGAAAAGTCGGTTTGTATTGCACCATTCCCTAAATCTATGTAGATCTTTTTGAAGGTGTGAGCAGTCATTGAACATATAGTTTTAAAAATTTTAATGTCATCATATATGTATGTCATGATATATGCATCAGAACAGAAGAGTTTTCTTATCACGGAAGTTATATCATTTATATACAGGGTGATTGGCATAAGGTGTGACAAAAAGCTAGGGCGTGTAGGTTGGACTTAGACAAGAAAAAAATCGTATGGGAGGGGGGGGGGTCTATTTCCCCCCGTTTAGGCGAGAGGGGCAATTTAAGAAAAAAATCACTTAAAACAGAAAAAAAATTATTAGAAAATAACGGTGATACCTACAGAGTAATGCTATAGCATTTTGAAAAGCCAGAAATACATTCTTTAATTTTGTTATTAAATAAAGTTTATCGAGTGAATAGTTTTTGAAAAATTAATTTTCAAAATCAAAATTTTGAAAAAAAAAATGAAATTTTTTTTTAAACAATTTTTTTTTCAAAATTTTACGTAATTAAGTATTATTTTTTTATTCAATATTCAATGCTCTTTTTAATTTTTGATCAAACACAAAAAACCGGATGTCAAAATGTTTTGTAGTTTTTAAGAAAATCAAAAATAACAAAAACTACTTTTGTTCTAAGAAAAGCCTTTTATTTTAGTTTTTACGTTTTTGGATTCTTATGTAGGTGAATTTACGATTGAAAGGATTAACTTTCTTTTTACTATTCTTTTAATTATCGTCTTATAAGCATACAATAATGTGACAAAGTACTGGATTAACCATATTTCACACATTTTTTCATTGAGAACACCTGCGTGAGAGCATTGGTTTAAAATTGACCTGCCACTTTTTTATTATGGTAGGGTCGGCTTGGCTTAGGTGCATTTACGAAAGAAAGGATTAACTTTTTTTGTAAAATTTTTTTATTATCAGTCTTATAAGCATACAATAACACATTTTTTCATTGAGAACACCTGCGTGAGAGCATTGGATTAATATTGATCTGCGAATGTTTTTTAAATAATGCAGCGTTACACGCCCTAACTAGTGACAGAAAAATGCAATTGCGAAATAAGAACAAAAATGTTCCTGAATCTTGAAATCAATTTAAATAATAAATACATGCATATTTAGATAAAATACATAATTACTGTTTATTTAAAGTTAATCCTTTCTTTCGTAAATGCACCTAAGCCAAGCCGACCCCACCATAATAAAAAAGTGGCAGGTCAATTTTAAACCAATGCTCTCACGCAGGAGTTTTCAATGAAAAAATGTGTGAAATATGGTTAATCCAGTACTTTGTCACATTATTGTATGCTTATAAGACGATAATTAAAAGAATAGTAAAAAGAAAGTTAATCCTTTCAATCGTAAATTCACCTACATAAGAATCCAAAAACGTAAAAACTAAAATAAAAGGCTTTTCTTAGAACAAAAGTAGTTTTTGTTATTTTTGATTTTCTCAAAAACTACAAAACATTTTGACATCCGGTTTTTTGTGTTTGATCAAAAATTAAAAAGAGCATTGAATATTGAATAAAAAAATAATACTTAATTACGTAAAATTTTGAAAAAAAATTGTTTAAAAAAAAAAATTTCATTTTTTTTTTTCAAAATTTTGATTTTGAAAATTTATTTTTCAAAAACTATTCACTCGAACAACTTTATTTAAAAACAAAATTAAAGAATGTATTTCTGGCTTTTCAAAATGCTATAGCATTACTCTGTAGGTATCACCGTTATTTTCTAATAATTTTTTTTCTGTTTTAAGTGATTTTTTTCTTAAATTGCCCCTCCCGCCTAAACGGTGGGAAATAGACCCCCCCCTCCCATACGATTTTTTTCTTGTCTAAGTCCAACCTACACGCCCTAGCTTTTTGTCACACCTTATGCCAATCACCCTGTATAAGAGAAATAATCATCATCATCATCGGCTCGACAACCGGGTTCCGGTCCTGGCCTCTTTCAACAAGTCTCTCCACATATCCCGGTCTCTAGCCGACCGACGCCATCCAGTTGCGCACCCCAAGGCTTCGGGCGTCCTGGTCTACGCCATCTCTCCAGCACAGACATGGTCTACCACGCTGTCGTCTACCATAGAATGTACCACAAAGAACTTTCCGAGCAGGTTCCTCTTCGCTCATGCGAGCTAGGTGCCCTGCCCACCGGAGTCTACCGAGCTTAATTTTTGTCACGATATCTGCTTCTAGGTAGATTGCGTACAGTTCATGATTGTACCGTCTCCGGAATCGTCTTTCCTCACATATGGGGCCAACAATTCTCCTTAAGATAAATAATAGTGGTCCTAAATGGCTACCTTGTCGAACACCAGAGTTAACGTAAAATTGATCAGAGAGCTCATTTCTAAAAGTAACACTATAACTTCTATTCATTAAATATGACGAGATCCACATTAAGAATTTGTCATTAAATCCTAAGGCCTTAATTTTATGGACTAAAGTTTTATGACACAATTTATCGAAGGCTTTACTAAAATCTGTGAATACACAATCTACTTGTTTCCGATTTTCAAAAGAGTCAAGACAAAAAGAAGTAAAATGAAGTAGGTTTGTAATAGTTGACTTATTTTGGACGAAACCGTGTTGATTGTCACAAATGATTGACAAGGGTTTTTATGCGCTAAAAAAACAAAATATGCGCATAAAATATGAACGTACATTTTGAAAATATGCGCTTGAAAGGCTAAAATATGCTCTGAAAAAGTTTTGAGATAGTGAAATAATATTGAAAATTAAAAAAAAGTGTAAGGACCAGGATTCTTTGTAAATATATGTCTTGTTAACATACATACATACCTATACCATAAAGTTTTTTTCTTTCAGATTTTCAAAAAGAAAACGATTTAAAAAATTAAAATTGATCTTCAATTCAATTTCAATTCTTGAACATTCTTTAATGAAAAAAAAATTCACATATTGAATAGTTCTCAAGGTTCTCTTTTTCGTTACTATTCAACGTCAATATGTTTGATATTATTTTTATTTTTGAGTACCCCTCGTTTTTATTTAAAACATTTTCAATTTTCTTCAAAATAATGAACCTTCGACTGAATTAATTTTTGCAAATGTGGCCTTTTTCGAAAACATCATCTGCATCAAAAATGCATTTGCAGAATGTTCTTAAACGCAAACAGCAAAAGTCTACTGTTCGAAAACCAAAAACGAAATTTTCATGCAAATGCATTATTTTCGAAAACGTAGTTGCTTAAGTCATAAATATTATGTTCCATAACATCATTTGCAGCGCAGCTCTGCAGTAAAAAAAATCGAGTTGACAAAAAAAAAAATTGAAGTTCAGAAAATAGAATAGTATGAGGTTAATTATTTGAAGAATAATGGACGTATAACCTTTCCGATTATAATAGCCGGTGTTGTCGGGCCTAAGCTGTTTTGCCCACCTAAGTAGTCAAATTTGTGCACAACATTATCAATTTCTTCATTTCTAGTTGGCCATCTTACAAGTTTTGAAAGTAGATGCACAATTGTTTTAGAAGTTTTAATTAAAATATAAAATACGCAGTTGATGGATTTGTTGAAACGATCTCAGAACTCTCGATATGAATTTTTGTTGCTTAAAGCCCAAAGAGTGATGTATAGGCTTTATACTAAGTCTGAACCTGGACCTTCTTTTTTTTAAATAATTTTTGTTGCTACAGTAGTACGTATTTAAATTTTTGAACAATTTTCAACCACAATTTTTGAAAAATTTTTAGCATCCATTAATTTTGTTGACGGTGTTCGTAAACGTCAAATGCATTTGCAAGAAAATTCACTGACGTTGATCAAATAGATTTTGTGCAAGCAGGACGATTGCATATTTGACGAGAGCAATATTTGCGTCAAAAAATAACGATCATTTGACGATCAAATTGACGTTGATTTGACGTTTTCCAAAACAGCCTGTAACTTGGTTATACTTTCATTAAAAAATCCATAGTTGCAACTTATAAAAATTAAATGTTTTTTTATTTTTAACAATGACTGGTTAATATTTTTTTAATAGAAAGAGCTTCAGAATTATCCAATTATTCCAAGTAATTTGTTTTGATAAGATGGAAATAGAGTAAAGAGCATTCGAATGAAAAACATGACAACTGGGATTGAATTTAGTGCTGCCAGTTCTATAGAAGTTGAAATTGATAGTTTTAAAATGTGCACGTAATTTTGTAAAAGTAAATATTAAAAGTTCTAAGTCTTAATATTCACTTAAAATGTAAATTTACGAGTATTTTTAAAATATGTATGTCCAATAAACCGAAAAATGCATTTATCTTTGCTACATATTTGGAGAATATGTAGGTATTAAAAAACTGTAGAAAAGTTATATTAGAATTCTTTAAAAGAATTTAGTTTCTGTATATTGGGATGTTCTTAGTTTTGAAGTATGTTGTATAGTTCCCCGTCCCCATTTGATAACGCTATCGAGATCAGAATTTAATGAGTATATCATACTCTGCCGTTCTAAATCCACATCCGAAGAACAAGGATATGCGCCTGGAAGCAAATAAGAAAAGCTGAGAGTACTGTAGTACTGTCGTCAGCAAAACAATTTAAAAGATTCGAAGTTGCAGAAAAAAGATAATTTAGGAATATATGAAAGAGAGTCGGAGACAATGCGGAGCCCTGTGGTACACCAGCATTTGTTTAATGAACTTCAGAATTAAAACCGTCCAAACCAACTCGTATTGTATTCTTGAGCGGTTCGAAAGGTAATACCAAAAACGTGCATTTTCGATAAGAGAACTTGATGTCCAACTCTATCAAATGCTTTTGAAATATCAAGTGCAATAATCTTACTTTCACCAAAAACGATGACAAGATTTGTGCCACTGTTCGCTTAGATATACCATCAGATCACCCATTGACCTATTGCTACGAAAGCCAATTTTTAATTATACATAGAAATATTTCTTGTTATTTAAAAACCATTAGCGCCAAAACCAACCGATCTATTCCGCCGATAGGGGTTCCTTTTGAATATCTATTTATGCTGAAGCTTATATTATTTTTGATAATTTAAAAATCTCACAATCAAAACATAAGAAATGTTTTTGTAATCTTGTAAGCTCTTTCCAAAGAATTGTTTAAAAACAAATCGGAACAATAAAAGATACCTTAACATAAACCTATTACAAATCTGTGGCATTTGGTATAAACATGGTAACACCATCAAATAATTAGCAATCCTTAGATTCACTTTAATCCGAGCTATAGAACCTAAACGTGTAAACCGATTTTCTTAAAATTTTCAACACAATTTTTCAAAGAATATTTTAATAAATTTAAAGAAAATCAGTTAACCCGTTTAAGCCCTAGCTCGATGTGAAGTGTTTACGTCCACGCAAATTATTTTATGTACTTGTCATCACAGAAATATATTTAGGAAATATTGGGGGAAAATGGAGTATAGAAGGTACTATCTTTTTTAAATGATAATTTGTTAACATAACTATTCGTAACATGATCGCTATTTTTTTTTTTTTTTTTTTTTGAAAAGTCATTCAACTTGTTTAAATCCCCTTTCGGAAAGTCACACCTTATAGACATTGCGTTGGATACTTTGTTAGAAGATTTAAAACTAAGAAATCTCCTTACAAAACAATAATTGGTGGTGCACCAACTCGAAGAGAACCAGGACCTAGTGACGCACAACTCGCAACCATTCCTGTGTGCGTGTTACCATGAATGGGGGGACCTACAATTGTCTGCCATTTCCTAGCTAATTAGCAGCACTTTTCATGAAAATATATCCTTTTAGACGATTTGTCAATTCCTCGCAACTGGCAGTACACACCTTAAAAAATTTGTTTGCAGCGGCTGAAAATCGAATTCAGACAGAATTCAGAAAGTCAGACAGTCCAACGCACTAACGATTATGCCCAAGGGTACTAATTATTATTTAATACATTAAAATTAGGCTGTGCATCTTTAGTTATGAAAGGATATACATACATAGATGCCTATCTAATAGGTGTACGAGGGGCGCCTGAAAAGTTCACGGCCTAGGGTACTTAACGATGAGTAATTAGCTTGTTACTTATGTCACTAGTTGTGACACTCAGTAGTATTATAAAAGCAATCACTAATTAATTTTGCACTGATAGTTCAATTATTTATCGCACAACAAATATCATCATGTCCGCCGAATCTGGAAATTCTCTGAATTTTGAACACCGCGCCGTGATAAAAATTCCTCGTAAAGAAGAGAAATACACCGAAAGATATTTTTGAAGAGATGTCATCGGTTCTTAAGGATTCTGCGCCTTCATATACGATGGTGAAAAAATGGGCCCGCCTTTTCAACAAGGACGAGAGAGCTGTGAAGACGACCCTCGCTCGGGCCACCCTGTCACGGTAGTGACCCAAGAAAACGTCCGAAAAGTCAAAAAAATCCGAACAAAGATGAATGGCCAATATTATGCCAATTTATTGACTCAGGTTCGCGAAGCTATTGTACAGAAACGACGACGTGGGAAACTGACGCGCGGACTGCTCTTTCTGCAAGACAACGCGCCTGTTCACGCCGCACATGTTACAAGGCAAGATCAAAGAGACACGGGGTTCTCAGAGATTGACCACCCTCCATAAAGCCCAGACTAGCACATAGTGATTTTTTCCCGTTTTTAAAATTGAAAAAGGACTTACGGGGCGGGAGATTTGCAGATGACAATGAAATGAAAGCTGCGGTTGATCGTCATTTTGAAGAAAAAGACAGAATATTTTTTGGGTGGGTTAAATGCATTGTATGCGAGATGTAAGAAATGTATTTTACTCATTAAGTACCTTAGGCCGCGGACTTATCAGCCGTCCCTCGTATCTCTATATTTTTTGAAATTTGTAGGTATATTCTTACTTACGAATTATGAAACGCATCGAACTCCTGCTTCAAAATATGAGTACCATATATTTCAAATAAATTTTCTTTCCATACAAAAACACATTGAGGCAGTCCCCTTTTCTACCAATTTAATTTAAAAACCCTGGTAGCTCTAGAGCAGGTACCCAGGTATTATTAGCTATACCTACTTGTCCAAAGTATTTTTTTGTACATACATATATAAATACATATATACATAAATATGTTATGTATTTGAAAAAAAAAAATTCAACATTTATAAATAGTTAAAATAAAAACTGCTTAAAATAAGAGAAAATACAAATACATACATAGGTTCATGGTTTAAAAATATTAAAGACATTATTATGTCTCTCGTTCGCAATAAGTCTGCACCAGCATCTTCAAAAAAAAAACTTAAAAGAAGAAAGAAGAAACAAATAATTATAAACTTTAAGTAAAAGCGGCGTTTGTTTTGCGTTCAAGTTGTTGTTTACAAGAAAAAAATGTTTTAATGGAATTCTTAAGAAGTCCTTCTACTCCACGTCGGCACAACCAAAACTGATGTGTTTTGGGACAGGGATGTCGAAGTATTATTCGTAGTACTGAATGGGAGTGGTTCATTCACTTAAATCACAATAGCTACTTGAAATGTAAGTTTCCATGCCGTGATTTGTAATATTAAAAAAAAAACTATTTAACAAGAAAAGGTTTGTATACCTACCACACGTCCTTTTCTTTAAATGTATATTTAAAAAATGTAGCCAGCGAAGTAAACTTATTCAAGGGAACAGGGATTCTTTTCGAAACTTATATATGTATAATTTGTATGTTCAAAACTACAAAACAACAATAATGGGATCGTTGAGTGTAAGAACAGTACAAGCGCCAAAAATTTAATTTTAAGGTTTAATTCCAAAAATTTTCTACATGTACATATTGTACATTTCGGGTGCCGAATTCATACTAAACAAGGCTACCACCTTCTTTGATTGAGTGTAAGAACAATACAAATTCAATCGATGCGATTTTCATTTCATTGATCGTCATTTATTGTTTGATGCCTAACGGTCAAGGTTTTCTTGAGATTTTAAGAAGTTAAATAAATTATTTTAATAAATAACAGACATTAACCCCCAGTTTCACAGTGGGAGTTTAAACCCCACTACTTTTGGTTTAAACATCAGTTCAACAATAAATTTTGTTTCATCGTGTCATTTAAACCTTGAACAGAGTTCATTCTGTAGTTTAAGTTAAGTGACACTATTCTGACTTTTAAACCTCAGTTCAACAAACACTTCACACATATTTGAAAATAGAATTTATTTTCATTTTTTAATTTGGTTTCCTGGTCACAGGTCACAATTGAAACAAAGCTTTGATTGTTTTTTCTTTGATTCAGATAGAAAGATAAAACAATTTAGTTAATCTACGTTCAATGGAACTGAAGTTCAGATTAGACTGTGAAACCAGACGAGTTGAACTTCAAATATAAACTTCAGTTCAGGTTCAGTTGGACGTAAGTTTGAACTTCCACTGTGAAACTGGTATAATCTTAAGGCTAGGCGCGCACATTCAATTTTTAGTTTCGCAACTGCTTGGTTCGAGCAACTAAAAAGTTTGTGTTTTGACACAAACTAAACGATTGCCTAAAATGAGTTCGCTATTTTGTGTAACATATAATTATATGCATCTGCGCGGACATTCAACCAAATAGTTCATCTGTTTTCTGTAAGCAACCAAACAGTGTTGTGCAACTAAAAATTGAATGTGCGCGCCTAGCCTAATAGTTCATCTTTTCAATTGAGTGTAAGACAGTACAAGTACACCGTCTTTCTGACTTAATATTTCTTCTCCCTATTACATTTTTCAATTTTTTTTTTTCATAAACATCGAGAGACCAAAAATCTTCAAATCCTCTATACATTATTTAGGAAGAAAATTTATAGATTTTCTGTAAAACACTTTTTTGTTTTTCTCAAAACTAAGATTTTGTACTCTACTGTGCTTACACTCACCGATTCAATTATTCTTTCCAATTCCAAAATTCCAATTTGATGTTCTCTAATTCGAGCTTTGAAGAACTCTGCCATTGATGACAGCTCTGGTAGCTGATTTGCAATACATAGTTGGCTACTTTTGCTAATTTATTTTCTTTCGATTTCTATCTTGTTTTTGGTTTTCTTCGGCAAGCGCGTCGGTCGGTCGGTTGTCCAACTGATGTTGTTTTTTTTTTTTATTATTATTATTCTGGAGTCTTTCGCATTCATTGTCCTTGTGCGTGATTATTATATATTCCCACTGTTCCATGTAGTATATTATTTACTATACGTAAACATGCATATATGTATATAGTTTTTGTATTCCTTTAACATTTTGCTCTGGCTATTTGGTATTGTTCTTCGTCCTTCTCTCACATTTAAGTTGGCCTTCTCGACATGACTTGCCCTTTATTAGAGCCATATAACGGTATAATAAAAATAAAATAAATGGCTTTGTCTGCCAAATGTACCTACGTAGTCACGAAGGGCAACGGGGATTCGAGGCTGGGGAGTTTCCTTGTTATTATTTTTTTTTTGTTGGCTCTTATTGCCAATGAAGGAGAAAGATGAGGAGGTTGGGTGAAATTCCACACTGCTTCGCCCCCGTATAAACCATTTTATCATAAGAAATTTGGTTTTGCTTCTTTCTACTTTTGATGATTCGTTTGCTTTTCTGATATTATTGGTAGTTCTTGAGCTTCGATTACACAATTCTACTAAAAGAACGGCATCACATGTTCATGATGACGACGAAGACTACCGACGGACGGACGATATCGACAAAGCAGGCGACGGGCGGCGACGCGACGGTGAAAGAATGATTCAAGTCCATAAAAATGAGGTTACACCAACAAAAGAAGAAAGAAAAAAAAACAAGCTGTCGAAATGACAAAGGGAGGAAAAACAGGAAGAAACTCCAAGGACTTGAATACAATTAAACTTTTATTATAAATGTATGTAGTAGGTATATGTATGTATGTATTTAGGAATGTATTTAATATCCATTTCCATTGAAACCCGCTAGGAGTTTTCCATTTTATTGATGTTTTGTTAAGGACGAAGAAGTTTTAGGGCGATTCCGGGGTGATAAAGGAAGAAAAAACATTGCTCTGCGTTATATGATCTTTGCTGGAATTTCATGAGTGTAGATTATGTATATCTACGATGCTCATTTTTGTATTGTCTTAAAGTGTGTAACTTAAAGTAAAAAAATAATATTTCTAGGGTATTTCTTCATTTGAAAATATATAGGTATTTTTATTCACAAAAAAATGTTTAAATTGTGCACATAGTTAAAACCGTTTAAAAGCTTTTTCGAATCAAGAATTCGAAATATCCAACATCGCTTTCTTATATCTAAGATACTCTGATGTTGGTGAACTGAATCCTGATAGATAAACACCCCGGCCCCGATGGGATTCCTCCAATCGTGTTAATAACATGCCCCAATGCCTGTGTAGAACCATTAACTCTGCTTTTTAATGAGTCTCTTAACACGGGTCAGTTCTTAAACGATTAGAAAGTGTCTTTTATTATTCCTATTTACGAGTATGTATAAATCTGGATCAAATCAAGTTGTCAATAAGTATGCTCTCAATGAATCCTAAACTTTTTGAAAAACTGGTTTATGAAAAGTTATGTTTTTTTTTGTTAAGGAAATAATTTCTCCATTCGAACATGGATTGGTTTCTGGAAGGTCGACTATCACAAACCTTTCAAATTTATGTAACAAGATGACTCGTCATCTTGAGGATGGTTAAAAATGTGATGTCATCTTCATATACCGATTTATGTAACTTAAGTTGTAATCATATAGATTTTACCAGCAATCTAAATCGTGATACATTCAAAAAACATGTTATCTTTATAGGTATATTAACGTTCCCTAATCCTGGCGGTTAATCATTAAGTACCGGATGCTACTAGCATATTTTTCAGTAGTTTATAAGATTATAGGTATATTATTATTCACTTATTTTATATGGTCTGCTTGATGAGAAATAAATAAAAAAATAATAGTGGCAAATCTTCTAGTTGAGTGATTCATGTCAGAAGTAATAAACCTTAATTTAACAGGCAGGCATGAACATGTTATCTAACCTTAAACTCAACTTGTAAAAACAAGAAACAAATTACTAGGTTTTGATTTGTTTTGTCGCATTTGTACCTACTAGGAATTGCAGGACCAATCTTCTTTCGCGAGTATAATTATGTGGACCAAATACAAGTTTCTTTTTAAAAATGCAATAAAATGAACACAATTAAATTTTGTCCGTGTATTATGGCTTTATTAGTAAGAGCAAACATTTCTATTAATTATGCAACACAAAATCGGACCTTGTAAGCGAATAATCGAAGATCTTTGTCAGAATTCTCCGCAGACTCGTGAAATCTAATTTGGCCATTGTTTGATGCTAAACGCTCAAAACAACTAATTTCTATTGGTAGATTGCATATTAACTCCGTTATAGGTGTCCTTACTGGACACTGCCTAATAGGAAGACATGCTTTACGTCTTGGAGTTCCTGCAAATGATTTTTGCAGAAGCTGCATGAATGAAGAAGACGAGGAGTCAGTTCCTCACCTATGTTCTTGTCCTGCCCTAGCACAAAGACGTAGACTCCACTTGGCAGACTACTACTATAACGATCCTAGTGATCTAAATAATTCCGACATTCACTGTCTCAAACGCTTCTTTGTTAGTTCCAAATGGTTTAACGACTAAGGGTGATTTTTGAAATCCTGTGGTATCACAACGGACCAAATATTGGTCAAAGTGTGTTGGCCTTTTCCGGTCAGCCCGCCTCCTTAACCTAACCTAGTACGTGAAATGTTGAGCTGTTGAGATCGATGGCGAGTTGATGTTCGTGAATTGAGTCTTATACTCTCGGCTTCAGCTGCCACATTCTCGTCTGTTGTCCACTAGCATACCAGTCTGAAGAACCTAATGCACAAACTTGCGTACAGCTAGCGCGGTGTGTGCTTCATTTAAAAAAAATGCACTCTTTGGGCTACACAGCAGTCACTTTGGAAATAAGTTTTCAATTTTTCCCAACGTTGTTCAAGCGTAAAGCGACTCATTTCGTGACTCAATCGTGACGTTCTGTCAAGATTTCGAGCGGGAAACAGCTGTCAGTGTCAACATAACCTATGATTTAAAAAGAAACCACTAGATTTTATTTAGATTTTATGTTCGTTTTCCCATTCAAACATAGGTTTCTTGAAAGTCAACTCTGAGTGTCCGAGCTATGTAATCGTTTTAGTATGTTTTGGATCTCCAATTTTGGTTGTGATAAGTTGGGCCAGTTTGAACCTTTTTTCAAGTTTACCTTAAGTCTCCGTTTTCTATGATGTCTCATCAATTAGAAGCTACGAGGGTTTTCAAAAACCACCGCAACTGCTAAGTTCAAGCTTTTTGTTAGGAGTTAGTCAGCAACTCTTACTTCATCCTATAAACAGTACTGTTCTATCGTCTATTGAAAGGGAACATTAGGGGACTTATACCTTTCCACCGGGAAAGGCTCCCATAAATCTATACATGAAGTCACGTCAAGTTTACATAAATTCATACTTCCAAAAAATCACCAAATGTCGTTGAATTATCTGTTTTGTAAAGCTCGGAGATCATAAGCAATATTCAAGCCGGATTACCAAAAGAGTATATAAAAAATACTGGATTATGACTTAAGATTGTTAAAGAACAATGCAAGCGTTTTATTAAAGTTGGAGAGGATTAAAAAGGAGATACCGGTGCACATTGGTTTTGAATGTCTGAATATTATAATGAGAGGGAAATATTAAGTTGGGTAAAGCATTCCACATTCGTGTAGTTCGGCAAAAGAAATCTCTGAATTCAACCGTATACGTTTGAAGTTGGGCTCAAGAGTAAACTGATGAGCACTCTCTACTGTGCGAATATTATGGTTAAATTGTTTAAGGGGAGGAATAGGTAAGGTTAGGTTAAAGTGGTTGTCATTAAAGCGTCTGACACACTTAGACCATTAGAGGTCCATTGTGATACCACGATCTAATAGGGAACAAAAAGGTTTCCTACTAGTTAAAACCATTTGGAGCTTCTGATGAAGCGAAGGAGACTTTTAATGTCTGTGTTTATGAGATCGCTTGGTTCAATATAGAAATATTCTCCTAGATGAAGTTTGCGTCTGTAAGAGAGAGCAGGGCATGTACAAAGAAGGTGTGGGATTGTCTCCACTTCCTCCTCGTCCAAGCAACTCCTGCAAAAATCGTTTGATAGTACACCGAGTCGTGCGGCGTGTCTACATATGAGGCAGTGTCCAGTTATGACAGCTATTACGGAGCTGATCTGAGATCTACTGAGGGACTAGAGACATTTTGACCGTTTCAGATGCAGTCTAGGCCAGATTTGTTTGGTCGCCATACAAGTGGTAGTATTAAGACATCTTGTGTTTGATTGTTCCAGAGCGATTCGTTTCAGCATAAGTATACATACTTGTAGCTATGGGCATACCTATATTTGCCTTTTCGGGTAAGATAGGCATTTCCGTTCCAATTCTGGCGAGTTCGTCGGCTTTGCAATTCGCTTGTGACCCGGCACCCAGAATAGAGACGATCGACAGTCTTGGGCTGTAATGGAGCTTACAGAGACTGATGCGAGGGATTTCAAAGCAGCCTGACTATCTGAGAAGATACGGAAATCCGTGCTAGATACCACGTTTTCTTTAAGCCAAGACAATACTTTCTTTATCGCCAGAATTTCCGCTTGGAATACGCTACAATGGTTTGGTAGGCGGAAGGAGAGACTAAGGTGTAGTCCATCTGAGTACACTCCACCACCCACTCCGTTTTCAGTCTTCGATCCATCTGTAAAAAAGTTTACTGATTTATTTCCTGTCAAAGCCCCTTCCTCCCAAGCTGACCTTGAGGGAATGGTGACTTCAAAGTTTTTATCGAAAACCAAAAAGGGAGTGATGTAGTCAGAGTGACTTGGGAGAGTTCCGAATAAATTCAGAATGGTGGTGTGGCCAATAGAGTTATTGGTCCCTTGAGAGATGGCTTTGAGACGTATGGCTGTGCTCGCGGCCATTTGTTTGCTGCAAATATCTAGGGGTGTCAGGTTGAGAAGGTGTCGAGCGGAGAGCTCCGCTGATGCACATACACGCTGAACGTTGAACTCTGCTTAGTTTATCGCGATTTGTCGCTTTATCTAAGGCCGTCCACCATACGGTCACCCCGTAAGTGAGTATCGGTCTGATGACCGCAGTATATAGCCAGTGAGTAATTTGTGGAGACAAGCCCCACTTTTTCCCTACGGCTTTTTTACAAGAAAAGAGAGCTACCGTGGGGAGGAATACAACTGGCTATTTCAATAGAACACTGTTTATAGAAATAACGGTAATATAAAGAAAGACAAGAAACATTTTGGCAGTTCTCGAGAGATGTATCACCTATAATTAATTTTTTTATGGAAATTGTACTAGCTTTGGACGAATATACTCGTACATAGCTTTTATAGATTAGAGACAGATCAGAAACGGTACAAAATTTCTTGCAATGTCGAAGGAAACCTAAACCTAATTTAGTAGCGTTTTGACGACTTGGAATATGTGATCATTCCAGTCAGGTGGTCTGTGATACACATACCAAAAACTGAGAGCTGTTCGGTGTTCTCAATACAAGTGCCGTTCATGGATAGCGATATGGCTTTTACCACAGAAGACAGTATTGTCTATACTTTAATTTTAATCTATTTACCTGTTGTCGATGAACTTGGGCTCTAACATTGAAAGTGCAAATGGTGTTTCATTTTTTCCTAAGAAGTAAAAATGATACAGTAAGTTTAATTTTTAACAAACGAAGCAAAAAAAAAGTCAATATTGTGCCGTGAATGAGTTCAACTCGATATTTGTATAGGTTAGTTCGATTCTAGTCACTAATCTACTAGATTTAAAATTTAAATTTGTATGGTAAATTTTCGAGATTTGTACAAGATTATGAGTAAGTCTGATCAAGTCCCAGTTTAGTGCTTGGTGGAAACGTAGTATACCTAAAGCTAAGTGGATACGATTGGTAGATCTTACAATATTGTCAGACCTGAGAATGTCTGACAATTATCTACCAATGAGCAATAATTTAAGTTGTGTGTGTACATGGTTGGTAGAAAATCTACCAATCTCTTACTGACAATTTTTTTCAGGTAGCTGGTAGATTTTCTGACCGTGTACACACACAACTAATTGTCAGTTTTTGTTGGTTATGGAAACTGCCTCATTTGAACCTTGTCTGCAAATTGTCGGACAATGAAAAAATTGTATGATGCTACGAGTAAAATACGTTCGTATTCGTACGTATACGTTCGGCGGAATAAAACATTGACCAAGTTGACAATGACAATGCAAATAAACAATGTGAATCAACATAGTGTGGATGTATCTTTAAGTAACAATCCACAATTCAATTTTTGCTCAAAGCATCAGCGTTGGTATATGACATGACTTATGAATTAAGTCGATGTATACAGAACAAATAGAAATTGTCGAAAATAAGTACATCCCTTATAAGTACATACTCGTATGTATATCGTCGTCTTTTAAAAGTAACCCTCTAAGTTCATTTTGAACGAAAGTCAGCTTCTTTTTCTCATCGTTATTTTAAAGTTGACGATGCATAAGATGTAGATTTGTGAGTTTGAAGAATTCTGTTAATCCCCTCAATAACGGATAAAACAAGACTGGACATTCTTATCCCTAATGACTTTACATTTCTAATTAATTATTCCGAAATGTAGGTTTGCTGAATTTGTCATTAATAATAGCAATAGCTTTTCTCATACCTGTTTACATGCATACATACATACATAAATATCGCACGTGTTGTATAAATTATTTTGTTTCCCTTCGATCAATAGTATTTTGACATTGAAAGTCGAAAGACTGCTTGTGTTCACGTCATCATTTTGTTTAGTTGTGTGTGATATTTTACTTTTTGTTTTGTTTGTTTATGAATTTTATACCGCTTTTAATATATTTTAACCTGCAGTACTTTTATTTGTCAAATTCTTTGGTAAGTTAAACAAATTACAACATTAAAAACAAAAACTATTTTTGTTAGACTATATCGGACTCTAAATAATTAAAAGAAAAAAGAACATATGAGTATGTCAAAAAATACATTTTAACAACAGATTTCTTAGCAATGAAAATATATTGGAAAAATTTAAAATGAATTTCAAAGAATGAAATTTGGTTGAGAAAAACTTCATTACAAAATTCGCAGAGTCTTACTCCCGGTGAGTTGTCTCGATCCGTTGACCTTTCGCATCGGCTGTAAAACTGAATTATGAAATTCGCCAGATGAACTACATTGTCGATTCCTAAAATTACATTATCATTTATGAACTTTCGTATCGACACTGTCAGCTACAGACATTTAGGCCTAGGCTTTGATAATAGTATCGCTATCAATCAACTAAATCAAGCATCGTTATGAGTGGTTAGTACTTAGATGGGGGCCATTCAATACCAACCGTGTGCTCTCTCTTTTTTTTTTTTTTTTTTTTTAGATTTTTGGCTCTCCGGTTGCGTTGTTAGTTGTCCGTTTTCTATTAAAATTTGTTAAACAAATACTTTAACATTCAGTATGATAAGCTTTTGGCTTACATTTTTGTGCTTTCCATTGTTTATTTTCGTTTTTTTTTTTTTTCATTTAATCAAAAATTCACTTTAGATTCGTCTGGAAATTGCATGGAGTAGGAATGGATTGCGAATTCAGTAATACCATATAAGTTGTACAAAATGTCGGTGGTGCAGGGATTGTTACCGACATTCGTTCAACTTTCATTCGTCGGATTCAGTAATAGCAAAAGTTTGGAAATTAATATTAAACTGTCACTTTAGCTCATTGGCCGAATTCTATAATAGAGCCGGATTCGGGCCAAGTACCTAAAATAAACCTTTTGCTCCGCACTTTTTTTTTTCATAAAAAAAATTAATTTCCACCGTAGTTACATTATTATTTCAATAAATGCATTTGTTTCAAAAATTAAATTTTATTATGTATTTCGAAAAATTTCATTACCAGTACCCGGGATACTTGCACAATATCTTAGTTTGATCTTGGATACAAAATTCGTTTAATTTAAATAGGATTTCAAAATATTATTTTTTTTATCAAATTTTCTTATACAAATCTTAATCAAATAAAAAATATTTGAAAGTTTTTGTTTTTATGAAGTTAAAGCAAAATTAAAAATATATTAAAATTTTATTTCACATATATGTATATAGTTCCCATGACCGGAATTGCTCCAATACCCCACCACAGAATTTATAAACGTTTTTTGATCAAGTAATGCCACACAATAGATGGCGGATACCGAAATGAAAGCATTGTTTAATTTGCCCTCAATCTTCCATAAATATAAAATTTCTATAATATAGTTAAATAAAAAACAAAATAAAATTTTTTGACATTCACTTCAAAATTTAACATTTAACCACTTGGCCAGTTTCTTAAGCTGCCCATACACCTGAAACATATTGAGAATTCAAGCAATGTTTTACGTGTAAAACTATGTTTTTACACCGAATATTAGCTTTTTAAAACATGTGTCTAGAAATGATTTTAAAACTTGTTTCATGTGTATGGCAATGTTTTTACACATTGTCAGTGTTTTCTTGAAATATTTTCTGTTTAAATGGCTGTGAGGTCATGTATCTCAACCAAATTTTTATAATTATGAAAAATTAAAAGTGCCAAAATGTTTGCGGTTATAGATGCATGGTAATACCTTTGTATATTATATATAACCTATAGTATTATCATGGAGCGTGATTTTATATTGCGAACTCTAGCCTGGTGGTGGCGCTAAAATTAGCGCTAGATCTTACAGTGGAGAGTAGGATAAGATACAAAACAAGTAGTAAAAAAGAGAATATTTTATTATTAAACTTAGCAAAGACAAGTCTAGCAAATACTGTCCCTATACTTAAGATGTCGCCACAATCTTTCATCTTCTTGATGTACTATAAGTTTTATATACAAAGGTTATACCAAACTTTTGCTCAAAATTGTGCTCTTATTGCTCATACAAGTGTTCATCATTAATTTACAATCTGATTTTCACTTTTATCTCGATATATTTTGATTACTGCGACCAGTACTAGGAATGGCGGGGACCTTCAATCTTCTGCGGATTCTGATGGGCAAAAGAGGATAAGTTTTCATAACTAGAGATATTCTCGGAAGATTTGTCAATTCCTCGCAAGAGGGTGTATACACTCCTGAAAAACTTTTTTGTAGCAAACAAAATTAAATTATTTCCATGTATTATTAGTAAGAGCAAACATTGACATTAATAATGGAACACAACGATCCACAGCAGCTTCAGCTCATTTCGTCACTCTAAAGCGGATAAACCTAGATCTTTGTGAAGAATTCTCCTCAGGCTAGTGCGTGAAATGTTGAGCTTTTGAGACCAATAGCGAGTTGATGTTAGTGAATTAAGTCTCACTCTCGGCTTTGGCAGTTACATTCTCGTCTGTGCGCACATTACGGAGACAATGAGTGTTGTCCACTAGCATACCAGTCTCACGAATTTTTTGCACAAACTAGCGAACAGTAGGCACTGCGTGTGCTTCATTTCGGCTGAAACTTCTTTTAAAAAAAAACTCACTATTTGGATTTCACAGCACTCACTTTAAAAATAAGATTTCAATATTTCCCAAAGTTGTTTAAGCGTTATTCGTTCCGCGGAGTTATGATACTTACTTTCTGTCAAGATTTCGAGCAGGAAACAGCTGTCAGTGTGTAAATAACCTACTGTTTAAAAAAAAACCATTAGATCGCTTACCCTGTATGTCAAACGTTAAGTTTAAGGCCTTAAAACATGTTGAAAAACTTGTGGTATGTGTATGGGTCACTTTAAGAGGATTACCCAATATTGAAAGGTAGCACAAGTCGAAAATAATGAAATTAGCAATTCCTATTACTGAAATTTTTTGTCAAACTGGTTCATCCATCCTATATTTACATATACAGTATGAACTTGGTTAACGCAACCCTCGATTCGCGCAACTCCTCGATTTTCGCAACACGAAAATTGAAGCACATCTTTACTCTATAAGTGCTAGTTTTGAAAAATGTTACATCAATTAATGTGTTTATGCATCTGTTCATTAAAATCAAAACATCAAACCAACAAAAACGATTTGTTTGGTTTCAATAATTTTGTTTTATAACAGTTTCGTTAGGTATCTCTAAAAAAAATAAGCCATTACAACTACGAGTATAATTTTGTATTGAAAAAATATAACTCAGTGCAACAACCTCGGTTAATGCAACTGCCTTAATTTCTACTAGTTGCGTAATTCGAGTTTGTACTGTAGTAGCTTTTTTTGCTTAAGTTGTTTTTTGTCTTAAGGAACATTGTCTCGACCCGAAACAGTTAACAGTATTCTTGTTTCCGAAACTGACTTCTATACACTTTCGTACCTATTTATTCAGAAATTACTTTTTACTACCTGAACAATAAAAAAAAAAACACTTTCTGGGTTGGTAGGTGTCTTGATGATATCTAAATCTACTCCTTCCTTAAATGAACTCCATGCTTTTCGTCACGTGCAAAATGATCCTCAATCTAAGTCACTCAGCTCCCCGTTATGAAACTTTCTTACTACGTACACCTATACATATACAGGGTAGGCCATCAGTGACAGCTGGTTCCTGCTCGAAATTTTGACAGATACCTCCGCGGACCAAAATGAGTCGCTTTACGGTTGAACAACGTTGGTAAATATTGAAAACTTATTTCCAAAGTGAGTGCTGTGTAGCCCAAACAGTGCGTTTTCTGAAAAGACGTTTTGGTCGAGATGAAGTACCCACTGCGCCAGGTGTACGCATGTTTGTGCGTAGTAACTTGTAAAACAAAAAATAACTATGTGATGACGTATTTTCTGCTGGACGTAGAAAATAGCACACACTCGAAACACTATTGAAAAACTAAATTTTAGGAGGAAAAAAATACTTTGCAACTTTATTTTATTTACCTAACATTTTGTTGATCGACCACAATTCTTTAGCATTGCCTCACAACTTGGTGGTAAACTTTCCATCAACTTTTGGCACCTACTCTGAGGAAGGGAGCTCCACGCTTCCTGAATTGTAATCCAAAGTTCCTCCAATTTTTTTACTTTAACCTTAACAACATTCCATAGGTACATATATTTTCTATGGGGTTAAAATCAGAACTTTGCCACGGCCATGTCAAAACCTCTATGAATTCATTGGTAAGCCAGTCCTTTACAATCTTTGTTGCATGTTTTGTGTCATTTTCATGCATAAAAATCCAGTTTATTGAAAAGTAAATGGTTTCATATTGTTTCTCAAGATGTTGAGATATGAAAATGTATCCATCCTACCGTCTTTTTTTTACCACCCCAAACCATCAGGCTGCTTCCATCGTGCTTTTCTGTGTTCAAAGTACCTATACCTTGAATTGTAGGCTTCATCTTAAGGGTTATGAAGTTTTTCCGTCATATCCGATTCGATTTATCTTAGTTTCATCTGTTCATAAAACTCTCTTCCAAAATTTAACATCTTTCCTTAAGCCTAGTACGCAGATCGAGACAAGACAAATTTTATCTCTACAATTTTAATCTCTACAAAACTTTTCCAAATCTCGCGCAAAAGTTTGAAGTTGGAGAGATGAAATCTAATTTAATGTGTTTTTTAGTGTATCTCTGGAACGGGTTGTCTTACAAAAAGAAAAAGAATTTTTCCCGATCTGCGTACTAGGCTTTAGGTGCGTTTTGGTGAAATTCAACTTGATGTTCTTCTTATAAAGTTTTTTATACAGTTTTTCCTTGCTAATGCGCCCAAATATTTGAACACTATTAGTCGCCTTTTTAGAAGTCTACTCGAATTGTTTAGCTTAAATTCGGTCATGATTCGGGATGATTAAAATGATTCGACCTTGCTCT
The DNA here is from genome assembly GCA_963931855.1 of Philhelius festivus. Classification (NCBI taxonomy): domain Eukaryota; kingdom Metazoa; phylum Arthropoda; class Insecta; order Diptera; family Syrphidae; genus Philhelius; species Philhelius festivus. Next base: position 76,334,990 of record OZ007556.1, on the reverse strand, counting down.
TACTCACGATAGTCCTATCAGTAGCGCTGCCAGATGTCCCGGTTTACCCGGGACGTCCCGGATTTGAGACATAAATTCATCTGTCCCGCCAGGGCAACTTTTTCCCGGGTTGGCGCTCAAACTCACAAAATAATGCCTAATGTACTTAAATATCTTTCACTGATAAAGAACAATCGCTGCATTGTGATTAAGATGTTAAGAAATTGCTTTTAAAATTTCAATCAAACAAACCTAACTTAACGAAGAATGTATTTTTGTAAACTGACTTCTGTCATTGAAATTGACAAAAGAAAAATATTTGCAAATGACAAATGACAAAAAAAGCCGTTTAATTATTATTAATTAATAAAAGAATTTATTTATTTTGATTTACACGCATAGGTATTATGATTTTTTATTTTGTCCCGGGCAATAGTTGAAATCTCGGGATTTTTCATTATTTTAGCCATTTGTCCCGCCGAGGTTTAAGAAAAATCTGGCAACCCTACTATCAACACGCGTGGAAGTTTTTCGGGGAGGGGGCATTCAAATTGTACTTTTTATGTGCAACTGAGGGTCAGTTTTTCCTTGAACATTTCAATAATTGCGAAATTTGAGTTGGATTCTTTCCTTGTTTATTAAGATCAAAGATTAAACCGCTTTTTCTAAGGTACAATGTTTGTTTCTTCCCATATTTTGTACCAACCTTCGTTAAATTTGCAAAACAATTAAAATGAACAATTTTTGTGCGTAACTAATGAAAATTTATACCTACAAAATAACTGTGATATTTCTATGTCCATGTCCTATTAAGCTGTGGAAGGCATACAAAAGGAAACAACAAAAACCTGTAATTGATAACGGTTTAAATTAGATTTTTATTTGTCATTTCATTTGTTGCCAACAAAACACAAAAAAAAAAGTTCAAAAAACATTTAGGCAATAGGTACCTACCTATAACGGAAATGTTTGTTCCATTGCATTCGCCATGTCTCGGTCCATGGCTGTAGGCATTATGTAGATCGGAACCTATGTTGAATTACCCACATGATTTACCAATATTTCCAATAACACTGCTCACAATGCTGTTTTTTGCATAGGTACTTTAATTAAAATAGGTGAGCCAAACCTACCTGTTATACCTACCTATGTATGCATAGGTACCTACCTACTTGGAATTTTTCTTATGACTTATTGAAGAAAACAAAACTTCCCCCTCGCTCCTGGCAGCACAACAAACCCACGTTGAACCCTTGGGGGCACCAAATTTCATTTAAATCCATTATTAATTCTCAGCTGTGCTAGGTAGGTATCTATTTACCTACAAACCTAAGTAAAGTAACATGCCAATGCTACATACATTTCTAAGATAGATATGTAAGTAGATACCTATAGAGAAACATGTGAGTAATAGATAGGTATAGCATTAGGTTCCTAGATACCTACCTACTTCAAGGCAGACCAGGAGCAGCAGGAACTTTTGTGCATCTCTCTATTCCCAGAACAACCATTTAAGGAGTTATGCTTCGTGTTGGTCTAAAAGGTATCTACCTACTATTATGACCATAATTTGGGCAACTACACCCCCAAGGGGTCTCATTTTAAAAATAAAACCTACATAGCACATACATATGTACATACATATGTACACATTATAAAAACAGAAACAATTTTTTTATAAATTGCATGCATTGTAATTAGGTAGGTAGGTATGTACCTTAATACCTCTGCATGCATGTGTGTTGTGTGTGACACCCTAATAAAAATTTGTTATGAAAGAAGAAAAATAATTGAATGAATAATAATGCCAGCCAACAGTACAAATTAAAATTTAAAAAAAAAAAGCAAAAAGTAATTTAATCCATGCATAAAAACAACTCGCATAGTCTGCCTCAGAGCCTCAGCTGGTGTATCTGTATGAATGGATGTTGTGTTGGAGTTCATTAATTTTCCTTATAACAAAACTTTTTAGCTATGTAGTATATACGTTATTCTTAAATGTGGCAACGTTGCTAGAAAATAAATACAATTCAACAAAAAAAAAATTGAAAAAAAAAATCTGACTTCACCCGGGGGAATTATTTATATACTGCGAAATTGGTATGTGTTTGTGTATACAAATCATATTGAGTATAGATGAGAAAGAACGATAATAGCAAGTGTGGTGAATTTCGAAAAGATTTCCCCTCCAAACGGGATATTAGATTTGTGTTTGTGTGTTGAGTCGTTGTCGCCGTCGTTCGTTTGTCATTCTAGTCTGCAGAGGCGGCCATCATTAATTTCACACACATTCTCATATTCTTTAATTCAATTCAATGAAAAAGAAAGAGATGCTTAGATGTTAGGAAATTGTGTTGACTCTTTTCAATTTTATTCGGCCATCTTGAAAATTATTAAAGTTGTCTCATTCTAGTTTCTGCAGGAAAATAAAGCAAAACGCACTTATTCAAACTTGGTGAAGATGGTGAGATGATGATTAACTGTCGTCTCGTTCTTGTAATTCTGCGAATCGGTTTACAAATGTTACACTCTTCTTTGCGGTTCATGAAAATGTACTGCAGTTTTTATCTCATCTCACTCATATTTATTATTGTTATTTTCATTTTGTTTTTGTTTACTAGCGATTTCGGTTGAGTGGCCAGTGTGGAGTTCGTTCAGGAGGAATCAGAGAAAGAGAATCAGCAGACAGACACAGCGGACGACGGTGTCGTGTAAAAGAAATTGAAGCAAAATACATATCACAACTTCCTGGCAATTGATGGATTTGGATTATTATTAGGTGAACATTTCAGCTGTTTCGTGTGGCTGTTAATCACACAACAAATTAAGTGATGTGAAACAAAATTCTAGTTAGTTCCGAGAAGAGTTGAGATATTCCCGCCAAATTGAAGAAAACAAAAATAGAAAGTGCCACATTGTTTTTTTTTTCAATCACAGTGTTTATCTGGTATTGCTATAGCTGATTTAGGTAATGGCTTCTTTTTGTTTACAATGAAGTCTTCGTTTCGATTAAAATTTTCATGTAAATATACTTTTTTTTTTATTTTTTTAGAGGATTCCGGAAACAGTTTACCCACAGGGTGAGGGTGATATCAAAGCAAGGATAATGTATCTTTAATGACAATTCATTTAATTTGTTTATTGCCTGCAGTTTCATTAGTAGCATCAATCTCTTGGTTTCGTCTTGACATGTTGGTGAATATATACCTATTCTTTTATCTGCTATTTTTGTACATCTTTTCGGAAGACATCAGTCATTAAAAGCATTTTACGACGATAATGGATAACGTTGAGTTGAAAAATATCAATCATGGGGAAATGGCACCAGAATGTTGGAGTACCTACGTCTTCAATCTCGTTTATTGCATTTGTCGTTGTTTGCATTCTTGCAATTCAGAATGTTCCGCCACCTCTTCGGCGTGTATACAAACCTTATAAAAATCCAATAAAAAACAGGTGCTCACGAATAAATGCTTCAATGTTGGCTTCCATTGCGTCAATCGAAGCGGACTTGTCGCTATAGACATGAGCCTTAACATAGCTCCACAAAAAATAGTCTAGAGGCGTTAAATCGCACGATCTAGGCGGCCAATTGAATGGCCCCAAACGTGAAATAAACTGTTCACGGAACTCGTCTCTATATTGGTCCATTGTTACGAGTGTTGTAAGGCATGTGGCACCGTCTTGTTGAAACCACATGTCATCCAAGTCAAGCTCTTCCATTTTGTGCAAAAGAAAAGTTTGTTATCATCGGTAGCGCAGTTCTGCTTGTTCACGTATCCATTCAACCAGAAATGAGCTTCGTCGCTGAACACAATTTTTCGATAAAAAAGTGGATCTTCGGCCAACTTTTCAAGAGCCCATTCACCAAAAATTCCGTGTTGTGGTAGGTCGTTTGGCTTCAATTCTTGCACCAGCTATATTTTGAAAGCCTTCACACCTAAATCCTTCCCCAAAATTTTCCATATAGTGGAGTAACAGAGGCCCAATTGCTGCGAACGGCGACGAATCGATAATTCACGGTCATCACTAACACTGGCCGATACATCTGCGATATTTTCCTCAGTTCGCACTCTACGTAAGCGTGTTGGTTGTTTATGTTTATGTCCAACGATATAAATTTAGTGCGAAATTTAGTCACAATAGCCCTAATAGAGGCCTCAGTGTTTCGATTAAACTGACCATAAAATGAAAGAAGCGTGCGATGAACTTTCTTCAGAGCACGCATTTTGATAATAAAATTCAATAATTTGCAAGCGTTGTTCGTTTGTAAGACGATTCATGGTTAAATTATAGACCAAACTGAAGATGTTTGACAGTGACACAAAACTCGAAACGTGCGTGAGCTGTCAAAACCAGTGTTGCCAAAAAGAAAATAGCAAAAAAATCACCCTTTATATAGCCAGATTGGCTGCAAATTGCATTCCAGCCAGCTTACTTTCAGTAATAAAAATGTGCTAAGAGTTCCTCATTGATCCAGTTTCCTGCGCTAAGTTACACAGGATCACTGTTTTTTTCGTGACATCGTGCAACTTGAATCGAAAAGTTATTATCACCATTTTACAACAATTATTACAGCACTGAACTTAAACAGACCTAAAATGTTGGTTTAACATACTTAGTACCTATCAAATTTTGTTGATTTCGAATGCCTTACTTCAAAGTTCAAATTTAATTTTCGATTCTGAAGTCATCTGAATCTAAATTTTGAAAACTTTATTCGGTGTATCATCTCAACTCCTGTTTGTGACAACTCGCAAATACGCGAAAACCATTTGCAGGTGATTTACAAGATTTAGGTATATCTCAATTCAAAGTGAGATCTTTCTCAAATTTACGAACACATCAACTATTTGCAAACACGTTAACCTAATAATTAAATTACAAATTCAGTCAATAGTTATACATACATATTCTATAAAAATCTTTCCATTGCCGTCCATTGTTTCTATTTTTTTCACTTGCCCAATACACGACAGGGCTTGTTATTGTTTTCGTATAGAAGATTCAATTTAAACGAATCTAAAAATGCAATTTATGCATGAATGTATGTACGAGTATATCCGTGTAGGGAATTCTTTATTTTTAATAAAGGCATTGATTTTTCTTTGTAAACTTTCTTCTAAATTTTCATAATGTAGCTTTGGAATTGCTCAACAATCATTCTCAATTTCTTGCTTCAATTCTGATAGGTAGTTTTTTTTTTTGGTTTGTGATGTTATAAATCGTTGCATACATTTTCAATATGTTTAAGATGAGGAGGTCACGCAGGCCATTGATTCTATTGACCCCCTAGCTACTTTTCATTAGCTTTGAAGTGTTCTTAGGATGAAAGTCATATTTCATATTGTTTACAAGAATACCTTTATACACGGGCAGATCCAATGTATCAATTTTAACCAAGGGACCAACGCCGTGCCAGTAAAAATCAACCAAGACCTTATATGTAATTCCAACACCGTGTTTGATCGTTTTAACAGTGATGAACCCTGGGATTGTATGGACGCCACACATATTTCTATCCACCAGATCCAAAACGACACAACCTAAATTCATAGGTCCAAAGTTTTTCCAAAACTGAAGTGGCTATTTTGTCTAAGTTTTGTGAAGAACTTCGGCATATTAATGCATTTGTTCTTTTATTCGTCGGTCTTTGGGCACTCTCATGAGAAAAGTCCTTTACGGTTCTTGAAATATTAATGTCATAACTTGTCCTTAATTGACATCGAATGGCACTTGAGTTCTTAAAGGGATCCTTGGTTGATTTTCGGAAAATAACTGTCTTCCTTCTTATGGCGTTATTGGTAAAATAAATTTTATTTTTCTTAATTTGGATCTATCAAAATGCCAATTTTGGCAAATTTTGCATTGCATTGCAAAGTAAGTATAAGTAATTAATTAATTTATTTACATTCAGTTGTTAACAATTTTATACAATAATTCGAATTTATAAGCTATGGCTATGGCTATGGCTATGCCGTCAGCCAGGTTGAAAATTTTTTAAACGTTTCTAATAATTGTTGTCTCGATTATGAACAATATAAAAAGAAATACTTAAGATTCTGGAGTATTCTGCCATTATCAAAAATCTATAATTGTAAATCTCTTTCAAAAACTTGCCTAACCTTTTCCAGTCGTATTCATTTAGGATGTAGATAGTTTCTTGTAAAGTAATAGTATTTTTTTTCCGAAAAATGAACGTCTTTGCAGATTGAATATTGGACATATACTGATAAAATGAAACCAATATTCTTTTGGTTTCAAGTTATATAACGTACAAAATTGTTCAAAACTACCATTGTAAAGGCTGCCGTTTAATCTCAGAACTTCACATCTTGCCTTAAAGGTTAATGATATTTCTTCATAAATAAGTGATGAATCTTGAAAATAGTTTCTGTCACCAAGATTGTAATTTACTGTTAGACTCTCGTGCTTTCTCTATTAATGCGTATCGGATAAAGTTCAGTTGCTCCTTCAAAAGGTTTATGTTGTTCAAATCAACATCTAACATCTCTCCACAAGCATTACCAATAGATTGGCATCTTGCGAACCACCTTGTTTCCTTGTCCTTGTTTCGCAACACATATAATAGCGTTTTTTTAAAGTCTTGATACTTGCTGCAAATTTTAATTATATAATCAGCTTGAGATTCAAGCGTGCTTGTCAATAGTTTTAGAAGCCCAGTTTCTAAGTATATTGCAAAGCTGGCTGTTTTTTTTTTTAGAGAGGGTTGAATAGTTTCTTTAATAAATTCTTATAACATTTTTCAATGACCCCAAATTCTTCTGCTCCCCAAACCTGAGAAGCATAGCATAAGATTGATTTTACAACCGAATCAAAAATTTTATATTTTGTTGATAGAATTATGCGTTTGTTCGAGCCTATATTTCTCCGTGATTGATTTACCAAGCTTTGCGAGCTGTTGGCTTTCCAAGATAGATGTTTGCTGTAATATAATGTTGGGTTCAGTTTTAAGCCTACATATTTAATCTCTTTTGTTGATTCTAGAGGAGTCTAATTGTAGATCCATCTTATTCCATTGTGAGCGTTTAAAGTTCGTGCAAAGACAATTATTTTGGATTTTTCGGCGTTGATAGTTAGTTCCCATCTCTTACAGTAGGTCGATAACGGGCAACGTTGTTGAGAGTTGTAAGTTACTAGGTCCTGGATCTCTTTTTCCTTTTACACTACCAAATTTATTTTATTTATTTATTGGGCAAAACAAAATATATTTTTTAAATCTAAATTCTTCGGGAAATTTACCATTTTATGTACTTAGTATGACAGCTTACAAATCTGGTTTTAGATTTGTTTAATTTAGGTATTTCAATGTTGAAGAAAATTATTTGTAATAGAAAATGGAAGCAATTTAAAATGATTCGGTAAATTGATCCAGCACATATATATCTCTTCTCAATGTAGAAAAATGATGACGATCTTTTTTGACATAATGACACCACAAACAGAAATTATACGAATACAACGACAAAAATAATCGATTTGAAAAAACATTCCATTCGCCTCAAGAAAATGAATCTTTCAATAGAAATGTGAATTTACCAATGTAAAACCTAATAAGTTGTATTTTCTGTGCTGCGAGCTTGTTAGATGTTATTAACTACTCCATATCCATATTCTGTTGTAAACCATTTTACTGGAGCATTTCAACAGCTCAGAAATCGCTTTCATTTGGAAGATGAGACTTCTTTTGTGCTCGAGGAGCACCAAAATTCATTTACCATGTCTATTTATCTTTATCTTTTTTTAATTATTTACATTTTCTGTTCGATTGTAAAAAGAAACACGGATATTTCAAAACGATCAAAATTTTTAACCGACGTTTTTCTTAAAAAACAAAAATTAATTTACTAAAGATACAACCATTAATGGTTATACAAAAATCAAGATTTGTTGTCTTGTTTCTTTAAGGAATTAATATAAATTGGTTTTCAACACTGACAGATCTAAGTTACGTCAAAAGATATCTTGACAAGAAACTGGATCATTAAACAAAAAATTTAAACCATTTTAAATCATTGGAGTCCGAGGAATAAAAACAGTTTATGGCTGATCTGGTAGTTTCAAGTGTTATAAATTTTAAGAAATATTCGTGCGTAATCCATTAAGGCATCTGTATTAAATTCAGTTTAATAGAAAGCTTTTTTTCCAAACTTGAATAAGCATTACAGTAAAGAGTTCAGTTTCGTTAAGTTTGAACCTTGGTACAATTGAGCAGTTATTTATTTTTTAAAGTCTTCCTCTTCCAAGAACCTTGGGTTTTGTAAAATATTTACATTTTTAAAAATGTTTAAAATATAATGATAATAATTGGTATAAAATGGTTAGTTCGTTGGACTGTCATGGAAAAGGTCTGTGATTCTTAGAGTATCTCTTATCATAAAAGTTGCTTAGTCGTGTATGGATTCGGAAGAAATAGTAGTTTCCAAGCTAAAAACACCAGGAAGAGAAAGTCGGACTCCATGCTGAACGACAAAACCCACATATGAACGCTTGAGAGTCGTAAGCTACTAGACCCTGTTTCTCGACGAGATACGCCACACCAAATTTATTTTTAAATGAAAATGTAAAAGTGGTGTAATCCATTTTTTTTTTGTCGGAATTGATACTTTTGTTCCCCATATGTAAATCCTTAAATATTTAAATTTCTCAAAATGTGACTTTAAAGTTTAAACCCATTGAATCTGAAAATTAAATAGTACATATGTACCTACACTTAAGATCGATTTAAGAACGAAAATATGCAAACAAAAGTAGGTTACGTACAATTTTTGGGTTCACAGCTTCAAATAAGAAACTGATTCCTTTTGTTTTTTTTAATTATTCCTCTATTCGAATATTTTCTTCAATATTTTTGAAATTTATAAAAATCTTAATTACAGTCAAATTGCCTTTTTCACACATATTTATATATTAATTAATTCAAATAAATAAATTTACAAATAAATCTAATAAATATCTTGTTTTTTGTGATGTTCTGATTTTACAGGCCGGTCGATACACCGCAATCATATGCGAAGGGTGGTATTGGACCGCCACCCCCGCAACAACAACCCCAATCAAGATCGGCAACTAGTCCGCTCTCACCCCCGCGCCCAGGACCGGGCGCCACAGCCAACACCTATCCTAAATTCGCGGACGTTAATGCAGTGCGCGAAGCACCTCACCGTTACATACAGCAAAGCTCGTACAGTATTGGTCCGGTTGCACAATACCGCGAGAGCCCATACACTCGAATACCTCAAATGCCGCCAGCCCAAGTCCAAGACTTTCATCGTGCAGCAGCGGCGGCAGCAGCAGTCGCGTCTTCACCTGTTGTCGTTTCGAGCAGCAACAGCCTACCAACCCTTGTATCTGGCGTACCCACCGCCAGTACGATGGACGGAACGGTGCAATACTCGCACGCTTCATCCGGTCAGTTACTTGCGAGTGTGGGTGTAGCCGGAGGAGGCAGTGGTGGTGGACCAGTTGGGGCTGGAGGTATGCTAGCCGTTGGACGTCAACGCATACCTGGTGTAATGCTCTCGCATTCACAGTCGCCATCTGTACAATATGCGACAAGTGATTACATTGTGCATGCGCGGCAACAACAGCAGCAAAACCAGCAAGCACCGCCCGATCCAGGGGGACAACCTTATAAGAAGATGAGACTCAGCGACTCCAATCACCTGCCACCCGTTGTTTCAAGTATGAATGCTGCCGGTCAACAAAGCATGCCTACGCAACCACATCCGCACTCGCAACACCATCAACAACATCAGCAACAACATCCGCCAACGCAAGCCCCAACGCAGCAACAGCAATCGCTCCCCCAACAGTCGCAGCACCTTTCGCAACAATCATCCCAACAACAGTCCCAGCTGCAGTTACAGCAGCAGCAGCAACAGCAACAGCAAACACCCACTTCATCCCTCATAGTCAATCGCAGCTCACATTTAGTACAGTCGCATTCGCAACAACCTACGGTTCCCCTTCCACCAACAAGCATGAACAGCAGCCTTCTCAACAGCGGCCACCAATCGGCGATTATCAATATTCCAGCGACACAACAACTGAAGATCGAGACCCGAGAACCACAGCGACCCCCGCAGACGACTGAAGCCTACCATCCCCAAGTAGAGGCGATCTCCCCCACACTGCCAAATGAAATCGTCGAAGAGCGTCGTACAGCCAAGGAAGACTTGTTGATGCAAATTCAAAAGGTCGATCAAGAGATCGTTAACGCCGAAAACACCCTGGCGAGTCTAACCAAGAAGGCAGAGTTGCTTCAGGAAGCCTCTAGCAAACCCAAAAAGGCAGAAGAAGAGAAACTCCTGCAACCTAAGCGACGCCATCAAAGTTTGGCTCAAAAGATTTACGATGAGAATCGCAAGATCGCTGCCGCCCAACATTCCATTTTGAGTTCGCTAGGTCCACCCGTTGAGCTGCCACTGTATAATCAACCATGCGATGTGGAGGCCTGTGCGGAAATCATCAAACGCCACCAAGCGACGATAAAGTCGCGTTTGTTGGAGCATTTAAAAAAGGTAAAGCACGACCGATACGTCTACAACACTGGACTTGTGGAAAAATACGCCCAAGCGTCTCAAGAATGGCTTAAGCGGGTCGAAAAGTCTGAGTCGAGCGCTAAGCGAAAAGCTCGGGAAGCAAAAAACCGTGAATTCTTTGAGAAAGTATTTACGGAGCTGCGCAAGCAACGCGAAGACAAGGAGCGCTTCAATCGCGTCGGCTCCCGGATAAAATCCGAAGCCGATCTGGAAGAGATTATGGATGGACTGCAAGAGCAGGCCTTGGAGGACAAGAAAATGCGATCCTATGCTGTGATACCACCACTGATGTATGACGCCAAAAAGCGGCGTGCAATCTACCACAATGAGAATGGCGCTCTGTCGGACATGGTGGCTGACTACAAAGATCGCCAGAATGTCAACGTCTGGACCGCTGGCGAGAAAGAAATTTTCAAAGAAAAATTTCTCCAACATCCGAAAAACTTCGGAGCTATTGCTGCGAGCTTGGACCGAAAATCTGCGCAGGATTGTGTTCGCTACTACTACCTCAGTAAGAAGACCGAAAACTACAAGCAGTTGCTGCGAAAATCCCGACAGCGAACGCGAAGCTCTAGAAACCCTCAGAAATCGCAACAAGCTCAGTCTCAATGCATCATCGATTCACTGACGACTGGGGTCACGACTCGTCTGCAGCGTGAACAACAACAAAAGACTGGTGGACGTGATCGTTCTTCTGCTTCACATTTGTCGTCGCATAGTTCGTCATCGTCTTCAAACACTTCGACGGCGACGACGACGATACCGACGACAACATCAGCGTCCACTACGACAGTTTCTTCATCTATAGCCTCTAATAGTTCCACTACAACAACTGCGAGTAGTTCGGCGGGCGCTTCTGTAACATCTTCAAAAACTTCTGGTTCCTCGACAACGCCTACGACAACATCAACAACTGCGTTGCCCTCTTCATCCAGCAAGTCGACAAGTGATTCATCTGCACCTGCAGCAACAACAACAACAACAACGACAGCATCTGTGACAACATCATCAATCACTACTACGTCTGTCACAAGTACCAGCAGCTCCAACTCATTGGTGACAACGTCGTGTACAATAACCTTAACAACGGCAGTTGCGGAACCATCAACCACCACTACCACGACAACCAGTGCATCCGAAACTTCGGATTCTATTTCGAAAACAACCAGCGTGGACCGGAAGTCGCCTTCAACTACAAACACATTGGTTTTGAACTCAACTACCGGAAAAGATGGAAAGTCCGAAACTACTGGCAATAGCTTATCGAGTACTGAAACCAATGGCCCGAAGACATCAACCACTGTGGATGTCATTGGTGAGAAATCAGGTTCCACCACGAGTTCCACAGAATCCAAGGGTGTCGAAGACAAGACTGGTTCTGTGTCATCGAATATGCCGACGACTATTGAAAAGGATGTGTCTCAGCCACCCAAACCAGTCACACCCAATGCAGCTGGAAATGGCAACTCCAAATCTCCTTTCGATGGTAGTGGAATGTTAGTACAACAAAACAACAGTAGTGCATCGATGAATTCAAGCACACATGCTGCTGGAGCACCAAATGGCATCAAAAGCTCATACGCTGCTGTGTATGCTTCTTCCATTAATGCAGCAAATGAAGTTAAATCATCGGCAGTGATAGGAGGAGGGACTGCAACTGACAAGGACACCGTTGCTTCGTTGAAAATGACAGAAAGTGGTCTCATTCTACCAGGACAGAAAACAAAGGCTACCGATGCTGATGGTGGCAGTGATAATAACTCTGATGTTAGGTAAGTTAGTCAAAATTATTTAAATTTTCAATTCTTTTCATCCCAACATTCATAACAGCTCATGGGGTGGAGGTGCAACGCGTAGCTTTTATTTGTTTTTCCTGCAAGGTAGACACTATTGGCTGAAATTCTACTTACCATGCTAATGAGAAGCTAACACTGATACTCTTATCACATGGTCTAGTGCATTTGTTTCGCGAATATTCAGATGTTGGCAGGCAAATTATGGCAAATAATGATCTTGATTTACTTGTTTGGGTGTTTGTCGGTTTGACAGGAGCGATATTGGAGTGGTTTAGAGAAAATTTGTATATTTTAAAAGATTATCTACATACACTCTACATGACTGGATTATGTTCTTATTTTATTTGTTATTTTATCTTTTGGAAAATACTTAAAGCTTTTATCCCAAATTCTATGAATATGAATATTTTTCTTCACAAAATCTTATTTGTTGTGAAATACACAAACAAAAATAGAAAATGAGATTTGGTAGGTGTGAGGAAGAAGGAAAGTATTTAATATGAAATGGGTTGAAGGAAAGGATAATGCAATCATGTCATTTCTTCCTTGATGTACGGCCCAAGTTTTTGTTTTTTTTTTTTTCAGCCGGTCGGTTCGTATGAAAGAAATCATTTACGTATGTAAGTCAGTGTCTGGCTGCACTTGGGGAATGATAAAGCTTGTTCCAGAATAATAAATAACTTTCTCCCACGCCATATTAACAAGCATGGAAGACAGACTATGCAGATATTTGTTTTGATTTTTTATATGATAGAGAGTTCAACTTTCTTACACATATTGACGAGATTTGTGAAACAATGGCCTAAAGAATTCTGTGACACCTACTTGACCCGATCTCTATACGTAACCTTTGTTCGCTCTTCCTTCTTAAATACGCTTTATCAACAAATTCATATATTCGAAATCGACAGCATTCAACGTCGTTTTCTTTGTTTCGCCCTTCGTGGTTTGCCTTGGAATAATTTTTTGATTCTACCTCCGTATCGAGACCGACTTCTATTAATTTACTTAAATACGCTGGAAGAACGAAGAGCAATAAGTGACATTATCTTCCTTGATCGAATTCTTTCAGGATCTTTGACTGCACAACTCTCTACAATTCCATCTATTTCAGCACTAATTCTAATTAATCCTCGTCATTTCTATCTACCCACCCACTCTACCTCTTAAGGCTCCAACGAACCTATTACTCGCATGCTTCAAAGGATTAATTTTAACATAAATTGTTTCGACTTCCATTCCTGGTAACATGCACACAGGAATGGTTGAGAGTTGCAAGTCACTAGGTCCCGGTTCTCTTCGAGCTGTTGCACCACCAAATTTATTTACATATTTAATTGTTTCGACTTCAACCTTAGTTCACCCTGCCTGAAACCCTGTTTAAACCATCCTTCAAATTCACTCCTATCCCAAATTTATATAATAAGAGCTATATTTAAGTTAGATTTAAAATTAGCTTGTACTAAGCCTAAGAAATAAAGTATTGCCCTCACCAAAATTTAAAAAAAAAGATCAAAAATTTAACAAAATTAATCCCGGTAGTTGCTACTCCATAGCCATTTCCAATCCAACGTGGTCAACATAAAAGTTGTTGAAAGCGGTTTGAACGATAATTTGTTTGCTGTTAAGCATCAGCTTGTTTGCAATTTTCGACAAAAAAAATGTATGTTCTTCGTTTTCAAAATGTTTTTTTTTGACTGTTTAATTATTTCGGCCAATCTTTCACAAGAAATGCGAAATTTTGTCTTTGCCTACTATTGACAACCTTTGCATCATTTAATACAAGAGTTTAATTTATTCGTGAAATGGAAGAATTTCTTGCATACTGTATACTTGTCACTTTTCAAATTTTTTCTTAAGTGGGTGAAACGAATTTAGTAGAGAGGGGATTTTTCATTTTTTTGAATAGTGAAACTTTTTGCGTTTAATGAACTGAACTACCTAGTAGTGTAATAATGTGTTGGACTGTCGCGCTGTAAGTCTTGGTTCCCAGCCACTGTCTAAAAAATAAATCAAATAATTATCATTATCATTGTCACTGCGAGCTTAAAATTAATTTTGTTCAAAGTAAAGGATCTCGTTCATAAAGCAATAATTATTAGGGAACAGAATCATGTTCTTTCGATATATTTATCAAAACTATTACTTATTATATAGAAATTTGTAAACATAGCTCCCGAAAATCGAAACTAAATACAATAAAACATTGGATGACGGACGTGAAAAGAACATGTTCTTCAGGCAAAATAAAAACAATTTTCATATAATACCTATAAAAATGCACTATAAACAACTGAGAAAAGACATTTTTAAACAGATATATTGGGCCGTACCAACAATCAAATTAAGAGACGACTTTAATATTTGAGCGAAATGGACCATTATTTAAAGATCTCTACAAAGTTAACCATACATGTTATGAACTTAATATTTATGTGAACTCTAAATTATGAACCATTTATTGTACGGAACCTAAAAAATAAAATGCAGCATATATGGTCAGTTATATAGAGTCCATTAAATAATGCTGCATTTCGCTGAAATATTAAAGTCGTCTCTTAATTTGATTGTTGGTAAGGCCCATTATCAAAAACAATTATATTATGTCAGTCTTATATTAATACGAAAAATGGCAGTTAGGAAATGATATCCTCCTGTTAAACCTAATAACGAAAAATGTATACAAGTTTAAAGCTTAGTAATAAATAATATTATAGCTACTGATAACTTAGAAATATGTAATGTTCTAAACACGTTTTTCAAGATGTAGCCGGAAAATACAAACAAATCTCCCTAAGACCTACAGGAGTAGAAGAGTAGTCTTACTTAGATCCTCAATCAACTTCCTCGTTTTTTCTTGGGTCAGTATTCGAAACCAACATAGCGAAAGTAATATTTAGTCTGAAACCTAAAAAATCAAATGGGCCTGATCTGGTTAATAATAAAGTCTTGTAACGAAAACTTTATAGACATCGTCGTATCATTCGAATAGAGAGCAATATGCCTCTTTAAATGCGACGATAAGTGAGGTATTACTTTGCTCCAAAGTTGGTGTTAAAAAAGGGTCAGTGCTTGATCCTTTACTCCTAATAGATTACATAAATTCTGTTTTTAATTTGCCACTAAATGGAATATTGTTGCACTTGCGGACGACCTATCTCTTACCTACGCTGCAGCCGATATAGTCCACGTTAAGCAAAAAATGAACATGAACCTAATTCATTGAATCTTTGGTTCAAATATAACATAACATGGTTCTTAGTAGCAAATCTAAATTCATGTCATTTTCGCTTTCAAAAACGTATAATCTGAACCAAATAGAATACCAAACCACAGACTGTGATCGACTAAATTGTAGTTCCGAGTCTCTAAGCCTTGAATTGGTGAGCGAATACAAATATTTAGGAGTTACACTGGACACTAAGTTAAATTGGAAATGTCACATTGTTAAAAAATACCATCTTCGTAAGCTTGTATCATTGAATCCCACTCCTTGCGAAACTCAACATCAGTTGTAATTCATAGAGTAAGGACGGAACACTATATAAATTTTGTTATTATAATGACTCCTATGTCAACTTTTGTATGTCAACACTTGATTCTGGCACAAAGTGTATTAGGTACAATCCATCTTCATGGTTGAATTGCTATGTTTTCTTTTCTTTACCAGTTAAAAGTATATTGTATACGAAAATTGTAAAACATATCATTCTAAATTTTGTGAAATATTGTAACCTAATAATAATAAAATCCATTCATATTCTGCGAGTAAGGTGCCAGTTATAGCTATCATTGAAATGCATCATTGAAAATTTTCATTTCGATTTTTAAGACAAAAAAACTGCAATGGATTTAATTGGTACCAAAATGAAGCTAATGAGTAGTGGAATTTGTTTACTCTATAAAATATAGAATTCTGATTTAAAAACCAATTTTATTATTTCACTGATAGAAATCAATTTCAATGAATTTCGATTCTCTTTCTATTTTCAAATGTCAGTTTTGCTTTCAATGATCAACTCTAACCTCAAACACATAGAATTGGTTGTTATCAGTCACTGACAGGGTCTTTTACTGAAACCAATTTTTCAATGATTGCTATAACTGGCTTGTCAAAAAAATGAAGTCAGCATTTCACTGATTTGTTCCAATGATGCATTTCAATGATAGCTATAACTGGCCCCTAAGAATTTCATAATGTTGCTTTTTTTTTTTAAATAAATAAATAACAGTCGGAAGGATCTACAGTTTTCTGTCGAATCTGAACGGCACGGCAAATATGGGAAACACTTCATCATGACAAAATATATTCTTAGAGGATTTTGTCAATTCCTCCGTAAATCGGGTGGACCTCGGACTCGGGATATCCAAATGTAACAAAATAACCATTTCGACAGAGAAACAATTTTTAAATAGTGTGATACAACAACTGGTCATTAAACAGCTTTAATTCTATTTCTTAACCGAGGGTAACAGTAAATAAATGACTTCCATAAATAAAGATAGATACATCGATCTGTTGATTAAAGAGATAAACTTTGAAATGTCGCTCTGCCCTCTCATATACAAGTTTGTAGACCTGTTTGTTTAGGAGTTGTTAATGCAAAATTTCATTTCGAGGTTTCTTTCTTCAAATTTTCTTTAGGGTATATATTTCAGTTTATAAAATTCTAGAGTTTTATTCATCGGTGCTGAAAGTCCGAAAAATGTTTGCACACATTCTTTGAGCTGTTCTCCATACATCAGTATATCATGGTACCTATTTTTTGAGAGTATAATCCACCGATCACTTTTTCTTTGAATTCCCACTTAAAATAGAATTGTCTCTCAACTGATGGAAACAAGAAACTTGCAGGGAAACCCTAGTTTTGACCAAACTTTCTGCACTTCTATGAATTTGTTTTATCGAATTGTTATTTTTGTTTGTTTTAACAGCGTTATTAATATTTTTATTAAATTTCTATTGTAGTGAGCCGAAAAAGAAACACCTTGACTTGGAAACTCCTTCGATTCCTGCCAACTTAACAAATGACACTGCAAAACCAGTAACGTTGAACGATAACATTTCAACTGAAAATAAAGGTAAGTGTACAAAGTATTTTCATATTCTTTGATTTTTCTGCTAAAGCCCTCTTTTAAGTGAAATTGTTAAATAATCATCGAATTAATATTCCTTTTTTGTGTATAAAAATAATAATACACATATATCTGTGAGTAAATTTTTTTTTAAATCTCTGCATCATTATTTAATTAATTTAATGAAATTGTCACTGTGAGGCATTCTTCATTTATTCATATTCTCTCGTTCGGTTTCCTTTTTTCTTTTTGTTGAATGTTTTTTTTTTGTTTTTGTATCCTCCTTGTTTTTAAGTATACGGGAAAAGGAGATAGAATTTTAAATTAACTTTATTGACAATTCGAGAATGAATTCAAATTAAAATTAAAAAGGACGAGCGGCTATTCATCAAAATGTAATAAAATGTTCTTACATACACCACCAGGGATGGATGATGTGCTGCACAGAAAACACTTAACTCACTGGTTCATTTCCGTTATTTTATATATTTTTTTTTGGTTTTGTTTTATTGACGAGGACTTTCTTCCTTTATTTTTATTATTTTTTTTTTGTACTTTACTTTGGTGTTTACCCACCGCAATGCTTGGTTCTTTTTACCAATCAACCATCAAACCAGAGAAATAAAAAGCCGGAGAAAATAGAATACAAAAAAAAAATCTCGCCAGTTAAAAATATTTTAATTAACTGCCCAGCTCCGTTGAGCATGAAATCACGAAATTCACTCAGAAAGAAAGGGCCTAGCTGGAGCAGGAGCAGGCCAGAGCTGAAGGTGAAGGTGGAAGTGATAGAGGTGGAGAAGGAAAAATTGAATGAAGGGATGTGGTTGATGGATCGTTGGCGAAGAGGTCCTTGCATTTTTATTTGATTTAAGGATATTTTAAAATTCCATAAAATATCCATATGAAGTTTGGTAGGGGGAGGCTGGGTATGAATTGAGATTGACTGGAGTTGGTTTGGCATTTCGGTTGCTCGTTTCGGTAGATTGCAACTACTTTATTCCCCAAACAGGACGATTGGACACAGTTCTCTCGTATGAATATAGAATGAGAAAAAAAATAGTAATAAAATGTTAAACCGTCCTTCTCTCCATTGGCGACCACCAAATTAAAACGCGCAGTTAAAAGAACCAATGAGAGAAATAATACAAAAAAAATATGTGCCTTCAGTGGTACATATCCTTCAGTCCCTTCGAGGGCAATTTGTAGTTAAAAATATATAAAATTAATGAGTGACAGAACAGGAAGTATAAATGCCTATAAAATACGAAACGCACGCCAAGTAAAGGATTTCATTTTCCTGGCCCTATGATATGGAAAAAAGTTAATTAAATTCCATTTTTTAAATATTCATACAAACAAATTGTCAATTAATTAAAAATGTTATATACATATGTATGTGTATGCATGTATGTGAGGCTATGCATTTCTGCTGTAGAACGATGTCAGATAAACGGAGGGAGAGATAGTGTAGTCGAAAAACGTGGGCATTTATCCTACTAATATGAAATTCTCTTTTTCGGAACATTTGAGTTCTTATGTATATTTTTTAACGCGCTTGTTAATTTTGCTGTGCTGGTTTTTTGATGTGACACAGTTTGTCGTTAATTGAAATACAGATTTATAAATGTATGCTTTGATTCAGAGAGTAATGACTTTTGTTTTGCTGACAACGCAATGACAGCTAAAAATAGTTTCTGACTTACGGACCATAAAAGAAACTGATGATTGTAACCTTAAGATTTGAACTTCCATACAACAAAAGTCCAACCTTGGAGACAAGGATCTTGAGTTTTAACTAGATACTTGTAATTTTGTTTGTCCTAGAATTCAGGTCATGTATGATCTTTTCCATTATTTTACAATTCGATTTTCTTTTTTAGATTAAGAATTTTTCAATTTGTTTTATATACAATTTGACTTAAAACTAACTTATTACTAAATTAAATCATGCTGGTTCAACAATAGGGGCCCAACGTTCTTCATTTGGCTTTACATAGTGCTATTTGCTTACAATATCATATTATTGTTTTCTTAATCTAATTCATGATTTTTTATATTAACTGTATAATCATTTTTGATGAGTGAGCGTTTTATCCCCTGTAGTACTAATTGTTGTTCTTCTCGAAAAAGGGTGCGTTGTCGTTATGGATGATTTCTACAAATTGATCGTCAGAGATGGCTCGAGTGTATAGATACCTGTCACTAGACTCTAGTTCATGCTGGAGGAGTTGTTGCACTTCTGTGTTGGGATGATCTTCTAGGATAACGATGATTTTTCCGGAGAGCTGCAGCAAATACTTGTCCAGTGGTATTAACTTTGCTTCTTCGTACAGCTTTCTTGTTGGTATATATTTTTTACAATTCGAACTGCTTTCTCGTCCAAGAGTAGTTATCGACTCATCAAATCCCAGTGAGCAGTTGAAGCTGGGATATATAAAGAAGCTAGCAGTCGAGCGCTGTCCCGTTATCATCTGTTGTCGATAATTTTTGTATTTTAAAATTAATGATCTTTTATCGTTAAGCATTATATGAGAAATAATTAAAATAAAATTTTGACTTTGCAGACCGTGGGCGCCTTTTGATTGGCCTTACATTCTCATACATTCCTATGTACGAGTTATGACTGAAGGAATTGAGAAACTTTAAAATTTTTCCTGAATTCCAACAACTTAGATAAAAAAGAGCTATTCATAAAATAATCTTAGAGTATTTTACTAGTTACTAGCAAGAGGCAGTAACAAAACAAGTGCATTCCTCTACGTGTAGACTTTGATTTTCTACATTTCAAGACTATAAACGACTTAGATGGCTTTAATGGCTATCAAATATAAATTATTTGACAGCAGATAACTTCTATAAAATTATAAAATTGATAATGTGTTCTCTTTTGTCTTTTTGCGTTTCTAATTTACGCTTGGTTTGTTTTGTGGATCACGTTTCTTATTTAGGTTTTATAATCTAAGTTGTTTTATTAAACAAATTTCGCTCTTTTTTGTTTATTTTGAAAGATTGCTAGAGTTAATGAAGAAAAATCAGTAGCGAAAGGAAACTGTGCAAAAAAAATTTGGCGGTATCACTGACAGTTGTACTTAACAGATTGCCAATATAGTTGAATTGGGTTGAAGCGTATCACAATGCCCTGCAAGTGTTAGCTGGCTCAATGATACTTTCTACTCATCATAATCCCTTCCAAAGATAATTTTACCAAAGGCATTTCGTTTTTAAAGTCTTCTTTTTTAAATTAAAACTTACAAATAACCAATATACATTATATTTTTATAAAAAAAATTTAGCTCCTGATTATTTGATAAATTTTTCAATGGAGAATTTCTGGTCCATAGAAAATTTGATAAGGATCAACATTTTTGACAACCGTAATATCAAGTTTATCAATAGATCTATTCATAATATATCTAAAATCTAAGATAATTTAAAGTTCATCAATTAATTCATTCATTAATTAATTCTTGACAACCGTGAGAGTTGAGAAAAAAAACTAGGGTGTTCGGTTTTCAAAAAAATGTTTTAGTTTTAAAAATGAAGAAAAATAATTTTGCGTTGTTACTCAATATTTCATCTGATCAGGATGTTGAGTACAACAAACATTTAATTTCAAATATAAAGAATAACTTGCAACATGCGAATCGACAAACGACAACAAAAAAATAGATATAAAATCTTATGTGACTTTTGATAGTTTGGTCGTTACCTTAACTCGCCACAGCTAAATACCTAGTTCTACTTTAAGGCGAATTCAGGGCGACTCCAGGTCTACAAAAACACAGAATTTACTAACCATGGTTCAGAGTTCAGGTTTTTCAAAAAACTATTTAGGTCGACCCCAGGGTGACTTCAGAGTTCAGAGCTCAGCTAACAAACCTAGTGTTAACAATCACGCAGATAATATCAACAATAGATGGTGTCATTATTCAACATTTATTTGTATACATGGGTACTTTGTAGATAGGTATAATAATATACAGTTAATCAAAAAAAAAAAAATATATGAACAAAAACATGTGAAAAAACCTTTAAGTTGCGCTGACTTCAACAAAACCGACAAAACAAGTATTCAGCTGTTCACACGATGAGCAGTAAATGTCTAATAGGACAATAACGTAAAATAAAAATGCTAGGCATTTACATATGTATGTATCTTATGTAGGGTAATTATTGAACATTTTGGAATCTGAATGTTTGGGATCAAACATATATATTTTACAGAAGTGTACTCGGTTATGTCTTTTATTACTAGTTTTATGGACAAAATGTCAAAAAATTGACACTTCAAAAAATGTTATTAACTGTCGTATTCCTACTCTGGCTCTGAGCAGTCTGACAGCCTTATTATAGCTATCAACTAGATACTTGATACATATCAACAAATTGATTGAGTTGGTATTATGACTATCAACTATCAATCCTTTTTATCGACTGTGAATTTAATTAGATTTTATCATTACTGTGAATAATTCTTTTGATAGACATGGTATTACGGATATCAACAAAATAGATACATATCAATTTTCTTATCAACCACAAATTCTTGATTGAAACGTAAACATACAAATTTATTCGGGATTTTTAAAAGCGAACAAAGTTAAAAAGAATGTTGACTTGAATTGTTTTTTGAGGAGTTATAATGAATTTTTTATAAGAACAACTTTTATTTTCGCACAAAGAATTAACCTTTTCGTGGCCGACAAAAAACAAATAAATATTTCAAATGCGAAGCGTCGAACAAATAAACAAAACTCATTCACAATGAACTTTTTGATAAGTAGATATTCACAACTGGTCTAAAATTACTAGTTGGTACCCATAATACCAAATTATCAACTAATTGATAGAAATTATCGACTATCAAGTTGATACTCATAATAGGGCTGTGAGCGAGCAGAGTAAATATGAAACACTTAAGTACGAACTTTCATGTGATTAATATAGCTAATGTCGTTTTTATTTGGCAATCCGGACTCTTCTGAAAGTGTTCACTTGGGAAAAGATGACAGTTCTGATTCTGAAAAGAAGAGAAATTTTCTTCTGGATTTGAAATCAGAATCGAAACCAAAAGCACTCACACATTCATATACTTAAACGTCAAACTCAACAGCTGTGATTTTTTGTATGCTAATTGTGCGAAGTGTATTTTTCAACATATATTTATTCTTGATTTTCATTATTGTCTACATTTGATGTTTCACATATATGTACAATAAAAAAAACTTCAGAATCATCAGAATCAAAAAAAAGTGTTCAGTTGGGATTCCGGATCGGAGAGAGATTCCGGATTGCCAAATAAAAACGACATAAGTTTTAGCTTCTGCGATTACCCTCATCCGCCATCTGAATTGTTGGGTTAGTTTTACTTCCCAAGTGTCAAAACTGACGTATTCGCCATATCACTCCTTCTGATCTTTTATTTTTGTCGGAACTCATAGAATAAGAAACAAATTCGATATTCTGAACGATCCGAGCTAAAAAAAGAAGCAAATATTTTTTAGAATTCATGTTCTGCTCTACATTGTCAACCCAGGCCTCTCGCTGTACAGTCCAACTCCAAGGGGAACTACATTAAATGTTGATGCTTAAAAAAAGTAGACTGCGGTACTGTCATTGAGGCTTTTATAAAATTTATTTAAAACATTTTCCAAGTTTGCATAATTTCCATGTTTTATTTAAAAAATAAAAAAGCAATTGGCACTCTGTTTTTTTTTTTATTATTATTTAAATTCTATTTATATCGCTTAACTTTTCTGTCACTTGCTGAAAATACAATTGAGCATTTTTTAGTTTTTTAACTCTTCAGTGTAGGTCTTACTTTCGAAGCTATTTGGGAGTCAGTATTTGAACGAATTTTGTCAGTTTTTAGAAAGACACTGTTTTGTGGTTCATTGATTTTTCAGCGGTAATTTCCATAATTGTTTAAAAAAAAATGGAAAATTATTTCAATTGTTTAAGACTTTGTTTAATTTTGGCTTTTGTGCTTATTTTTAAAGGCCTTTGTTATCTTAAGATTTTGTTTGTTAAAAACATAATGGATTCATTTTTGTCAAAATGTAAGAATTATTTATTTTAATAAATAATATGAAAAAGTTGGATTGATGTTATGGATGGATGATTGTTAGTTTCGCTAAGTCATTAAATTCTGTTTATTAAAAGAACCAACACTACACTCCTTTAGTCGAATAATCAGAAAGAAACAGTAAGTTCTTCTTATTCGAATTTTTTTTTTTCGAATAACAATATCTCCGCTTAAATCCGTCACAAGAAAGCACTGTTATTTACCTCAATAGAACTCGAAACATAGTCATACACAAATTTAAGTTTTGAATATACGTAGTTAATAGTAAAGTTATTTTATTTATAAAACAAAATATATTTCAATTTCTACACAAATAAATTTAAAATTTCAATTGTTTTCTAAAAACGCTATCAACTTTTCTAATGTTCACTTTTTCCTTGCTCAGTACTTTGAGAGTTTTCTTCATTTGCATGACACATTTTTCGATGTTTATGTACAAAATAATAACTTGGAAACTTGCTGCCGCACGTCTTGCATGGATAATATTGAACGTTCATGTCCAACGGACGTACTTCTCGTCGTTGCAAATCGGTTGGAGACACTTCCAACACCACAGGAATTGATTTTTCATCCTTTTCAACGTCCAAGCACACGGGTGCTGCTGTTGCTGTTGCTGCTGCTCCTGCTACTGCGATTGCAATAGGACCCGATGAAATCGATGAAGATGATTTATTACTACTGGCACAGTCTAGCGAAAGAGGATTCAAATGCCTCTTGGCATGCTTCTGATAGCAGTATTGTGACTTGAAAGTATGCTTGCAATATACGCAATTGTAGATCTCTCCAGTTTTGGAATTGGAGCAGTTTCCGGAGCCACCACCTTTAGCACTTAAATCCTCGCTGTTCTCGGACTCTTCCGATTGCATTTGCCGCTGGCTAATTGTCTTGGCCATTTGCTGATGAAATGAGAACGATACACTTTGTTGAGTGCGTTCTTGAGCGGGGGCGAATTGTAAAACATCGGGCTTATGGCCGTAAGCGTCGTTGAGCACACGCCGAAAACGAATCGGTCCATCACAGCTTGCCACATCGATTATGGTTTTATTTTCGACTTCGCTTTGAACGGATACTGCTTCCTTGGCTACAAGTGGTGTTGGTTGTTGTGAAGTTGTTTTACTGCCACGATGCTTGTCACTGGATCGCTTTGATTTATGCTGACGTTTAGGGGCTGCTGATGTGTACGATGTCGATGGAGGTGAAGAGCGTTTGGAGAGGGAGTCTTCCCGTTCGCTGGGTGTTGGTGGAGTAGGTCTAGGCGATGCTACAGCAATTGATTGTGTATCACTTTCAGATAGTTCATCTACGGTCGGTTGCAAAACTGGTCCAGGCACAAATGTTTGCTGTAGGCTCTTGAACGGTGTACCCGTGATTGGCAGGGATACATGCTGCATTGGTGGAGCAATAAATCCCAAATTCGGAGCCGACGCTTTGCTGGCAATTGGACGAATGATTTTATTGTTATTGGTTGTACTTCCTAAAAAATGTCCATTACTCAGATATCCTTCAGATTGAGCGCGCGACAAAAAAACCCTTTAAAGATATAAGTTTAAGAAAACCACACGGAATCTGGCCGAAATGTATAGTGAAATTTTAATTTACCTGCAAATCTCTAGTGCCCGCGGCATGTGCAAGACATGAGTGGCCAAAAGAACACCAAAAATATTATCCACATTTAAATCTAAGTACCCGGTGTACATGTAAGTCAAAAGCGGAGCAAATTGGTCCGCAGTCACATTGGTTAAGAATAGAACCATATCTTGAGAAGTTCCTCCTCCACCACCAGCACTTTCGTCCAAACGTATTGCCGAACGTAAATATCCACTATGCATGCTCAATATAATACTATGTGCAACAAATCGCACACCAGGCGAAGGTCCAACTTCCAGGACAATATCCGGAGGTGTGGATGCCAATGTAGGAGGCGGAAGTTGTGGCATCGAAGCCGTAGAGTTAGTCGATGAACTTGTTAGCCAATTAGTGAACATAGTTTTTTATTCCAATGAAAACACGGCAATCACGGCAACCAACTGTACTACCGTTATAATAACTCAATTAAAACTGAAGTCCTGTTCACTTGTCTGTCAGTTTTTATACGATAAAAAAGAGGCATTCAATTCAGACGTGAGAGGTGGTAGTTTGGGATGGTAGAAGAAGCATCTCATGCTCGTTTCACGAGTGGTGCTGTCGTCAGGATATGCCTCTGTTCCATCTTCATAAATTGTGTGTAAGGACTCGTTTTACTCTCCAATTTTTGAGAGAGATTCTGCGCGTTCAAGGTTTT
Organism: Philhelius festivus; assembly: GCA_963931855.1. Taxonomy (NCBI): domain Eukaryota; kingdom Metazoa; phylum Arthropoda; class Insecta; order Diptera; family Syrphidae; genus Philhelius; species Philhelius festivus. The sequence continues at coordinate 76,309,208 of OZ007556.1, read as the reverse complement.
TTTTTTTTTTTTTTGGTATTTCACGTGCTTTGCGATTCTCAATTCTGCATTTGAATTCTGATGGAGGAACGGTTTGTTTACCTTTCTGTGGTTCCATGTTTTTTTTTTTTTGAAAACTCTCCCCTTGATTCATTTTGTTTGAGGTTTATTTGTATTTCTTCTTTCAATTGATATAATTTAATTTGATTTCTTTTGGTTTTTGGTTAAACTTGCTGTTGAAAGCGGGTGCTCTTTTGGGAATTTTTGAAGCGTGTGTACTTGTTGTTATAATCGATGTTATGATTTTTAAATGTTTATTTATAGTTGTGTGTGTTAGGTGAACAACGCTAGAGAGTCTCAATTAAGTTTATCTTCTTTTATTTTTTTTTTGACGGCTGAATTAGGAGAAGAGAATTGAGTTTGGAATGGAGATAATAATAGTTTTTTTAACTATGTGCCTGGAAGTTCAAAGTCTTTTGAATGCATTTTTGTTAGATATAAAACATAATAAATCTAAAATATACCTATTTATATCAACATTCTCGTAGGTCATCGAATAACATTTTTAAATTAAAAAAAAAAAAAAAAATCAATTTACTTTAACCCTAATTATCGTTATAGATGAACACAATTATTGTAATAAATCTAATTTATCATTTTATTAAGGTTGTATTGAAAATTTATTTTGTGTGAAAAGATTTGCGATTGTTGTACCTGTAGTGACCGTAACGAACAGATCAAATAGCGTAGTTCAAACATTAGAAACTAGTGGAAAATGATGCGGCAGGGAGAAGAACTAAAAAATTGAATTTTGTTTAATGAGTATTGTGAACTGTAAAAAAAATTCATTCCGTCTTTTTTTGTTCTTTATAATTCACCCGCGCTCACGACACGACTCAAAGACGCTTATTAAGGACACTTATAATGTTAAACATAATACCGGCGATGGGAAAATTAGGGGGAGGAGAGAAAGGAGGTGTCGATTGATTTGAAAACACAAAAGGTTTTGATCCGTCCATGCTCAAAAATAAAAAATAAATTGTCTTTTCAAGATTATTATTGATTTATTGTCAAGATATAAAAAGTCAAATAAATGTATAACTTATTTCGGGTTTAAATAAAAAATTGTTCTTTCATTCGCAAAAAACAAAAATATACTTGGAATGAATTTAAGATTACTGCGCAGAGTGTTTTGTTTCTCCACTAGCTTTTTGGTGTTGTTTTTAAGCAACAAAATGAGTTAAAAGTAACTCTAAAATTCTTTTAAATAATAGGCTAAGTTCTAAAATGCATCAGGAATGTATGTATTTAATGCAGTCATAAGTTCCGAAAATCAAAAAAATCACGAGTTTCTTATACTACGTTTTCACCGTTTTCAGAGTAAATCCGCTAGAGATTTAAAATAGATCTTGAAGTGTTTTCACCAAAGAAACTGAGATTTATTTGACGTTTTCACTCTGTCTTGTCATTCAATTGTCAATTTGGACAAGAGAAAAAAAAATTGCAATTGGATAGTAAACAGGAAAAAAACAGATATTTCTATTTTGTGTTGATTCTCAATGAAGAAAGGTGCATTCATAGGTGCGTTCTACAAAATAAGGTTTGTTTGTTTTGCAAATCTTCTGATTGTGAGAAGATTTCAAGGAGATTTATTTTAAATCTTCATTTGAGGTGATTTATATTTGTATGGTAAATCTACGAGATTTAAAGGAGATTTATGGTAAATCCACTTAAATCCCGGATTTACCTTTGGTGAAAACGTAGTATTAACGCATCCGCATGTCACGTCAGTGATGCTCATAAACTGACCAGGCAACGCATCCATTTTATTTGACGATTTTTAGAAGTAAGCTAAATATATTTTTCTTAAGTTATCATTCATTTTTGTTAGTATATCTCTTAGATATATCTATGGGCTTTGTCCCAAGTCAGTTTGTCATTAAAATTTCGGAAAATGGTTACTCTGGGATCGAACGTTATAAATAAAATAAAAACGGCAAAAATACCCTACAAAACGATTTCTTTCTCTTTCCTTTTTAGCTCCCATAGTGCTGTATAAAATGCGTTCCCAAATGTCAAACTTATGCAAATTAAATTATATACAAAGCTGCGTTCCTTATGTGCATGAAATATGTAATGCTGTCGAATCTAAACTTTTTTTTGACGTTTTGGAACTCAGCCGTGGTCCTCCAATATTCCGATATAAAAATGTATGTTTGGGTTCCTAAATATCTAAAAAAATATGGGTATGTTGGTACAAATAATGTCACCAATGCTTGGTGATACAATGATAATGCGCCGTTTAGATACCACAACTCTTTTGACTTGTGGATGAAAATAGATTTAAGATAAGTATTTGTGGACATACTCCCTAGTGGATAATTTTACACGATGAGTTCAGTCTTCGCCAAGCTAGCAACGTAATTTTTTTTTCTAGTTTAAAAATGCATAAGATCTACGGTCTGATCTTCGAGATGGAAATTTAACTTTAAAATCCCGACGACTGACTGGTTGAACACAATGGAATTTCGTAGGCAAGTGTAAACGAACCTTTTTCCGTAGACCAATTTCACAGTTTTCTGGTGAGCTCATATCAACACTTGCCACAATTGCTCTGGTTTTTGCAATGTCGTGAAAATTTAATTCTTACCTGGTCACCATAACTTTACTATCTCGAATGCTCAACTAATCCTAATCCAATTTACATCATTTACTTGCTAGTTCTTTCTTCTTTTCTATCCAGAACTTCTTTTGCATTAATTTAGAAAAAATAATGAAATTAAAATAAAATAAAATTAAATGAAAAAAAAAACAATGACTTCGAAAACATTAAAGAAAATGAACAAATTTCATTTGGTGACTTATTTTTCATTTAATTCAATAAATGGCATTCGAATGCAAACAGAATCCTCAAGCAATCTTTTCCCTTTTCCAATTCCCATTGATTCATCTTTCTATTTTCATTATTTTTTCTTTTCTTTTTTTCATAATTTTGATTTGGCAAAGTTGATATTCTTGGAAGAGGAAGCAGAAGTCCTCATCCTCAACTTCTAGGTTCGGCCTCAGTCTTTAGATATTGAACTAATGGAAATTTGTAGAATCAAAAAAATGTATATATATATATGTATGAACATAAAAAGAAAAGCAATTGAAAGTGCACCGCACTCTTTGCAGATCTTTTTTTTTCCAGTTCTAAAACATTTGTCTCATCAATAAGATGCAATATTATTTTTCCTTTGCAATAAAGAACTAATATGTATACAACAAAAAGATCGAAATCCCAAAGCGCAATCATCCAGTTTTTCACTTTGAAATATTAATAAATTTATAGATAGGTAACAAGTTATTTTGTATTAAAGGATGATGGTTGTCGGAGGGTGGGGTTAGTAGGAATACAATTTTAAAAAAATAATTGAAATGGAGACTTATTTTCTCCAAAGATATTAAAAAAAATCAACATGTTGTCATGAAAAACAAGGGGCTAAAATATCAAATTTTAATTCGGTTTTATGCAAAAATACTTTTGTATTTTTTCGAGAATCTTGGTTTGATATATTTTTTAAATACGAGTACAGAAACATTTTTTTTGAAATTACGATAAAGATTTGTATGCATTAAAGGCGCCCGATTCTGGTTGTCGATTGACTGATCTATGAACGACTTTTTGATGTGTATCTGTATAGGCGGTAGGGTTAACCCAAAACGTGGGACTAACGTATGCGTTCCGTGTAGCTTGTTACGGCAACACGTTTCATGTAGCTCGTTACGGATACACATTCCGTGCTGCACTATACCTTATAGAAGATTGCATTTAAGACTCTGTTTACATTGGGAATATTGCGTACTTACGAGTACTACATACATTAGAGGCGCTTTGATAGAGTTGTGGTGTCAACGGATTGAAATCTGCAAAAATGAACTTTCAGGGTTGAAAAATTTTGTTCTTAATTTCGGCTCCGGAAAATGTATTTTCAGAGTAATCGGTTTACATTTACAAAAAATATTCTCGATACGTCAAAATTTATTTTGTCCCTTATCTTCCAAATTATATAATGCCGAATTTCGAATTAGATGTTCTATATTCATCAAAATATAGATTTGTCTCCATCTGTCAAGCCATGAACTGGATGATGACTATGATGCCAATGGATTAAAAAATTTTGTTTTTTCCGCTTATATGCATTAACTTTGACATTTGAATTACAAGATGGGAATAATGTGAATCGGTTTATAAGTCTGAGACAGACAGAGAGAGTGAGATAAAGTACAGAAACATCAAAAAAGTAAGTGTGTTTGTGTCTATAGCTGAAAAGAGGCATCTTTCGTCTTTTTGACATATTTGGTGTGAGGTGAAAAAGTGTATTGGAATGAAGCTACGTTTCCACATTCCTCACTCAAACTGTCAAAAAGGTTCCAAGAGTCAAATTAACGTATCATATTTTCATGCACTTTTAGGGTCGTTCAAATTATCGAATATGTTTGACAAGCACAGCATGTTTGGCTTGATTTTGTTAATGTTAACGCGTCTTGTCAAGCTTTCTGGATGGATTTGAAAATGTTTTGATATTTTAGCTGCATGACAAAAGCATATTTGAGAATGTGAACGCTTGTCAAGCCTGAAGCTATCTAATTGTGCACATCGTAAGGAAATATATCAAAATGTGTTTTATAAGCAATAGCGGTAATTCAGGTTGATTAAACTATTTAGATCAATATAAGCTTTCTGCAGACTTGGAATATAAAAATCAAGTAAATTTACTCATCTTAAATTTTATCTTACTCTGAGTTTGTTAGCTATGGTCAACCTTCTAATGAGGACTGATGTTTGACAGTATGTTTGATGAATGTGAATTCTTATGTTTTTCATCCAACAAATATTCATCATGCCGTGCTTGTCAAACAAATTTGAGAATGTGAATGTCCCTATTAATGCTCCGAGCACATAGTTGTAGTATTTTGTATCAGATAACATCTCTGTTTGAAAAAATGTGGAAAAATATAATGCAGAGTTCGGTGATGCGTTCTTTTTCTAACAATATTAACCTTTTGTAATAAATAATGTTTGTTCCTCTATTTTGAAACTTAGTGATTTTCTGTGCATTTCTGAGAATTTCAGTTCAAAGTTCTTATAAAAAAAAAAATTCTTCTAAAATGCCCAGAAAATGTTTTCAATATTTAGAAAACATGTTGACTTTAGGATTGCATTATTATGTATGTTAATTGGGTACGTTCGATAGCAAAAATTAGACCGTGAGTCCCGGCACTAATTTATTTATACTTTGAAAATATTTTTTTTACAAAAATTATTCATAGACAAATCTTGACATATTATGTAGAAATAAAATAGAAATAAAATAAAAATAGAATGAAAATCGTGGACGCTCAAAAGTCATAACACCTATGTATGTATGTATGTATGTACAGCTGCGGTCAAAATAATAGCAGTGAAAATAGTTCCAAGAAATATTCTGGAAACAAAAGATAAAATATTCTGTTACAAAAATAGTACTAGAATATTTTAAAAAGTTGCCTATAACTTAGTTTGTACTAAAATATGTCAATGGTAAGATTACACTGCTATTATTTTGACCGCAACTGTATGTATGAGCACTCATACATTTTGTCTACTGTAGCTTGATAATTTATTGATTAATGAGCCTTTTAATTTTATTACCGCTCGATACGATTGATCTCTAAATTTAAGCAATTAAAACTCGCTTCTAGACCAAAGATATTAATTTTAATTAACTTACATATAAGTCAATCGGATTCATCAAATTATTTGATCGGTTCCTGGAAATTGAAATTTGGGAAGATTAATCGCTATCGTGTGTACGTGAAAAAGCCCCATAAACGAAACATAATTTCCAACAAAATTTGACGTAGTCTTTTTGAAATGTTATATTATTGATAAGAAGCCAGCCATATCACCACAACTGGCTACCACCTTTCCAATCACTTAAAATGAAATAAACAAATTAATAATTATTTTCCAATTTCTAGTTCAACCATCATTGACGATTCTGAAAACAGAACAGGACAAATGGCATTTAAAACTAATACGCCATCAAAAACTTGATTCGTCCACGCGATAGCCCTCTTGCTGTTGACTCTACTCTAGTAGCTTAGAAAGGTAGTAGATATGTCTGTGTATTTACTCTTTCCACTCTACGAAGTATGTTCATATCATTTATATGTATATTGTAGTATCTCTTCCTCAGTGTGAGAGTAATTGTTTTAAGTTCAACTAATCCCTTCACACAAAACAACATTTTGAATCGGCTTTTCCGCCAATTTCATTTCTGAAGGCCTTGCTACCAAAACAACCTTCCTCTACTCTCTCATCTACCTATTTTCGGCATCCATAAAAGGATGTAATGGACAAAACCTTTATGTGGTACTCCAACCCTCCTTTTGGTGTATCATAGATCTGAGTGACATGCCAGGATGGACAAAACAAAGTGTTCCAGCGCTTCGTCGTCGTACGAATTTTGCTGAATTGTTCAAATCCTCTAGGGAGATGATATGAGAGTCTGGACATTACTCTTTCTACAGCTCGGCAAAATCTGTCCAACCACCAATGCCATGTGATGGGGGAAATGGGTGTTGTAAATGGCATAGTATATCCATCAGTTGGCATAAAATTTCGAAAATTAGAATTTTCAAAAGCAAAACGGGAGCGAGGATGGATGGACATCGGGGACATGTCAAACGAGCGGAACTGCCAGAATGAGGAGCACCTTATTTACCCTTACAGCCGAGTTATTTATGTTGACCGTCAATTATATTTTAATTGTCATAAGAGGTCGTTGTTAACGTGTATGTAAACATGGAGCACACCGCTCGTTCCTCCAATCAACTTTATGGGTTAAAAATTGGCTGAAGTGGAACGACACCATGTCGCTGCATATTTATGCCACAGTTTTCGCTGATGTCAACTGAATTTGAATGTTTGTTCGACACAAACAGTGGAGCAAAGTTCAATAAAAATTGAGAGTAACATCTTTTAAAAATAGGAACTATAGGTTGTTGGGTATCTTAGCTCGTGATGCTGTAGATGTCGACAAAGATTATACATGTCGCTATAAGATTATAAATGTCACTTGTCGTGTGTTTGGTCCCCTTAAGTTTTTTATCTTTTTAACGTATGACATATTGACATTTAAAAATGTCGAAAAAGGTATGTTTGGTTAGTTTTTTTTGCACAAACTGTCAGTTTCTTGCACGAACTGTCTTTTTTTGCACTAACTGTCAGTTTTTTACACAAACTGTCAGTTTCTTACACAAACTGTCAGTTTCTTACACAAATTATCAGTTTCTTACACGAACTGTAAGTGCAATTTTCCTAAATGTTAAGGAATGACGTTTAAAGTTTTCTTGTTTATCAAACAACAATACGTTTCAGATTTTGTGTCAAACAAAATAGTGGCCTCTTTTGGGCAATAGCAAAGATACAATCACGTCGATTTTATCACCTATAAAACTTGACATTTAGGTAATTATGGCACGTCGATATTGCACCGGAGGTGCGATATGTAGATACAAAGTTTTTTGAAATTAAGAAAATTAACTAACTGTTTTGCTAATACATTGGGCCTATTGCACCATCTTAGAAAATTGTGATTACAAGCATTTTTTTTAACAAACTTGTAAAAAATCGAGTTTTTTTCGGGAGCGGGTCATAATTCTGGTTTTCAAAATTCTGTTTGGTCAAAATTCTGTTTTTTTATAAAAATTCTGTATGGTCAAAATTCTGTTTGTCCAAAATTCTGTATTTCAAAATTCTGTATGTGCAAAATTCTGTTTCCTGAGCAGTGAAATTCTGTCTAAGAAAAATAACCATTCACGTGAAAAAATATGTATAACAATATGTTAACATATGATTTATATTTCAATCTAAGCGTGATAAATATGCGTCCCTCTTTTGCAATATTAAAACTGTGTAATACTATTTTATAATTCTGTCAGTAGGTACTAACATTAAAATCGTTTTAAGTGTATACATATATTGTATATTGTTATTATGTTTAAATTATGTATTTTCCATAACAAATATTCTGTTTTTAAAAATTCTGTAAATATGTTGTAAAAGAGAAATCGTTTTGATAATGTAAAAAAGTGCGCACTTTTCTCTTTTACAACATATTTACAGAATTTTTAAAAACAGAATTTTGAAAAACAGAATTTTGAAAGCAGAATTTTGTAATACAGAATTTTGCACATCCAGAATTTTGTACAAACAGAATTATGCAAAACAGAATTTTGGCATGCAGAATTTTGAAAGCAGAATTATGACCCATACCGAATTTCGACCCCAACCCGTTTTTTTCATATGTAATTTTTTTTAATCACAAATTTGTACTTGTAATTTGTAGTTGGTGCTATAGGCCCTTAACACTTGGTTGAGTTATTATTTTGTATTCGTTCTTTAAAGCGTCTTTCACTTGGATTTCGCATTTCTTGCTCAATTGCCCGTTACAATAATTATAAATCAATTAAGCCTAGTACGCAGATCGAGACAAGACAAATTTTATCTCTACAATTTTAATCTACAAAAATTTGCGAAATCTCGCGCAAAAGTTTGAAGTTGGAGAATTAAAAAATAATTTAATGCGTTTTTTAGCGTATCTCTGGAACGGGTTGTCTTACAAAAGTCGTTCATACCTTTTTGGAATCTCCTTTTGATTCTTTCAAGAGAAGCATCAGCACCTTTTACATAAAACCAGTTTTGACAAAAATCACTTTCGGAAATACGGTGGCTGTCAAAATTTTTCCCGCAAAATAATGCTTGTATCATTCTTTTTCCTGGCCAAATTAAGTGGAGACATTTTGTAGAGCAATTCACAATAGTATGAATTTTGCGCGCGAACTGCGTACTGCTCGGAAAAATATCCGAGACAAAATTTGTCCCAGGAAAAAAAATGTATGGGAGACAAAATTTTTCCCGATCTGCGTACTAGGCTTTACTAACAAAATCATAAATTGTGTATTGGTTTTTGCACCTAATTGTCAGGGAATTCGTGGCAATTATCGAAAAGTTCTTGACTATTCATTGTTATGACAGTTTTGTGTGATCCATCCGTCGCATATCTGTTGAAAATTTTCAAAAATTATTAAATTATTTCACCAGTTCAGGAAAGTGAAATCTCACAAATTTTTGTTCCATTCATCAATTTTTTTTTTCAATCTTCGCTTTATTTCGCAAAAGTGCTTCCACTGTTTTGGAATGATATGGTAATTATTATAAAATTTTCTGGCAATATTGTCATATTTCGATTTGTTAATGAATAAGTAAAAATAAAATTTATATTCGGATCTGATATTTATTCTATTCGGCTAAATAATATTTATGTATTTCATATTGAAAGGCTTGTCTAAAAATAGTTTTTAATTTGGAATTATAAAATGTAAATTGTAATGATATAAATATGATGTATGTATATTTAAACAATTTTGCCATTGTTTATAGAGGATGTTGATGAGTTTTATTTTATTTTTAATTAAATGTAACTGTTGTATTGATTTTTGTGAAATACATTCGGTTTAAAAGTAAATCGAAGGACTTGAACGGTTGGATTGGTGGGGGGAATTAGTTCGGCTAGTCCTAAACCCTTTTACGAGTACCGAATGCACTCATCTCGATTTTGTTAATTAATTTATATCAAACATTGAGTCTACTGATCCGAACAATGTAAATATTTTATATGAAGGGAGTTATGTGTTTTTAGTATGATGCATTGCTGCAGAGATTGACTAACCCATTACTTCTCCGCCATCCCCCTTTTCACCTGGTCAACCATTCAACCACCGAGCATCCTTCGACAAAAATGATTATGATGAATTTTTGATTTGCAGCAACATAATATACATATATACATTTGTTTTTTTTTTTTTTTAATTTTATTATTTTGACTGGATTTCGTTTTATCCTGGAAATAAATCCAATGTAATACTACAAGCAGCATAACATAACATACATATATACAATACACCGAACATAGCCATCATCGTCAACTGTCGTTTCAGTGTGCAAATATATTTAATTGAATTTTTTAATTAATAAAATACTCGATATATTGTTGGTGAAGAGAAATCATGGGCTGTGAATTGCAAGTCGTTGTTTTTTTCTTTCTATTTTTTTATCTACATGTATTTATTATTTTAACATTTTATACAGATGAAGCAATTTTTATAAAATATTCATTTTGAATATACCTTTATATTAAATACATATACCTATCTATATATTTTTTATAAATCCACATACATAGGTAGCTATGTATACATCTTTACACACAAACCAGAACACTCTTCTGTAATGGGGTATTCAACTGTATAACAATCGGGATAAATTTATAGGGCAGTTAAAAAATTGACATAGGGAAGATGAACTGTTAGTGACAAACCAAACTACAAGATGTATGTAAATTTGTTAAACGGATAGTTGGCTTTTAACTTTTAAAGTCATACACAAAACAAACAGCCCAAATTTTGATTGTACTGCATTTTAAAACGAGCCAAACAGCTTTAGTCTTATGTTCTATGTTTCTACTGAAACCTAACCTTAATTTAGTTGAAAAAAATGTGTAGTTTTTCCACCACACGAAAAAATTATGCATTTTTCCATTTGAGCACATTCGAGAACGAAATTTCAAAATTGCACCCATACTAGAAGTGAAACAGTTTTGTTTGACGCTTTAATCTGTAAAGGGCTATTCACATGAGAGCGACCAACGACAAGCGAATAAAAAAAACAAATGGGATTTAAGACATACGAGTATATAAGCCTAAATTCTTCACAAAAACTTTACAAAAGGGTACAAATCTAGTTTAATTCAATGTTAATATATTTAAAATTGCGTTGTAATTGCTAAAATGAAATTTGAGAACATAAATTGGCCGTCGCGAATTGCAATATGATTGCTACGGACTGTCAAACACTATTTGCGTTCCACATACCATCTACACTGCAACGAATGAATTGTTCGCGCGCGAGTAACTTCAAAATCATTGTGAGTTGTATAAGTAAACGCCATTCGCGACGAATAAAAAATGCATGTCAACGAAATGTCAAAATGGGCGAATGTTCATTCGTCGGTCATTGGCCGCTCTCATGTGAATAGTTCCTAAACGCAGAGGTTATTGTTTGGATATCTTCCAAGTGTCAAACGCAAAATATCAAAAGTCGAACAAAAAAAATAAAAGCAAATTTACTGTCAGTTTCTTTAGCTCTGTTTGTTAACTTTATCGGAAAATCTGTATAAATTGTAACAAACCAACGTTTTTACGATATTTTATCGAAATTTAGGAGAATTTGAAATTACGTCAATAAGCGCAATTTCGAAGATGACTTCGAAAAATATTTCTTAATCTTGTCAAGAGAGGAACGTACTCGTATATTATATAGATTGCCAAAAATTTGTATCAAACGAAGACAATTTAATCGGTTTTCGAAAAATTGGATATTCATTATTTACACTATTTCGATGTTTTAAAGTAATGCTCCTACTTAAAGATTTAACAAGACAGGAGATATTATTCATTTCATCCCGGCTTAAAAATTCATCAATAACCTACCTAAAAATAGTGGCTATCAACGCTGATGACTTTCTGTTTTAGAATTAATTAATGCTGCCGTCATTTAAAGTTATGTTCTTCGCATTCCATGCGTTGGTTTTGAAAAATTGGTTTTAGTATGAGATCCTGTCAGTGACTGCTAACAACCAATTCTATAGAATTTGAGGTTAGAGTTGATCATTGAAAGCAAAACTGACATTTGAGAATAGAAAGAGAATCGAACACATTCAGCAGAACGATTGTAGTCCAAGTTAAAGAAACGAAAATCAGCTGTTCATTGAAATTGATTTCTTTCAGTGAAATAACATGTACAAGTTAAAATCAGAATTTTGTATTTTATAGAGAAAATTCTACTGCTCATTAGCTTCACTTTGGTACCAATTAAAGCTATAATAGTTTGTTTAATCGTCTTAAAAATGAAAATGAAAATTTTCAATGATGCATTTCGATAATGATAGCCTTAACTGGCCTCTAAAACAGATTATTAGGCTTATTTGGCGTGATCTTTTATTTTCCTGTTCTGTTATTCTGCTATGAATTTCCCTTAAGTTTGAACTGTCAAAAAAAAATTATTTAATTATAATTTTGTAATTCGGCATGCTAAAATCTGTTATAAAATCTGCTGATAAATCTGTTATAAAAACTGTCAAACGTTCGAACACAGAAAAAAAAATTTACAAATCGCATTTTTGGTATTCAGCATGCTAAAATCTGTTATAAAATCTGTTAAAAATTATAAATGAATAAAAGACAAACTTCTGTGATTTTTATTTAAATAAAACAAACCATTTAAGGTATCTGGAAATTTTTATTATTGTTTGGAAGTATACATTCAAAACATTATTGTATGAAATTTGATTTCGTTCTTATGCCCACCACGGGCACGTTTGCAGCGGTCGATTCGTTAAACCGAATTTTCGATGACTTAGCTGTTTTAAATTAAATTTATTTTAATTATTTGTAAAAATTATTCATTCGTGAACTTCACCATTATGAAAAAGTTGTTCGTATTCAATATTTTGACATTGACAGTTTGGTCATTGGTTTAAGAGCGCGTTTTAAGGTTAAGTTCAAAGTTGCCAAATCGCAATTTGAAAAATCCTTATTTCCTTATTAGCATCAATCTACACTTACATCTTCCCTCATTCCTTCTCCCCGCCTCCTAAAAAAAACATTCTTCCATTATAAATATTTCTATTGACCCTTTCTCCATTCGTATGATATAAAAAACAGCGTTTTTGAAAGGTTTTTCCCTGTATCACATCTGAAGAACCACAGGGTCCAAAACAAGTTAGACGAAATACCTTCTGGTCCTAGTTTATAGTTTTTTGAGTGCCGAATGTTGGATCAATTTAAAGTGTTAATATATACCTAAAAAAATTTAGCACAAGTACATTTTGTCCTGACATTTTGTGATGACGACATCTAAGTATATTATATATGTACCTACATATGTATTTATCAACCAAAACCATAATATTCGTCAAAAAAAAAAATAATTTTATTGAAAAATTCAATTCGACCTCATTGAGATCTAACAATTTATTGACATGATTACCATTTCCCCAACTCATTTTCAAATAAAAATTTGCTTTTCATTAACGTTCTTCTGCTATAGAATTAAAACGTCAACAATACAATTAATATAATCAAATTATGACAATCTTGACATTCATTACCGCTGTGAGAGTCCTTTCAATTGCCTTACTGGCGGTATTTATTCAAAAGTCAATCAAAGCATAAGAATCAAAGAACTAGCACAACCGCATTCAAAGAGAAAAATAGATGAAAAAAGGAATAATTGTATTCAACATTCAGTCAGCGTATTTACACATCACAACAATTTATTAATATTTAACTATGAAATTAGCTAATTAACTCCTACGGGGAGCAATCCCATTCCTCGAATAATAATACTTCTTACCTACCTAACCTCAAACTCAATCATATACATACATACATACATAAATATATATGTAAACATTACTACAAGACAACAGCAAAAAAAATTGAAGCTTTCAAGAAGGTAGCATGAAAAAAGAGTTTGCCTCTCTGTTAGTGGCTGGAGCTACTTTGGCAACAAGTGGTCGGTAGCGGTAGGTAAGTAAATGCTAAAAATTTAACCCTTTTTAGATATTCCAGAGTTGTTTGGGGGGCCACAGCTTAACAAGCAAACCTAAAAGATATTTGAACTCATAGGAGAACAGCGGCCATTACCGCACCACCACTCAAATTTTGCTCTCAAAACCCTTTCTCCGTTTGGATGACATGGAACGCAGCAATGCAGGGCATATACTCGAAGTAATTTTAAAAATTCACCAAACGGCATTTTTAATAATTCTATTTGCCAAATTAAACCTTGCCACTTTCTCTCTCTCTCTACAAAGAGGACTAGAGGAGTTACGTTTAACTGTTGTTTTGTTTTTTTTTTTGGGTGGCAAGCTATGCTCTCCAACAATAAAAAGAAATTAAAAACAATTTACCTTATGAAAGAGAAATGGGAGCAAAATCCCTCAAACGAAATTGGCGAAATGTAAACAAGAAAAATAGAAAGGAGCAGAAATTAAAAAAAAAAAACATTCAAGTCGCATGGACTTGTTGGCAAATGTCAAAAATTAAATTAACTAATAACAAACTGGATCTTGCATTGGAAACAGATTTCGACTAGGCATCAACCGCTGCAGGGTTTAAATATGTAGTTACAAGATGGCGCAAAATTAATCACCTCTTATAATTTTTACAAATGGCGATGTACGCCAATCATATTTGACATTTGTGAACTAGACACCTGCAGTATACAAACACAGTCCGCAAGAGTGTGGAATAATTTTGTCGATTTTTTGACAATTAATCGGTCGGTGGTTTTATTGCAGCGTGAATTTCGATGTCGATTTCCTAATCGTGTGGCGCCAACTGGGCAAACATTCCGGCGCTTAGCTACTTGACTCGAACAGATTGGAACCACAAGAGACCATGCCGGGCGTGGCCGCCACCGGGCCACGCAATTGTACAATTGTACATCACCAGACGGACCCTACAGCGAATTTTAGTGCAAGACTTACACATGTTCCCATATACAAAGTGCAAACAGTGCATCAGTTAATAGGTTCGTTCGTTCAACTTTACCAAAACAAAACAAAAAACAGGGTTGACCCATGTTTTCTTGACAGCCCTCAGAGTTGTCAAAAAAGCTGGGATTTTCAAAAAACACCCACGGGCTGTCAATTGTTTTGTTGGCAACTAAAAGCAAGAAACAAATAATTCTTTGCTTTGACAAAACTTTTAATTTGTTATAAATTAGTTTTAAAAATTAACAATGACAATTTTGCGTTATTGCTGAATATTTCATCTTATGCGTTTAAGAAACATTTAATTGCAAACCCAAGCAATAACATGCAACATGCGAATCGACAAACGACAACAAAAGAAATAGATATGAAATCTCATGTGACTTTTGACAGTTTGGTCGTTACCTGACCTCGCCACACCAAAATACCTAGATCTACTTCAGGGCGAGTTCTGGGCAATCCCAGGTCTAAAAAAACACAGACTTCAGGGCTCAACGAACAAACCTAATGCTTGCTGACCGTCCGCTTGTGAAGAACTGTCAAAACATCCTCAATCTCAACAACTAAGAGGACGATTTTGTGTCGAAAATCATCACCTGACGGATACCATCTTTTTCACTAACAGAAAAAATTGTCAATGTCCAAATAGAGACTTCCATCACTCAAAATCATTTTTTTTATTTAGTAAAAAGGTAATTCAAAAACAAAATTGGATAATTCATGTTGTGCCACTTTGTTGTACAAGAACGTATGCCCTTATAATGCGAGTATCGGTCAACATTTGATTCGGTAAAAGTCGTTCGTATCAAAACGTTAGATGCGTTCAAAATTGTATCCAAAGCTATCAGGACAACAAGTTCAGATAACTTAATTTCGATAATCAATTTTCGACAAAAGTCGCCTATCAATTAAGCAAACGACACTCGCAAGAAGATTTTTCAAAATTATTTTTCTAATTAGTATCAGCTTCAAAGTTTTAAGTTTTAACAAATCAATACCTTACCCTAATTAAATTAAATGGAAAACAAAAGTGAATCAACCCATATCACGAAGTCAAATTGAAGTCGTATGGGTGGGTGGTGGAACCCTTAAACGGTGGAAGGAACACAAAAAAAAATAAAGAACCCAATGATTTCCAGGCGGATAACCAAAGGAGTTTTAAGGTAAAGCTGCATACAAAAACATTAATATGATATGCAGACGTAGGTATATTGCGTAGGACGATAGAATGTGGTTGTATGGTATGCTGTTTTACCCTTACCCCTCAGCTCTTCAATTTAATTTCTTTTGAGTAAAGAGTCTATTGTGTGTACTTGATGTTGGCACACAAGTTATCCCTTTTTCATTCGCGGCATCCAGCATCAGCAGCATGCCGGCAAAGCAAACGGAATAGCAGTGGTAGCTGAGGCTTAACTTAAAAAAATAAGGCTGGATCTATTTCAGGTCTCAAAGAGCAAATAGAGCAGAGTAAATTAAGGAAGAACAGAAGAACAAAAAAAAAAACTACAAACAGGACCAAAGGAAAATTAATATAAGTGGTTTATTAAAATTTAAAACGTTTACATTATAAGTTCCGTTTTCTTTGTTCATTTTTTCTTTTGTTATTCTTTTATATTATTCATATCGTCCTATGGACAGTTAATTAACTTAACGTTTATAGCTTTGGGTCAAATTTTGGAATGGCATTTACTGATAGCGAAGGTTTTGTTTGTGTTAAATTAACATGCATACCTGGTTAAGGAAGTATACTTCTGACTAGGTCAAAATCTTTTTAAGCTTTGGATCCTAACAAAATATAAACAGAATGTGTAGAGAAGACCTTGTAATCTTGACATAAAGGGGTTAGTTAGTATTGGACTGTCATACGGCTACCAAACTTCTGCAACCTGAAAAAAGAAAAGAAAAAAAGTTTTTTCCAGGATAGTGCCTCTTGCGAGTAAGTAGCAAATTCTCCAAAAGTATAATCTTGTGATGAAAAGTGCTTCTCATCTTAGCCATTCGAACTTGGTTGAAAATTTGGGCTCATTTAGTGCATACATACCAATCTAGTTGTAGACATAAATAGTTTAAAAAGCTAATCAAACGGTCTCTAAAAAGGGAAAACACACCATTGTGATAGATCAGGGGCCAAATTACCGCATCAGTTATCGAGTAATACGTGACTGAATTATGTGAGTTTGGCATTACCGCCTAAGTTATCGAGCAATAAATTACTCCAATTTGACATTTTCATTCGATCACTGATGGGACTCACTCACTCGTCACTGAAGCGGTAATTCGGCCCCAGGCTTCACTTTAATGTGAACTAACTCATGTGACTGAGATACTGATTCAAAAATAATGGCGCAATTAGTACGATGTGTTAAAACTGTTTTAGAATGACACTCGGCTTAAACCACAACATTGCAAATTTCAATTGAGTTTGAGCATCTTTCTTTCTCTAGCATTTTATTAAATTTAAAAACATCAACTAGCTATTTTTTTTATTATCGTGCTAACTTCACATGACTCTTTGACATTTACAAACGTCCAAAAGTCCTGTTTTCTCAGTTTTTGCCCAAACTGTCATTGTTTTAGGTGTGTTCAGAAGCAGTTTATTAAGAAAATTGTTTTAGTACGATACTAGTAAGAAAATGATTAAAATTAAGAAAAAGTTAGTAAACTACCTTAATGTTAGCAAATTGTTAAGTAGTATCATGTGCTTTTACACGTAAGCGATTTTTAGTCTTGCTTCCCTTTCCATTGCATGGATGTTTTCAAACAGCGATTTTTAATAAAAGTTAACATACCTGAGAAATAAAAAAAAAACAAAAAGTAGAATAATATTGTAATATTGCATCGTCTAAAATCAGTCTTACTTATACTTAACAATAGGCTGTTTAAAATTTTGCGCCAATATCACGAAGTTATTTCACAAAAAAAAAAAAAAAAAAAAAAAAAAAAATTAAACAATTTAACATGAGAACTCGCTATAAGGTTTAAGGGTCTTGAATAGTAGGTACCTATAAACTAATATAATACCTAGGTACATACAAACAGAAAAAAACCACCACAATCCTGTTGAATGCCCAAAAGCGTTTGCTTTACACAAGACAAATGCAGAAAGAAACATGAGGAAGTCAGAAGGCCTCCGAGATAAAATGTAGGAAACATAGGTTTTACCTAACCGTTCTTACATCATAGACCAATATTAAAAACCTATAGGTTTATAGTGCTCCCTTTTTAGTCCACATAACGTTTAACATCTGTTAAACGATTTCAAGCAAAACACAAGAATTCATGTTTGTAAACTAAAAAACTTGGAATCAAAATTTGTATTCCGAAGCAATCAGTTATGGATAAATTCATTTCGTTCATTTACTATTTACTAAACCTCATCTACAGTTACAAGAATCACAAACACCGTTTCTCTCTCTCTCTCTCTCTCTCTCTCTCTGTCTATCTATCTCAGAAAAAAAAATAACAAGACTGAAAAACTAACAAGACAAAAACTGAAAGGGAATTCCAAAAATAAAAACTTTGGTAAAGCGCTTTCGTAGCATTTCACCATGACCACCACCCCGGGAAATTCTATCCCATACCGTTTATCCATCTACATGAAGTGAAAATCATCGTTTTTCGTTATTTGCCAAAGGAATTTTGTGTCAAGTTAGCGCAATTAATCTCATGCACACGTTAATTAGCACCGTTGGGAATTGAGGCTCGTAGAAGGATTGTATTATATGTATATGTATGTTTGTGTGTATTTAGTTGAGGAACAAGGATATACATACAATGCTGTGAATATGTTTCTGTCTTTGATTATTAAAAATTAATTGTCTCGCTCGTATAAGTCATGAAAAGTGCTGCTCATAGGCAGAAAATTGTAGGTCTCCTCCATATAACTGCTAACACATCCACATGAATGGCTTAGTGCTGTAAGTCTCTATGTTAATGCCCTATAAGAGCCGTATTGGCCTTTAATTGTGTTTTTTAACATTCCATGGAGTTCTTGAATTAAATTTTGTTAAATTTCATGACAAAACAACTCGCAAAATACCACCAACAAAATATGTATCTTAACAAATAAACTATTATAAACCTATAAATTGAAACGCAATTATTCTCATCTCTCAGATGATCTTAAGGTACCATGTCAAATCACCCAAAATCCAAAAAAATCTAATTTTAAGCATTTGACGTTTTATTTCCATTGGGCATTTCTACATTATATACAAAATGTAAAAATGTCCAAAATATTAGGTTCGTTCGTTCAACTTTACGCAGGGTTGACCCAGGTTTTCTTGACAACCCTGAGAATTGTCAAAAAACTGAGGTATTCGGTATTCAAAAATTCTGTGTTCTGATAAAACTTTAAATTTGTTTTAAATTAGGTTTAAAATGAACAAAACAATTCAGGGGCCAAATTACCGCATCAGTTATCGAGTAATACGTGACTGAATTATGCGAGTTTGGCATTACAGCTTACGTCATGGAGCAATCGATTACACTAATTTGACATTTTCATTCGATCACTGATGGGACTCATTCACTCGGTCACTGAAGCCGTAATTTGGCCCCAGCGTTGTTACTGAATATTTAGTACAACAAATATTTTAATTGGAAACATAAACAATAATATGCAACATGGGAATCGACAATCAACAACAAAAAAAAAATAGATATGAAATCTCATGTGACTTTTGACAGTTTGGTCGTAACCTGACCTCCCCACAGTAAAATACCTATGTACATCTACTTCAGGGCGACTCCAGGTGTAAAAAACACAGGATTTATTTACCAGGGTGTAATCGGGTTTTTCAAAAAAAAAAAAAAAAAACGATTAAGGACGAACCCAGAGTGACTTCAGGGCTCAACGAACAAACCTATTAATTCAGAGTGATTTTGAATTTGTTGTCTACTTTTATTTTTGACGCCCCAATCAAATCTTTTACTTTCCTTATACATATTTCGTTTTTATGATGACAAATTAGATAATTAAACAAAATTGATATCTTTTGAACGTACATACATATTTAACTGTCAAAATTGATATATAAAAGGTACCCTTAATTCTTCAATGATATCTTTGGATATAATTCTTGGTTTTTTCTAAGAACAAAATCGTTCTACAGTATGAGTCTATCTTGAATGTTGACATAATTTTTCTGGGATTTAAGAAAAGTTCTAATACCATATCCCAAAATATCCTTGACGAATTAGGTGTCACCTTGCGGAAAAGGAAAAATTCAAAAAATAAGAACTCAACTGACCATTTTTGTAAAATATGATCTCATGAATTTTGCTCAATCGAAAATTGAGCAAACCGATCCAATCGAACATTTGTTTTCCTCACTACTTGAAAGCCTGCCTGTGAAATTTTGCTGGGCAATCCTGTTAATATTACCGAGAATGCTGAAATATTATTTTCCCAAACTTTCCTTACAAACTCGCAAATTTAAGTTGTGATAACTTTTATGGGGAATATAGAAACTACGTGGATTCGTAACATACAGATGTATGGATGTTCATGTAGCTCATGTCTCATTTGTAAAAAAACATAGGGCTTGAGTTCTTACTTTAACTTAAAGTCGTTCATTACCAATAACCTGTTTTTATCTTCAATTGAAATGTGTTTAGTACAAACATTAACTTGTTATGAAGGTTTTATCCATTGAAAGCTTTTTGCGATCTCTAGTTCAAATGCGTTTCGCTCAGGCACGACAGTTGGCCTCATCAGTTAGATCCTATCGTATTCGTCCAAGTATTCTAAGACTCAATATATTAGTCGATGTTTATCAATACAAATAAATTTTACAGCATGAATGTAATGTAAATTATATTTTTCTAAGGGAATTTGGTCAAATTCAAACACCTAGAAAATGAAGCCCGTGGTCTGGCGGATGTAGGAGATCGCAAACAGTTTTCAACAAAAACTATATATTTTTTATATTTTTCGTTTTTCCTTCTTCTTCATGAAGGTTTTAGTTTAAACTTAAACCAAATCATTCTCACTAAAGATATCGACATCGACATAATAGGAGTTTAATTTTTGACCTTGTTAATTTAATGTTGTCAAATTTATAAATGCAATCAAAATGTACGAGTATTGTATTTTTAAGGCCCAAATTTTCAGTTGATCTCGAAATAGAGGTTAACTCAAATTTGAAACTAAATCTCGCAATAAGAAACTTTGGTTCCGAAAACAGCATCCAGAAAGCTAAGAGAATATTCAATACAAAAAAGAAAAAACATTTTCACAGGACTGTATTGTTTGACGTTGAAGCTCTCTTGGTTTCGCTCTTCATCGCCATTACCGCAACCATCAGTGAGTGAGTAATAATATTACAAATTTTGCGAATGTGAATTTGAGGTACATCTCCTTGTTCTGGTTCTGGTTATACTCTTTGGCAGGATTTATTATTTCTGCGGAGTAATTCCTTAATCAAACAGATAGGAGGATGGATGAATGGTTGCATGTTTTAAATGACGAAGAAGGATTAACGAGTGTAAATTAGGGTTTTAATTAGGCTAAGATGGAAATAATTATGAACAAACAAACTGCATGCTTAATTTAGCCTAAAATACAGAGATGAAATTATAAACTAAGTAGTTTGAGTTTGATATTTAGTTTGCATAAGCATTTTATAGATATTTCCCTTTAATAAATCCTTTTGGATTTATCTTTTATCATGGTTTCAGTAACTAAGCATATTTGACACCCTTGACAAAGACATTTACTTGTCTTTTTTAACACTAATTGAGAATAAAGTTCCTAATCCCTTTATCTATTGTCATGATGCAGCCCTTCAATTAATCCAATGAAAAAAAATTGTAGACTTTATATTAACTCCATATCCAAAGAGTTCTCTAACCCCCACTTAAGATAATGCCACAAAGAAAACCCGATTGCAAATATAAATCCCTGGTATTTCTGCCCTGGTTGATTTTGTTTCATATCATGGTGTATTTTCTTCGTGTTTGCCATCATTATTTGAACATCATTAAAATTTCAGAAAAGCATCCTAGAAGATAAGGTGACATTTACTTAAAAAAAATTACCTCAGTGAATCGTATCCTTGCAGAGGTGCGCACTGTCTTTCTTTGTCTCATGAGGAAAAGATTTCTTGTTTAAATATAATTTGTTGAGTGATTTCAAGTGGTTACTCTTCTTTAAGCATTACACAGAGTACATACCTACATAATTACTAATATTCCTTCTTGTCTTTTTTTTTGTATTCCAACAGAAAAACTAAACCCTTGTTTTGTTTGCAAAGCTGAAGCGTGTCCTCGCACTCGTCCGTTGAAGAAGGGACGTGGACAACAATATGGCATCCCAGATGATACTATTCCGGCTGGAGCTAGAGTGTGCAATTCATGTCAGTGCAAATCAGTGCGCAATCGTCATCCCAACTGCCCTCTGCCTACATGTCCTAATTCAAAAGATCGTGCGAAACGACTCCATAATATACCGCCACGCTTGTTTGAACTGGCTTCGGATATTCGTGATCCTATAATTAAGGAATTTCAAATTCCAAGCAATGCGAGTCGTTGTTGTTCAGCTTGTTTGATGAGAATTAGGCGAAAATTGGACCCACATGTGAACTTAACAGATGAAGAGCGACGAACGGATGGCGATGAGTCGGACTTGAGTACATCGTCGTGCGACGAACGCGACGGTGGAAGTGATACAGCGTCAGTAGATAGTCCTGAAAATCATAGTCGACATGGAAGTGTTCTGCAAAAAGACCAATTGAAACAGAAATCTGTGGATGTATCGAGTGCAACTATTGCGCTGAGTAAAATGGACGATAGGCTGTTGCCGCCACAGCAAGCTCCAAAGAAGCAAAAAACATCTGAAGAGTATGATAGCTCAGCGACGGAAACAGCCGATGAGGAAAACGAGAATTCTCCGGCGAATCGCCAGAGTCCCAAAGTGATATCAAGTTCCGCAGGATCGGCAAATGGTGCAATGGTTCCACCAGCTTCTGGCAACGGCCAACAACAACCAAATGGTCCCCCACGCCCTGGTGAACAATCAATGAATGTCCAAGATTTTGTGTATAGTGTGATTGAAAGATCTTTAAAAACAGTCGGTCAACCGACTTCACAACTAAAAAATTCCATCAATTCGCAACATATAAAGACCAACAATGGCCCTCAACAGCAGCAACAACAACAACAGCAACAACAGCAACAACAACAGCAGCAACAACACCAACAACAGCATCAACAACAGCAGCAACAACAGCAACAACAACAGCAGCAACAACAGCAGCAACAACAGCAGCAACAACAACATCAGCAGCAGCAACAACAAAGTGGAGGGACAAATAGCAATGATGTTACCTTTGTGCGGGAGTTTCGCAGTGACG
Organism: Philhelius festivus; assembly: GCA_963931855.1. Classification (NCBI taxonomy): domain Eukaryota; kingdom Metazoa; phylum Arthropoda; class Insecta; order Diptera; family Syrphidae; genus Philhelius; species Philhelius festivus. Next base: position 76,286,230 of record OZ007556.1, on the reverse strand, counting down.
GCTCAATAGTCAAGCAACAACAATCGCTTCAACAACAACAACAATCGCAACACCAGCAGCAACAACAACAGCATCAACAACAACTGCAGCATATGACGCAGTCTTCTTTGCAACCTCCAACAACATCGATTCCAACAACAACGAATCTTCAGCAGTCTCCGGCATCAGCAGTCGCGAATTCGCGACAATCAGTGTCTACAGGGGAAAACCTTGCAACTTTATCTGTTGTCAACTCACATATGCATATGTCACCACAAATCATAAGCCATCCTCATGGCATTGCCGCTACAATAACGCCTGTTAAAGTGCCCCAACCCCAGTCACATGATCTGAGGGACAAAGACGAGATTATCTATAGTGTTCAACAGCGGTCAAGCGAGCCAGAGCCACAGACACTTGATCTCTCCATTAAGAAACCATCGAGAGATTCAGGTCCCTCACCTCAGCAACACCAACAACAGCTTCAACAACAGCAGCACCAACTACATCAACAACAGCATCAGCAGCAACAACACCACCAGCAACAACAGCACCAGCAGCAACAACAACAACACCAGCAGCAGCAACAACAACAACAACAACAGCAACATCAACAGCAACCCCCTCAGCAATTGCACCTTCCAAAACATGTTGTTGGTAACAATTCCACATCGATATATCGCACTGGCTGCGATGCTTCTTCGGCTCCTTCGTCATATTTGGCTTATCATCATGCAAGCGCAGCAGATCTAGGTAGATCGACTAATAAATCATCAGCAGCTTCTTCGCTTTATGTGTCCCAAGTACCTGTACCGATATCAATATCGCAGCAGCCGCCTTCAGCGGTCGCCAGACAACAGCAGCTGCCACCGCCCAGCCACGGACAACTGCAGCAGTCTGGTCCTCTGCCAGGAAAGAACAAAATGCCTCCAAAATTGTCTCCCCAAATCCATCATCCAGGCCACCCACACCAGCAATCACCGAGTCCAAGTCAACTCGTATCTGTTGCCGCAGGTCCCAAAGGGTCTATTACTCATGGAACACCAATGAACAATGCTCAGCAACAGATAATTGTGCAAGGAAGTGCTGCATCTACACTCAGTCCAAAATTCGAGGGAATTCTTCGACAGACACCTCCTTCAAGTAGTAATGAAAGCAACAAATTGGGCTCCATCACCCAAGGTACACCAATACATCTACCATCGCATCATCTACAGGACAGCAACAAGCGGGTGTTTGAATACTATAAAACTAGTCGTCAAAGTCCAGCGCAACAAGTTGTTGGAAGCGCTGGTAGTCAGCAGCAGCAACAACAGCCAATGCCACCCCATTCACAACAGTCTAGCCCAAAGGCCCCAAACTTTGTGAATTCACCTTATGCCAGGCCGGTATCTTACTCTACGATGGAGCAGCCACAGCCGGTGTTAAGTACGAGACAAATAGTAATGCATGACTACATAACTTCGCAGCAGATGCAGGGACAACAAAGGAATGTGTCGCGAAGCGACAAGGAATCTCCGTCGCCGCGAAATAGTGCCTTGGGTGGATCGCCTGCGTTGATTTATTACGATAAGGAACGTGGTCGACCCACAGAATATGGGTCAAGTCGGGCCTCACCAGCTGATCATGCAAACAGGTTAGTTATTTTTAATAAATTTTTTTTATTTGGTCAAAAACTGATTTTATTTATTTGCATTTAGTACTCCAAGTCCACATCGAACACCGCCACCACAACGACAAGGTGTCATTCAACGTCATAATACTGGCTCCAAGCCACCATCACCAGCGGCCCCGCCAAATCGAATGCATGCCATGCCGCACAATTATCCTCCAGGTAAGTTTAGATATAGTAGTATCCCTGGCATAATGGTTAGTGAGTTGGAGGGTCGTGGCGGGGGTCTCAGCTCGTTCCCAGCCGCTTACTCTAGCAAGGAAGTGACAAATCCTCCTATAAAGTAACTCTTATTACGAAATGTGTTTCTCATCTTAACCAAGCCACTATACTCTGTTCAACAAAAATTATAATTGCAGAGCTTATGGGTGAGCCTCTTATGGTGCCTGTATGCACATTCACGACACTGGAATTAAAATTAATTTCCAGAAATGTTAGGTGGAGTGATGATGCAACCGTATCACCTCACTCGGATCTTAATGGATCCATTGTGGGTGTGGGTAATGTAGGATTGGGAAGGGTAAGAGGAAGGATTTAGTAGAAGTCTTAGGTATGGGGTGCTTACTTGAACCTTGAAGACGTCGTACAGTTCTTCAAAAAAGTAAAGTATTCTCTGAGGGCATCTTTTCTTATTCTGGCTAAGTTGGGGAATTCACAAAGGAAGTGAGATGAGTCCTCTTCCACCTCTTCGTCCTGACACCCTCTGCATAAGTCAGATGTGCTGATGCCCATTCTGCTAATGTGGTTTCCAATTGAGTTGTGACCCGTAAGAATTCCAACCCAGAGAGACAATTGAGGTCTGCTATGCTTCAGTAAATACTCTAAATTGTTAGTGATATTCTCCAGAAAAATGTCGCAAGTTTAACCATGACCAATCTGACTAATTTCTGAAAGCATTACGATGAACGATCGTCGTTGTCATCTACCTAACCTCGGCCTCGATTTGTGAGTATTGAAAATATGTTCATTGAAACAGAGTTACCAGTGTGTATGGGCTTTAATAACGGGCAGGTTTATGACAGCGGAGTATACATGGGTTCAGGTTCTCCACGAGGCGTTGTGCCTTTAATTTTTTTGAAGTTTAAGTTTCATTGTCATTTTGTTTAAAACTTATTTTTATTTTTGTTCTCACTAAAGCTGGTCACGAAGCCTTTTCATCTTTCGTCGATGTTGCAGTTCAGCAACCACAGTTGCCTGTCCCGCAAAAGGACGAAAAACGACAGATGTCGGAGCATCAACCACCACCCCCTCCGCACCATGACATCCGTTACCATCAGCAACAAATAGCTCGTGATCATGTTGCAATGCAAATACAGCAGCAGCAACAACAACAACAACAACAACAACACCACCAACAGCAACAACACTTTCGTCAACAGCAACAGCATATCGCTGATATGCATCGCCGCATGGAACAATGCAACCGCGATCGTATGCAAGTGATGGAGCGTGACATGCAAAAACGACAAGAACAAAGAGAACAACGAGAACAACGTGAACAACGTGAACGGATAGAGCGTCAAAACCAAGAACGTCTTCAGGCTGAACGCGATCGCATCGAGAGAGAGCGCGGGGAACGCGAACGTGAAAGAGAACGTAGAGATCGTGAACGGGAACGAATTGACGAGCAAGAACGAGAAGGTCGTCGCTTGGAGAATGCTAGAATATATGCAGCTAATGCCCCACCACCACCAGGAGGTCCACAGCACTATATGAGAGCCGATGGACCCCCTAGAGCAATACCCGACCGAGAACGAGATCCGTAAGTACACATAAAAACTTATTTTTTATTTTTATATTCATTCATTATTTTGGAAATTTGGTGCTTTGTTGTTGTTCATTTGCACTTGTTTAAACTTTTGTAACACTTAATTCGAAACTCATCGCTAATCAATTAACTAATCATCATGATTTCTCTCCCTGCTCTTTCTCTCTCATTATTTGCGTGATCTATCCCGATCAACAAAAAAAAAAAACAAAAACCTGTTACTAACTATAGCTATCATAGGCCGCATACGGGACGCTCCCAAGATAGTACTTTATCAGCAGCGTGCCTGATCGATGCGATTATTAAACACTCGATAAGCCAGGGGGCCTCAGAACCACCACCGGCTAATATGGCTCGAGAACCTTCACGAACATCATTTGTAAGTTTTTAATTAAAATTATTTCCTGGAAGGTCTACAAAATGTATTTTTATTTTGCAGTATAACCCTCGTGATATTCCTCAACACCATCATGCAGCGATTGCGGCTGCAGAAAATAATGGCAAAGCGAATTCGCCCAATGTGATCAATATCGATTTAGATTCTGGTGAACAACAACAACAGCAACAGCAACATCAACAACAGCAACAGCAACAACAGCAGCAACAACAGCAGCAGCAGCAACAACAACAGCAGCAGCAACAACAACAACAACAACAACAACAACAACAACAACAACAGCAGCAGCAGCAGCAACAACAACAACAACAACAACAGCAACAACAACAGCAACAACGAGTGGGAGTAAGTGGTCCAACGAGCAATCGTCAGCCTCCTCCGCCTCAAGTGCTGACTAAGAACATTACTTTTGGGGAGTTGACCGAATCGATAATAGCAAAGGATTATGGTCCAAACCCAATGCATTTACGTCCCTTCATGTACATGCAGGATCCGCAAGCTATTGTGACACCTGATCGCTGGAAATACAATCGGCGTATGCAACAAAAAGAAGCTGAAGCAGCTGCCGCTGCTGCCGAACGGAGTAAAACCAGCTCCTCGTCGAGCTCCTCTGGAAGTGGACGATCAACAACTCCCGACGAACGACAGATTATTCGGATGGCTCAGCCGCCACTAAGTCCTCGAAAATTCATGCATGAAATAATGCCACATGAAGGCCATTATTACATGGCAGCTGCTGCGGCACATGATAGACGAATGCAAGGTGGAGGAATTGTCGGCGGCAGCCTTAATCATCAGTTCGACACGATGAAATACGTTAAGAATCGCATTGTCGAAGCAATGCGTACTACTGAAGATGGAAGTCGTCCTGAAGATTTGCATGCTGCTGCGGTGGCAGCTGCAGCTGCTTTCCATGTCAATGATCTTCGACAGGCAGCAGCCAGCGGTAGTGCTCACAAGGATCAAGATGGTCTTATGGGTGGTAAGCAAACATCGAACTATGAAGACAGTCGACGAAGTGGAAACGGTCCCACACAAAACAATGACTCCCACCATCCATCTGCGTATCCTCAACCTCCAGTGACTACATTTGCAACCACAACATATACCTACCCATTCAACGCGCTCAATGTTCACGGTCCGCCCCCAAGCTCCGCTGGACTTCCAAAACACCATTCGAACACAATCGGCGACCCAGGTGTAGCCGGTCATAGTATGGGTGGTGTTAGCGGCCACAGCGGCAATCTTCACCAACAATCTTCACAACAGTCATCATCCGAACCCAAACCGTTGCTTTCAGCACAATACGAGGCGCTTAGCGACGAAGAATAGTAGGTCAAGTATATAACTATCAAACTTTAAAGCAAAATCACAAATTATATTTTATTAGACTTTTTTTGTTTATCTTATTTAAAAATTACATTCAATTCGATCTAAGTAGAACAAAAACAATTGTACAAAAGAGACGGTAAATTATTTTTATAAAAATAACAAACAAATTATAAATATTAATTATTTGGGAATTTGGAATTTACTTTGGGGAAAGAGAAAGAAAGCTCTGCGCAGATATATTTATTTAATTTTTGGAGACGACAAATTCTTTTCTTTTGATAATCCTTTTTGTTCAAGCTCACGATCCACAAATAGTTGTGTTTAGAAAAAAAAAATGAAATATAATTATCAGAAATAAAAAAAAAACCTCGAGGATTGCTAAAGAACGCGAACGACGAACAAACAAAAACGGGAAAAAGTATATTGTGAGTTGAGATGTACCTGGAGTTTGTATTTAGATTGTTGTGGTTTACTCGTATATCTTTTTGTGAAATGCATTTGATACAGGATCTATTTTTTTTAAAGTTTATTTCCTACCTTATATTTTCGCATGATATTTTATTTCCAGCATGAAATGTACCGACAAACTTGAAACTTCTTTCAATACTGATACTCAAAAAGTCAATGTATTTTTACGGTTTTTAATAAAATTGATTTCCTAATGCTCGCCTAAGATAACTTTCGTAAGCAAGTATAATTTCAATTTTGAGCAACATTAATTAGATTTTTGAATTGAATTTCTTCTAAATCATAAAACAAAACGCTTTAAAAGCTAGACGTCATTCTTAAGAATGTACAATACTTTGATTTATACATATAATGCACTCAATGTAATTTATATGATTTCTCTATATATTTATTTATTACTTATTACTTTTGTTGTTTCACTGAAAATTTTTCCAATTACACATTCGATGTAATATTTTAAACTATTTTCTTATATTCTATTAAATACATTAATACGCAAATTTTTCTTCAGTTTCAATTCTACTTAATATAATGGGAGTTAGAAGAGTTAAAATAAGCAATTAAGAATACACATTTGACCATTATTGCATAAACAAAATTATGTGCTAAAAAGTAAAGCATTATACTTTCCAAAAACCTGCAAATCTGAATGCCTTTCACTAAGCTTGATACAATCGAGCACGCCCAAATTGTTTGAATCGGTAGGTTTCAATCAAATTATATTTTTCTGACTTTTACTCAAAAAAATTCTCCGTTTCATGGTCCTTTTTGGAATTAAAAAAAAAACATTTTGTATTATTGTAATGTTCGATTTATAGAAATATCGAATACAAATAAAAAGGGGAAAATATTTACAAGGAATTTAAACAATTTATTCAAGTACCAATCTAACGTTATCATCGATCAATGAAACCTGCCTCATCAAAGATTGACAACAGTTCAATGATAAGTTCTTTTTAAGTATGATGGAATCTATTTCTGGCATTCAGTTATTCCAAATATTGAATGACCCAATAATAATAGGTCTTTTCTGATTAAGCACATGAATTTATTTCTGGCGTTGAACTCATGCCTAAGATTATGATATCAATTTCTCTATTATCTCGCGTAAAATGTTGTCGTGTTGTGTAAAGTTTCTAACCTGTCGAGAACTATTTTATTCCGGAAATTGTATTCGTCAAATCAAAAATCAGACACTATGTACAAACATAACTCAAAAAGAGAATCGATAGATTTGATCTGCAGAAATAAATAATAATTCCAATATTATAGTTATCTGGGAATATATGGGATAGATTTGTATCATAAAACACAAATATCTGAAGAAACTCTACTCGTCCAGCTCACAATTGAAAATAAAAATACCGCCCTAAACTTTTCTCCGAATCAAAACTTAACAGTTACTCTTTAAACATTAAAAGAAAAAAGTTAGAACAAAGCAAAGAATAACCTACCACACACACAAATATATAAATAAATACAAATCAATGTAAAATATAATAAATACAATAAACAACAAAAAATAACCGTAGATGGCGTACGTTTGTATAAAAAGTAAAATATTCATTACGAAAAATAAGCAAAAGATTATATTTAACGCATAAGTGAAAAATTAAAAAAAAAAAAGTAAAAAAAAAAAACATAAAAAAATACCATGCATTAACGATATAATATTGTACTACTTATACTACTAGTTTATTTTGTTTTAGTTATTTATTAGTTAAACAACAAAAACAAAACTTTAAGAGAAAAAAAATAAAGTAATAATTTTTGTGCACATGTATAATAAAAAAAAACAATAATTAATTATTAAACAAAAATGAAAGCAACAACAGACTTCTAATTTCTAAATAAACTAGGATACGTATGCATATATACACTTAATGTAATGAAGCAAAACAAAATATATAAATATATATATATATCTATAAATAATTTGTATAGCTATGTGAAGATAAAGGAAAGAAGAAATAAATATCTCTTTATAAATATTAAGTTATATATAGTTTTCTCTTTTTTATATAAATACGTATCTTTACTTATATAAAAAATAAAACAAAAATAAAACCAGAAATAAAAGTAATTTTTATAAGTGATCAGTTTAGTTATTAAATTTAAAAAAAGCTAAATCTGTAAAAATTAGTTGTAACAATTAGATTTTTTTTTGTTTTCATTACTGATAATATGTTTGTAGATTTTTTATTTTATTTAAACTTTTTTTTTTTTTAATAATGCTATACACAAAATAATTTGCTAATCATAGTTGGCACGTATATTTACACGTACACAACACATAAACGATTGTAGTTATCAAATTAAATAAAAAAAAAAAAAAAACAAATAAACCATTTTATGTTTCAATGTTAAGTTTAAATATTATTTTTTTTTATTAAGTTGACATAAATAGTTTGATTAATTTTGTCCTTGCATATATTCATATATTTATAATATGATTAGTTCTTTTCGTTTTTTTACTTTACATATAAACAATAAAATTTAACAAGTAATTTGTAACTTTTTTTTAAATCGATATAAAACATTATAACAGAACGCAAAAAAGGAAGTATAAATATAACAAAAAAAAACAGCAACTGCAGAATATATTACCAATTTACGCTATAAGTATTGCAGTAAATATATATATAAATACATTTTTTTTGTTTTTGAATTTAGTTAAGTTAGGATGTAATTAGGAATTTTTATTAAAATGAGAACATAAATGGAAAATGAGAAACAAAAATTAATTAAATAAAATTAATAATTAATTCTTTATTTTTTAATTATTTTTAACGATAAATACAAAATAATACAAAAAATATGAAATCTGCAAAATGAAAGAAATTATTAGAAAATAAATGAAAAGGAAAAAATTAAAAAAAAAATCTTGTGTTTAGTTATCTGTATTGAATTTTACTTTCAGGTTCAGAAGTAACTTGCCTCTAAATACCGCTGAAATGTATTGTGAAAGGAGCCCTACATGACGTGTGATTCTTATCATTTCCTCATTTTCCCTTATTGTTGGTTCCTTTTTTTTAATGGTTTCCAGATTTCAGCCATCGGGTTGCTCTTGAAAATCTATAAACATATGTCTTTGTATGCATACATTATTAATTTTTATTTTCAGCTATTTTCGAAACGCTATTGATAGATCGTTTTTGTTTAATGTAATAAGATCCTTGGGATAAGTGCCCAATGTTTTAAAAGTAAGCATGGAAAGAATAAGAATTCTATCCTTATGTTCATGGTTTTCTTAAAACCGTCAAAAATGTTCTGTTCGAAAACGCAAATACAAATTTTACTGCACTAGCATTGTGTTCGATAATGCAGTTTGCTAAAGTTACATGTTCAAAAACATCATTTGCGGTGAAGCTGTGCATTTAAAAAAAATCGAGGTGACGAAAGGGACCGACGTGGTGATTTGCCTTATATGCTGCCGGAGGTTAATTATTCAGCCCTATCAAACTATCACAGAATCCATCGTAGTGGAAAATCTCATACAAATTGCTGTTACGAACGGAATTGATGATAGCTTTTTGTCGGGATTCGTAAAAGTTCCGATTACGATGGAATTTGTGATAGGGCTGATTAATACTTCCGATCTTATGAAATTATCAATTAACTTCTATAGATTCTTCAGTAAAAAAGATGTCAAACTAATTGGTCTAAATGACTTTCGAGTTGTTGTATCCTTTTTTCCAGTTTTTGGAATATAGATGACTTTAGCTCTTCTCCATAGGCTTGGCATATACCCTAGTGCAATACTACTACGAAGTTTGTTAATAAAATAAATACACGGTTGTTCTGATTTTCGTTCGAATACCGAAACGTACCGTTTTCAAATTTTCGCAGTTCTGTATTCCGTATTGTTTGAAATTTTTACGGATTGAAGGGTTTTCTACGAAATGAACGGATCTGCAGTCCGACAAATATTTGACGTTTTTATTTCGGTTATTTTTTTGTTGGTGGACTGTAGATTCGATTGATGAATAAAAATGTTAGTTATTATTGTTTTGTTAATTAAAAATCTTATGTTATTGCACAATAATAAATACGTGGAAGCATACCGCACAACATCAATTTTAAGTTTTTTGTAAACTTTAAATCTAGCAGTTCATTTATCTCGGAGTTTGAATAAATTACAACCATCAGGTTGAGACTAAAATATTGCTTTCGGCAATAAAAATGCTGCTTGAAGGTTGCACAATTTTAACATGCGTACCATCTACGTACCCAATAATTCCAGGAAATCCAGTACTGTCAAAAATTAAGCATTATTTAAGCAATCTTCCAGTCTTCTCGACTTGGCCTGAGAGATATTCTCGCAATTGTATTTCGAACCACTGGAAGGCCGCTTAAGTTCGAAGTGCCGAACGTCAAGTCTAAAATTTCTTTTCTATTTATATTCGCTACGGAAAATGCATCTAGATTTGTCTCTACAAAGAAATCTAAAAGGCCTCAGATTGGTGTCTGTGTTACCCCTTCATCCCAACATCAACTGTCTTTTCATGTAGCAGTAGTCTAATAGTTCTATTACTTCCGCCTGTGATGTGTTAGCATCATCACCAGCGAAATAGACTGCTGCACTTTAAGGTGTATTCCTTCCATGTCAATTTGGGCCTGTATAGGAAGCAGGTCCTGCGTCATAAATTCTGAAAGACAAATTTATATAATCTTATTTGTATACATGGTTAGGGCGAGTCCTGTCTCGTATCCCATAAAAGTTTAGAGTTCTTACTTGTTAGGCCTCTTATTTGAATCTCGTAAGTCCAGGGTTATTGGCACAGCCCTAGCACTAGCCCTATTAACTCTCAATCTACGACCCATGACAGCTGTGTAGATTTGAATTGGCTAGCCTGGTGCTGATCCCGCGTCCGGTCATTTTAAAATTAGAATTGGATAGAGATCCATGCCCTCCGAATTTCTATTCGTTCGACCTAAGTGGATTGGTTGGATTATTGGATAAGGAGTGAAAGGGAGGTCGGTTTTGAGGGTTGGTGTATAGGTTCTGTGGCCACTACGGGTTCTGGAGTGGATTGTTATTGTTAGCCCGCTACTGAAACGAAGGGACTCTGCTCAGCCTTGTGCGGGGACGTCTCGACCATCTTTTGCCATGAAAAAGTTTTACATACCTAAGTCGTTTGGGCTCGTAGTTCCTTCAAAGTTTTAAATCACTAGTTCTAGTTCCGCGCGATCTGTCCCGCAACAAAATTTATTTTCTTCAATTGATTTAAAGAAAATAATAATAATTCTTAGTTTTTAGCGGTTATCGTTTCATAACAATACGCTTGAATATAGATATAATGAAGGGCGGGAATGCTTTCGGCCTTATAATATATTATATATGTAAATCAAGATTTGAGTGCTCAAATTTGGACTTCCAAAACTTAGTGGAAAAAACCAAAGCATGGGTTTGTTAATATATTTCTTTACAAAATTTTAATACTTCCATAAATTAATTTGTTACTTTGGCAACAATTTTTTGGTCCAGATTAAAAAAATACACCTACTAAAACGATTCATGCCAAAATAAGGTATTGGCACCAGCCCCTGTCCGCAGTTCAAACTATGCTTCAGGCTGCTTCCGGTAGCCATATAGATAATTGTCACTAATCAAGTGGATGGAATTTCTCATTCCCATTTAAGTACAGTTTAGTTGTAAACACAAAATTAACTTCCATGAACTCGAAGTAGATAAAAACGTGTATACTTACTTACATTTCTGTTATTAGTTCAGGGTTCAGTAACCTATACAAAAAAATGTGCCATGTAAATCAAACGCGAATAACTTGTCGTAGACCCATGTCAGATATGCCCTTAAAGCTTTATGTATCAGATTGAACCTCCCATTTGAAACAAGAATATGTTCCTACCTACGCAGAAATGATTTCTATGGAGGATTAATCTTAAAAAAAATAATCCGGCCTTATTGAAGGTGATCCATTTATTGAGATGACTTCAAGAAAGAAAAACGATTTAAAAATAACAAGGTTAGAGGAATATTCAACCATGGAGACAAAACGGAGCTCTCAGGCATACCAGCATTTATTTTATGAACTGTCCAACACAACTTTATTGCGCGATTCAAAAGGTAGTTTCTAATCCAACGAAAAAGAGATTCATTAATACCAAATGCACGCATTTTCAATAAGAGAGTTTGATGCTTGAAATATCAAGTGTAATATTCTTACTGTCTCCAAAACGATGTAAAGCTTTGTGCCACTGTTGGGTGAGATATACCATTACATCAACAGTGGACCAGCTACGAAAGCCATACTGCTGGTCATTGATTGAGAAGCTTTCGTTCTTCAAGATATTTCTTGAGCTGATAACTTATCAGCGTTTCCATGACGTTGGAAAGAGGGGATGTACATACATAAGTGCAATCCGACGATAGTTAGAAGGGGGGGGGGGGGGCAAAATTTCCCTTTTTTAGGGACAGGCTACAGAAATGCTGTTTTTAATCCACTCGTAAAAAGAGACCATTATAGTAAAACAGACGGAAAAGCTTACGCAATTGTTTTTACCAGCATTGAAGAACACTTCTTCAGAACAATAGAGGGATACAAGATCTTTCAGTAATCTTACAACTATACGAGTGCAAAAAGGAGATTTGTTCCATAAAATCGTTTACGCTCTCAATTTTAGGAGGAGTCATGACACTTTCTGGCAGGTCATAGGTGGAAACCAGAAGCTTCTGTGAGGTCTGGTTCTCGAAATATTTCTAACCAAAGTGATTTTAGTGAATTTTTGAGAATTTTGAAAAAATCATGGACTAACCACTTGTCTTAAAAAATCACCAAATTTTCAAAGTCCCCTAAACGCATCGAGACATGCATCGAATGAAATATTCAATTCCTAGATACACATCCAAACGAAAAGCTTCTGAGTGGTCAGGTTATCGAAATATGCCGGTCCAAAGTGACTATGGATTTTCGAGCCCCAACTACATACTTAATAATATCTTTGGTAAGCCTTGTAAGAGGTCCGAGTTTTCAAAATCCCCGGTTATATTTTCCACAGGTGAAAGCCAGAAGCTAGTTATAAGTAGCTATGACCAAAAATTTTGTTGCAGTCCAATATTAAAAAAATTGAGGGAAAATTCAAATGTATCCATTATAAAAAGCATTTTTTTGGTAAAAATGAATAATTTTAATTGCATACCTTTGCCTACTTTGTCATATTGACAAAAATAATATAAATCATGAACATGTTTTGTTATATGGACAGTTAAGTGTTTCGGAAAAAGAACATAAAACATTGTCAAATTGAAAGAAACTATTTTTATTAAGCTGACAAATAAACTTTGTGGATTCAACAAAAGAAAATTTTTAAATTGACAAAATATTTTGTTGATTCAACAAAAGAATTTCGTTAGTCCGATAATTAGAATAAAAACAAATTTGTAACATTAACAAAAAAATTTTGTTACCTCAACAAATTTCTGTAGTTTTTATCAATTTGATAAATCGTTTTGTTGGAAGTATATTGACAGAAGTTTTATCAGCTTAACCTACATTTTTATCATATATATATTTTCAGTGTAGCAAATTATTTATTTTGTAAAAAGTTTAAAACGAAGATAAATAAAATGCACGACTGGATCACAGGAACTTGCTCTTATGTAAAAGTACTTTGGAATTAAAATATTATGTATAAATAAATATAAAACATGGAATTGATGAGATAAAAATGTTCAAATGCATAAAATTGCCATTTGATTTCCAGAAAAGTATGAATTTATGCAAACAAAGCTCAAAAATTAAAGTAATTTTTTATGTACGAAATGTCCTTATAATTTTTCAAGCTTAAGCTAAAAAGTGACTTAAGCTTTTGCAACCCTAACAAAACCCTAACCTAACCTAAACCCTAACAAAAAATTTAACAAAAAATAATTAGCATAATTAGATAGGCCTTTAGTAGTTATTTACAAATGTGAACGTCTTGCATGCTCTAGCGGGAGCTATAGTGCATAAAAATGCATCATATATGCAGTTCTTTCCAAGTCTAAATAATTGTGACAACAACTTTGCCAAAATGTAGAGTTAAGCCCTGATTGAAAGTATTGAGGTCTAAGACGTTTTGTAGAAAGCCTTCTGCCTGCAAGACGCGATAAGAATAGCGTATTTCTTGCACAAAGAAGACCGCCTTCAAAACGTCTTGGACCTCGATATTTGCAATCCGGGCACTTAGCTCTTCACTTTGAAGTTATGGCAAATTTTTTATCACAATTTTTTAGACTTTGGAAAGAACTGCATATCTGATGCACTATTGCTCCCACTAGAGCATGCAAGACGTTTGTAAATAACTACTAAAGGCCTATCTAATTATGCTAATTATTTTTTGTTATCAATCACATCTATAAGTACCGAGATTGAAGAAAATTTCCGATTACAATGGAATTCGTGTTATTCACAATGAAGATATATCACAATTCATAACTCTAGACTATAATCAGCCCTTTCACGAATTCCATTGTAATATGAAACTTGTTACGAATCCCGATTCGATATCTACGAGTACTGGGAGAATCCCATCAATTGTATTGTCAACATTAAAATACCAAATACGTTTGAAGAATTAAATATGAAAACCAGACATTGTGAACTAGGTTAAGAATAATATAAATGGTATGATAATTAACAATAAAAGAATCAGTTTCTTCTATACCACGAAAAGATCATCATGAGTTTTTCCCATTGAAACTGTTGGAACAGCCAAGGATCAAGAACTCAAATAAGTCATCCAAAGTATGCCGTTCGACCGATGGAAAAATAAAACCTGGAGTTCCTTAATTACATAAAATGGTACATATGTACATACATACACATGTAGGTACTGAGAGTTATAAGTGGTTAGGCCTAGGCTCTCTACGAGCTGTATATTTATTTATTTAATATTATAATGTTCTTAATGGCTACATGAAATATGGCTCCAATGAAAAAGAGGTCGGAACGAAAAGAAAAATGGCGACGAGAATTTGAATGAAAAACAAAAACTACAAAAACCGTTAAAATTTTGATGTATTGGGTGATTTTTAATTTATTTGTGGCCTTTTTTCTATTCTCATTTTGGGGCCGAATTTCATTATGAAAAGTTCTGACAGTTTGCGGTGTTTTTACATACTTTTGTGTCCCAAACTTTTCGAATATGAAATTAAACCCAAATAAAACATTGTACCAAACCAAAAATGAAAAATGCCCCGAAGAGTAGATTTTGTGCATAAGAGCATTAGTTAATTTTGTTTTAATGTAGCTTATACAACAATTTATTGATCAGTACCTGCAGGCCGGCTATGTGGGTTCAAAGGATTTCAGCTCCCTCTTTGAGTCTTCTGTACCGGTCACGCTACTCCGTTGTTTCGCTTAGGATAATTTGGAATCACCAGACAGGCGCCCACCTTTACAGTTTTGTTTGCAAAAAGTTCCTTAGGTGGCGGAACAACGGAGCGATACACAAAACCCAAAGAGGGAGTTAGGACCCTGAGGAGTCGCATAGCGGACTACCCAAGGTAGATTATGGTTGCCTTAGAAAACTGACACCTCCCAGACTACTGAAAACACCCTAAACAAAATTTATCCATTAATACACAAATTTATTTTGGGTCTATTTTTCATTTATTTGAGTTGATATTTCCATTTTTAAATATGGATCTCCAATTTTTGGGCAATTTTCTTATTTTATTAATTTTAAAAGAATGGGGCCATTTTTCATAAGGAAATATCAACCCAAACTTGAAAATGAAGCAAGGTCCCAAAGTATCAAAAATCATCCCAAACCACCAAAATTAAAAAAAAAAACTTTTTTTGTTTTGTGACTACATTGTTTTGGGCCTATTTTTTATTTTAACGTTTAGTTTTTTTTTCGTTTTTGAGGCTTTTTCCATTTATTTCGGACAATAGGCGATATTTCCATTTTCAAATTGGGAATATTTTTCATTCTGAAAAAAGCGCCATTTTTGATTTTTGGTTTTGGGCTATTTTCTATTGGTAAAATATTTCATGTGGCCACCCATATTATTGAGAGCAAAACAAAGAATATTTTCCTTTTTTCTAACAGCTAAACTGATTCGGATATTTTTAAATGCGTGACTTTTGTCCAAATACGTCTATACATAAATCCATTCCGAAAATGGAAAATTAATTTACCAGAGTACTTATCTTATTAATTCTGAGCCACTAGTCAAACTAGGTCAAAAGTTAAATACAAAATATACCCTAGCCATAATATCTACAATATGTTTTCATTTCAGAAAACCGCCAAGTCCCTAGCACATGTTGCAAAGCTCACCACCAACCACCCAACTAAATGCTTCCGGTTTAACACCCACTATACTTACATGATACAAAAACAGCATGTAAACATAATGCATCTTATAACAGAATACCAGAATCTTTGTTTACATTTCTCCCCTCACGTACATAAATACCTTGATGCCGATCCGACACGTATAATTGAGATAAGCTTTCTGCAAATGTGGTACTTTTACTCTCATCTGAAAGCTTATTATTTCCTTCTGCTCTCTGTTATCATTCATTCAAAACAGTGATTGTGAGCTTTTTGACCGTGAAGTCGAATGGTACATTTATTCAAACAATAATAATTATTTTTTACTCTGTGCTGTACTATGCTTAGTGCTTAGGGTTCAGCTTACCCAGGCCCGTCGACAGTGTTTTACTTTTTACTTGCGAGTTATAGGTACTATAAGGCAAGTTATGCTTTCGTAAAATAAATCGAACTAGAGATTTTGATAAAAGTTGACATTACGATGATAGCGAAGACGAAAAAAGTGGGTCTCGTAATTCTGTGTGTCTGTCTGTTTGTCTGTCTATTCGACTACCGCCTAAACGGCTCGGCCGATTTTCGTTAAGCTTGATATACGTTGTTTTAAATTTTTTCCCCCCACAATTTTTTTTTTTTCTTTTTTAAGACCAAAAATAACTGTGCCTGCCATACGATTTTTTTTTCGAAATTTTATAAATATTTTTTTTTCTCAAAAACTGTCCCACAGATTTAAAAAAAAAATTAAAAATTTTTATTTAGTTAAAGCTAGGTAATGGTTGAAAATTTTTTTCCAAAAAATGGTTATTTCTGGTACCTTCCTTGGAACCAATTTTTTTTTGTTTTTGATTTTCTCAAAAACGGTACGACCGATTTTGATTACTTTTTTTCTTATATTAAGGCTCCCCAGCAGTTTCAACATTACTGTGTATTCAAATTTGAAAAAAAAATTGTTTGGATTTTTAAAAAAAAATTTCAAACTTTTTTTTTGAAAACTCAATATTTCCAAAACCACACGCTCAGTTTTTTTTTAAACTTGATAAATAAAAGTTTCTTAATATAACTACAAGATATGAGAAAAAAAATGCATTTTCTCTAAAAATAACGGTATCCCCATATAAATGTTAAAAAATGGTTTTCGAAAATCGTATTTTTCTCGAAAACGGTTCCGAGAATTTTGCTAAAATTTTTTTCTTTCGATTAATTCTTACGATCTATAATTTAATAAAAAAAATTTGAAAACACGATATTCAGACCTATCGAGGTATCCGTTCGGAGAAAATTTTTTACCGAGGTATCCTATCCGATTGACATATCGGATAATCTTCCGATAAAATGTGACGCTCACGCTCATCAACGCATTGCGATTAAGTACATTCAGCAAAAAACTTTTGACACTTGTGCGTTAAATTTCTTTGAAAATTCTCCGACAGAAAATAGTTGCGGATTATTTTAAGAAAAGTGGAATAGCATGAATGCGATTGTATGCTTCATTTATGTTTGTTCTGAAGTGGATACCTCGAACGAAATCTAAGTTATGATCGGAACGGAATATCGTTTCGGAACTTCTTCCGAACGGATACCCCGATATGGTTGATTACTGACTGTACCTACCATAGAACCATTTTTTTCGAATTTTGAATTTCTTATTATCGGCATAATGGATTTTAATGAAATTTTTTATGAAGAAGTTCCTAAAAAATTTAAAAAAACATTGCATTTCAAAACTTAAAGAAAAATATTTTTTCAATTTTTGGAAAAAAAGTAATTTTTTTTTTTAGAAAATTCGATATCTCAAAAACGGCTTAGTATTTTTCTTGGAAATTTAATTCTAATTCGTACAATAATAAAAGCTTAAAGTTGGCGTACCAAAATTTTTTCTGAAAAATATTTAACAAATTTTGTACATAAAAGCTTATTTTTTTAAGGAACCAATAAAACGACTTAAATTTTGTTTCTTCTACAAATTCATATTTGCATAGCATTCTGTTTTTATCTCTTACTACTAAAAGAATTTAAAGAAAAAATCATTTTATCCTTATGAACAGTTTTCTTTAATAACATTCGTTTTTAAAATACCTAATCTATTATATAGGAGCAAGTTCGTGCGACCCAGTCGTGCATTTTATTTTTTATTGAGTAAAAAAGTAATTCAAAAACAAAAATTGAATGATTTATTTTGCGCCCATTTGTACATATAAGGAAATATGTAATTTCAAAATATTATTAAAATTTAAAAAAAAAGTTTTTTTTTTTCTGAAAATCCAGGAAAATTTTGTGTATGCAATATTATTTTGAATTCCAGCGAACCTGTCAACAAAAATTTTAACCCGAGTCGGCAGAGTCGTTAAGTGATTCATTTTTTTTTTACCAAAATGCTGACGATACCTAGTAGTACGCAGAATTTCTTTTTTAATCGAAATCGCTAGGACCGTTTTTGAGATAAGCATATAAATTTTTTCATAACGGCTGTATGCCAGTTGCCAGTTACCCTTTATTTCTGAAATTAAAGGAAATTCAATTGATTTATCTATTTAACTTTTCGGAGATTTAAGGATTTCATAACTTTTATAAATAAATAATATAATTCCAGGAGGGTCTTCTGTCCCTTAAAGCCCCCAACTGCCTTTTGCTACGTCTCTGAGCTTACCTATGTGCAGTGAACAATGATTTAAGTTGACATTGTTGCTTGTAATTCAACATGAATGCTCAATGCTCGTAAGGGTGAAAACTGAAAATGAAAACCAAACGGTTTGCTGCTAAATGAATGACGCTAACTATGCCAGTCTCACATTATTGGACCACGAATATGGTCGTGCAGAAGGCATATACTCGTGATTCCCTTGCATCGTAAAGAAACTCTAGGATATTTGTCGTTGCCAAAAAAAAAAAAATAAATAAATCCAACAGGAGAACAAAAGTATATCAAACTTTTGTTTGACCTTGCGTATCTGTTTGAATATTTTTACATTTTGTGGTTTGTGTCAACAAAGAGATACTCGTATAGTACTTGCTTGTGGGAGTGAAGTTTATTACCTACCATTTTATAAATATCCGGGAATCTAAAGTTTTAAGGCGCATAATTAAAAAAGTGTGCAGTTGGAATTCTGCCAAACAAAATTTAATCATTTTAACAGTTGAATTTATCTGCAATTAAACAAAGTAAGTACCATAATCTCTGCCCCTCTTCATAAGTGTCCTTTTTTTAAAGTTAAATTATTTTCGTGTTTATTGAGTCTTTAATTAAAAAATACATTTTCAACGCAAAACTTAGTTAGAAACAAAAGAACAATTAAACCATTTACCTAATTATTATATCATTGTGGTTTATGTGTTTCCAGATTAGTCGGGTGTCCTTTTTTGCATTTTTGAGGGTTGACAAAAAATGAGCATTACATAATTATTTACTAGGAGTTTTTGTGTTGAATTTGAGCGGTAGTGGTCTTTAATGAAAAATTGTTATCTTCAAAAATTCTAAGTTGATTTAATTAGTAACGAAAAACTGCTTGTCGTGACTTTTTATTCACTTCAACATTTTATGACTCGAAATAAAAAAAAAATATATTTAATATTTTTAGAGTAAAAGAAACTTCTGACAATTATTTTACGATAAATCTTACAATTGACTGTTGAAAAAGAGCGAATGTGGCCTAGAAACAAAAAAAAAATATTTTCGGAAAGAAAGTTTTAAAAAAAAGTAAGAATCAAGAAGAACAATGCTTTATATTGAATTCGGAAGGAAACACGAAAAATATGATTCGAATTAGCACTATGCTAAGTCCCTTGATATCGTATCCATATGGATTTGTTGTTTTTTTAATTCTTTCGATGGTATGTTCATATATGGGACAGTTCAAATATGGGGCAGTTCTAAAAATAACGATAAATGGATGATTCTCTGCGAACGTTGTGGTTTATTAGCTCCAGATTGCTATGTTTGCAATTTAATTTAAACATATCTGATCAAATTCTAGGGGGATTTAATGTGTAAATGGCATTTTAATATAGGTATTAAAATCGTTAAAATTTGATTTATATTCCACTTGGTCAGGCCCATGTCATTTTTGTTTTCAATTTAAGAAAAAAACTACTTTGTATACAAATGCGCAATAGAATCAACATTTTCATAAGTTTAATAAATAGGTACATATATGTAATTTATAAAAAATACAAATGATTTGCCACATGTATGAATTTTCATTACTTCGGAGCTCGACATTATATGGCTGATATTTTTATCGTGTTCGTAAATTGTCCGGGAAACGTTTTGTATTAAAGAAAAGAAAGTCATCTAAATCATAAACGTAAATAAATTTAAAAACTATTAAAAATAATGCATTTACGAAATTTAGAAAATCAAATTGTGAAGTTGCTACAAAAGCTTTCTGTCAGTTCCGTAAAGAATATGATTTTCTGAACAAATATTTACACAAATAATATGTATTAAGCACCCAATTTCGTATTTCTTGTGATCCGAACGCCTTTTGGACTTTTTTATATAGTAAAAACGATCTGTTGCTCTTCAGTAGAATATGGAGTTTAATGGTCAAACATCAAATGATTTACAGAATTCATGTGAACTTTGTTCGCAATTTTTTGAATCCGTTTATGTTGACCATTCCGCATTAAATATTTATCAATCAGAAAGGAATTCCATCATTAATGCTAATATTTCAACACTTAATTTTTTTTTAATCAGACATTCTAGATGGTATTTCAAAATTAAAATCTAGCTTGAATCCTGGTAATGATGGAATTCTTTCTTTTGTTTTGAAGCAATGTCACCGCTTCTAATTATTTTTAATAAATCATTTTCTATTGCCCTCTTCTTGAATTAGTGCAAGTTTTTTATGTAAGTCCGATTCACAAAACAAGTCCGAAAAAATTGGTAGAAAATTATCGTGCGATCTCTAAAATGTCTGCAATCCCCAAATTATTTGAGCTTATAGTTAAAAATCATTTGTATTTTAATATAAAAGAACATATTTGTTATGAACAGCATGGATTTATGGCAGAGGGAAATCCACCTCAACAAATCTCATGCTTTATTCTCATCGATTCTTTCGAATCGGGATACCAGGTCGATAATATTTACCCGGATTTCGTCAAAGCATTTGATACTACTTCAGCTTTTTGATATTCATTCATGGATTACTTCTGAAATGGATATCCAGCTATCTTAATGACAGAACTCAATATGTGAAATTAGGGAATTTCGTTTCTAATATCAAAAAAGTTACGTCAGTAGTTCCTCAAGGTAGTCACCTTCGACCACTTCTTTTCAACATTTTTGTAAATGATATTTGATATCCCATTTCTTCTTAAGACTGCCTCGTGTTTGATGTATGCTGACGACATTCAAATTTTTCTGTGTATCAAAAATATGATTGTCAATGAAAATCTTCAAAATGATTTCAATAATTTGGCAGCTTTGTGCGAAATAAATATTCTTCTCTTGAATATCAAAAAATTTAATGTTTTTACAGCACATCGAATTTTAGTACCAATGGTATACGACTATCAAATATTCAACAAGATTCTTGATCGCAAATCTGAGATTCGTGATCTTGGAGTCATTTTCACAAGATTTGTAGTCAGTCAACTGAAGTGGAGAATAGATACTCCTTCATATGCTTAAAGATGTGCCTTAATTGGACTTGATTCCTTTCAAAAATAACATTCTATTCAAGGTCTATTGTTCGTTCATTATATCGTATATAATGTCCACAGATTGTTACCTACTTTGAAATCTACACATGTAGTCATTAAAATAGGTACTGCCATTTTTTAAACTAAAATCGTTGTGCGTTTTGCCTTTTTTTTTATAAGTGGCAACACTTTTTTTGGTGGAAATATAAGAATAGCCGTTATTAAATTTTGTTAATGTTGCATTGACAACATAACCAACAAAGTTTAGATTTAATTATATGAAAAACTTATAGTAAATTGTTAGTAATCTGTAAGATTTATATCCGTAGATGAATAAATTAACAAATACATTTTTGGAAAATCGAAAATTTGGATGGCGTTTTTGAATGAAAATATTAATAAAAAAATGTGACATTTATTTTGACAGTTCTTCTGTCACATGCTTTCTTAACAACAAAAAAAAGTTGAGATTCAATTTGAGAGCAATGTCACATTGTTCTCATTACAAGTTTCTCATTGAATACTGAATATTTTAACTTCGGAACAATGATCTGATCACTGTTCTTAAAATATTTCAACGCTTTGAGGTATGGTTACGAAATTGCTCGATTATGTCATGCGAGCGGAAAGGTCAAATTGCTACCATTTCCAAATGACATCATTTGGGACGAATATTATTGGAGAACGAAGTTTTAATCCAACTGTTATACAATGTGTCCAGGTTCTTGCATTCGCAAGGGCGATTAATAAATAGGAAGGTCAATCGGTGGATGTTTGCGGGATATAACTTGAATCGCAGTTGTTTTCTCATGGCCAGTTGAACTTGGCTTGTCATGCTCAAGAGTCGATTAACCATCGGTGCTAATTGTTTTCTATCCCAACGGAAAGACAAACAAAAATTTTTCATCATCTAGCTTTGCTTATTTATCAAACTGAAAACACTAGTTTTGTTTGCATACCTGCATGTCCAATATAAAAGAAATATGATTCCTGAATCCATATTGTTTAAAACCTTGCAAGACAACCTGCGGAATATATTCGTGTTTTTTTTTTTTTGGCAGCATGTTTTTTATATTTCACATTAGTATACGAGTACTACTGAATACCTGCCAGAATCATTTGATTAGAATAAATCTTGCAATTGCAAATTCTGCAAACTTGAAACTTGCATATTTAAATCTGGTATTAATGAAATAATAATTAATTCGCTTGTCTTAATTCATTTCCTTATTTTTATTGTCTAGCATAATGGTTTTACGATAATAATCAAAAGCACATAATAAAGGTATGATTTCAACTTAAATACGATATTGTTTAAAATGATATTTCATTCTATTATATACGATTGTGGATTTATAAATTGATAAATTGAAAATTATTGATATATGTACATATGTAATTTTAAAACTATATTCACCCTTATTGATAAGTTCACCTATCAACCGATTGGCGGTTGATAGAATTTATCAATTGAACTAAAAATCGGTATTGTGAAAATGAATTGATAAAATATTGTTCTATTGTGAATACCAAAAAAAAAGGTCACGCAAAAGGAAATAAATTAAAAACAATAAATATTTTCGTGATAGTTTATTTGGCCAAAAGTTTGGTTTTCGAGTAATGATATGCGAACTTCCTGAAGTTTTTCCTTACTAGGAGTTTTTTTCTTCTGTTGCTCAACAGGAACCCGGTCAAGCTGATCTGTATATTGTTCGTGTGCAGCGTTTTCAGTTGACTTATCATTTTCACTGGAGGTGGTAACTTTTCTAAAACAAACTTTTCTATATTGAAGCATGTATTGAATCCTAATTAACTTACAACAGATTCTTCTGAATTACTAAAGCCTGCTTGGGCCACTACCAGTGGCTGTGCCTTCTTTTTTGTTTTTTGTTTTCTGTTTTCTTCTTTTTTATTTTTCATTTAAGATCGATAAATACTCTCTGCCACTTTTCTGAGATTCGTTCTGGAGGCCCTAGGCTATTTAGATCTACAGAAATTATTTCCCAGTTTATATTTGCTGCAGATTTGGAACAAAATCCCTTGGCGAGTTCCACGTTCTCTTCCATCAACTGGACCAATCTGCATAACTGTTTTTTGTTACTTAATTTTGCATTCGTATCGGAGAAGGTTCTATATCCATTTCTGACTTTTTCATACTTTTATGTTTTAAAAAATAACAGTTACAGTTTTTGACTTCTTGTCTTCAAATTACAACAAAGATATTTTCAAAAAATGTATATAAAAATTCAAACATCATATTTCTCAAGAAGAAAGTAAAGAAATTATTTTTCAAACCAGAAAATTCGTTTTCTGGGGAATAATTTTTTTGGGTATTAGGCATTTAAGTACTCAGGCGGAGAAATTTCAATTATTAATTGATAGTTGATCTTCGCATTAAGGGTCATTAATAAAAAGTTTATCAACTTATTATTGATACTAAAATAAATGTTGTTTCAACTCATAACTGTCAGCATCATTCACAATGATCAAAAGTTTTATCAATTGAACTATGGGATATTCAATTTTCAATTGTTGGTAGATATCAATAGTTAATTAACAAACGTAATATGGGTATGTGTAATTGCGAGATTATGAAAAGGAGAATTAATTTGTAAGATTGAGTTTTTCGATATTTAAGAAAAATCGATATTCGAGATTTTGGTTTGCGGAGTATCGTCTCAAAATTACCCAAAAGTGGATTACCCTGGCTTTTGAATTTCTTTAAACTATTTTAAGAACAAAGTTTTAAGCATTTGTATAATTTTGAAAAAGAGAATACATATTTTTTTGAATATTATTGAATTGAAAGCAGAGATGCCAGCAGTGTATTCAGTACAACCGACTAGAAACAGTTTTATATTTGGTTCAATGTAATCGAAAGCATTTGGATGATCTTAATAAGGAACTGTCTAACCTCGATGGTATTAAGTTACATACGTGCCAGAGCCACAGATTTTATAAAATAGATTTTCGAAAAAGCGGACCCTTTTTCTTAAATTAATTTTTGAAAAATACTAGGTTTTTGAAAAAAATGCCACTTTCCTTCGATTTTTAAATTATTTGCAGAGCTTTACAGGGTCAAAGCAAAAAATGCTGTATTCACTATTCAGTCGTGCTTCTTACCGAAATGAACTGTACCACATTGGGCCATCAAACACACTTAAGTTAAGTATATAGACGATTGTAAGATTTTATAATTTTGTCAGATCTGTCAATGTCTGACATTGAGATGACAATGGTCAACGGCTAGCAGATGTTGGCCCAAAGTTTGACAATTTCATTGTCAAATTGACTGACTTTTCTCACAACGTTATCAGGTTAAAAACATTGGCGCAAAATTTTAGTTGAATAATTCTAATTATTAGTACGGTGTTAAAACTGTTTTAGTATTAAACTAAGTTAAAACAACAATTTTACATATTTTCACCGAATAAAGCATCATACATAATACTTACTTTATTTTTTTAGTATCGTGCAAACTTCACATGACTCTTTAACAAACGTCAAAAAAGGTCAGTTTACTTTGTTTTTTTGACCGAACTGTCATTGTTTAGTAGTAGTACCCCTTTTGTAGTACCCCTTGGCATAATGATTAGTGCGTTGGACTGTCATGCGGAAGGTCTCGAGTTCGATTCTCAGCCGCTGCAAGAAAGTTTTTTTCAGGGATGTACTGCCTCTTGCGAGGAATTGACAAATTCTCCAAGAGTATCTCTTGTCATAAAAAGTGC
This sequence comes from Philhelius festivus, assembly GCA_963931855.1. Lineage (NCBI taxonomy): Eukaryota > Metazoa > Arthropoda > Insecta > Diptera > Syrphidae > Philhelius > Philhelius festivus. Next base: position 76,260,959 of record OZ007556.1, on the reverse strand, counting down.
TGCTCATTAACAGTTCGGAATCGGCAGAAAATTGAAGGTCCCCTCCGTTCCTGGTAACACGCACCCAGGAATGGTTGAGAGTTGTAAGTCATTAGGTCCTGGTTCACTCCGAGCTGTTGCACCACAAAATTTATTTACTTATTTATGTCATTGTTTAGGCGTGTTCAGAAGCAATTTATTAAGAAAATTGCTTTAGTACGATACTAGTTAGAAAATGTTTAAAATTAAGAACGAGTTAGTAAATTACTTTAATACTACTTAAGTAGTATCATACTAATACTAATAGACGGTTGACAAATGTTTTTTTATTTAAAATTGGTCGATACGTTGGCAGGTATTGTCAGAGAAATAAATTTTGTGTTCGTCAATAGAGAGAAGTGTAAAGCGTGTGGGTATTTTTTATATCCCATAAACTGTATCGTTTCTCGATTTTCATTTTTTTTTTAATTTAACTTAAAAAAAAAACAAGAAATAAATTTGAAAGTAGAAGCATAATTTAATTTTCAACTGATCAATAAAGAAATTGTCAGCAATTGTCAGATACTATTGTACTATTAACAACGATATCTGACAATTTTCAAGGAGTCTGACAATGTGCAAATGCCAAACCATAATAAAAATTGAACGTTTAAACGTGTTCACACCACTGTTAAATTCATTGTCAGTTGTGCTTCCGAAAATGACCTGAAAATGACGTTTCCGACAATATTGTCAGACAATATTTTTTGTTAACAATATTGCAAGATCTGACAATCGCCTGTACTTTTCTTTACTATACAAATGATTTTCCCAAGCTCATTAAAAAGCGATGTGGGCACAATCGTTACGTCGGCAAAACAACATAAGGCTAGCCGCGCACTGGCAACTGTGATCGAAATCAAATAGTTTAATCACCAGTTGATTAAGTACCGCGCACTGGCAACTCTTTACTCACGCTCACACTCTTTTCTCTCTTGCGCTTATAGAAAACAGCTCAACTGTTGCGAATTAACTTTAGGCAATCGTTTAGTTTGTGTCAAAACACAAACTTTTTAGTTGCTCGAATCGAGTTGCTCTAAGTGCGCGATGTCCCATATAAGCCCACATGTTTCATTTTAGCAACTAAACAGTTGCGAAACTAAAAATTGAATGTGCGCGCCTGGTCTAATGGTCGCATTTCTGTCAAACTGTTGTTATAATCATTGTAAATTTTATTTCTCACTTAATTAAAAAAAAAGCAGAATTCAGAAAAGCAGTGTTTAGAAAAAGAGTTTTCTTAAATTTAGATCTCCAGTGAAAATTTTTTACATTGTAAGTCTTTTGGCGGCGCTTGGGACGATTTTTTTACAAGTTCAGAACTTTTGACAACTAATTATTTAAATTGGGGAGTAATTCCATTAGTTGTTTGTTGGAGTATTATTATTTAATTTTATGATAAAGGGCTTTCAATCTTAGCCGTTCAGTTTCGACATTCCTGCCGACTAACAACACATACACATGATGCGAAAATTGTGAATGTAAGTCTTACTATGCTTAGTAAATAGATGAATTCGTCGAAGGAATTTATACTTAGAATAATAATAATAGGCAAATAAATTCATGGTATGAATATCAACAAATTGTTACAGAGGACACTGGAACAACACTGCCATATCCAAAATCTGCCAATATTGGCCTACAGTATTTTGTCGTAATAGTTCGAAAAGTACTTCCGGTAAAGCTGGAATAAAATATGCTTCTTGCATTTCAATTCATTATTATTCTTTAAATTCATATCAACTTTCAAATCATTGGCCCAAAGTATTGTGCAACCTAATGTTAAGGTATTAATACGATACTTCTTAGCTTTACTTCAAATCAAAAAAATCGGATCCATGCCCGATCATATGTATGTATGTAAAGTTTTTATAGCGTTTCTAAGTTTAAGTTTCATTGTTGATTTTGTTGCATAACGTTCTTATTTTTTTTTCTGTATGTAATAAGAAGACAGAAATTTCTGTTAAAACTTCGGTAAAATAAGTAGAGATCTTGGCCGCATCACCAAGTACAAAAAGTACATTGTTAAACATTCATATATACATACATATACTATACAGTTATCAAAGAGCTGATAGTTATTATTTTAGCGAAAAATCTTAGCATTTTCACACCTCGTCTATTGATAGGCTCTAAGTTAATATTTGACATTGCAATATATCCACGGCACGAATATGTGCTAACAAGTTTTTAAGGTAGGTACTTTTAGCTGACTAAAAATAAATAAGCAATACTATTCTAACCTCACTGCCTTCAAATATTTATCCAAACATTTCTTTTTTTTTTAATTTGTAAGAAGAATATTGTTGATTGAAGATTGATGTTAAGTTAAAGCTTAGGATTTACAAGTGTATATAGTGGTCTTCAGTTTGCAATATTTTTGTTGATCTTTCAAATCGTTTAAGTAACATACCTATATGTTAACAAAGTTCAAAGACTTAATACAAAAATGTGCAAACTAATGATAACGAAACACAAATAAACACTAGATCAAGAGATATGTTTAAACATAAATATACCTATACACTACCAGTGGCGCATCTAGGGAATGTAAACGGGGGGGCCACCCCGGGTATCAGATGTTAGGGACGGAAAAATCATCTTCGTTGTAGATTGGAAGTTGTAAATCAATTATAAAATGTTTGATTATACCGAAGGAACGGCAAATTATTTTTTTGTTCCGGGCATCAAATATCCTAGCTACGCTATTGTACACTGCCGCTCATCTGAATAGGTACAATATACTCTGAATGTTTTTTTTTTTTATAATTCACACGCGTTGAAGGGTACGTTAAGACCCTTATAATTGAATGTCTTATAATGTCAAACACAGAACGGGCGATGGGGTAATTAGGGTGGAGAGAAAGGAGGTGTGGATGAACATTGGTTTTCAATGTTTGCAAATTGAAATGGCAAGGGAAAACCGTGCCGGGTAAGTTATTCCATAATCGTGCTGTGCGACTAAAAAAAGAATCTTTATTATAGCGAAGCGGGTATCACGGGTGAACTGATAAAGGCGAGGAATGCAACTGTCTAATTCGAATGTGCATTGCTTGTGAAAGAAGCACAAAACAAGGAAATACATGAAACATTCCGACGGTTTTCTATAGATGGGAATGCATCCATGATAGCTCTGTTCTGAGTGTGTTCCCAGTGCCCATTTGGCGGATGGAAATTTAAATTTAAAAAAAAAAAATAGTGACAGCGAAATGTTCAGGTATGTTTCAAAACCAACTCAGAGCGCTTAAAACACGGTAGTTTCAGGGGATGTTTACTATATGTTCGACATGCTCGGACTCTGTTCAGTTATTCTGAACTAAACAAAAAGTAAAACGCCAAATGAAGTGGATTACAAGTTTCAGACAAAAGTTGATTTATAAAAGAAAGTGGGAGGCAAAAAGGAGCCTTGGGGAATACCAGCATTGAAATTCAGACTTGAAACCGTCCAACACAATATATACATACATGGTGGGCCATCTAGTGTTTTTTTTTTCTAAATTATAGGTTATTTTGACACTGACAGCTGCTTCCCGTTCCAAATATTGACAGAAAGTCAGTATCATACCTCCGCGGAACGAAATGAGTCACTTTACGCTTGAACTTATTTCTAAAGTGAGTGCTGTATAACCCAAACAGTCCGTTTTTTGAAAAGAAGTTTGAAAGAAATGAAGCACCAACCGCGTCTGTTCTACGTAAGTTTGTGCAAAAAGTTCGAGAGACATCAACTCGCCATCGATCTGAACAGATCTGCACAAAGATCTCAGATCATTCGCTTACAAGGTCCAATTGACTCAGCAATTGAAGGCGCATGACCATCCGCTTCGTTATTACTTGAACGATGTTGTGTTCCATAATGAATGGGAATATTTGATCTTACTATAACTAATAAAGTTATAGGGAGGCTTTTTTAAATTACTACTTTGACACCACTTTCAGCATCGACTCATAGTCTCTACGGAGATTTTCCAGCTATCAACGAAAATACAAAAAATCTAGCGATTGAAGTCAATATACAAACACCACAGCCCACAGACCATTCGTTCGCTGATCGTTGCATTTAAGAAACGTCTTCTGTTTTATTTTTTTTTTGTTTAGATTCATAGCTAAAAAGCTTAATTAGCCTCTAGCTTAAAAATAACCTTTAAAGTTTAATATCACTTTATCTCAGACCTACCATCACTCTACACAACACCTTTATCCGCTATATTACTTTGAGGCTAAGTCTTATAATGTACCTACTTACCTACAAGTTGCTTTTTTATTGCTTCAATCTTTCATATCCTCATTCATGGTCAATGAACTTAATTGCTTTCAAATCACAATTCTAATTAAACTTGACGTAAAATATTTGTCGCCACAGCTGAATCTACTAGGTAGGTTTTGCTCCAAATTAATTCCTGTGACGACTATTCATTTTTATGATTAAAATTTTTGTAAATCTCTTCTTTTTTTATTGTCACACGACTAACAGAACGTGATCTATAAATTTGAAATTTAATAAAGCCACGACGGTAAGACATAATTTTCACACCAAGTTTTTTTAAATTATTATTTAATGCATTTTCTTTGGCTTAGTTTAAAGGCAAACAAATACATACAGGTTATTGAACGAAGTAACTGCTTTCGGATGTAAAATTGCTAGCAGATTAGCACTGAAAGAAAGGTTAAGGTCGAATGTTGGTTTTAAACTGGTAGTTGTTGTTTATGTTTGATTTTTTTTTATATCTTTGTTATTGAAAAAATCATTTAGTTGACAAATTGAATTTGACCCTCAATAGAATAAATGATATATTAAACTCATCAGCACGCAGTAGAAACTGAACGCTACATATGACAGTGATCTTATAGTGCATGCGTTAGCGATCATTTTATTACATTTGTACATATTTTGTCCAAAGGTTTAAAACTTTAATTTTCATTAAATTTATGCCAAGTATGGAAGAAATCCTTCCATGTGATTTGAAGCAGCACAGAGACGTACGCTGACTACTTTCTGTGATCTCGAAATTTTGACAGGTCGAAGTGGAATAAAAATGTGCTCAAGGCACTTACGTCAAGACGATAGTGGAAGTATGCTCTAGAAAGAATCAACCTCGGAATTTTTAGTATCAGTAAAGCTGAACTACTCGGTTTTTCACCATAGAAGGGCTTATCTGACATATTAAGAGATGAGGTCAAAAAGGATTTTTAGTACCTGCCAGGTTGTTGAAAAAGATATAATGGCGGATGAATCCGTTTTGGGCCAAATGCAGTTCGCATATGCTCATAGTTGGTTACTGGCATCGGGCTGTGTTTAAGGCAAATGGCCCTATTCCTCTGAAGTATGAAAGGGTAAAGCATTCCACATTCGTGTCGTGTGGCTAAAGAAAGAATTTCTGAAACAGTACGTCCGAAGTTAGACTCAAGGGTACATGATAGGCATTCACTGAAGCGAGAGTATTACGTTTTAATTGTTTAAGGGGTGGAATGCAACCGGCTATTCCACTAGAACACTGATTATAAATACAACGGTAATAGGTATAATGAAAGACAAGAAACATTGCGAAAGTGCTCGAAAAATTCGAACGTTTCTGTTATAAAGGGTTTTTCAACAGGGACGCTACAAAAGTAGAGTGACAGGGACAGCAAACGACATTTCTCTTCAGCAAGGTTTCCCATTTCATGATGGAAAGATATACGAGCCAACAACGAGTCGAAATTATTAAAATTTACTACCGAAATTCGGAGTCAGTGGCCTCAACGTTAAGAGCGCTACGTCCAATTTATGGACGTCATAATCTAGGACGATCAACAATTGAGCGTCTAGTGGAAAAATTTGAATCCACAGGCACAGTACAAAATGTTCCCGTGCCAGTGAGACAAAGAAATGCCCGTAGTGTCGAGAATATTGCTGCCGCTGAGGCTTCAGTTGCATAAAGCCCAAATGTGTCTCTCACACGTCGTTCTCAAGCGTTGGGCATCTCTGTGACGTCGTTGTGGCGAATTTTGAAAACCGTCGAAAATTGGGTTCAGCGTCTGGACTTCTGCAAGCGTGCCCGTGGTGGCCATGCAAAAGAAATCGAGTTCCATACATAATGGCATCGAACGTACTTTCACAGAAATGAAGAATTTCATTGATATCCAAAACCGTTTTTGTTTTATTTAAAAAGACTTTTGTAGCGCTCTTATTGAAAAACCCGATAGTTTTAACACATATTATTTTTGAAACTCTTTTCTGGATTCCATCCGAGAGAATCTAACGAGTTACTGAAGCACCTGCCCAAAGATGGGAGTTATACTCGAGCTTTTTGCGAATATAGTTTATAGATTACGGCCAGATGAAAAGATGTGTAAAGTTTCTAGCATCGTCGAAGGAAACCTTAGCACTTAGCATCGTTCTTCGGGACGTCGAATTTGTGGTCATTCCACATAAGGTTGTCTGTGATACACATACCGAGAACTAAACGTGCTGCTACTCAAAAGTTTGAATCTTTCTTTAAACTCAATCCAAGATTTAAGTTAGGACGACTAAGATGTACTGAAAAGAAAGAATTTCAACTTTATTGCAGTTGCAAGTGTTTATGATGCAGATTCGTCGTGGGAAATCGGCCAAGAAGCAAAGTTATTCACTTTAAGCGGAAAAGTGATCACCTGGCTGTAATCCGCATTAAAGCCACCTTCCAAAATAAAATTGTAATATGTGAATAATATTGAAGAACCTGTTAAGGAAGATGTGTATCACCTCCTGGACTGAGCCTGTCTGGAGTACAATGTTAAAGTTGTGCTCGGGGACCTAGATGCTAAAATCGGAAAGGAAGACATCTAGGGCGAATTAGTTGGAACTGACAACAGCTTCGAACTAATAGATTTTGAAGCAGCTTGTATTGTAATGAATGCGTTCAAATGAAACAAGTCACATAATATGCACATGCGAATATGCTGCAGCGCAGCAAAACAAGATGAGTAGTGAGCAAAGGAGAAGAAAGAAGAAGATCCTGGGGAAGAAAAAAGTGAGCATATGCAGTCCCCCAGCTCAAGGAGTTCTAAGAGTCTCGCGATCGAAAAGACCAAAGAACTTCAAGTCGAGGGTCATCATATTTTCATCGATTTCAAAGGTTCAAAAGATAGCATTCATCGTCAGGAGCTTTATATGGCGATGGTCAAACTCAGGAATTCGGTAAAACTGATTCAACTGTGTCTGGTCACATAAGAAGTTACGGGGTGCAGTGTGCAAATGGGTTATAGTTCTTCCGGACTTTTCCAAACGTGTAAAGGATTTTGGGAAAAAGTTGCGCTATCATGTGACTTCTTTAATCTCTTTCTTGAGTATGCAGGGCAAGTTTTAACAAAGAGGGTCCCATAATTAACAAATCTCTCCAAAAAATGCGGTATGCCGTTTGTATCTTTACGTTTGTCCTTTACGGTGATTAAAGATCACACGAAGCTTGTTGGGCTTGAAGTAAATGAGGACAAGTACTATCAACAAACAAACATATACATATGTATGTCTATCAGCTATGACAAATCGTCCCTATTGATAGCAACAACTTCGAAGTAGTTAAGGAGTTCATATACCTCTTAGTTAATATTAATTCGGGGAACGACTACTCGACGACTAAAAAAAATTTGCTACTTCGGTTTGGCAAAATGAACGGGCTTCGAAATCCTTACCAGTCCTACTTTACGGTGCCGAGTGTTAAACTATAAACAGAAACGGAGAGCTGATACCAGGTTCCTTGAGAGATATTAGATGTGAGTGTAATCTAGAAAGCCAAAACTTATCAACTACATATATTGCTTCGGCCACATTGAGCGAATATAAAACAAGCCTCCAGTCAAAAGAGTATTCGATTACCGGTCTTTAGGCTCGCGACGAATAGGAAGACCGAACATCCGGTTTCAAAGCCAATCCATTACGCATTTCGGAGCCCTTGGTCTTGATGAATGGAAGCAGCTTACATAGGAAGGTCGAGGATGGAAATTTTACCGAATTCCAACTGTTTTATGTAATGAATTCAGACTGTTTTTTGTAATTTTGTTAGGTTTATATTCCTCCCAATATAATAAATGGAAAAAACTCAACTCACATAAAATAAATTTCTCATTTCCAAATCTTTGGACTTATCCCCATAATTTACATATTTTTCTTTATTTCAGATGTCGTCTAAGCAACTTCTAACTCTGCTGTCAATGATTTTACTGCTATCAGGAACGATACGTTTCGCATGCAGTTCAGCAGTTTTAATAGCTGATCTTACAATGTCCGTCATGATTGAACTTTCTTCGAGGCATCCATTTTGCAGAATGCATACTGACAGGTAAAGAAATATTTTATTTATATTTTGATATATTGTTTTTAAGATTAATTGTTTGAAAAAAAAAATAAACAGAGGTGATATTCAACGAATGCTATTGCAATCTGATCAACGACGCATTCGACAAGTGCCAAGAGAATCAGTTTTGGAACTAGAACATGTTTGTAAGGATGCCGGTTCTTATGGAAGCACATTTCGTGGAGGTCTCGGCTTTATCTACCCAGGAACCAAATGGTGTGGACCAGGTATTGGAATATTTTATTTAATACTTTTATAGTAAATCTAATTGTTACTTACAAATGTCTGTTGCCATAACTGTTTAACCCTGAGCTAAGTCATAGTCTATTAAACCTTAAGGCATATTCTTGGTCCGTTTAAAAATAACCTTTATTACATAGAGTGAAATTGGAATACTAGTTGTGTTTAAGCCAACTCACCCTAGAAAAAAACTGAATTTTAGAAAATACATATTTAATCCACTCCTGAGTCTATGAACCAAATATAATCTTTCAAACACGAAATGTTCAAAATCGGATGCCATTTTTTATTTTTTATTTATTTCACACAATACAAAACTTAATTTTAATAATTATTGTTTAAGCCGCTTAACATATTTCCGCAAAATTTTAGTTCAATTATTACAATGTTAAAGCTGTTTTAGTAGTTAACTAGATTAAAACACAAATTTTAATCGAATATAGCATCATTCTTTATTCAATCTTTTATTAAAGTTTAAATCATCGAATACCTGTTTTGTTTTTTTAGTATCGTGCTAACTTCAATGGCTCTTTGACATTAACAAACGTCAAAAAAAGTCTGTTTACTTAGTTTTTAACACGTACTGTTATTGTTTTAGGTGTGTTTAAAAGCAATTCATTAATAAAATTTATTGCGATACTAGTTAGAAAATGTTTAAAATTAATAATGAGTTGGTAAACTACTTCAAAGTTATCAAATTGTTAAGTAGTATCATACTTCTAATACCTTAACACTAGGCTGTTAAAAATATTGCACCATTGACTTTAAGATATGGGCTGCTAGGATCCAACTTCACGCTAGTTCCATAGTGCGGTATTACACGGCACATGTATTTAATGCGCAGTTCTCGGTTATTTTGTTTTGAAGTGTCATTCGGTGATGCGCTCATTATTTTGGTGCTTATTTTGACATTCTCTTTCGTTAGAAAGTGAGTCGAATTCGTTGAAACTTAGTCCCCTATTACACGTTGCCTCATGAGACTTGTCTCATTTTTGACTTTCCTTTTAAATTTGTATCCCGTGAGACAAAAGCTATTACACGTTGACTCATGTCTCATGAGACTCATGTCTCAAATTTGACTGTTGTTCGTATTTTTTAATGCAGAACACAACATAAAACGAATTTGAGAAAAAGAAACGTCAAAATGAGACTACCAAAAATCAGCCCGGTACTCACCGGGAATATTTTTTTGCATCTCGTTTCCTCATATCTGCTTTCTTTTTCGCACTTACGTGAGCCTCGTCTCGTGAGACATCGTGTAATAGGGGACTTAATTTTGAGACTCGGCGATTAGAATGTTAATCGAACAAATCGAAAGTTCACCCAATCCATAGAAAGTTCATTCATTTGCGAAGTAGTAGTAGTAGTAGTACTTTATTGAGATTTTTCATACACAAATTACAATAACACAAATACAAAAGGTAGAAACTTAAAGATTAATTTGCCGACTTAGAATTGGCCTAGCTATACAATAATAGATATTATTAGTTTATTTTAGTAACTAAACAATTTTAATTCAATTAAAATAATTTTTGCGATGTTTGGAAAAGTGTGTCCACTCAACAAGACAACACGAGAGTATATAAAAAAAAAATCTTAACCTAGAATAATATAAAAGAATATGAGACATACAATTTCGTCTCGGTATGAACACAGCAGAAATAGTGTGTGCGAGGAGAGAAGATCTATATTCAAGATTTGGTTTTGACATTATGATTAAAGTATTATTGAGATAGATATGTACACAAGCAATTTGAGATTTTAATAAATTTATCTATTGTGTATTTACATGAATGTTTACAAGTTATCGCAAGGTTTTGTTTACTTAAAAGTATAGGTACACAGCCGGGTTGATAGGACTAGTCAAAGGATTTGTTTTTGATGTTATATAGATACTTAGGTATATATGTATATACTTAGGTTTATTCACAGCCATACATTTATGGACGAGTTTGTTTATATATATTAGGTACAATAAAGGTAAGGCAATGGAATTTAGAATTACAATAGTAACATTCTTATTTGTCTATATATTTACATTTTATTTTTGAATTTAATAATATTAGATTTTGTCTTTATAGATTAAGAAGAGAGTAGATTTGTTTAGCCTCTGTAGGTTTCTGGAAAACATTTTTTATAGAAAGGGCAGGTAAATAAATTGTCATTATCCTGTATTTGAAAATCTGAGATAGAATCCACATCAGTGTTGTCACTTTCATTTCAAAACCCGAGGTAGATTGAGATGAAAAACAGTGGTAGATTTAGATTTTGTGTGGTAGATTTATAATTTCCCAAATCATAATAATTCAAAAGCACTTAGTCATTTATAAAGACAAAGTTTTATACATTGATTTAAGTACCTAAATATATTTGTTGTGATATTTTGTTCTATATGCATACGTATTATATATCTTTAAACTTACCATCAACAAATTAAAATTTTAAATAAAAGCGGATCAATTCTGCTTAAGGAATAAAAATATCAGATTTATTTGTCATTTCTTTAACAAAAATAAGACTGTTTATAGTTTTGACGTCAAGTTTGTTTTTTATTTTTTATTTCATTCATTTCTGAAAAGGCTCTTTCTGCTGCAGCACTGCTATGTGCAGGCCCGGATTAAAGAAAATGGGGGCCCGGGGCTATTTCAAATTTGGGGCCCCCTAAAAGATGTAAAACCCAAGCAAGCCAACCCCTCATAACCCAGAGCGTCCTAAACCCCAAGCGAGCCAACCCCCAATAACCCGGGACGCTAGGAGTCCACGCTCTCAGAGACGATGCGTCGAGGAGTTGACGCATCGAAAATCCAAGAAGCTATCCCCCAAGGGCTCCAACCCCCCTAAGATTAAGAATTTTTCATACCCGGGGCTAATTATTTATCAGGGACTCCTCTTTTTTATGAGATTAATTGTGAGTTGGGCTATATGGGTTTAACGTTTTTGGGGTATACAGCTTTCGAGTTTGAATTTTGTGGGGTCAGCTAATTTTGGTTTTTATTTTTGGGGTTTATTAGATTGTACAGTTTGAATATCGCGGTTTTACGGCCTAAATTTCTTAATGGGATGGGGCCCTCGTTTCCGCGGGGCCCGGGGCTTTAGCCCCCCTATTAATCCGGGCCTTGCTATGTGGTAAAGCAGCTAAATTGAACATATATTTACTAAAATTCGAAAACATGGACTCTTCACACACATTCATCTCTTTGCTTAAATTAATCCATCCTTTTTTATGTCATTAATTTTTTCACTATCAAAGAGCAAGAGTGGAGATCGCACTCATTATTGATAACTTCCTGCAGAATATCGTTAAAAGGAAATACTCTTTTTAACGGTAATAGTTTGCTGCCGACCTTTTTTAAATTCTTTTGGACTTAAGAATTAGAATTAAAGCAGCTGGAGATGCACACTTTAAAAATCGAACTTTTTTATTAGCTGATCACAAAGCTTAATGTAATACGCAAGAAGATTTTCTTTAATTTTATAAATTTCAGTTTCCTGGTTATATTTTTGAATGTGTTCAATTCAATCAGTAACTACCTGCCTGCTCCATTTAGCAAAATATACATAAATAAACCTATAAATGAAAACTCGTGCCAATCGGGAGATTTTTCTTTAATTTCCCTGCTCAAAAGTGAACAAAGTTTCAGAATTTGATCCTATCTAATTGGCACTAAATAAAAAGTTGCGACAGACTCATTAATATCTGGGGGGTGCCTTCGAGTTTTATTAAATTTCCCATTGAAAGAACATTAAATGAAAGCAAATCCTTAACTCTGGTACATTGAAGAAAACAAGAGATTCTAGCTGGCAACAGTCTGCGGATCAGTGTTCGCTGCAGACGAAGATTGGGCTTATTGCTTAGCTAGTTTTGCCACTATGTTTGCATGTATTTTTAATTAAATGGTTTCATGTCATACAAATAACGCTGCAATTGTGTTTTCGGGAGCTGCTGTTTTAGATTCTTACAAGAATAAATTCTATGAAAATGACTTCAACAACTCAGAGTTATAGAAATGGTATAAAATGTTGAGGATGATTAAATACAACAATGGGAGTTAGAAACCGAAATGTTTGACAGGTGTTCATCTTTGAATCGTAATTTGAATCGTCTATACAGTACATATTAAAAAAAATTGGATTAATTTGTTTTTGTTTTCAAAATGCGCTGTTTCAAGCATTTTGAGTTTAAGTAAAACTTGTAAAATTTGAAGAAGATGGGGAATTTTGCAAGCAGGCTTTTTGAAGTACGTAGATATAGAGCATTTTCTTGATGAATCTCAAATAGTACTTTTTTCGCTTTCATTTTTGCTTAGAAGTCGATAGTCACTCGAAAGATTCCTGGTTAAGAAAACATTAAAATAAGTCTGATTGGAAATGGAAAACAATTATCTAGACTTACGTTGATTTTCTCATTCAAAATTTCCTCATTTTTGATATATGTAATTAATGAGCCTGCGTTTAAAATCAATTCACTTCAAGATTTAGCTATACCACAAAAATTAACCGTTTTTTATCGATAATAAAAACAATAGAAATAAGCTTCTAAAGCAAGATTCCTTGGAGTGTGTGTTAGCTATACTTTTTATAGGCAAACAAAATTGTAACATAAAATGTCTTGTAGAGTAAAATATATGTACATAAAATGAAAATGAAACCATCTTCATGAGTAAAGAAGTCTGTCCAGAAAAATTAAGACAAACAAATTGTGTTGTAATAGTTATATAGCAGATTTTTGTTTGTAATTTTTATTTTTGGAGGGAATGTAAAAAATAGTGGTAGAATTTTGAACTACCGTGGTAGATGTGGTAGATTTTGTAAATCTTAAAAAGTTGTGGTAGATCTACCACAATTGTGGTAAAGTGACAACACTGATCCACATTGAGTATACTGATTGGCGATAAATAATAACGTTCATTAATAGGACAAACAATGTTCCCCTCGAAAATGTTCCGGAGGATAGGGTTTTCATGATGTTGAAGGGCGAGGATTCTTTTGTTGGAAAGCGTGGTAAGATAATTAAGAAGGGGAACTATCCCGGAATCTTGATATAAAGTTTTGTTGCTATACCACTTTCCGGATGGTTTCCTTCTTTTAGAGAGGCAGTTTCTTATAATTTTACGTTCAAATCTTTGAAGCTCAAGGACGACGTTGGGTGTTATATGAAACCATATCAGGAACCCGTAGGTAATCAATGGGCGGATTAGAGTCTTATACATTAAAAGCTTAGTGTTCTTAAGTACGCTTCTGGAGTTTATTAGCCGTTTTAGCTTAGCAGCAGCCGCCTTGCCGTTATTCAGTGCTTTTCTTGCATGAAAATTCATTTTTAACCTTTCATGCATGTGAATGCCAAGATATTTCAGTGATTTTTTTAAGGGAATTGGGTGTTCCCCAATGGAAAGTCTTAAGTGGCGGCTTTCTCTAACGGCGAGGTGGTGTCCCCTCCCAGACGCATTCCGAAAACAAATCAGTTCACATTTTTTAATATTCAGATCGATTCCCCATTTTTTGTAGTACGGGATAACTGTATTGAGATGGGTTTTTACATCTTCGAGGGCGACATGAGGCCGCTCATGAGAACTAAATAGGATTGTGTCATCCGCATACAGAATGGCATCAGAGTTATGGCAACGAATTGGAAAGTCGAAAAGATACAAATTAAAAAGGAAGGGGCCAAGAATTGAGCCTTGGGGCACCCCCGACAGGATTGAAATATGAGGGGAATTTAAATTTTCGAAACAAACCGACAGAAAACGATTTGAGAGAAAACTTTGAAGAATTTTTATGAAATTTGGAGGAAAATTTAGCAAATTAAGTTTGTAAATTAGGCCTGCGTGCCACACCGAATCGAAAGCTTTGGTTAAGTCCAGAGCGCAGGCAACAGTGCATAATTTAGACCTCAAGTTTTTAAGAATCCGATCTTGGAAGTAGAGTAGGGCATGTTCGGTAGAATGGCCGCGTTTAAAGCCGAATTGTTCAGTTGGAGTTAAAACATTTCCATCGAATAAGTTTTGAAGTTTGGATAAAATGATTCTTTCAAGGATTTTTCCGAGATTTGATAAAAGGGAGATTGGACGAAAGTTATCTAAATTATTGGAACTATTGTTTTTCTTTATGGGGATAAGATTTGCAATTTTCCAAGAGTTTGGAAAATAGCAATTATTAACGCAATTGTTAAACAAAGGCGTAAGAAATTTAGCTATAGTAACTTTGGATTTACGAATTACAAAATTGGGAATATTGTCAGGACCAGAAGATTTTTTGTTATTTAAGGAAGAGATAAGGGATTCAACGAAGGTATTAGAGACAAAGTTTTCATTATTAGAAGAGTCGGATTTATTTAGGGGAGAAAAAATAGTAATAGTTAGGTTTTCGTTCCAGACTGAGAATGAGCTATTAAAAGTTGAAACTTCTAGAGAATTTACTGGGTCGATTGACGGGATTTTTAGAGAATAGAGATCAGTATAGTAAGCACTAAAACCTTCCATCTTTTCATTAGGTGAAGCGAAAACTCTATCTCCACTAACTAAATCTTGGGAGAAGTTAGTACCTTTGTTTTTACGTCCAGTAATTTGATCGATGGTTTTAAAAACGTTAGATGAGGGCTTCAAGCTGCTCAACTTCTGACTCAATAGATCATTTAACTCTAATCTAACTTTATCTTTGATAATTTTACTGAGATTGGTTACACGTACAGAAAGCTCTTGATAATCCTGGTTAGTGCGATCGCCAAAACGGTGAAATAATCTTTTAAGTCTTTTCTTCCAGATTTTCCTGGTTTTGAAGAGACTAAGAGTAGCGTCGGAGATTCTTAACCAATTGGAGTGGAGAGAAATTTTTTTAGTGTAGGTGTTAATACAATTATTTAAAGTGATTGTAAAATTTTCGATGAAGCTATCAATTTCTGAGTTATCCAGATTTCTGTCTGTTGGAAGAGCCAAATTACAAAGGTCAGAATTCAATGCACGATTGAAGTAAGTCCAGTTAGTGTATTTATAGGTAGTAAAAGTCTTAGGAAAGTCAGGTAATATAGAATGCTGATGGAGTTTAATACTCATGAATACTGAGAAATGATCCGAGATCGGATCCAAAGTTAGGCAAGCGATGTTATTATCAGTTCGGAGATTAGCTGAAATAAGAAAGAAGTCAATGTGTGACCCAGAGCTGGGACGAGTCGGACCTGCAGCAGCAACTATGTCAAAGTCAAGGAAGTGATTATCTTGAAACCATCGAACTAAATGGATACCATTTAAGTTATTGCATGTATCACCCCATAAAAAGTGGCGGGCGTTAAAATCGCCTCCAATAATAATGTAATCAGCGCCATGAAGACAAGCAAGAAGGTCATCGAGAGCCGGGAGAAAGACGGGGCCGGAGTTACAGGGTATATAAATAGAGACGAGGGCTAAAGTTTTAGAGTCATTCATGTATAAAATCGGAATTAAGGCTATAGTTGCGGAAATAAAGTTGCTGGAAAAATTTTTCTGGGTGAAGCGAATAGAGTTTTTCAACAAAATACCCGAACCTCTACCCTCATTGTTACGAATAAAATCGTACTTATCGTTGAAACGACACTTGTTTTTATAATTTTTAAGGCAAGTTTCTTGAAGTAGGATACCGGTAGGAAGAGTGTCTTCCAAAAGTAAGTCAATTTCAATTTGTTTATCTTTAGAGAGGGAATTTACATTAACGGAGATAAAGTTCAGATTCATGGTAAAGGAGGAGAAAGAGAGGCAACAAACCTAAGGTAAGCGCCTGGTTTTTGATTAACATCCATTTTAGTATAATCTGGCCAAAATTTTCGGATTTTAGCTATTAGCGTGTTAAGAGGTATGCCAAATAGTTTATCCGATTCGTCTATAAAATCGGAAATATCGTTGTTGGATTGGCTAGTGCGGGGAGTAGGGACTTCCTGTGTTAATTTAAAGCCTCTAGCTTTGTCAGCGTAAGAGAACTGCTCAGTGTTTAAAGGAATTTTAGTGAATGAAGCCCTATGATTAACGGCCGAGGCTCGCATAGCTTCTTTTTTTTTTAGTAGTTCAATCCTCACAGGACAACCACCAAAATTCGCGGGGTGGCCCGAAGAAGAGCAATTAACACATGATGCAGTGGAGGTTTCGGTTTTAGGGCCAATATCACACTGTCCAACTTCATGTTCCTTGAGACACTTTACGCATCTATACATATACGTACAGTAACCCGATATATGGCCAAAACGTTGGCACCTAAAACATTGTTTTGTGCCCGAATTTCTCACAGAATCAAATTTGATTTTGTGTCTAAGCAAATATTTGAAGCGTTTGATGTTGATAAGGCTATCCCTATCCCCCAGAGAACAGAGGAAGAGATCAAGTGGGATATCGTTGGCTTTCGACCACTTAGTTTCGAACTGCTTCACAGTCAGTTTCAATGAGGGGTCAATTCTCAGAAATTCCTGTTGAATCTCTGATGCAGAAAAACTATTTGAAATGCCTTTTAGAACAACATTAAACTTTTTGAGTTGTTTAGGCGTAAAGGAAAATGACTCAATTTTACATTCTTTAAATTGGTTAATAAAGTAGCTATGCAGATCTACATCTCTAATAAAGATTTTTAATTTTCCAAAGCCATTGGATATAAATTTTACATTTTCTGGGTCTAGATTTTTCTTACTCATAATGTCCAAAATGGTTTTCGACGAAACACCCTTTGTAAAGATGGGAGGGCACCAGGAAGTTTGAATGGCCGGGGGTGGAACTGCTTCACTAGAGCTAGCTTTCTGTTGATTGATGTTAATGTTGATGTTGTTGCTGCTGATACCGGAGCTGCTGTTAGAGTTGGTCAAATTGCTGTTAATTAGCTTGCTGCTAGCTCTCCTATTGTTGCTAGAATTAGAGTTGCTGCTACTGCCAGGCGTAACTTGAGGCAAAACGACGTCTTCAGCTGATGCCAAAAGGGCAAAACGATTGGTATTGTTTATAGATTCAGTCACAATTTTTTTTGCATCCTTCAAAGGAGAAGATTGACGCCTTTTCCTAGCGATAATTTTCGTGAACATTTCTTTGTCTTGTTGCAAGAGTTTTTTAAGAACCGCTTCGGTTTCGGCTTGGGCACAATTTCGCCTAGCAACAGTTAAATCGGCGTTGTCTGAATGACCGATAAAAACACAGTTATCAAGCGGCGATAAAGCGCCGTTGATATCGCTTTTCTCACTTGCACTCGCGGATATATCCCTAACCAGCTCGTGCTCCATTTCACTTTCACCTTCTTCTCTCAAACACCACTCGTTGGTAACGGATTTAATTATCCTTTTTTTGTCTTCCTCTGTTAGCATATGCGAGGGCAAAGTTAAATTGTTTTTAAAAAAAGTTTTATCCGGCGGAACCGTAGGAGCGGTGGGTGAAACGCCCTCCGCCATAGTAAATAATAAAATTCACTTTAAAAGAAATTAAACACTCACTAATTATTTTTTTTTATTTCAAAGCACTCTTCAAATGCGACTTGCTCGCACGAAATCACCAGAGAGAATCATTCATTCATTTGCGAAAGCTAATTCAATTTTGACATTCGAAAGAATAGAATTAAATGTCATTTTTGTGTCGTTTGAATTTTTCTGTCGAGTAAACAACAAAACATGTTAGTTTTTAATTATTTCATGGAAAATAAATTACTTTTATTATTTTTGTTGTTGTTTTATGTTAAAAGGTCGCATTCCAACTGGAAAAACCGCGAACAAAAGGAAAAGTTAATTAAAATAATGGAAGAAAACTCGGCGGTAGCAAAGGGCTTTTTTTTACCACCCGCGTTGATACGGAAAGAAAGAAAGCATCCACTCTCCTCTGCACTTCTTCAACACCATCTTAATTTATAAACAACACAAATGCCATATTTTTATTTATTATTTTATGTTTTTATCCAAGAAATTTAAATTATTAAACAATAAACAAAACAATTACAAATAAACAAAGATTTCACCTTTTGGTTTTGACATTTCACAAACACTTCTCTTTTGTTTTTGATATTTTAGTGTGACCAAGTGTATACGAAAAAAAATAAAAAAATTACAACGCGTCATGAACAACTTATTTTTTTAAGAATAGTTTCAAAACAGCTGAGTTGACACAAAAAAATGTATAAATATGTAGTTCTTTATGGTTAAACTTTACTTTATAATAAAAAAGTGTATTATTTATTTTGTTTCTTGATTATTTATCCAACTTCTATAAAATGCTTAGAAACAAAAAAAATGTAAAACGGTCATACTAATTCAAATAGAAATATAGTAAATGTCAAGCAGCTGACAAAGAAAATGAATCTTTTTTGAAGTTCATTTTATGCTATCTTTCGCAAATGAATGTTATTCGTTCGAATCTCAAAATTAAGAAAGTTCATTCGAAGGAATAGAATCATTCTAACGAATAGACTATTCATGAGAATGTCAAAATAAGCATGATTAAGACTTTTCTGATTGTTCAGTGTTGTGCATTATTTGACAGCCATCTTTCATTTCAATTTTCGTTGTTCATTCGGTGGTCGGTTTAGTAATTTAAACAAAAAAATAATAAAAATACAAAAATGGGAATGATTTCAACAGTTTATTAGATTCATTATACAATTTAAAATCAACTCGCATGTTAAAGCTTTAGTCCATTTTATTTTCATTAGCCATATTCATATTGATATCCATATTTGCTTAACAAAGAAGAAAAACGAAATGAAGCAAATTCTAAAAACAACGGAGAAAGAGAAATTTCAAAAACATGCAAGGAATATCCTAAATCCTACCCGTGCATGTCGAGAAAGAATTATTTCTGTTTCATTCTTTCTTTCTCTTTCGCACTTCATTCATGCAAGGCTAAACATGCACCGTGTAATACCAGACATATTTAGTTTTTAGTTATATATGACAACCAGCGCTATTGGTTCCGAGTCGGTAAACATAATGGCACACAATTTTAGTTGTCATTTTCTAGGTGTCTGAATTTAACTAAATTCCCCTAGAAAAATATAATTTACATTGCATTCATGCTGTAAATTTCATGTGTGTTGATAACCATCGACTAATATATCACGTCTTAGAAAGGTACGACAGCATCTAACTGATGATGAGCCCAATTGTCGTGCCTGGGCGAAACGCATTTGGACTAAAGGTCGCAAAAACTTTCAGTTTGATTTTTAATCAATAGAGTCCACAAAAACAAAAACTATAAACACAATTTTTGTTGTCTTTATATTTTTTTGTTTCCCTTCTTCTTAGTTGAATAAGTACAATGTTAAAGCTGTTGTAGTGTAAAACTTGGTTAAAACGACCATTTTGCAAATCGAATAAAGCATCATACTTTCTCTAACCTTTTATTAAAGTTAAAATCATCGACTACCTATTTTATTTTTTTAGTATCGTGCTAACTTTATATGACTTTGACATTTACAAACGTTCATAAAAGTCTGTTTGCTCAGTTGTTTGCAGGAACTGCCATTACTTTAGGTGTGTTCGGAAGCTATTATTTAAAAAAATAGCGCTAGCACAATACTAGTTAGAAAATGTTTGCAATTAAGAAAAAATCAGTAGATAATCTACTAAAAAGTTAGCAAATTGTTAAGTAGTATCATACTAATACCTTAATACTAAGCTGTTTAAAATTTTACGCATTGACATTTTTTGAATTTGTAAAGGATGCGCAGGGGGCTGTTTTCATATTTTACAAAATATATTTATACGAAATAGAGTTATACAATTCGAATCTTTTGTCATGTTACGGGAAATGCTTTGCTCGTAAGCTTACCCTCACAGGATGATTGATTTAAAAGAAAGTGGTATCGTTGGACGCCGTTGATTTGCTGTCATTCGTTAGAGTTGTAAATCATAAGGCCCTAGTCCTAATTTAATTTCAAATAAATCGTTAACACTCTTAAATTTGCAGTCACTGACTCAGAATTTTCGTAGTAAATTTGAGTTGTTTGAAAACGTTCTTCCTCTGTGAACTTCAACATGATGAAAATGTTGTTTTTACCGAATGTTTTGACATTGAAAATTTGGTCATTGGTTTAAGGGTGCGTTCGCAGTAAAAGTTCAAAGTTGCCAAATCGCAATTGGAAAATCCTTTTCAAACTAAAAATATAAAATGAAAAACAAGCAAGCGGCGCGGCGCAGCGTATTTAATTTAAATTTTTTCTTCTAATAGGAACAGCTGCTGTTGATTATAACGACTTGGGATCACATACTGAAGAAGATCGTTGCTGTCGCGATCATGATTTATGCCCAAACGTGCTAAATGCTGGTGAATGCCGACGTGGACTGTGCAATACCGGATCCTTTACTAGATCTCATTGCGATTGTGACGCCCGCCTAAGGCGATGTCTTCAAGGTTTAAACACAGGTAAACCTTTATATTATTTTTTGTTTATATTCGTTTAACTATTAATACTATATTTTTCTAGAGACCGCCAATACTTTGGGAGCAATATTCTACAATGTCGTTCAGGTGACCTGCTTTCAAGAGCGTAGTCCTTGCTCATCTCATCAAAGGTTTGAACAAAGTTGTCCAATTGATTTGCGCCCATCTGATTTCTTTGTACCAGCTGATTCGGGAAATCTCATTTCACGCATCATTCAAAAACAATATCCTCAACAACGTTTTCCATTATTCGGATTCGATCAACGATCATTAAATGTAGAACAAAAATCAAGTCCTTCAGATTTTGATACGATTACAACTCGTTTAGGGGTTAAGTTAGCATCAGTTGGTTTAGTTGCATTTAATATATTTAAAGAATTGAAGAGAAACTGGCCACAAATTTTGAACGTTGATCAAAATAATAACCATGACCAATATTTTTACACTCAAAACGAAGTCAATGCTCATTTTCCCCAAAGCAGCTCCCAAAATAGATTTTAGAGAAAATAATTAGTTTAGGTTAAGCGGTAGTAAAAAAAAACAATATTTTTCTATTTCAAATGTGATATTACCAAATACTCGTAAAATAAGGTTCTAAAGTTTCTTAATACATATAAAATAATGAGACTGACGGACATAAATAATTGAGACAAATAACCGAGTAAATTTTAGTTCGATATAATCCCTTAATGTAAAGGACTAATTGGTCAGATTCACAGTAAAGTGCCGATAACGATACCATGTCGAAACGATTAAATATTCCTATAAAAGAAACAATAATTATCACTTTATAAATTTTATCGGTTATTGGTCATTTTTGATGCAAATAATCTCGCATATCTCACTTTTTCTTGCTCAGAAATTGTTATCATATCGTGTGAATGTGAACCAAACCCCCTATTATGGAAGACAACTCAAATATAGTTGTAATTCTTAGAATTGGTATTATCGATCACAGCCAGTTGACTGTCAAAGCACAACCAGTTCTCATTTAGCAGACAACTAACAAAATGCCCGAATTTTCAGTTGTCTCTTTGTATTAAGTATATGAAGGTTTTTATAATACAAACTCTATATACTACTGAAATAAATCAGCCAAGTAGAAGACTTAGCACTATTATTGGACTTGTTGAATTATTGATTCAAATTAGCTTTTTTGGCCTTTAGTCCACAAAAATTGGCGTTTCGTCCGGGTGATCTCACAAGGCCAAAAAAGCTAATTTGAATCTTTGTATTAAGTAATTAAGTTGAGTTGTGCTTCGGTTGTAATAAGCGTCAGAATCAAACAACTGGTTCGAAGCAGTTGTGTAGAACATTTTAATGAAAGAATCTGCATTCGGATAAAAAATATGGACACAAAACAGTAAGTTAAACAACAATTTTAATAAAAATGGAATGTAATGAGTGTATTTTAGTTTGGCCATCAAACGACTTGTTGCTCTATGTTAGTTGAGCATTTATCCATTTTCCACAAAAGGGTTGCTCAATCACATCTACCACTTTTTTAATACAACTGACACTATCGATTGAGTCAGTCCTAAATTAAAATCATTGCCACTACACTTTTGGTAACTTCCTTCGCTCATGAAACGAAGAGCAGTAGCAAGTTTAACAATTGGTAGAATCGCTGAGGAACGTTGTGGTTGTTTTAGGAAAACTTTATTTCGAACTAAACAAACACATACTTTAGGAATAGAAGTGTACATACAGTGCTCCACAAAAGTCTGCGTACAAGGAAGATATTTTTTAAAAATTGCTGTTATTCACAAATGTAAAGTGAATTATTTAAAAAAAAAGGTATTTTTCATTAAAAGAAATTTACCACGTTTTTATTTTCAACAAAAAAAAAATAAAAAAACAATATTCGTATCACAAAAAATTAATAAAAACAAAATAAACCTCTGAAATTCTTCCACAAAAGTCTGCGTACAGGTGAATATTTCTTGCATTACACTCTCTTTAAGTATCGATAAATTTGTTTTTGCATAATATGATTGTTTGTTTATTTTTAATCGTTCTTAACGCGTATTGCAAATCATTGTCTTTGGTTTTTTTTTTGTTTTTAAAGCAAAAAATGGCAAATAAAGAGTTAAGTTTGAGTGATCGGCAGTTGATTTATTAATCTTTACGTTAAACAAAAAAAGTCGTATGGTGAAATATCAAAAATAACCTGAAGAGCTCGGTCAACGATACAGAGAACGGTAGATCGCTTTAGAAACGCAGAACAGATTAAATCGGAGACAAGATAAGGCCGACCTTCGAAGCTCTCCGAAAGGGATAAGCGTGTGATCAAGCGAATGGTGGAGCAAGATCACTTTATAACGGCTAAGACGATAAGCACACGGCTCGAAATATATAACAACAATACAGTGCATCCAGAAACGGTAAGAAGAGGTATTGTTCAAGAGGGGTTTAAGTCACGCACACCCAGGAAAAAACCATTGGTCAGTAAAATAAACAGAAAAAAACGGCTAGCATTTGCAAAAGAGTATGTTAACAAGCCTCCGGACTTCTGGCGTAAGGTTATATTCTCCAGCGAATCGAAATACAACATTTTTGGCTCTGACGGTCTTTTGAGGGTGTGGCGACGACCAAACGATGCTCCTAATCCCAGATGCACAATTATGACTGCCAAGCACGGTGGTGGAGGTGTTATGGTTTGGGGCTGTATGGCGTCTTCAAAAGTCAGTAAGCTGGAAGTAATAGAAGGATCAATGGATCAATATGTATACATCGTTATCCTCAAAAGAAATTTGAAAACAAGTGCTGAAATTCTGGGTATATCCAATGACTATTACTTCTAGCAAGATAATGACCCCAAACATACCGCCCATAATCGCGCATGTGGCTGGCATATAACACTCCCTACCTGCTACGAACCCCACCACAGAGTCCAGATATTAACCCTATCAAGCACTGCTGGGATGAATTGGTAAACAAGATCCGAACCCACGATATCCGCAAAAAGGCGCAGTTAAAAGAAGACTTGTTGCTTGAATGGAGTAAGATCAATAGTTCTTATACAGAAAAACTGGTACGGTCAATGCAAAACCGTTTGAAAAAAGTTATAAGGCTAAAAGGGTATCCGACAAAATATTAACAGCGAAAGTAGTACAAAAAAATAATTATTTGTCTATATTAACTAACTTTTTTCAATTTCTGTTACAGCTGTACGCAGACTTTTGTGGAAGAATTTCAGAGGTTTATTTTGTTGTTATTAATTTCTTCTTGTTATGAATAATTGTTTTAATTTTTTTTTGTTGAAAATAAAAACCTTGTACATTTCTTTATTAAAAAATATTTTTTTTTTAAACAAATCACTTTAAATTTGTGAATAACAGGAGTTTTTAAAAATATTTCTTCCTTGTACGCAGACTTTTGTGGATCACTGTAAGTTTATAAAATATACGGATATCCTTTTTTATTTTGGCTACATTAAAGAAATTCTCATCTTCAAAATCCCCGAAAAACAAATCGAAAGAGATGGAAACATCATACAATTTCGTATTCTTGCTTTTGTATTTCATGTTGAGCAGCTGTTTTTGACAGAAAATCGACTCCTAAAAGACGGCAACGTATTTTTTCATTACAACTAATGTCGATTTCCTTTTACACTAGGGATTTTAGGGATTGCGATCCCTTGTCAAATTTTGTCTTTTTAGTGTGCGTATTTCGTATACATGTAAATCCCTCTCCAAATACGGATTCGAAAGATTTGATCTCTGTCAAAAAAAAATCGATTTTTTTGGTGTGGTAAAAGTCAAAATTTGACAAGGGATCGAAATCCCTAAAATCCCTAGTGTAAAAGGAAATCGACATAATTTTAGTTGACTTGCATAATACGAAAAATTTGTTTGGTTGCCTAAGAGTTGAGTTATGTTGATGTAATCCATAATAGGCGCATAAATGTTCCTCGGGCTAATCGCGTTTCTCTTTCGACGCACAGTTGTCTAAAATCATAAAAAGTTGACCATAACTAGAAAATTCACAAATATTTTGAACTTATACCTCTTTTGATATTATACCTTTTATGCACCTTAACACCAATAATGACAGACTTCCTGTTGTGACATCTATTATTTTCGCTGGATTCACGATTCCTTTGACCCGGAGAATCACTTAACTCTCTGGGTAATACTGTTGAGTGTTGACGGATATCTTTAGTCCTTCTCCGCTTTGTTCGGTCACTCAACTTTTGAAATGAAAATCCAAAGAAGAGGCAACCAATGTTTCAATTCCTCTTCGTTATTCTCACTTAAACGACATTTTTTGGTGGACGCATTATTTTAATAACAAACACTTTTAACTATTTATTTATTTATAGACCCTTAGCTCCTTTTTCTTTATTAATAATTAATTTAAGTTTTTTTTTATTTCTAAAAATTATACAAAAACCACTTACGAGGTCCTTCAACCGTCAATATGATTGACAAAAATTTGTTATTTACCGTAAGAATAATCAAACAGAGAATTTCTTTCTTAGCTCTATTTTCATCAACGCAAAATAATATTTTTTAATTAAAAACAGTTTACTTTTTAAAAATTAATTATTTGTACCGTTGCTGTATGTATTAAAAATAGCCGTGTTTTATTATCGTCAATGATTTATATAGATTAGCCCTTAAAATTAAAACGATATGGATCATAGTGACACCAGTGGTTTACGCCCATCTATTTTATCCTTATTTTTTTGTTGATTTTCAATTATTTCTTGCCTTTTTTATTTACTCTATAGCTTATACTAACTTACCATAACAAGCCATTTACGCGCCAAAGTAAGAACTAATTTTAGGATCTTTGAAATAAAGATAGAGCGCAGGATCCCAAGTTGTTTTTTTAATACGTTTTAAAAATTAATCCAGATCTGGATCCATATAGATCCGTAGATAATAAAATGCACCTAATAATTTCTTTTATTGAAGTACTTATGTATTCACGAAAACAATTAATTTTATTTCTTTCAAACTGGACAGCTTTATTAAAAAACAACACACTTATAAAAACTACCTTTTTTATGTTGCCAATTATTTGCAAAATTATCTCAATTGTGAAAGCTAACAATGACGTTTCACAACTTTGAAAACTTTGTGTGCGATTCTGAAATAAATGTGTTACATTGGCAAAATAAATCATTTTTTATTTGGACCTAGTGACTTACAACCATCAACTTTTAGTGTGTGCGTGTTACCAGGAATGGAAGAGACCTACAATTTGAAGTCACTGTAATGGTTTGTAATGTTTGCTAGCAGGGTCGCCATGTTATGGTTCGTTTAATGAATAATCTACCTAAACTACCAAGCTACGTGAAATATTATAGACTTCCTCAAGCCGAATATGAATGTTGGCTAAAGAGCCGATCTGATATTTTCCCCGAGGTTAAAAAAAAGATGGCTAAGGAGCCGATTATGTCTTGTTTTAACTCTCGAATCGAAAGTGAATTTATTCAATCAAATTTAAGCTATTTATACAAAATAGTTTACTTACACACTAAGAACTTAAGCCTATACACATTGTCACTTAAACATACATACAATATTTTGTTCTAAAGAAATCGGGCAGCTTATTTGCTATGTCATCAAATTAATAGCCAATATACATGCCCCTTCCACAATGCACAAATGTATCCAAATACATCCAGTCAAAGGCACTATATAGCATGCAGTGCATTGAACCTTAGTAAGTAGGAAGATACATTTGACCAGAGTAAAAGTAATCTGAAACGCCAGTGGCATTGAAAATACTATTAGGTAATACTACATACATATGTGGCGCATAAGTTTGATTCTCATGACCATGAATGAAATTCGAGTGCATTTGAAAAATAGGTTGG
The DNA here is from genome assembly GCA_963931855.1 of Philhelius festivus. Classification (NCBI taxonomy): domain Eukaryota; kingdom Metazoa; phylum Arthropoda; class Insecta; order Diptera; family Syrphidae; genus Philhelius; species Philhelius festivus. Next base: position 76,234,197 of record OZ007556.1, on the reverse strand, counting down.
CTATTGTGCAAGATGTGAGATAAAAATGACGGATTTCAATGAAATTTTTTATAGAGAAGCTTCTAAAAAGTTTGAAAAATATTGCATTTCAGAACTAAAAAAAAATATTTTTTGAATTTTTGAAAAAAAAAATCATTTTTTTTTTTGAAAAATTCTATATCTCAAAATCAAAAAAAAAAAATTTTATATAAAAGCTTATTTTTTTAAGAAACCACTACAACGACTTATAATTTTTGTTCTTGCATAAATTCATATTTGCATAGCATTCTGTTTTAATTTAAAAAAAAAATGAGTTTATCCTTATGAATAGTGTTTTCTTTAATAACATTCATTTTTAAAATTTCTAGTCTATTACATAGGAGCAAGTCGTGCATTTTATTTTTTAAATTTTAGTCTTTCCGCATTCTTACAGTTATATAATGGAAATACTGAAAATGAGAGCGATATTTCTATAATGTATAATTATTTTGAGTAATATTTAAGCCAAAGATTTTTTGACCTTTGTTATAATACCCAACAGAAAATTAATTTAAATTTTAAACAAAATACTCATTTTATAATTTCATTTCATACACTATGTTTTGCTTATCTATAAAATCGTATACATATGCCTGCCATACGTTTTGTTTTTTTATTTTTCATTTGACTTTGATTATTTCAGTTTTATTTATTTTTATTTGTTTAAATTTATGTTTAAGATTGTATACACATAATAAAATATATATACATACATATGTATTCATTATTGTTAAAAATTTTGTGTTTGTTAAATTATTCTTTTGAATAAAACCAATTTTATTTATTGTTAATTTTTTTATTTTTTTATTGTTCGTTAAAATTAATTTGTAAAATGTAAACCTTTGTAAAAAAAAGACAGCAAAGAGCGTTTTCTATTTTATTTCAGAGCTGGATACAATAAGACAACTTCTGACGAGATATGCGCTCAATGGCAATATCAGCCAACGGAAAAATATGTCCCTAGTGCTCCGGGAAGGACCTAAGGCGATCAGGTAAACCCCGATGAAAGATAACGATGACTGGTTTATAAAAACAATAATTGATGTGGTTTCAAATGGACTTTAAAGTCAAGGATAAACAATATTTTAATCATGTATGAATTTGGGCAATTAAGTAATTTAAATAAAACAACATTATAATTATTCAAATGTTCTCCCAAATAACTAACAAGCAATAATATTATGTAATGAGTAGATATTTAAGTAGAAATCCATTAGTAAATAAAATACAAGCAAACAAAACATATGTGGCTTTTTAATGGCAGTGTTTATGTTGTGAGTTTATTAAAGCCTTCAATGTTGCTTCGCAGCAGTTGAAGTGCACAACATACAATTCGCTTAAGAAAAATGAATTAATATAATTGAGATTTAATTTAAAAACTATTTACAATTGAAATGTTTTAAAGATATTGAAGAAAATTCAAAACTAGTGTTTCGAATCTAATTAAAAAAAAAACATCCAAGTTTTCATAATAAATCTTAAATAATTTACAGCAATGAGAAAATGGTTCACGCCATAATTAGTAGTATGAGGTACTTCAAAAATATATAAATATACGATACTAAATCAGCACAATCGATATCATTACAGAGAAAATCACGAATTAACAAAACACTATACATTCTACGTCTCGACTCAAGAGTTTTCATTCCGAGCAAAATACATCTGCTTTGATAATTTGAATCGGTAATTTTAGATAAATGAAATTCTTTCAATGCAAATAAAAGAAAGTTTTTTTGAACAGACAATAAATTATAAACGACTAACGATATTCTTACAACCGACATCATTCCCTCTTCGTTTAAAAATCAGTTATTTTCCCTATTCGTAAGAAAGGTTATAAGGTTATCCAAACAAAGTCGAAAATTTCATTTATGAACGTTTTTGCCAAAATATCTTGTGGGTGGATAATAACATCATTCTAACAAACTACCAAGCGGGATTCAGGAAAAACTACAGTCAGCTTTCGCCCTTGTGAATAGAAGTACATTTATGTTTAAACTCTCCCAACTCGTAATCTCTACAAAATCTTTAAATGTATTAAAAAAATGTGTATAATGGTACAGAAGCAGCAGTTTGGGATGGATCCATGTTCTCACAATGGTTCGATACAGACACTGGTGTTAAACAAGGATGCCCTCTGGATGATTTGCGGTTTGCATTGTTTATTTATATTGGCAAATATCTTCCCGGTGGGATTCGGATCGATAAAAGTGCAATCAATGTTCTTCTGTATGCAGACGGATCTTGTGATTTTTTCAGTCACCAGAAAATTTGCAGTTCATGATAAACCGGTTGTCAACATACTGCAACACATGAGGACTTACAATAAATGCAGAAAAATCCAAAATCATGGTTTTCACAAGATCTTTTCACAGTTTGATTAGAGACAGTTGGTTCTTTAATGGTCATCGCCTTGAGAGCACTAAAGGAGTCACTATTTAGGACTTGCAAAGTGTGACTGCACCTTAAAGGAAGCCTTCTATTTTACTGGTAGTACTTTTTGGATTAATTGCTTTATACCAATACACAACTTATTATATATGCAAATTCATTGCATGCAGTTAAAAACGATCAATAGTATAAATTAAACGCGCGTAAATGTTTTCTACACAATTTGTTTCTGCTTTAAAGAAATGTCAAAGTCATACAACAAACAACTACTTAACTATACAGAGGAGAAGTAATTGAATAAAGGCGGAATTACAGGACGCGGGGATATAACTTCCTTTCTTAAAAGGAAGTCAAAGTTTTGAAAAAAAAAAAAAAAAAAACAAGTTATGTTTCCGCACTCCATACTTGAATTCTCAAAGAATGCATCTAAAAATTTTACTGTGATCATAGCCTATGAACGAATCCCTTTACTTTTCTACTGCTACTTTAGTTTTCATAATGTTTAAATGGTAATTCTTAATTAGAACATTTTATTATAGTTGAATAAAAGTTAGATTTTGTTTATAATTTGAATTTATTTCTACCTTAAATTTTCCACGAAAGTTTTTTTAATTTAATAAAATAAAAATTGACTTAATACAAAACATCGGCAATACTTCCAAAATTATGCTCCATACTTTTTTATTTCAATTTTAAATCAAGTTGTTTTAAATTGATAGTTTCTAAAAAATTAATTTTAACTTCAAAAAATTGTTTAAATTAATTTTTCTTCAAGATTCTGCGTTATCAATATTTAATTAAACACTATCAACTAGATGCTTAAATGTGGTCAATTTTTTGAGAAAATTGATTTCGTTATGACTAACAAATCGCGCGTCGAACGAAATTTGGAAATCTTTTATAAAAGCTAAGCACTTCCTTCATTTAGAGCGGCGATTATCGATCGGTGATAAAGCTCTTAAGGACTATTCACATGAGAGCGACCAACGACCGACGAGTGAACGAACATTAGCCCATTTTGACATTGTGTTCTCATGCATTTTTATTATTTGTCGCGAATGGCGTTTACTTAGACAACAGTCTTAGTTTCCTTCGAAATTTAAAGTGTTTTGAGGTTAGTCGCGCGCGAACAATTCATTCGTTGCAGATTGGATGGTGTGGGAACGCGAAAAGCAAAATTTATCGTATATAAAGAAATAAATGACAAACAAAACCAATTTAACATAACACTCCACGGTTCCGAAGCACAACGAAATGAAAGTAAAAAACCAGACGCTTTCAACAAATACACTTAATATACAATACCTTTCAAATTCATACAAAATTATGTGTATGCGGCGATAAAATTAAAAGTACGGCCACATGTTTCATCCGATACGAATCGCAAGAAAAACCAAATATGGTATCTACAACACGCTTACCTTGCTGGTTTTTGATGATACTTCTTAGAATGCTGGAAGGGTCGCTCTTTACATTGTTGCGAAAACACAACTGTTAGCATCTGATAGAACATTTTCAGATATCTTTAATTTTCGATGTTCCATTTTCTACAAAAGTCGTATGGATTAACTGACGACACTCGCAATAAGGTCCTCTTTTCAGGATTTGTTACCTTTATTGCAACTGGTGACCATTAATATTATATTGTGCCAATAACAATTTAACCAGACAATCCATAATTTTGTTAGTTTATTTTATCAATCGATCTTTGTGGGTTAAGACTATTTAACCAATGATTTGTTAGCATTATGTTTTCATGTTTGAAATTTTTGAGTTTGTCGATAGTTATTAGACACTTCGATTTTTTAAAAATAATATGTTTCTGTTTTTGGAGATTTTATCGAATTCCAGAAGGTTTAGATTTAAAGCTATAACAATCACAGATGTGTTCTTAATAAAAACTTAAGTTGACTTGGATTGGAGCACCAAAGTTTTCCCCCAATACACAATGCATACACAAACCTATGAATTTAGTAAAACAAATTTTTTGTATTAATTTCAGAAACTCTTAGATCACCTCCGTTTATTCTGTTTTTATTTCTTCATCTTTAATAATATTGGCTGTATTTAAAAAATAATAGTTTAATTCAATCTTATCATTAAAAATTAAATGTATAAATAGAATTTGAAATAAAAAGAAAAAGGTGTACAAAAAAAAACAAAAAATAAAAAACAAACAATTCTGGCAATGCTCAGAAGCTTCGTTTCGGTACTTTAAAAACATTTTCTTGTTTTCTTTCAAGTTATGTATAACCACTTATTATTATACTAGAGATATTACAACACAAAAATAAATAAACAATTTATTTACCCAGACCAATTTTCTTCGCGTCAACTTCATAAATGAGCAATCGCCACATCTTGACAACAAAGACTTCTGCTTCTTCGTCCAGAACCTGAAAAAAATAAAACAATAAAATAATAATAAAAACAACAATATTTATGTATTAACACAAAATATACCATTTGAACATCATCTAAAATACTTTGAGGTGAACTTCCAGCTAGGACTTTGGAACAAATGAAATCAACGAGGGTTGGTTCGGGTTCGCCAATGTACTCGATTATCTTCTTGTTAATCCACGGCCGAATTTTTTTCTCCATAAGGTTGTTGTCGATTTCATTGCGATCTAGCTTATAGTTAAAAAGGTCAATCTTTTGCGTGGGTATTCTATCGATAATGCTTTTAATGTGACGCCGTTTTTCCTCCTGAAGTTTGGTTGAGTTGTCTTCTTTGTTATTGCTGCCACCTCCGCTATTGCTCTCGTGTTTGTCTCCGCGCTTCTTCGAGTTTGATTTGGAGTGATTTTGTCCAGAGTGGTGGGTTGCACTTGATGCGTTGGTTGCATGTGATCCACGATTTTGAGATTGCGCATTTGGAAATTGATTTTCATCATAATCTGTTGGTATACACGGGTGAAATGAAAAAAAATGCGATTATCATTTTTTAGATCAATCAAAACAATATTTCACTTGCAGAAATATCTTAAGTTAAGAAGGATAATGTGGACTTTCTTAACAGAAGAAATATTTGTTTATTATAATTCTGTTTATATTGCTTAAATAAAAAGGCATATTTTTGTTGAGCTCGCTAATGTGCAAATTAACAAATGTTACAAATTAAGTCAACTTTTTACGTACAAACTCCTACCAAAAACAAATTAACGGCATATTAGTCTTTTTGTAACTACATATATGGCTTTATATGCAACATTTCAGAATGTGCACAGTAAAAATCTCAATAGGAATCTTTTAATTATAATTCACAAGTAGCTAGGCCTTCAAAATTTTGAATCTTAGATTTTCGAATTTTCATAGTTATGTCCCGAATGTATACTTATTTCATATGCATAACTTATAAACGAAATAAAATAAATACTTGTATACAATCCATCCAACCGTTGGGCTCTAAATCAATATATCGCACCCTCAGTGCAAAAGAGCGTTAACTCAAAAAATGCCATTTCGAGAAAACGCAACCGCAAAATACTGACTTTAAACTTTTGCTAATAACTTATAAATCAACATCATTTTCCATAATATTGAAACTCTATTAGAAGAAAAAATAAGCATTTGTTTCTGTTTTTTAATAAAAAAATTTTATTATTTGTTTAAATAATATAAATAATTAAGGTTTTTGAGATAGTTCAAAAAAGCTATTCAAAATTTTAGTGCAAAAGAGCTTTAAGTCAAAATGGCTCTTATTGAATTCATAGTATTTTCTAGTGCAATACATCTACAACTGTTATCTGTATCTGTTTTGCATTGGAACCAAGAATTTTTTGAGGTGATAATTTTGAAATGTCTCTGTTTTGCATAATTTTTTTTTGTCAAAATGAGAAAATCAGTTTGGTGTATGGGACTATTTGGGGTTATCTCTCTCTTGCATTGAAATTATTAAAGTTTTCAAGTAGAAAAAAGGTGAACATTTTGTGTTAGCTCTGTTTTGTATTGGAAATTAAGAAACAGTTAACATGTCATTTAATAAAAAATTGTTATAAATAGTCATTATCTTCGTATTTTTTTGTTCACCAAAATGACATACACCTCAAAAGAAAGGTAATTTGAATAGCAATATTTCCTCATCATTAACTCGAAAATGACATTTTTTGACTTGACGCTCTTTTGCACTGAGGGTGCGATATTGATAGTTGGGTGCACTGCACATAAACACATCCTCGCAAACACTTTTTCGTTATGTAAAGTTTGATTTATATCTCGGATTTTTCTTCACAAGAAACCAATACTTACCGTCTAGAGATTATAAAAATAGATAGAAATTAAACTTACCTAGCGGAACTAACTTCCGCTTTTTCGGATTGCTAGCATCATCGTTGTCTTCTTCGTTGTTGAAAACATCCGAAGTAACCTCGATTTTTTTCTTCTTAGCATTAACTCCTAAATTGAGACTTATAAGTGGAGCGGAAATAGGAGGAGTACCAGGAGTTGTTACATTGTTATGACTGTTAACAGGACTGAAACCATGACTGGACGATACCATGGATCCTCGAGAATCCTCATCTTGGAAATGATTTGATACGCTATCTCTCGACTCTGATTCTTGTCTTACTTGTGGCAATGGATGATTTGTATTGGCTTCACGATTTGAAGTTAATGTTTCGTCATTTGAGTCAGAATCAATAGGTTCTGTATGCATGACTGCTGCTGCCATCGCTGCCTCATGTGCTTCCTTCTCTTGTATGTATTTCTCCTTAGCGGCTGCAAGTTTTTCCTTCTCCTTTAGGCGTTTGGTTTTTTCAATTTCACGCTCTCTCTCTTTTTCTAGTTCACGCTCCTTGCGTTGCTGTGCTTCTAAATTAACGTCAATTAGAATTTGAGGCTTGTATAGATTCTCACGTTCCTTCTTCGCTCGTTCAAACTCTTGTGTTGGATTCTCATATTCTCCGCTAAATATTTTGTTCTTAAGCTCTTCAAGTTCCTCTTGTTCTCTATTCCGATCTTTAGCGTCGAGATCAGCTTCTCGGACACGTTCAGCAAGTCTTCTTTGAAGTTCACGGCCTCTGTTTAAAAAATGATTATAATTATGATAATATCAAATTTATTCTTAGTTAGTAATTAATTTGAATTTACTTGTAGTACTTAGGATCGTCTCTGTCGTCGTCATAGTCCTCGACAAATTCCTTTAACCGTTTTGCTTCTTTTTCTCTTTCGTCAAGCTTCAGACTTTCTTTTAGTTTTGCCTAGGATTAAAAACCAACACAACTACTGTAAGAATTATCATTTATTAATAACTATTTGCATTTTAACCTTTTCGTATTCTTTTATTTTCCGTCGTTCTCTTTGTTCCCAATTTTGCAGTCTTTCTTGGTAAGCAGCTTCCTTCTCACGCGCTTTTTTCTCCAACTTTTTACGCTCCCGCATTTCCTCTTCAATTTCCTTTTCACGCTGGATATCTCGTACATTTTTTACGATTTTTTCCTCCCTCTCTCTATTTATTTAGACATTCATACAAATAACAAAAATGTTTACTCAGATATTTAGTATATGTAAATATCTACATGTAACAAAGTTTTTTAATTGTTTTGAAAAAAAAAAGAGAATTCTACCGATGGTCCCCATAAAGGTAAAAAATGTGTGAAACGAAACAAAACACGAAGATTTGCTAATTGTTATGCATAACTAGAAAATGAAGTAAGCGAAAACAGGATACGGGATACGTTCAGAAGTAACTCAAACACGGAATAAGCCTAAGCCACTTTCCTAGACAACGGTCTAACAGAGGTTAAGAGATGCTGGACTATATTTGATCGAGTTGCTATTGCACCAAATTTGTTTGATATTCCTGGACACATCCCCTATTGAAGGTTTGGTTGATATAGTTATACCTTGTGTTTTTTTAGGAATATTATTTTTTTTGTCAATTTTGATTTTTGTTTGGAAATAAATTTATTTCTGAAAGATGTTAGAAATAAACGGTTCTTAAATTCGCATTCTTGGTTTAGCCTCGTTCTTCTTTTTTAAAGAAAGTGTCTGATTAAACCACATAGATGTACAACAAAGTGAATAAAAAATTGAGACCAAATTAGTTTGATCAAAAAAGTGATGTCAACTTAGAGGTACATTTCGAAACGAGAATAATTGTAAATTTGTAATTCATATTTTACAAACCGGCCCATATTACACATATTACTTGTGACATTTGTTGCAAGATCTAATACATAATTAAAAGGCGATTTGATTTCGATAATCTCACTTTCGGAAACACGTCTTTCCGGTTGCGTGACCTTGATTGCAGCATCCTTATCAGAAACATCGTTTTTAGCCCAATCATTGTTTTCTTGTTCGATAACCCATATTCTTTAAACAAACTATTCAATTAATCAAATTTACGCTTTGTTGTATGCAACAATGACCTTATGAGATGACAGAAGGCATAAACACCTTGAAGTAACAGATAATTGTTGACAAGTAGGTGGAACTGCAGCGACAGGTTTTATCTTCAAATGTTAAAATTAAATGGTAAGATACGAAAACCATTCTTCAAAGCGACGCTGTGATATTTTCAATAGTCAAAATAAATAAAATTAATAACAATATGATTTAAAATAGAGATTTAAATTATAAATATCAAAAGAAAACTTAATATAATTGCTCACCTATCTCTCTCGCGTTCCCGCTCTCTGTCTCGTTCACGTTCTCTTTCCCTTTCACGCTCTCTTTCTCTGTCACGTTCGCGTTCTCTTTCTCTCTCCCGCTCCCTTTCACGCTCTCGTTCACGTTCGCGCTCACGTTCCTTTTCTCGTTCCTTTTCACGTTCTCTTTCGCGTTCCCGCTCCCTATCTTTGTTCTCCCTTTCACGATCTCTCTCACGATCTTTTGAACGGGACTTACTTCTCTTTCGCTTATCCTTTGAGTCACGATCTTTTTCTTTCTTAGAAGGCGATACCTCTATAGTTTTGTCCTTTTTTTCTTTTTTAACAACTTCTTTTTCATTTGCGTCCCAATCCTTTTCGCTATCCTTTTCCGAATCCTTGTGATCCCGTTCTTTTTCATCATTTCGTTTCCTGCGATCTTTTTCCTTCTCTTTGCGATGATCATCGGCCTCTGCTTTCTTACGAAATTTACCGATCTCACTGCTTATCAAGTTTCTTTTATCATCTTCCAGATTAGCATCTTGTAGAGTTTTGCTCAGCTTGAGATCGGGGTTGTCTTGCCTTCCTGTAAAGTTGTTCTTAGAATTTATATTCAAATAGTCTCGTTGGTCGTATTTACCATCATTAACGGGTGGAAGTTCGTGTTTATGTTCTTCCATAATACGACCCATCAGGCTCAGAGCGTAAGCGTCTTCATCCTTTTCAATTTCTATTTTTTTGCCGCCTAACTTTAACTCCTCCTCCTTATAATTATCCAATAACAGTTTATTTTTTGCATCAACTTTTGCCACTAGCTTTTTACCATCAAATTCCATTTCGCTAAGCAGACGAACAGCACGCATTCCAGCAGTTGGACCGCTATAAGTAAAAAAAAAATCATTTAAATAATGAAATTATTACGATAAATTCTTGTAGTAAACAATTTAACTTAAGTTTTATTTCTAAAATTAAAAGAAAAATGGATGCTATTAGAGAAAAATGTTCATAAGCATAAATCAACGAGCCATCAGCATGCGAATGGATGATAGCAATATATACCGACTGTTCCAAGGGAAAAGTAGTTTTTTTGCAGCTAGCTTATCCTGAGTACAGCAGTGTCTTTCAAGTTGAGGACACTTCTTCAACGAAAATTTCAACCAAATAAAGTATTTTATAAATTAATTATATGTACATGGTATTGTGAAGAAAACAATGCGTTCCGTATATAATTCAATATTTTTACTATGAATTTTGAATAATTGGTGAAAAATCCATAAGATTATAAATAAAAGTGTCACACCCTCGAAGATGCTTTTAAGACTGGAAAAGCAACACCTGATCTAAATAACAAAAACCAAGACATTCTGACAACCAATGTCATTTCCCTTTATATTAGCACATACAATTTAATATTTTGTTCAAAACTTTTTATTTTTTTTTTAACTGCATGCATTTAATTCGACATAGAGTCTATTAACTTTTGACACTTTTCTTTTTACTAACATCAATCTTCCAGAGGTTGTTAATAGGATTAAGGTCCGGTGATTGAGAAGGTCGCTCCATAACATCCATTTTATTTATTTGAAACCAGAGCTCTGTTGACTTTGCAGTGTGCTTAGGGTCGTTATCCTGTTGAAAACGCCATTTAAGGGGCATATTCTCATCGGCTCTCGGCAGCATAACAGTCTGCAGTATGTCCACATACGATTTTTTTTGTCATTATACTATTTATAAGAAGTACTGGACCAAAATTTACGCTGCCACCTCCAAGCTTGTCGGTTATTTTGTGTATCGGATTGTAGGCCTCACACTTTGGGCGGCGGACAAACCGTTTAAAATCTATTTCGAATACATTTATTTTCGTTTCCTCGGTCCAAGAATTTTGAATAATTGGTGAAAAATCCATAAGATTATGAATAAAAGTGTCAAGTATATTCTTGCGCTGTTTCTTGACATTAAGGGGATCGTCGTTTATATGGTATGGTTTGGGAAAAAGATTCTGCTTCTGGATATGTATTTTTTTTTAGCAATAGGAATTTTTTTGAAGATCTAGCGTGAAGATCATCATCCTTTAGGATACAACGAACAGTTCTGGCACTGACTTGCGTTTCTTTTTTTCGCTGCAGATCTTTTGAGGACAATGAAGGATGCACTTTAGCTTTTCTCACCAACATGACTCTGTCTCTTGTAGTTATTTTAGATGGGCGCCTGCGGGTTTCTTTAGTTTTTCTTGAATTCTTGCATTCTTGCAAAGCGTTCAACGACAGTTGCTATTTTTCTAACTGATTCTCGGCTGTTATGGATGCATGCAATTACTTTACGTTTGTATTCAATGCAGTTTTTCGCTATTTTAGGGTAAAATCTCACCAAAATTTTGACTTTTTCAATCAACAAGCATAAATGTTCATAATATGTTGCTATTTTTTTGACCTTTGAACTTGGTGCAGAATATCCCTACTTCCCTACTACATATATATATATATATATATATATATATGTATATATATATATATATATATATTATATATTATATATATATATAATATTATAAATGTGAATGTAACTTTGTTTGTTACGCTTTCAAGCAAAAACTACTAAACCGATCATCATGAAACTTTGTACACATATTCTTGGAGGTATTAGAAGTAACATAGGCTACTTTTTATTTAAAAAAAAATACCGACGGTCATGTCAATATCCATTCCGATTGACTATAGTTTCAACTGTTTAAATTTTTTCTATATTTATTGTTTTGTTTTCTTCTGTCATTATTATATGAAGTATAAAACTATTTGAATATTTGAGGTTAAGTGTCATTTTTGTGATTTCAATTCGTTCTCTGTTCTTCTTTAAAAATGCCTCGGAAGCGGAAATCTGGTCTATTCAAAAATTCGTCGCGGACCCGTGCAGCAAAAGTTGCACGAAATCCTAAGGCACGAGTTCGTTCAGAAGACAAGCTGCGCTGCAGGCAGCTAGAAGAGCGATAGAAACGCCAGAACAATCACAAGCGAGAAGAACTTATAATGCAGAAATGCAGACCACGCGCCGGCCGTCGAAATTTCATGCGTAAGGATTGGTCAGTATTTAATGGTAGAGAATTTTGTAATTTAGTGGAAAATGATGTGGATCTCATTGCTCATGTTTTTCCGGAATTGCAACAAAATTTGAGTTGTGATGAGTGGTTGTGTGCAAGAACAATATTAACACCAAAAAATGAAGTAGTTTATAGGATGAACACCGATATTTTAAAAGAGGTACAAGGAGAAATGAAGGAATATTTGTCAATGGATACAATTATGGATATGGAACTAAGTACTTTATATCCTGTTCAGTTTTTAAATTCACTTGAACTGTCGGGTATACCGTCACATAAACTTCAATTGAAACTAAATGTACCAGTAATGCTTATGAAAAATCTAAATGCCCCTCTGATATGTAATGGAACAAGGCTTGGAATAACGAAATTGGGGCAGAATATACTAGGTGCTACTATTTTAACAGGTGTCGGCATTCCAATTCAAAAGGGTTCAGTTTCCCGTTAAGTTTAGCTTTGCTGTTACTATAAACAAAGCACAAGGGCAGACATTACAGGTAGCGGGAGTGCATTTGGAAAAGCTTAGGGGATCAACTAAAACCTTAATAAATACAGTAAATCCACCATTGACATTCCCATATATGTAATTATGGGTTTATAAGACTGATATAAAAATAATGTTTATAAAGCCCTGATATAAGATGCTACATAAATACATTTATACATAGCAATCCATTTTTTGGTATTTCACTAAAAATTGATTATAACATGTAACAATGAATTTATTGTAAAAAGCCACTAGGTAAAATTTGATGGGTTTAAATCTATAAAAAAAAAGCTGTGATTTTCGAACAAATGTATCGATAAAAATGCTAATTTAAAGCATTAAAATAACAAAAACTTTGTTAAATGTCGGAAATAATTCGAAGAAATGGAGAATATTCTGTTTTTACAGAGGGGACAATCAACAAAATCGGTCACCTTAAATTTATTAAAATGTTACTTTTTTTATAATTTACATGCACTGAAGGGATTATGACTACCCTTAAAATGTTTAGCACAGTACGAGCGTTTTAGGAAAGTGGGAGAGTATTTAAGAGGAGATACCGATGCACATTGGTTTTGAATGTCTGAACATTACAATGGGAGGGAAACACAGAGTCGGGTAAAGCTTAGTAACTTTTGACAATAACCTGGCGATGCGCATTATTTCTTTAAGGTTTGAGTTTATACATTACTTTTTTAAAAAAACATACATTCCTGTACTCGAGTAGTACCTAATTTTGTTATAATTACTGACACAACCCTAAACGCACCCAGTTTTAATATAGCGATTATAGCATAATTTTTCATAGTAACGCCTCTTTTTAACCTCTTGCCTTTATGCTAAATCTCCGCAGGAAAATTGTTTGGTTCTAGTGGTTTATAATCTTGCAATGGTGACATCGTTTAACATGGAAAAAGGTCTTTATTTTTTGGTCCTGGTGACAACTTGGAATTACTCGTTATTTTCTTCGGACATGCTGATTGAGTACGTGACCGCACCGTGAAGTCTTCGAATGCCATGAAAGCTGTGCAGGCTCAACTCACACGAAAACCACTTGGAAAAATCAAATAAATGTATCACTTGAAATGACTAATCCTCGCATCATCATTCAAAATTGTGAACTCAGGGCATATAAACAACACCCTATGCACGTCCTCACCTTTGCATTAAAGCATAAATGTAAGCAAATATCAAAAGCACTGCTAAGCTTGTAAGCGAAGAAAGCACATAGACAAATTTTGTTCACTAACGCAAGAATCTTCATCGTGGAAAGATCTTTCAATAAACATACTTATACGGTTGGGGCATTATCAGAACTCTTTTCGAAAGAGGCAACATTCCGTAAATAAAATAATGCGATGGATTGAGCTATTGCAGCGTTTTCCACTTTCATTTATGTCAGAAAATCAAAACTTCTTCGAAAATTTATGATAAACTGAAAGAAGTTGTAAGGCTCCAACCACTCAATAATGGCTCAAAAACATCCTTCTAGACTTAATATCAATGACTATTCGCAATTCAGACCTCAAACTAATGGATTTCAAAACATTAGTGAGTTTTCATTTGAAGTACATTTTCATTGCATTAGTATTTATGACTAACTTGATTTAAAAATAAAATATAAGCATAGGTTTCTAGTTTTAGTTTCAATGCTATAATACAGCAAGGGATTATCTTGGCCTAAATGGGGGAAATAAATTCTACTCCCTATGTAAAATTTTTTCGTGTACCTATCGGCTGTACCAACAAGTATTTTTTTAATAATTCACACGCGCTTATATGTTAAACAAAATAAGAATATGGGTCTTGAATGTTTGCAAATTGAAATGACAAGGGAAAACCGTGTCGGGTAAAATATTCCATCATTGTGTTGTGTGACTAAAAACGAATCTCTATATTTAATGCTTAACCAGTAGTGTAGTGTAATGTTAGTACTGTAGCAGTCGCACTACAGCTGAATTTTTTAAGTATATGCTGTAGTTTTCCGAAGAACAGTTTGGTGACAGATAGGTATTTAGTGTACAATATTGAGAAACCTGACTTGTTGGCTATCTCGAACACAATTAAAGACAAATCACGAAGCATGAACAAACAACTGGAAGCTTTTAAATTTATTTAATCTGTGACTGCAAATTTTACCCTGATCACTATTTATCCCCAAAAAGGCCTGACAAAAATAAATTTATTTTGCAATGCAAATAAGACGACTTAAGCCATTAATTCGATGCAATGATACTTACTCGTATTCACAAAACCCGAATGTTGAAACCCTCTTCCAGTTGACCACTTGGCCGCATGCACTAAGGATTCTTTTAATTAATATCTCAGGAACCCGTTCACTTATGTTGCCTGCAAAATTAAATCACCAAGCATTTTATTAATTTAATAAATTAAAATTTTTTATTAACAAAAGAAAATTTTAACTTACCTACAAACACGGTGATTATAGGTCCTTTGAACTGGGTCTGAGCATGGGGGTCTGGATTGATCCTTGAATAGACGGTTGGCTGGGAACTTATGGTAGCAGCATTTCTAAACGATGGTCTAGTTGGCGGAGGTGGTGTTGTTAAAGGAGGCATGATCTTTAAGAGAAATGCAATTTAAGAGTTTCAATAAACCGAAAACAATCAAGTGCAACAAGTTGCTTTAATTAATAACTTAATTGGCTAAATTAAGAACTTCGGGGAGTTATGTTCCCTTCTGAGTTGTTAACAATATCAAGACTCACGGATTATTTTTTATTTATCACGCCAACCAACAAAACAACACACTAAGGTGTGAAATATCCTTCGGGCTACAAATACAACACTTACGGTTCTCTAGATCTAGATCCGTTTACATAGAAACAAAAATAAAAATAAATTCAAAACTTACCCAACTCTAGGATTTCACATTAAAAGAACACAATACAATTAATTTCTAGTCTGGCTTTTCAGATGATTTGGACCTTTTGTAGTAAGGATTACTTTTAGTATTTTTTTGTCTCTTATGATTATCACAACAAAAACTTTAGTTTAAATTTTTTTAAGAAACAAAAGTATAAAATCTAAGAAAACCTACGTGTGTGCCCATGGATGACATTCCAGGCGGTGGAATCGGCGGCGGTGGCATAAAAGACGGCATGGTTGTAACCATCGGGGGACGCGGTGGATACGACATCGCTGCCAATGATGAGACTTCTTTCCGAAGGGGCCTTTATTTTCCTTACTGTGCCACGAACAGGTTCTTACCCAAAGGATGCCTGGATGGTTTAAAAAAAATGTAACATGATGAGTAAAAGTTTGCCGAGGTGCACCGAATACGGTGGAAGATTTTTACGTTTTTTATGAAATACAACACACTCGTTGTAGATAAATTTGAACAATATGTTTTACAATTGAATAATTGTAATAAATTTAGCGATATTTTGTTGATACTATTCTAGTTTTAAACGATAGTTCTTTTTTCAGTTTAAACACTCCTAGAAGTTTTCACGTTTGTCGCCATTTTTTCCTATCTCTCACTCGCTCGTTTTTTTTTCTTTCTAAAATGCCTTCTGACAGAAACGACGATACGACATCTATACAAAAATAGGAGAACTACAGCAGGTGTGTTTGGTAAGATATTTTTTTTAGACTGCTTTTAAACGCTGCAATACAACTTTGCGATTTTTATGTTCGTTGGCTAGAGAGATATGTGATGGCGGGAAGTCGAAGTTGCTCAGGTTGGTAAAACTGCTGAGTTTGGTTTTATTTCTGGGATTGGTGAAATTGCATTGATATAAAGGTGTGTTTTTCTATCTACGGATCTATGTGGATCCGGATCTGGATTAATTTTTAACATGTATTACAAAAACAATTTTGGATTCTGTTCTGTATTTGGATCTATTTCAAAGATCTAAAAACTAGTTCATACTCTGACCAGTAGATGGCTTTTTATGGTAAGGTAGTGTAAAATACATCATAAAGAAAAAGGACAAGAAACTTTTGAAAATCAACAGACATTTTGAAATTTTAGGATTTTAATTGTATTTATTCACCGATTTTCCTTAAAAAAAAACATTTGTGTTTCGGAATGGTAGATGATTGTAGAGAAAACTTAAAAACTCAAAAGCAACTTGCTTGGCAAGTGGCATGCGTCATAGCAATACATAAATAGTTTGCATCCGCAACTATAGCTTGCCAGTTATTGTCACAGCTGATTATGATAGCAAATTTTAGTTATTTTTGATAAAAGATTTCGTTTTTGAATTCATAGCAGACTTTTATGAAAGTTCGAAACTCTAAGGCTGGTATTCACCGAGCGCTCTTAAACGGCTCTTAACTTTACGAGGCTCTTAACTTGAAATTGCTTTGGGGTATTCACCAACCACTCACAAGTGTTTTTCGAAGTTCGAAAATGAGAGCCACTCTCTCTTGTTCAGGTATACCCAAATTGTGAAATGTTGTGGAATGTTGGTCTTGACTCTTGACAGCAAATGGATACTCTTCTACTTGGCATTGCTCACATGGATTCGAGTCAAATGCGTGCGTGGCACGAACAAACTATCGAAGAGAGCGCTCGTAAGTTTAGGAGTGGTTGGGACCACTCCTAACTTTTAAGAGCGCTCGTAGATCTTCACTAATATTGCTTGGTGAATAGGTTTATGAGCTTCTTAAGTTATGAGCGCTCGGTGAATATCAGCCTAAATATCAATCATAAGTTTTGTTCAGTGAATAAAAGTTCAGAGTAGAACAGACCAGAATAGAACAGAACAGAGCAGAACAGTTTCCATGAGAAATGTCAGACAAGTTAGAACAGTCAGTTATCTGTTCTACCTTTCTCTAACTAAAAAGCGAGGGCAAGAAATCTTGTTCTAAGCTGTTCCAAACTGTTCCAGACAGACTCATTGAACAGAAAATCAGAACAGTTTAGAACAGAAAATTTCTCATTGAACAGCAAAAAGGTGTACTTTTCTGTTCCAAACTGCTCTAAACTGTTCGGAACAGCGTCACTGAACAGAACTATAAAAGGTCTTTTAGGCTAGCCGCGCACTATAGCAACTTTTAGTTGCGAAACAGCTTGGTTTGAGCAACTAAAAAGTTTGTGTTTTGACACAAACTAAACGATTGCCTAAAATAAGTTCGCCATTTTATTGAACATATAATTATCTGCAAATTCACGGACATTCAACCAAACAGTTCATCTGTTTTCTATAAGTAACCAAGCAGTTTCGCAACTAAAAATTGCTAGTGCGCGGCTAGCCTTAAGGTGGAAACATTTTACAGATTATAGCAGAATAACAGATGTGGCAGAATAGGCTTAAAGTGGATTTACATGTTTCTGCATCTCCAAAATGCACAAAAGTAGAGAGAGGCAGATGTATGTCGAAACCCGAAAGTGAGAAAGAGAATACACAGGGGGTAACTCGTTTTTACCATTCTTCCTCCAAATAATGGTAATCGGTATAGGTATAATCAAATGCAAAATAAATTATACGAAAAAATTGCAATGAAAATTGAACTTACCTCCGTTTTCTTCCATTTCAATTTAATTTTTTTTTTCATATCATGCGCCGTCAAAAATAAAATATAGAAAAATGTGAAAATGTCGCAAATTTACAAAATGCAGACGAAGTTGCTTTAATAAAGATGAACATAATATTCGTCTTTACTATAATCTTGACATCTGTATTTCTCGAATTTCCTATAATGCAGAAATGAAGTTCTTCTCCATTTTGCTCTTTTCTCTCTATCAAACAAATATGAATTCTGTATTTGGCATCCTTTTTTTTTGCAGAAATCAAATGCAGTTACATGTAAATCCACCATTAATTGTCTGTTCGATTACTTTGCAGAAGGATCCTAATATGTAAATCCATCATTAAAAAAAAAAATTATTCAAGCCTGAATTCGTTCATATTCATTTATTTTACTGAATGTATCGTCATCCATTATTTGACATTACAAACTCAACGAAGATATATCAAAAAATCCACCTTCGATATGTTGCTTCTATGCTTCTCTCTCTGTGCTGTTCTTCTTGACTTTTTTCCATCTCGAGAACTCGAAAGGAGTGATGTCTACCAAAGACGAAAACGAAAATCCCCTTGTTTTTGATAATTTTGCACGGTCACCGCAATAATTTGTTTTCTTTTTTATTTCCTAATATAGTTGCTTGTTTCCACTAAATATCATTTCACCAAAATCGTCATTCATAAGAAAAACGAATCTCATAAAATCTATGAATAGATAAGAATATAAAAGACCTTCGTGTAAGAAGAAAAAAAAAAACAAAAAAATTTGTTTGAAAACTCAGAGCCATGTTTGTATCATTGCCAAAAAATGGGTACAATTGCTTCGGTGCTACAATGGACATGTACAAATTGTAACATAATCAATCCAACTGAGTGTTTGAAATGTGTAAAATGCGGTAATGTCCGAAGAATTCTATCATCAACGACAACGACGACAACATCGTCGGCAAATCATCTTCATCATCATCCACCAAAACATCCATTGTCTGGAAAGTCTGCGTCGGCTGGATCATGCAATGCGAGTGATCCTGCTGGTGGCGGAACATCCCACTCTTCAAGTGGTGAATGCCCCCAAGGAGGCTCTTGTCAAATTCGTGCTGCCATTGCCACCAACACCGAAAACCAGCAGCAACAACAACAAATAGCTTCCTCCAACACCACACTACCGGGATATGTTGAAATCAGTTCTCATGGGTAGGTTGCTATATACACTTCTTTGTTTCCTTTGATTTCCTTTCGTTTTTTTTTGTATTCCTTTATTCTTGTGTGGTGCTTTATGCAGCCCCAAATCAGAAGCAGCAGCGAAAAATCGATTCACAAAAATGACAACTGCTGTTTATTTTAATATTGATTTATTCAAATCGCGCACATAAAACTGTCAGCAGCAGCTCTGTTCTTTTTGGTAGCAGCAGAAGCAGAAGACGAGCTCTGCTCTGCTTTTCTTTTGTGTTGGATTTTTGGTTTTGTTGTTAAAAAAGAAAGGAATGTGTTTAGTTTAGTTTCTTATAAATCGAAATCGGTCCTGGACAATATTTAGGTAAAGTGATAATCTTCTTCGGAAAAATCTTAAACAAATTAATTGTTTTGAGCCACAAGGAATAGTGTGTCCTTTCATGTTGCAACAAAACAGAAAAAAAATGAACAACCATCGACCCTGAAGAGATCCCTCAGATTTGTGTATTCTAGATACATTCGGGTTTCGTGGATTATGACTTTGTGGTGAAGAAAAAATGATAACAAAATTAAAAATCATATAATTGAATCGGTGTAAAAGTAACCAAACAAAAAAAAAAAATGTACGAACAAAAAAATGCAATAAACGTTGATATTTTTGTTGTTGTTGCTAAGGAGGTCACTTTCAGCTTTTGGTGTAAAAAAATATGGGTTAGAAATTCAATTACCTACACTTTGTGTGGATATTATCTCTCTTGTTTGTCCTCTCTGTTTCAAGGTGGTTAAAACTGTGGTTGTTGTGTTACTATAGAGTAAGCAAATTAAAAAATACCTTTGTATTTATATCCAGTTCAAAGGAATTATGTAAAAAAAAAATAATGTAGATATTCTAAATACATAGTTTAAGTTTAATTAAAAATTTGTTTAGATATTTCATTTTGGTATTGGTGTGTTACACAAAATACGAATAATTATTTTCACTTCATTGATCATCTTGAGCGATTTCTATTCTCTTTTTTTGTTGACTAAACTTTAAAATTTCTTTATTATTGATATTTGATATAGGTTAAACAATCTATACATACATATATTGTATGTAATATAATGTACATATATTTATAAGAAACCTACGAACAGATTAAGCTGAAATTTCCAGACAATTTGTGAGGTTTAGTCAAAGCAGTTTCAAAAAGAAAGAAAAAAACGAATTAATTTAAATCTTTGAAGCCTAGCTTAGGCAATTTCTATGTTAAAAACTGTACTACACTTGTACGCTGTACACTACTTGTTAACAGGTTTTTCTATACCTTCAACTGTTTACATAGATCTGGATCTATCATGGTCTATCGTATTCTATAGGTAGCTCTTTCATTTTTTTTCTTAAAATCTGTTTCTAGCTGGATACATTGTAGGGTTTACCTTGGTTTTATGTTTTCCGACATTGTACTCTTGGCTGTTAATGATTCTTCTTTCGCTAAATATGACCTTAAATAAATTTATGAGAGAAATTGGTTAATACAAAAAAGCTATAATATTGAAAATGCTTTTATTGTTTTTCAAAATATTCTTCAATCAAAGATCAAAACACTTGTTGTCAAAACATGTTGATCAACACAGTTCTTGAGTTAATATATGTCGAAAATCTTACATATTCTTAGCACGAAAAGAATTTTTTCAAGTCACTATAAACAAAACAATTAGCGTTTGAAAAAAAGCACCTATACGTACCCTAACAAATTTCAAGCAAAACAATGCAGGTTTTCATGTAGCCTTATTGGCGTTACCACGTCTCAAAACTTAAAAAGCTAAACTTAATAGAGAATATAGAGAGAGTAGATAAGAAGAGAACATTTTGGGGGTTGAAATTATTGCATCAAAATCAATGCAAAAATTTTACAGTTGGTGACAAACGAAAACGCGGTTATGTGTTTTTGGTCATATTGTCCATTTTCGAAAGCTTAAACGATTTTGGTTAAACTTTTTTCTTCTATTTTTCAAAATAAAAGCGTTGTATTTTCGTTGCAAAAAATAAGCGTTTTTTTAACTATCATTGTAACAAATTAATTCTGTCAACTTCATAGTTTTGTTGTTGTTTTTTTTTTTTAGTTAAAATATGTTTTAAGGGTTCTTAGAGAAAACTTAAACCGATGAGAACAGAAAGTTATGATTGCTCGAGTATATTGCGAAAGCTTGAAATACGTTTTTATTTTAATCAAGTCGATCTTTTTAAGCCTGAATGATGCTTATTATTTAACTAAGTTATTTTATATTTCAACCCATTTAGAAATTTTTGATCATCTATTAATAAATAAGAGAACACATTTTTAAGGCAAGAATGTGGAAATTATGCTGGTTATGAATTATCGGTTAATGACCAAAAACAAACTTATATCTAACTATTACACTACTATGCAGCTACCATAAAGAAAAGAGGTGCGTCCAAGTTCTAAAAAGTCATTAATTCAAGAATATGCCTTGATAACCCACCAGTCACTGTTTACCAGTACCCTGTTCATAAGAAAAATCTGATTACATAACAATTATCTATAAAAAAAATATTTTAAACCAAAATTAAAGACCAACTACAACATTTAAAAAATAGTTTAGATGGCATTAATGGTTTTCGTTATTTTCCGCGTATTAGTTGAAATGACTCCTTAACAAAGAAATTCAGTTATATTTTGTTAGACGTTGTCTCAGTAAGACCTTTGACAAAATCTCACATAAGCTTATTCAATTCAAACTGTCCACAGCCACTTAGGACATCTCATCTTTATTCTTACTTTTAAGGATATTGAAAAGGTAATTAAACATTCCCATATTTTATGATGCCACTCTTCTACAACTTGATCTCAACAGTTTCCCTGTCTGGTGCCCGAAAAATTTACTAGAGCTAAATATTTCCAAATGTCATTCTATCACTTTATCACGAAAACGAATACAATCTACTCCACGTCGATACCTTCTCCATTATCAACCCATATTTACCGCTGAGTCAATTCGCGACCTTGGTGTTTTATGTGATAGAGAGCTCAACTTTTTTACACATATTGACGAGATTATACTTAAAGCAAACACTAGGTTTTGTGAAACGTTAGTCCAAAGAATTCTCTGATCCCTACATGACCCGAACTTTATACATTACCTTTGTTCGCCCCCTTCTTGAATACGCCTGTCAAGTATGGTCCCCTTATCAACAAATTCATATATCCAGATTCGAGAGCATTCAACGTTTCGCACTTCGTGGTCTGTCTTGAAATAACGCTTTTATTTTACCTCCGTATCGAGACCGACTTCTGTTAATCAACTTGAATACGCTGGAAGAACGAAGAGCAATAAGCGATATTCTCTCCATTCATCGAGTACTTTCATTATTTACTAAAATTGTTTTGCCTGGCATATTTTCAAGCCGGCTACATAATAACTTTAAGATAAATATACTAATATACATAAGAAAATTGTGTTTCAAAAAGTCTCAATAAAGAATTGAATTGAATTAAATTGCACAACTCTACAATTCCTACTCTTTCAACACTAATTCCCGTTATGTAAGAAATCCTCGTCTCTTCTATCTGCTTACACACCTATGCTCTAACGAACATATTACTGGCATGCTTTGGAGGATGAATTGTAACATTAACTTATTCGACTTCAACCTCAGTTCACCCCGCTTGAAACTCCGTCTTAATCATCATTTCAATTCACTCCAATCCTAGATTTAAGATCTAATTTAAGTTAGATTAAGAATAAGCTTGTATTAAGCCTAATAAATGGTGGTATTGCCTCCACCAAAAATTAAAACAAAAAATTGAACATACTTATTCTTCTTCCAGTGCTTTTTCTACAACATCCGTATTTATATGCACTTCGGTTATCGTGGAATGTTTATTTATAAATCCAAACTGATGGTTCGGGATTAGTCTTGGTTCTTCTATTATTTTGCTAAGCCTTTTCAGGAACAGTTTCTCGAAAACTTTTACCATGGTTGGTATAAGCGATGTAAGTCTGTAAGTTGTTACTTCTGTTGGTGGCTTACCTTGCGTAGGTATAACAATGACTACTGAAATTTTCCAATGATGTGGCTTAACACATGCGTTTATTATAAATCGGAGTGTTTTGAAGGCTATAGAAAGCATTTCTTTCAAAACCTGAGCAGTTATTAGATCTTACCTTGGTGATTTTTTGTTAGATAACTCATATTGACACATGTTTCTTACTTTGAGCTTGACAATGGGAATTTCACATTCGTCGCTTCTATCAACAAAATGTAAGTCATCTGTAGCTGTATTTGCTGAGAACGGTTTAAAGACATTCTAAAAATGTTCACCGAAGATGTCAGCCTTCTGTTGCGGGTTTCCGATCCAATTTTCATCTTGAGATTTTATTGGCGGGTTTTGACAAAAGTAAAAATCATATTGAAAATGTATTCCTGCAGTTTAATCAAAAAACTCTTCTGCTTTGCTGTTACAAATCGTACAAATGTTCATTGAGTCAAAACTGGTGATAGAACCATGTAAAATGATCCTATGGACATACCTGTAAGCACACCTTATTTTCGCCATGACTTTACGTACAAACGATTTTAGAAATGCATTCAAGTAGGGAGACGGCTTATATTCTATTTTCTGGTAAGATTCTCGTATGAGTGCTAAGTTTTGCTTTTCCCAAACGTCATTAAAATTCCTTAATAAAAGGTCTTTAAATTGTGCTGCCCAGTTTGGTCGTTGAGTGGAAAGGTGGATTCGTAAAATTTCATTATAACTAGGGCTAGGATTTCCATGCAAATGCATATTTTTTTTGAGAAACTATAGAAACACAGGAATAAAATACAAACACGAATCAATCAATTTGCCTTAAAATGGCATTTAATCGTTAGTGCATATTTTTGCATATTTTACTATAAATGCATATAAATGCATATTTTCGAAAAACTAAATAATTTTAAAGTAAAAAATGAACATATGTACATACATAGTAATTGCCGCTCGAGGAAATAAAAATTTTATATCCGAAAATGATCATGCAAATTGCTTAGCACATGCAGTAGATAGAGTGGCAGAACAGATAAGAAGTAATTTTAAAAATGTAGATTTATTAATCTTAATGAAAACAAAAATATTTTTAAAAGCAACATCTCGCGTTGAGCATTTCAAAGCTAAGTATCCCTCGACCCCTCTTCCTGCCCAGCCAATTGTTACCAGGTTGGAAACTTGGTTGGAATTTGTTGCTTACTAAGCCAAAAACTATGAACATTTTGAAGATGTTGTGAATGATCTTGATAACTCGGATGCCGTTGTCATTAAAAATATAAAAAAAGCATTGAATAAGCCTTTGGTAAGGAGTCAAATCATAATCATCAGTTCCAACTACAGTTACAGATTGAAGGAAAAAATACGTTAAAAAAAAAACAAATCGATTGAATTGAAATAGTTTTTCAAAAATTAGTGCAGTTGAAGGACCTTTTGGTGCAGCAATTAAAAAAAACTGGATAATGTTCTAGAAAAAAAATTAAGGTTTTGCGAAAATAAAAAAAAATATTTACAAAGAATTTACACTGAGTTGTGTCGATGAGAATTACATTGAGCCCTTAATACCTCAGGAAATATGTTCTTTAAAGAATGCTCCATTAATTTCAGTTGACGTTGAACGATCATTCTCTATATATAAAGCATTTCAGAGACCGAATCGTCAAAGTTTTACGTTTGAAAATTTGAGAGAAAGCTTTATGATTTATGCGAATAAAGCATACGAAAATTTTAAAGATAAGATGTAATGCATAATGGATGTAATTCAAATTCTGTGCTATTTTTAATATATTTTTTTTGTTTTTTTTTTTTTCTATTTTAATTGAAATGAAGAATTTTATTTTTCTGTTATTATTGATATAATTTTGTGTTCCTCGATTGAAAAGACTGAATTTGTTATATAAACTTAAATACTATGTTTTTCCCATACAGATGGTTCGCAAGTGATATGGTTTTAAATGCATATTTTAGGTGCATATTTTACATTTTTAAGAGCATATTTTAAGCGCATATTTTGCATTTTTAAGTGCATGAAAATCCTAGCCCTAATTATAACATTCTTTTTATCAAGCGGTCATTTGAGACACTTAAAAACTTTATCCAGAAGTTTAATTTTTTTTCGCTGTTTCATATATTTATTAATGGAATAGTTCCAATTTCTATACAAATTATATTGCTTTGAGTCTTGTTGGCTAATCCAAGTAATTTCTTCAAAAATGTTGTTTGTACTAGTACTTCAATTTTATCTCCAGCTGTTATAACCCAAATTTCAACACAGTATAGTGCAGTTGGTTTGATAGTCGATTCAAACACTTTTATTCGTCTATCCCAGTTTTCCATGTATGAATTCCTCATAGTTTTATCCGCTGTCGCTGCTGCTATTCTTGCTTTGATTTTAAATATATTTATGGCTTCATTCCAGGATCCAGTGCGATTTCAGTTTACTCCCAGATATTCTACAACTTTAATCCAATCTTCTTTGGGAATCTTTCCCTTTTTGATTTCTCCCCATTTAATGTCATATCCTTTGCCGCAAAATATTTATCCAATGCTTGTAATAACTTTTTCAGCTGTAGTTCCGCTTTTCTAAACACAGCAATATCATCCGCATATGCTACCAGAATAAGGAATTCTTCAATGACATTTGTATAGAAATTAAACATTAGAGCACTTTATGGATCCCCCTGCAGTACACCTTTTGTGATATTTGACTTTTCAGTTATCAGTTGTTTTAATAGCATTCCTGGTTTTTGAGACACGTTTTGAAATGTACAGATTATTATTATTACAACGCGAATAGCAAACATATACTATTACTAGACTTAAGAACTATTTAAAAGTGAAGGGAAATCAGCAAATAATTTATTTTAAATGTTGTGCACAACGCAAATACTTGTCTATGAAAACCGTCGCCGTCGGTGTCATGTATAGCTATGTTGTCTGGTTTGCTATGTACTGTATGCTGGGTTTCTATTTATCGTAAATTGGGTTATCTTTTTCCTAAATTTACGACAAGAATTTGAAGAAGGTATTCTTGGAATTCAAAATATTCCTCAATGATGAACTATAGAATGTTTATGTGACCGATAAAGAAAAATCAAGGGCGTAAATTTATGTGCACAAAAATTCTAACATTAAAAAATAATTTAATATACATACATAATTCTCTTTCAACCGAGTTTTGAAAAAAATTGTCTTGCTGTTTTTGTTTTGTTTTTATGTTTATTTTTTATAAAGATTTGTTTATTTGTAACATATTTCCTTATAACATTTATGTGTAAGAAAAATATAAAACCAATTTTAAAAAGATAGCAAATCCTCATTGAATATTTCAGAAATGAATCTCGGCGTGTTTACAAAACCCTTTTGCGTGGTTGTCTAAGGAGGCCACAGCGACATCATCCAAATGTACCCCAAGTCAATTGCATTATCTGCGAGGATACCCGAAAATATATAAAAAATTCAATCGAACTTTTCCATCATTTCTCCAATCCAAGTCTAAATCGTCGATGGATCTGCCAGGACTGTGAGCTTGAAAATAATTCGGTGACATGGCATTGTGTAACATGTGATAGTGTAAGCTATTTAGCACCAATTTACAAGGAAACCCTAGTCTATCGCAAACAACAACATCAGCAGCAGAAACATCTGCAACAGCAATATCAGCAAAAACAAATACAACCAAATAACCAATCAACTCCCACAACAACAAATGCGCATAAGCATCAAGCCTCATTCGAGGATGATTTAACAGAGAAAAATGAAAGAAAAAACAAAGCAAAACTGCTAAGACGTACCCGTAGTCTGAGTATGGACTCTGGATCGTCGTGTCGAAATTTATTAACAAAAAGCTGCCATATTTGTTTCGTTAATAATTGCAAAAACATATTCAATTTACCCGAATCGAAGGAATGCAAACATCCAACTATAACAACAACTCCAACAGCAACAATCATTGGAACAACTACAGAAGCAACTAGTATTCGTTTACCATCGATCGAATCGAATTCTGGCAGTGGTGTGGTAACAGCAGAAGTACACAATCGAGATCGACCGGTCAACTACGATGAAAGAAACAACATTCGACCGGGTAACCTGTCAATGTATAGCAATCGAAAAGCAAATAAATCTTTGAGCAACATTTCTGATACAGTATTCGGTGAGAAAGATAAATTTTGTTTCTCTAAAAACTTACACATGTCAATATTTAGAATTTGTAGGAAATGCACTAACAAAATACATAAACTTTTAATTTGTATCAAATGGTTTGTTAATGTTCCTATTTAAATCAATTTAATTATTTTATTTATAAATTTAAACTTATCCAATATGTCTGATCCTTAAATCGAACGCGAAGTAAATTAGTATTTATTACCACTTTAAAGTGCCGATTCGAGAGTAAGGACGGAAACATACAATTTAGTCGCCGAAGTTGAAGTCTTTCACCAACCAGTTCAATCATCTAATAATACTAGTATAAAGCCTGCTGCTATTATAAAACTGTTACTCTATAATTATTAGCGATTTTATACTACTTTTTAGTTTCTCAATAGAAACCAAACAAATTTTAGCAAATTTTATTTACTACTAATTGTGACCCGCCCGCTTCGCTGACCCCACTGCAATTTCCTTGATTTATAAAAAGTATCATCAAACCTACGGGATGAGTTCATAACGGCAAAGATAACATTACCAGTATCGCCTTTATTAATGAATAAGTCCAGTAATATTTCTGTAGAAATTTAGTATCACTTGTATTCATTATTGTATTTATAGTGTTATACTACAGCAAATTTGTATCATTCAACTTTCGACTGCAGAAAAGTATATAATTAAGCTTGTGAGTAATGTTTTTATGTTTTTACATAATTTACAATGTTTTATTGCCAAAAATAACTTTTTTATTAAATAATAATAAATAAATATCTACTTTGGGTGCTATTATTGGTACCTACATATATATCCCCAAACCCCAAAACGTTAAGAAAAGGCTATTTCTAAGGCTTACGAACCCATCCACTGCAGAGTTTTGTCTGCTAATAGAATTTGCCCGAGTGATGTTCGATCATAAATATTAAAATCGTTGTTTCCATAAAATATTTAAAAGCAGCACATTAAGATAATTAAAAAAATACTTATTCTTAGCTGAATAAACAATTTTTTGCAAGTTTGCAAAGAGGAACGTAAAGGGCAACCTCCAAATTCGTCTTTTCTGGCCTACCATAAAAGAAATTCTTCCAATGGTGCTTAAGATAAGAACATTTGCAATGTATTGAAATATGTGAACTACTGAATAAATTATTGGTTTTAAATCACTAACCAAGTGAAATAATCTGAAATGTTGACCTGATTATACAAATTGTGTACTAAAAACATCTTCGGGATATTCGTTTATTCTAAATTGCATCCACTTGAAACATTTAAAATAAAACGTAAAATATGTTTTACCTGCTCATTTCATATTTAATTCACGAAGCTAGACATCGACTCCGAAAAGCAATCTCAATGAATTTCAATCGGTATAATGACTGTATACTTCATTGAACGCAGTTTTCACCGATGCTTGTATACTGGAATGATACTCGTGTATTTTGTGTCCATAGAAGTTTTTTTTTTAAATCAACGTTACTGTAGCACAACCGAAAATATTGTACAACTATGAGTTCAGCCATTTATAAACCCGAACTGCTTGATTTGAAGGAAAAACTTACTTTCATATTAGTTATACAGAATATGGCAAAAGTTGGTTTTGGTTGGAAACGGATCTTGCGTGCTGTTTGCGTGAATTTTACACAAAGAAATAAAAAATTGTGTGACCCAAGGAGCTTTTTCAATAAGTTTTTTGTTCAACAGTCGAGGAGGAGAAGGACCGGCATTCGTTAATCAATATGTATGTCAATCAATTTTCAATACGAGTAGTAGGTTATTAAAAGTTGCAAGCAACTCTTCAAGTTTAACACTAATTAAATTAAAAAAAAAATAACTTGTTCTCTTGGTTAATATTGCGTTCAATTAATACAGTTGGCTAAGACAGTACCCATTGATATTGAAATGTATTTTCACACAGCGAACACGTATGTTTTGACGGCCTTCAAATGTCATTTTTAAAAACAAATCAATAGGAAAGACTTGCATCTCGCAGTGTTGTCTATATTGGCATAAATATTGTCTCGTCGAACTCTGTCATTGGAACTTTGGAGCATGTAGTCAGTTTTATTGAATTCTGCTATAAAGTTCTTGCTTACAAGATCTTATCCTTCCTTAACTTTGGCAAAACATTGAGGTCAATGAAAATTAGCCTTATTAATTAAATTACGATGAGCAATTAATTCAACATTCCCTTAGGGAGCAGTCAGATTTAATGGTAAGGTACAAATACCCGATATTACATTATTTCGTCATTTAAATTCCCTGAAAAAAAAAACCTGTCAATACGACTGGTTTCAGATTCCCTTTCGATTATAATACGTAAAAGGCGAAAACGAATCCAACAACACTAAACATCAAATTAACTAAGTAACAAGATTCGGTTTGAATTCTTCAATAATCAAGACACAGAATTTTTAGACACGCAGCTTCTGTAAAAGATCATGCAATACGAGTTGATAGAAAACAATATTTGCTTGCCTATCCTTTACTTTCCATACTATTAAAGTAAATAAAAAATGTTTTAGACAACAAAAAAATGTGTCTATGTGGGGATATAATATTTTCTTAAATAAATTATTATTTGTTAGCTTCATAAAAATCAAAATTCCAATAAAATTGGGTGTTGGGTGTGATTAATTACAATAAATATGTTCATTTGCAAACCTTTTTCATTAGCTTATTTATTTTTATAACACACCTTTCGCCATTTTAACGAACTTTTCAAAAACACATTCATGCCAAACATATTTTTTTTTAGTTTCTGCTTTAAATTTAAAAAAAAAATAAACATCATAATTTGAAATAAAAATATTCATTTAGGCGAACAACCAATACAACACATTCATCAATATCCCCGCCAGTCATCATTTCCTGACTCGCAAACTAGTTCTTTCAGTAGCATTTCCAATCAGCATCTATGTGATATTTGTGGTGTTTGTAATCGCACCAATGAAAATAGTAATTTGACAATAACAACATTGTCTAGATCGTACAGCGTCAATGCAAACCGTTCTTCGACTAACCCAACGGCACATTCAACATTTCCACGCAACGGTGTATTAATTGCCGTCAAAGATTGGTCGAAGAATTTAAACGACAATAATCGACCAAGGATCACCATTGGCAGTGGGGTTCCATCCGCAAGCAAGGACGTTGATAGCACTATCTATGAAACTTTGCTAAATAGTCGCGCTGCCAATAGCTCCGAGCGTGCAAAGCATTATCATCCTATAGGACATCATATTCAGCATATGTATGAAAATAGCACAATAATTCGGCGTGCTAAGCAAAACCTCGAAAAAATTAAATTAGTAAGTTGCAATAGTAACTCATCAGCTAGTACTGGGGTAGGTGAATCCATAACTGAACCAATCTATGCTGTGGTGAATAAATTGAATAAGAACAAGAACAAAGCAAGAACTTCTCAACAACTAATGGATGAAGTTAAACAACATACTCACATGGTGGGAATATCTGACGCACAGAAACAACAACAACAACAACAGCATGGTGGACACGTGGACTCATTATATGCATCTATGAGTGAGTTTACTAGCTCGCCAGCAGCTAGAAAGCTAACGAATGTAACTAATATCAGCAACACCAACTGTAATATCAATAACAATAATAATTTTACATGTAAACTCCCTTCAATTGAGATAATGGGAAATATGAAAACGACGACAAGTCATAATAATGCAACAATAGGGACATCATCTGCAGTATCTGTAGCAGGAGCGACCGATTCAATGAATGTTGCTTTATGTGGGCAATCAATAGAATCGAGGGGCAGTGATAGAACCGATATGAATAACGAAAACGAAGAGTATTCCATCTATGCCAAGGTGTGGAAGGGTCCTAAAAAACCGAGTGAATCTAAAATGTACGTGCTTTTTGGATGTTTGAAATTAATAAGATTTTGTTTCTTATAATTTTTCGTTTTTGCATGTTCTTTAATCCAAATCAACGGTGTTATGTTTCAAAAGCTTTTGTTTTAGTTTAAGTGAGACATATTATTAGTTATTAATTTTGTTAGCATGTGAAGATAAATAATAATCACATTTTTATCCGAAATAGGATAAACTAAAACTGATGATTTACAAAACTCGTTAATAGCACGAAAATCTAGCATTTCTTGCCTACTAGATGAACTATTTGTTTTAGATCACATAGACAGGGGCTCGGTCACCAGACCTCGGCGTGATAGTAAAACGAACTGTAAGGCCAAGGAGTACTACTTTCAGTTCAACTGTTATGAACGAACTTATCTCGAAAACGTATATTTCAATGCCTTACTTGCACTTTGTAATGGTTAGTACCTAGAAATATCACGTCGGGGTAAAGAGGATCTATTTCCAGGCTATATAACCTAAAAACAAAAAGTGACAAATCCTACAAGAATATTTCTTGTCATAAAAAAGTGCTTCATCTAAATCGTTCGCATTCTTCTCTTCTCCATTCTTGCCGACAGGAATGGTTTAGAGTTGTAAGTCACTAGGTCCCTGGTTCTACACCAGCTGATACGCCACTAGTTTTATTTTAAACTAATCTTTGTGCCAAGCAAATCAATGGTCTATAAAAAACGAGTGGCGAAATAGAATTTGAGAAAAATTCGTTTTATAAAAAATTTCGGATAAAAAAAGATATCTATTAATTTAAGTTTTAAAAACTTTAAAATTATAATTTAAGCAAAACATTGTCATTATAATTTCATTTAATAAACAAAATCCAACAAATAATTTGGTTCATTTTTTTTTCATTCGCTTTATATTCTCTTATTATTTTTGTTTTATTTTAGTTTTTTTTTTGCATTTAACTAACATTAAATTTTTCAGTTCTTCATCGCATTTGTCGACTAAGAGTATCCTTACGAATTCTTCAAATACTAACAACGGTAATAATTCAATAACGAATCCCCCAAGAATGTGGACATGCACAAAATGCTCATACGCCTATAACCGGATTTGGGTAGAACAATGTGATATATGTGAATCAACAAGGAGTCAACCTTCGTTGACACAACCAAGTTTGATAACGGTAACAAAAATCGGCGATACAGTTGCTCCATCGATAGGTATGGATTTATTTTTTAATTATTTTTTATTTTATGTCAAATATTACTAAAAAAAATCTTTTTTCAATTAAAGAGTCACGAAAGGAACTTAAATGTAGTACGAAAATGGGACAGTCCAAATCGTCTCATGCATTTGATGAAGTACCATCGATTGTAGAAGTTCCAATTGCAACATTTGAACAGGATTTAGAAGACGATTTTCAATTTATAACAGGTTTGTTTTTATGCATATTTTTTTCTAACGCCATATAATATCGTCTTTTGTTACAAACTCCTTAATTCAGTTTTTACAAAATTGAAAAATAATTGAATCAGATTAGAAAATCTTAATTTTGTTACAAAAATGGTGTTAAGTCCTTTGTTACCCTATTTCCAAATTTAAAACTAATGCAAAAAATTTCAAATTTTTGTTTTGAAAAGTTCTTTAAAATTAAACAACGATGACACTTTGATATTTTCGGTTCAAATGTTATGCACTTCTATATACAATCGTCGTAGCGACACTCGTCATACACATGTCAAACCAAAAGTACTTTAGAATTGACTTGCCAAATTCGAGTGTTCGATTCAAAAATGTTGATACAGCTAATTTGCTGTAAGTCTGTAGAGATACTATTGTCCAACAATTGAACCTCCTGAAATGAAGTCAAGGAAGCTTCAAAATAGTACTCATCATCTGATGGTATCCAATCAACGTACGAAAGGTTAAAATCACCAAATAATAAAATTATGGAATCTATGCAAGTAATGTCATTTAAATTGGTAATGTCTGAACAAAGCTCTGCCAAGACTAAAAACGAATTTTTTGGAACATTGTAAAGATTTGAAATATATAAATCTTTTAATTGCAGGGATATTTTGATGCGAATAAGTTCTATACCAAGATTAAATGGGAATGTAATAAGATATATTGAAAAATTTTCAAACATTCTAAATTTAACTTGAATTACCAATGTGTCGATCCTTCCTGAAAACCAAAAACTCTTGATCAAAAGGATCCGTGTCCAAAATGGTGGCGGTTACTTAAGTTTCAGTCAAGACCAGATCATAAAGAAATGCTTGAGAGTTTAAAAAAAAAGTAGAAGATTTACTGTGAAGCCCTCTTTCATTTTGATAATAAAAGGTAAACCTACTGAGCTTTTTGTAGTCTTATTATTACTTATTGTGTTTTAAACGATTTTTTTGCGTAGACAAAATTGAAAATTCTTTTAATAAGGTCCTGAGAGGCAATGTACGATTAGTATGTCTGTTCTTCGGGCAGCATTTCTGTTAAACTGTTTGTACAATAATTGTGTGGTTTATTTCTTATAACTTACCAATACATGTATTAAATCCTTAGTGGCAACATATGTACTACAACTTTTAAATAACACACAAATATAGTGAAAAGTATTAAATCTCGAAGATACGGGATCGATATTTTTTTGTACTCATTATATTCTTTAAAATATTTTTAGTGTGCTTCTGGATTACTTCTAATGTTTTTACCTTTTTAACTTCCTTGTATTTTTTTTTCGAAAATGTATCTTTTTTTTCAGTCCTGTTTTTCGGAGTCGCAAATTTTTTTTTTCTGGATTATTTCTCAGTTTTTTTGTTAGTCTGAAGTATTAGCACAATTCTTAATTAAAAAATAAAGAATAGCACGTTAATGACATTTGAGGTCATTAAAATTGCATAAAATGAACTTAAAATAAAATAAAATAAAACACAGCAAGCATTTTAACCTAACCACCAGATATGGTTCACCTGCCTTGCCTTGTCTCTCAGGTCCTGATCGCACACAGTCGTACTGAACCGAAGGACTTGCCCGGCCGTCTCGACCATAAAAAAGTCGCCTGGTAGTAGTAATAGTACGTGGTAGATTAGCGCAACCGCCATTCTGTTCTGTACCAGCATTATACTAACTAAGTAAAGGAATGCGTAGGACGGGTTATCTATTCGGTTTATGGGATTATTATACATGTGCCTAATTTATCAATTTTTAATTAATACAATTACAACATTTCAATAATAAGCATCAAAAAACATCCCCACATAACAAAGAGCAATCCTTGGTCTGCTTGCTGTCATTGCATTTATTTTTGCAATGTCCAAATTGTACTTTATTGTAATTTTCTTAATTTCGAAACACACGAAAAGATACTGTTTTCGGAATTAAAAAATCTACCAAAAATCATACTAAATTAAAGTCGAATGAGCAATTGTAGATCAGTTAGATCAAATCATGTTTTAAGTTTAATATAATTTATATTTTATTATTTCAGGTGATTCATCTTCGCATCCAGCCAAAGAATGGACATGTAAAAAGTGCACCCTAGTCAACTCACATTTATCAATGGCATGTGTTGTCTGCGGTGGATCAAAACTTAAAAGCATCACATCAATTGAAGACATGACTTTAAGGAAAGGCGAATTTTGGTCTTGCAGCCAGTGTACTTTAAAGAATTCTTTAAATTCAAATGTTTGCATTGCTTGCAAATCTGTTCGAACAATACCCATAATATCCGGACAGCAAACTAATTTTCGA
This sequence comes from Philhelius festivus, assembly GCA_963931855.1. Classification (NCBI taxonomy): domain Eukaryota; kingdom Metazoa; phylum Arthropoda; class Insecta; order Diptera; family Syrphidae; genus Philhelius; species Philhelius festivus. The sequence continues at coordinate 76,199,169 of OZ007556.1, read as the reverse complement.
CCATATACATCAACACCAGCTAACAATAGTAACAGTGGCCATAATCATCATCATCAAAATAATAAAACACACACATCACTACATAATCGGCATGTGTTGGCAACTTTAAATACCAACAACTTAGGAACGGTAACACCGTCGACGACATCACCTTCTTTAAATAGTAATAATCAAACAAATGCATTGTCGCCGCAACAACATACTTCAGGAATTTCTTCCTCGAGTCTTGTTCCGCCAACAACTAGAACATCAAGAAGCCCATCACCAAGGCATGATAGGATTTCATCAGGAGCAATTCCAAAGGTAAGCAACCATTGTCTGTTAATAATCGATTATGAATCGCCTTTGATAAAAAAAAAAAAAAAAAAACAAATAAAAGAGTTTCATATGAAGTGGACGTACTTGAGTCACGTATTGCCTTTTTCCTCTTCTAGCGTCATAGTACTGGGGCGGTAGTTACACGACCATCTTCTTCGTCATCAACTTCAGTTAATGTTAATCGTCATAGTAGTAGCGGTTCCTCAACATCAATTAAAACATGGCAGTGCCCGGCGTGTACGTATGAAAATTCCTCAGCTAGCGTTGTCTGTGACATATGCTCAAGCCCACGTGGTCTCGCAAATACACTTCCAGCAGAACCAAATATCACAAGTGGGATCATAGTGGACATGAATCGCCAAGAGAGTAAATTAATGGAAAACTTGCGCCAGATCGAAGAGAGCGAAGCTCGCAACAAATGGGAAAATATTATTCAATATTGCAGAGAGAACAATGAGCTCTTCGTTGATGATTCATTTCCTCCTGCCCCGAAAAGCCTGTATTACAATCCGGCCACTGGTGGTGATGGAAATCCAGTTGTTCAATGGCGCCGACCGCATGAAATCAATTGTGATGGTGGGGCATTTCCCCCGTGGGCTGTGTTTCGAACTCCACTGCCATCGGATATATGCCAGGGAGTTCTGGGAAACTGCTGGCTTCTTAGCGCCTTAGCTGTTCTTGCTGAGCGTGAAGACCTAGTAAAGGAGGTTCTGGTGACCAAAGAAATTTGCCCCCAAGGTGCTTATCAAGTGCGGCTGTGTAAGGACGGAAAGTGGACGACGGTGTTGGTGGATGATTTATTGCCATGTGATAAAAGGGGTCATCTAGTATATTCCCAGGCAAAAAGAAAACAGCTTTGGGTGCCCCTGATCGAGAAGGCAGTGGCGAAGATTCATGGATGCTATGAAGCTTTAGTATCAGGGCGAGCTATTGAAGGTTTGGCGACACTAACAGGAGCTCCTTGCGAAAGTATTCCACTGCAACCCTCCTCCCTTCCAATGCCCAGTGAAGATGAACTTGATAAAGATCTTATTTGGGCGCAATTGCTTAGCTCAAGATGTGTCAAGTTTCTTATGGGAGCAAGCTGTGGTGGCGGTAATATGAAAGTAGACGAAGACGAATACCAAAGAAAGGGACTACGACCGAGGCATGCATACTCGGTACTCGACGTAAAGGACATACATGGTCATCGGCTATTGAAACTTAGAAATCCGTGGGGACATTATTCTTGGCGAGGGGATTGGTCGGACGACTCGGATGTTTGGACTGACGAGCTGAGGGAAATTCTAATGCCCCATGGAGCTTCGGAGGGTGTGTTTTGGATATCATTTGAGGATCTTCTAAATTACTTTGATTGCATTGACATTTGTAAAGTTCGATCGGGTTGGAACGAAGTACGACTACAAGTTAGTTTCTCTCATTCTTACGTTGGCCTTCTTATTTATATTTTAATAATTTTCGCCTCAGGGAACTCTTCAACCACTGTGTTCATTGTCATGTGTTCTGCTGACTGTACTAGAACCAACGGAAGCGGAATTTACACTCTTCCAAGAAGGACAACGAAACTCGGAAAAATCACAACGATCACAACTCGATTTGTGTGTAGTTATTTTCCGAACTCGTTCACCAGCAAGTCCAGAAGTTGGAAGATTGGTGGAGCATAGTAAACGGCAGGTAAACATTTTTGTATTTAATCTATTGTTATAACATTACAATAATGTTTGCAATTTTGTATTACAGGTCCGTGGTTTCGTTGGCTGCCATAAAATGTTAGAACGCGATATGTATTTACTAGTTTGCTTGGCATTTAATCATTGGCACACTGGCATCGAAGATCCTCAGCAATATCCTCAATGTGTGCTAGCAATACATAGTTCTAAGCGTCTTCTAGTTGAACAAATTAATCCGCCATCACATCTGCTAGCCGATGCCATAATAAGTCTGACACTAACTAAAGGACAACGACACGAGGGCCGAGAAGGAATGACAGCGTATTACTTGACGAAGGTAAATAATTTTCGAAGAAGATAAACATTATGCTGGGCCAAAGCTTTCGTAGTGAATATTGAAGTCTATCATTCCTATATACTCGTACAAACATTGGGCAAATTTCTAAACGCATATCTTGCGCAAATTCTGCTAAGCAAACAGTTCCAAAATGCAAATACAAAAATCTCTGCTAAGCAGAGTGTCCCAAAATGCAATCGATGCTACTTTATTGCGCAAATGCAGAGGCATTCGTGCAAATGCCAAACATTTCTCTTACATATGTGTAGTGTATTCTGATTTGCTATATCTGCTTTGCAAATCTTGCGTTCAGGAATTTAGCCTAACTTATAACATCAACTCACTTACCAACTTTACCTACCCGGGGCTGATCCATGAAGGATATTTACCTGAAACGCGGCGGCTTTCCATCCAATGTGATCCCGAGTACGCTACTTTCAGTCATTTAGGCCAAGCGCTAGCGTTCTACGACTCTCTTAATTTGACGGCGCATAATTGTCTATTCGCTCTATGTGGTCAAGCTAATGTAGTCGACGGCGGAACTTATTTGTCTTGAAGTAAACGAGAACAACACCAAGTAAATGTTATCAAATAACAAAATAGCATCTATTGACAAATCGTTTCTGTTGATAGCACCCACAGAATAAATATTTGGTCCCACCGATAACAATAAATTCCGAGAACCATCATTCATATTCTCAGTTTAAGAAAGAAGGAAACATCCAAAAGAAATTTTATTCGCGATAGTCCCCCAATCATTAAATCCATGAATGACACATAAGTGGAGATGGGACTAAAACACCGCACCTCCGATTTAAGGACCAATCAATGATGTTATAGACTAAGAGCCCACAGCAATTTTTGGGTGTGATTGATAACAAAAAATAATTAGCATAATTAGATAGGCCTTTAGTAGTTATCTACAAATGTGAACGTCTTGCATGCGCTAGTGGGAGCAATAGTGTATAAAAGTCCATCAGATATGCAGATCTTTCCAAAGTCTAAACAATTGTTATACAAAATTTTCCAAACTTCAAAATGAAGAGCTAAGTGCCTGATTGCAAATTTCGAGGTCCAAGAAGTTTTGAAGGTGGTCTTCTTCGTATAAGAAGTACGCTATTCTTATCGCGTCTTGCAGGCAGAAGGCTGTCTGCAAAACGTCTTAGACCTCAATACTTTCAATCAGGGGGCTTAACTCTACATTTTGGCAAAGTTGTTATCACAATTATTTAGACTTGGAAAGAACTGCATATATGATGCACTTTTATGCACTATAGTTCCCCACTAGAGCATGCAAGACGTTCACTACCAAAGGCCTATCTAATTATGCTAATTATTTTTTGTTATCAATCACACCCGAAAATTGCTGTGGGCTCTCGGTCTATTAGTGGTGTAAAGTGGCGAGAAGGGAGCCTGTTAAGCAATTAAATTAAAGAGATCGACGCGATTCAGACTATTTATTCATCATTGTCCTTTATTTTGCTTGACACTTACTTACTTACTTAAATAATTTGGTGATTGAAAGTATAGTCAACAGAGTAACATTTTTATAAAAATTAGAATTGTAGTTCATAAAAAACAATACAAAATTTGATACTTGGAACGCTTCTGTTCTTAACTATCCAAATTATCTTTTTATTAATTAAAATCACACAAGAAATTGGTTTGGGGTTGGTTTGATCTTTGATGTATACGCATATTGGTAGCGGGCGAACCATTCGACAAGGGACAACGCTTTATTTTTTCGTTCTATCACACATCGCTTTGAGTTTTTCTCCCATGTTTCTTTGGAATACCTTTGACCTCATGATCTTACTGTGGGCTCTCATTTTAGAAAGTATATTCTTATTACATACAAAATATTAAGACACGTTTTTAAATCATATGTACATAAAATTAAGGTCTTATTATAAATATTACTTTTAAGAATTATGTTCTCATTTCATCTAGGGCTGGGCTGGTCTGGTTGTGATGGTCGAAAATCGGCACGAAAATAAATGGATTCACGTGAAATGTGATTGTCAGGAAAGCTACAACGTCGTTTCAACGAGAGGAGAATTGAAGACTGTCGACTCCGTGCCTCCATTGCAAAGGTAAAATTCAATTTATTTAAATTTTTATTCAGCCTTATTGTGAGTTTCACCCGGAAAACATTTCCCCCGAAACATTTTTGTTCCCCCGAAATCTTAAAAGCTATTATGAGTTTCGCCCGAATAAAAATTTCACTTCGAATCAGGAGTGACAGTTCGAAAAATAGGCACGTTCAGAAAAATAAGGCCCGCAATAAATTCTCACTCCACTATGATGGAAACGGAGAATGAAATGCAACCTCCAAATTCTCTGTTAACTTAAATAGTAATATAATTGAATTTGGGACATCAGTTATTTGTCGAAATTACTTGCGGCAGAGATAAAATTATGGCAACGCTAGTAGTGCCACTCATTGTGGCTCGCAATTTTTAATTGGATTATCTGAAACGAATAATTTGCACACCTATTTTTAAACAGCGGACTTATCGCGTTCGGAAAATGAACAGACCTTCTTGTGAGTTTGAACAAACATATGTTTGTTTTGACAATTGTTAAATAAGAATTTCAGGATATAAAATTAAATTGTTATTTTATAATAAAGAAAGGATAATTATTATAAATATAGCATAGCAAAGCGCTACATATCTTGTTTGAGGAAGAACAAATATTTGAGGAGCGAGCACTTCGAAGGAATTTGAGGGATTACTCATTCTGAACCAAAAGAAGCAACCTAACAAAACAACACAATACAATATTCTCTCTTTTCAATTTTATCTAAATAACTAAAATTTGTTTAATATTTTCGTTGTCTTATAAACAATCAAATAAACAATGCATTAATTTAATCAATAATGGACCTCTCGCCTTCAGAATCTATTGATAAAATCGAACAAATTAATCCAAACAACACCCCATCAGAATCCACCGGGACTTTGACAGTCGACCAGCTCGATATCGAACTTTTACCTCTTTATCTACATTATTCGTTGTGTGGAGAATCTCAGGAGTGTAGTCAAAAGATCTTAGAGCTACAAAAACGTTTCGAAAGTGCTCGCAATCAAATCAAACAATTGCCAGGCATAAATTATAACAAACAGGAACAACTTCAGAAGCTAGAGCTTCTCAAGAGTAACTTACAACTGAAACAGCAGTTGATTAGAAAATATAAGAATATACAATTTTAGAAAAAGGTTCTCCGAATTCTCTTTCGATATCTGGCCAACAATGAGCAGCTCATTCAGAAAATGTCCAAAAGCTATCCAATGAGAAGGGCTGCGCAGCTGTATATTGCAATGATGTACAAGACGAAAAACATAGCCGATCGGCGTGGTTTGACTGATATGGCCCCGGAGAAATTTAAGGATTTTGTTAAAGCGTTCAATAACAATCTGAAGCAAGAGATCGAAGACGTAAAGGAAGAGCTTAAAAGGGAAAAGTGATATGTTAGAAAGCCCAAAATAGAAACTTTGTTAATAAACATGACCTAAGCAATATTAATCCTTTGGAGATGCGCGAGTGTGAAAAGGAATTAATCCTTATTTTTTTTTTCCAAATTTCATAAGTACTACAGGCATTTTCTTCCAAAATTCGGCCACTTTCTCCCGATTTGCTTTAAGTGAAGCCCCTGGCAATTTCAGGATTCTCCTGCATTTTATTAAGCAGCATATCATTTTGGTCTTTTTTTATTGTTTTGCTCCTGCATTATAACAAAAAACATGAATTTTAAATTTTCTTATCTTAAAATAAACAAACAACATACATTAAAATAAGTGAAAATTATGGCTGTCAATGGCATATCATTCCGCCCGAAATGATTGTTTACAATAAGGGAAATTTTTCGAACATGAATAATTTTTCGGGTGAAACTCACAATAGGCGAAAAGGGAAATGTCAAATTTTCCGGGTGGAATGTTGTTCGGGTGAAACTCACAATAAGGCTGATTATTGTAATAATGAAGACTGAACGATAGTTTTTTCTTATTTTAAAGGCAAGTGATAATAGTCCTGACCCAACTAGAAGGAAGTGGGGGTTTTAGTATTGCCCACCGGCTAACGCATCGTTTAGCAAATTCACGTGGTCTCCACGATTGGGGTCCACCGGGTGCTACACACTGTCCCCCTATAGAGAATGTACATGGTTTGCATGCGCCTCGTTTAATAACGTGATTGATTAACAAACAATTGAACAAAAAACAAAAGGAAATTAATTGAACTAAAAAAAAAAACAAAATACTAGTCGCGAGGCGAAGCTACACAATACAAAGAATATTATTAAAAAGTGTTTAGAATTATTATATATTAGTGTATCCATTAAGATTAAAGTTAAATACCGATAACGTTTAAGAATTATAAAATATACTTCAATATACAAAACTAAGTTTAAGTGTTTTTTATTTGAATTTCTTTATTGATAAAAATATCAAAAAACAATTATTGTTATATACATAAAACTTTAAATTCATTTGAGGCTGAAACTTTGTAAAATCATTTATTCTTCTTGCATTTTTTCCATCTTTCGCTTCTTGGCTGGTGTTTCTTGTTTCTCTTCCAAATGTATTCTCTTTCCAGCTGCAACTTCTTCTTTGGATGGTTGAGTGGTTACGGAACGGGTTTTAGGTTTTACATAGTTGCCATGGCCAGCGGCACGTTCAGCTTCTTCAATTGAGTAGGGTTCAACTTCCAAAGCTTTAAGACGACGTTTGTGAACCTAAAAATACAAAACAAAATTTGTGTGAATCCCTATAACGAAACTCTTCTTGTTAAATTTTCTAAGGAAAAGACTGGTTGAGATAGGCATATATATAGGTTAAGAATAAAAAACTGATATTGCTTGTATGCAATACGAAAACTATTAGACAATTGTAAATTTTAATCAGAATTTTTTTGTTAAAAAATCGGCAATACTAAAATTTTATCGAACTTTAATAAATATTGTCATTTAATATTAGCCTAGAAAACGTAGAATAAATTTATTTATTTGGTCTGTCATGGAAGTTTGCTGGGAGTTATACGGAATTTTTGTGGAGACACAACGGCTAAGATATGGAATGGTGAAGAGATATCGGATGGATTTAAACGCAATCGGGATGGCAGCCTCACCCAAATCATTGCAACTAATGATAAATTCGCCTCTTTCAATACTGCCAACATAGTTAACCTGGTCGTAACTGCGCAAACGAAAAATGGCACTATAATGGTAAGGAAATCGAAGTTGTCACGGAATTCAAATACCTAGGAGTAAACTTTACGAGAAATTTAAATATGGAAAAGCTGTAATAAAAGTATTGCCCATAGCAGCAAGTTCAGGATATTTGAAGCAGGATCAGAACTGTCCCTTTTTAAGCAGTGCAGATTTGAGGAACGAAGCATAATGACCCAGTTGAAAAACTTCTGCGATACTTCTGCAAACGATTTTTTCAACTATTATTTACTACACCCAACTACGAAATCATATCAGAAACAAGATTATCGCCTCATACCAAGCTTAAAAATGCAAGTGAATTACATACTGAAAGTTTTAAAGATGGATGATGACAGACTACCAAAGATAGTAGCTCTGCAAGTCATAAGGACTAAAACAAGCTGGTGTGCTGATTGGATGGATTTAGCGAAAGAATGTGGAATAGATTTAAACCTATATAATTTCGGTAATGCAGAGTTGAAAGCTTGGCTGAGTTCGTATTTGCAAAACCTCCGCAGTCCTGCAAAAATTGCGTTCATAATTGTAAACAAACAGCATCATCTCTGCATGAGCATGGCAACATGCGGTCAATTTGGCATGTGTTTTTTTTTATGTTGCTGAATTTGCAGGAAAATGGCAGAGGATCAAATGTGAGTAATTTTTTTTTAAATTAATTTATAATCGTACAAATATTGATTTTTACATCTTTGATAAGAAATTAATAACTATCAATCCACAGGATTGAATACGAGGCCAAAATCTGGTCCGATACTGATATCGAACTATTGGTTTCCATACATTTGAGAATGAAATCTGAATTTTAAGCTGGGCGCAGGAAGAAAATCGTTCTATGGGAAAGGTTTTCCAAGAAATTAAAACTATTTCGCCCGCGTTACCGTATGATAGGGAGGATATTTATAATAATGAAGTTCCAAAATTTGAAAGCTTCCTATCAAAGGATTAAAGAAAGAAATAAACTAAGCGGTAGAGAGGCTTCCTCATGGGATTACTTCCATCAGTTTGATGAAATTTATGGATCTCGACACAATTTTGAACTTCCTCCAGAGCTATTGGCTGAGGTATTTGATCGTTTTAAGGAAATTCGTATTTTTTGGAATATGCCTAAACATCATTCTGCAGGTTCTCTTATTCAAAAATAATTCCCTTCGTCTTCGGTTTTTTAATTTTCTATTTTTTAGCAATTTTTGCCCCATGTTTTCATAATTGGTTCCTTCCGTTTTTATCAGCCATTTTTAAAATAACATTAGAAAACCAAATAAAAGTTCCTGAAAAATAATTAATATTTATTGCACATACCTACATATCTGACTTTTTCTATGTTTGCTATTTTGGCAATTATGAACTCATTTTTAACAAAGTATGATGACTGCACACATGCTGTTGTAATTATGTTCATAAATGTATTCGAAGCATGTTTTAGGCAAGGCAGGGGCAACAAACATTGCAATTACGAACTCAGCCCTTCTCTTTCTGCAGTAGACTTAAAGCTGCGAAAGAAATACTTGAATAATGCAACAGGATCTGTCTACAGGCAACCCTACCGTCAACTAAACTACAACTTGGAAGGGAGGAATTATTTCAAAGATGATAACAGCATTGCCGAAATATCAATGATGATAAAGCTTCAGGGAGAATTTATGCAGCTGAATTTCGTACCACTTAGAGATAATTTACCTATTATACCCTCTTTGTACAATTTAGGTGAAAGGGAAGATATTCTCCACTTTATCGGAAAATGACCGATTCTTGAAGAAATAAGAAGGGATGCATTTGGAAGCGAATTGTTCTATATTCCGGAACTTTATCGATGTTGACGAGCTCAAAACAAAAATATTAATCAGTTCTAATGTCTAACTCACTTCCGAAGTTATTAATGTAATTTTTTACCGAAGCTTTGTTTCGTTTCACAAAGAACTGTGGCGTCATTATTGAATACGGAGCGACTCGTTTTCAATTAGATATCTCTTTTTCGGCTCGCCTCAATTTGTTCAATTATTGATATAGTGTGTGAATACAATTTGTTGATATTCACTATAAATTATAATCAAATGCATCCAATTAATTATTGCAAAATGTTAATCGGAAGGTTACACTGCTATGCAGTACTACTGAGGTATCCGTTGGAGTGGAAAATTTTGCGATTTCACACGAATCGAAGAATTTTTGCTTTGAGATATTTCTCCGAATAGCTGTTTGTAACATTTTCCGGGCATTACACACGAGCAAGTACTGGCATGGCAGGTTTTTTGAGTAAAAATCTCATCCTTTTTATATTTTATAATAAATTCCTATTATGTAGTTCATCCGCTAATAATTCCAATTCCTCTAATGCAGTTAATGGGGTGCAAGTTCAAAATTACCGCAAACTAATTTTTTGGTACATTTATATCCGCTTTGGTTTATGTTGTAAGTAAATAAATAAATTAGGTGGTGCAGCAGCTCGAAGTGAACCAGGATCTAGTGACTTACGACTCTCCTGTGTGCGTGTTACGAGGAACGGAGGGGACCTACAATTTTTTGCTGATTCCGAACTGCTTATGGGCAGCACAAGAGATATTCTCTAAGAGGATTTGTCAATTCCTCGCAACTGGCAATACAATTCAATTCCTCGCTACTGGCAATACACCCCTGAAAACTTTTTTTTTTGCAGCGGCTGAGAATCGAACTCGAGACCGCACTAACCATTATGCCAAGGGGTACTATGTAAGCTTTTGTGAAATTAAAAAACAGGAACGAATATGCAGAATACTGCTTGTCTGCTCTATGGAATAGACTCCACTGAGGAGAGGTAGATGGGGGAAATGTATACAAATGGATTAATACACTTTAGTAGGTGTATCACTGTTTATCGTTTATCTAAGGCAGTACGCCAGATTGTCACATAATTTGCAAAAATCATTCAAACTACTATTTTGCACCTTAAATGGTTTCTTGAATTAGAATGGTTTAATCAATAGTTACAGATAGCCACCCTTAACATTCTTACCTTCGTTCTAAAATGTGCTTGCATAGCGCGATCATCAGTAAAGTACTTCGCACAATGTACGCAATAGAATTGAGCGAAACCAGGTTTATCTAGATCAACATCTTGGTTTATAAGTTTTTCGCCTCCAGTCTGTATGTCCTTATCAATCTGTAAAATTAACAGTTGTTATTTAGTAAAGACAAACAAATCTCATATTTTCTGTTTTGTTTTGCTTTTGGACAAAAATATTTATGTACCTGGTCAAGATCTCTTTTACGGTTGCGAACACGCCACCTACGCTGCAAATGGGTATCCCCATAATGCATTTTTTTTCGCTTCGATACCATACCCATGATGAATTTCTAATTATTTAATTAAATGCGTAGAAGAGGAATTAATTTAATATTATTTTTCTTGATGAAGACACGTGTGAAATATTTGAAAGAAAAATAAATTAATAAATAAACCCAGAAACCGAAACGTCATGCAATTGTCAAAAAGAAATCTAACTGTTATACACAAAGCAGGTATGGTTTCATATATTATTTGTTGAAACCATGTAGGTAATGTAGTTTAGTTTTCTTGAGGTGTTGTCGGTATTTACATTAGTCGATTTCTTTAACATGAATTGTGTTTGTGGGTAGGTGAGGTGATTGGAAGGAATTACAAATAAGTGTAATGCAATGTGCTACAACAACAACAAAAAGATTGGCATAGGAAAATTGGTTACCTTAAAATACGATAAAATCCAGAATCGCCAAAGAAAATAAAACAAGAGATTGAATTATTGCGGCAATATTTTAGACTGATCGAATTTTCGACATTCTTTAGGCTAGTCGCGCACTGTGATTGAAATCAAATAGTTTAATCACCAGTTGAAAGAGAACCGCACACTAGCAATTCTTTACTCACGATCACACTCTTTTCTCTCTTGCGCTTATAGAAAACAGCTCAACTGTTGCAAAGGCAATCGTTTAGTTTGTGTCAAAACACAAACTTTTTAGTTGCTCGAATCGAGTTGCTCTGAGTGCGCGGTGTCCCATATAAGCCCATATGTTTCATTTTAGCAAGTTAACAGTTGAGAAACTAAAAATTGAATGTGCGCGCCTGGCCTTACTGTGGGAATGATTGTGACCTTTTGTCGGGATTATAGCAACCGATTTCTGGTATTTAAAATATCACTCTTATTCCGAGAAGCTGAATTTTTTTCTCTGTGAAATTCTTTTAAATTACAGACAACAAAGAGAAATTCATAGTGTAGCAAGTTATTTTTGATGGAGTTATAAGAGTATTTTACTGTAGAGGAGATTTACCATACTCAAAATACGTAACATAACATAATTAAAATAATATCGAAAAATGGTTTTGCATTTCATTTGATCACAATGTTATTCAGATTTAGGCCTTAGTTATGGCTTTCATTGAAATGCATCATTGAAACAAATCAGTGGAATGCTATTTTTATTTTTTTGACAAGCCACTTATAGCAATTAGCAATAAATTGGAAAATTGGTTTCAGTAAAACATCCTGTAAGTGACTGGATAACAACCAACTCCAGGTATTTGAGGTAAGAGTTGATCATTGATACAGAAAGATTGTGTTCCAGGTTAAATGAACGAAAAACAGCTTTTCAGCTGAAAACCCGGTTAAACCTTAGAAACCAGATAAGTTTTTCCCATACAAATTACGATAGTCATTTTGACTAAAACGTCAAGAAAATGACTCGCTCTAGAAGCGACATTTGACGTGTCAGTAAAACACCTATCCTTGTAATGGGAAGATATGTAGGTGTAGGTGAAGAGCAGTGAGAATGTCAAAGTTTGAATTGAATTTGAACTAAACCGCAATTTTCGCTTCTAGACGCTGTTGTTTTACTGTCATTTTAATTAAAACGACAATCGTAATAGGGGTGATTATTTCGTTTTTGAGGTTTATCCGAGTTTTCCGTGTTTACATGAATACCACTATTATTTCACGAGTTGGATGCGGAAAGAGAAGAAATAAACCTGATAAATTAAGAAATTCTCTAAATTTTAAGAAATGGTTTAAAATTATTATACATATCGCCTTGGTATTTGAAAACTACTTTCTCATTTCGACGATTCTAACGGTTTTGAGTTTCGCAAAGGATTTTAATTTGAAACAAATATTTTAAAAAAATATTAATATAAAAACGTTTCATTTTCTTGAACATTGAAAACTTACATAATTATTTTTAGATGTGATTTTCTTAAAATATTTGTTTGAATTAAAAATGGTTTTCTTAACTACTTAGAGGACATTAATTGGAACTCATAAACATTCCAATCATCTGATTTTACAATTTCAGCTCCTATGTTCAAGTTACTTAAAGATTGCATCATTTTTAATGGCTTTGATGGCATTTACGTCTTCTTCTTTAAGGTTTATTTTATATCCATTAAATATTCATCAATGCTGCCCTTGTGTTTGCTTTTCCACCATCTTTCGAAAAATATTTTCCTTCTTTTTTTTTTTGCTTTCTTTCTCACATTTTCATCCTCAAATGTATCTTCTTCTAATGTCGGAACTTCAAATCATATTTCGTTGAGTATTTCATGAGCAGGCGTGGCAGTGATTCATGATGGATTTAGAATCAGAGTTGCAATTTTAACTGCTGCTGAGTAATTTTCAGACTTCGCCACTATGAAAGAAGTGACTGCAATCTGTTTGTCAGAAGCACTATAGAACGTGGCGTATCCTGATTGACTGACAACTTCATTCAATGACACAAAGTCTGAGTATTGCTTCGTGAACGTCACTCAAATACTTTCGTGTAAATTTCCCTCCCTCTGTGGCCTGCACTTCTTTTTGTGTAATACAAGTTTTTGTTTCACTTTAAATTTTGCATGAAACCAGACCTAACACAAAAATTCAAATCCTCTGCCAAGGAATCCCATTCAACATTCCTACCTGCGGTTGAAGAGACACCTCTTGTAGTTTTTTGCTAGGTGCTAATTTTGCTCCATGAGCTCAACAAGTCTTTTCGTTTGTCGTGGATTTGTTACTTTAACTCTGAATAAATATTCTTAAAATTAAATGAACAAAACGTTTTTCTATATGTGGAAAAGCAAGGGTAAACTTTTTTGTATACTATTGACACCAATCGCAAAGCTAAATAGCCAACTATGCGTCAGGGTAAAAACTTATTATTGAATCATGAAACTTGACTCTGATAAAGAACAGAATCTCACGTTGTTGTTGTAATGCAATTTTTTGATGATCTATGTGCATCAAATCTGTTATTGGAAAACTGTTAATAACAGATTTTTTTTATAATTTGATATACCTTCAAAAGATGCATGGAAATATTAAAGCAATAATATGTAATGGAAATGCGGTTTTCAAATAAAATAGTGTGACGAAACGAAACATCAAACAAACAGATCCACTTGTCAACATCTACTTATCATCATCTACTTGTCAGCACTTTCTTCTCAGCCCAACGGAGAATTGAAAAAGGAACGTCAGATTGAGTTAGTTCTTAAAACAGCGTGGTTCGCTTAGGTTAAGATTTTCTTTTTTGTAAATTAATGAGCAATAAAGTTTTCGCTTAATTTGTAACATTTGGTGTCAGGTGTGGGGTTTCTCTGTAAAAATTCATGAAAATGAATAGCCCACCACCCAGTAATAACGAAAATTCCATGATCTTAACTGCCATCCAGGACATTGGAAATCGCCTGGATGAATTGAGTGTCAACTTGACTAGACGAGTTTCCGATTTGGAAAGTACAGCACTAAATGCAACAGCTTTTGCAAATCGTGTCTTTGCTGATAGTGGCATCGAGACATCTGTGCTTCCAAATTCGTCAACTCAAAATCTTGGACCATTGCCGAAAGAGCCAACTGCTATCCAACCAACCAACCGACCATCGAATGAAAACTACGGAACATTGCCCCAGGAACCAGTTACCATCCAACAAAACAACCGGGAAGAGCATTGTTCTATCTTTCCACAAGCAACAATCGGCAGTATGTCCAGACGACCTGCTATTCGCCTGATGGAATTTGATGGAAAATCTTCGTGGGAGGATTACGAGACTCACTTACGCATGGTCTCTAAAGCTAATGAATGGTCCGACATGCAATCTGCAATTTTTCTCTCGGCAAGTCTGAGAGACTCGGCCCTATCTTATGTGGGGGCATTAGAAAGTGAAACTCTGTCAAATTATTCACTCCTAACAACAGCACTTCGGAAACGTTTTGGGGCCGTCATGCAGTCTGCGAATGCGTACTCTATATTCCGAACTAGGTATCAAAAGAATGGTGAAAAACTTGTTGAATTCGCAAACGATGTCCAGCGTTTAGCTCGATTAGTATACCCGTCTTTGAAAAGAGATGTCCGAGACCATTTATGCATTCAACAATTTCTAGACGGCATCTCCGATAGTGAAGTGCAGTGTCGAGTACGTGAAAATGAACCTAACTCACTCCACGATGCTTTAGAGATCGCTCTTAGAATAGAATCCAGTCGTATTGCAACCAAAGCCGCACGGCGATCTGCAAATATTTTGCTTGCCCAATTCGATGAAAGAGAAAGTTCGGGAAACGGGAATTCGTCAGCTTAAAGGGCCCACCGCTGACGAAACACACTAATTTGGCCCTAAACGTCCATAGCCGCTCGGTCGACAAAATAAACACCCGTGAACCGAACCTTCCTCACGATTCAACACGCTATTCGGGCAAAGTCAAATGGTATAGCTTCAAAAAAAAATATGGCTTCATTGATTGTCCTTCACTGAAAAGAAAGCTTTACTTTCATGCTCGTAAATTTGATACAACTGTTCCTGCGATTCCCGATATTCAGGTGGGTGAAACTCTTGAATTTGAAGTAATCGCTGCTTCTCCAAATTTTCAGGCAATTAAAATCCGCAAGGCTCATGACAAAGGACCAGCTCTTGAAATAAATCGTAATCATTCACAGACGGACAATTTAAACTGCTGTTCGCTGGCTCCGAGGGACACGAGCCAGCCGTAAACCAAGTCCCCGTTATAAATTCTGCTCGCTTAAACAGAAATGTTCTTTATATACGTGGCTACATCGACACTTACCCATGTCATTTGGTAGTGGATACTGGCGCTTCTCATACAGTTATCCATCCAAAAGTGCTCTCACCCGTACAACTTTCTAAACTAAAGCCATCATCGTCTTTCATCAAGGGCATCGCGGGACACCTAACACCGATACTAGGATCAATTGAGGTTATGTTTCAAATCGAATCTTTCACAACACAGATGAATGTTATTGTTGCTGACATGCACCAAGATTGTATACTTGGAGTTGACTTTCTTGGTTCGTTTCGATGCATAGTAGATCTGGAATCCAATGTACTTCGGTTGCAGAACACAGATATTCCACTGCAAGGTGACCCCTGCCAAAATGAATTAAATTTGCAGTTCAAACTCCTATTAAACACTGTGGAAGTTAATGATCTTAGTGCTTGCTTATCTCCTTCTTTATCTGCTGAACAAAAAATAAAAGCTGATGATTTTCTGATCCGTTATCGAACTGTTTTTGCCTTGAGTCCAGATGAACTTGGTCACACGAGTGTGTTGAAACATCACATTAATACGGGTAAGTCGATTCCAATAAAACAAACTCATCGACGTCTTCCATGGTCCAAGAAAAATGTGGCCGCTTCTTTGGTCATTGACATGGCTCGCCAAGGGATCATTCGAAAGTCACATAGCCCTTGGCTATCTCCAGTAGTTCTCGTAGGTAAGAAAGATGGAACTTTTCGTTTTTGCGTCGACTATCGCCGTCTAAATGATGTGACAGTAAAAGATGGCTACCCTATGCAAAGAGCTGATGCACTTGACTCAATGGCCGGATCGAAATGGTTTGCAACTTTAGATCTTAAATCAGGTTATTGGCAAGTAGAGTTGGATGAATCATCAAAAGAAAAAACTGCTTTTAGCACAGGGGACGGCCTTTGGGAATTTAATGTTATGCCGTTCGGCTTATGTAATGCCCCTGCGACATTTCAGCGGCTTATGGAAACCATCCTAGAAGGGCTGTTTGGTGTTTGTAAGGTCTATTTGGACGACTTGGTGGTTCACGGCAGAACATTCGAGGAACTCCTCCAGAACCTCGAAATAGTTTGCCAACGTCTAATAGAAGCCGGGTTGAAAGTTTCCCCGCAAAAATGCAACCTTTTCTGTAACAAAGTTTTATTTCTGGGTCATGTCGTTTCAGATCTTGGGATTTCTCCAGATCCAGCTAAGACAGAGGCTGTTTCCAGTTGGCCAGCTCCAAAATGTAAAAATGAAGTGCAGACATTTTTAGGTTTCGCGGCCTACTACAGAAGATTTGTTCGCTCGTTCTCGGAGATTGCTAAGCCCCTTACGAGGTTGACTGAGAAAAATCAAATCTTCGCATGGACTCCCGAGTGCGAACTGGCTTTCCAAAAAATAAAGTCGAGTTTAGTCAGCGCTCCTACATTAACTTTACCAGAAGAAACAGATGTGTTCGTGTTAGATACTGACGCGAGTAAATTTGCATGCGGTGCTGTGCTTTCGAAGGTGGTCGATGGGGTGGAACAGCCTATAGAATTTTTCAGCAAGACATTTTCGAAACCAGAGATAAACTACTGCGTAACAAGAAAGGAGCTCCTTGCAGTAATAAAAGCCGTCAAACACTTCAAGCCGTATTTGTTGGGACGTCACTTTACGTTACGAACTGATCATTCATCTCTACAGTGGCTGATGAATTTTAAGGAACCTGAAGGTCAGTTAGCTCGATGGTTGGAGCAGTTAGCTGAGTACGACCTTACTGTTACTCATAGACCAGGAAAGAGCCACGCCAACGCTGATGCTTTGTCAAGGAGGCCTTGTCTCCAACAATCATGTCGACATTGTGACAGCAAGGAAGAACGTGATCACACCCTAGTAGCCAGTTTGGCCATAGTTGATGATATGGCAAGAATTCAAGACGCCAACGAACAATTGAAAATTGTCAAGGATTGGAAAACACTTTCAGCGCACCGATGTGGTATACCAAGCTGTTGTACCAAAGCAGCTCCAACAACAAATTCTTTCAATGGTCCACGATAGCCCTTCTGGAGGTCATTTTGGAACGGCTAAGACCCTTAGCAAACTTCAGAGATCATTTTATTGGATCGGATGTTCAGAAGATGTGCGAATATGGTGTAAATGTTGCAAAGTTTGTCAAGCTAGAAAAAGACCGAATCCTCGACGAGTTGCCCCATTACAATTGTACAATGTCGGCGCCCCTTTTGAACGCATTGCAGTCGATATCTTAGGACCACTCCCTCGAACTGACGCTGGAAACAGATACATAATGTGTTGCATGGACTACTTTTCAAAGTGGCCCGAATGCTTTGCGATTGCAGACCAAACAAGTGAAACTATCGTGAACCGCCTTATAAGTGATGTCTTTTCCCGCCATGGTATGCCGATGCAAATTCACAGCGATCAAGGTCGGAATTTCGAGTCCGAAATCTTTGTCAAGACTATGGAGCGCCTCGGAATAGAGAAAACCAGGACAACTGCTATGCATCCTCAATCAGATGGCATGGTAGAGCGGTTCAACCGAACAATACTGGACTATCTGGCCAAGTTCTGCGAACAACATCAACGTGACTGGGATCAATATTTACCACTTTTGATGCTAGCCTATCGAACAGCAGTACATGATGTTACTGGTGAAACACCCGCTATGCTGATTTATGGTCATGAACTTCGTCTCCCTGCTGAAAATCTCTTGGCACCACACCAACAGGATAGCGAGCATACCAACGAGTTCTTGAAAAAGATCCGCGATCGGATTGAAGAAACGCACAACATCGTTCGTTATAGACTGGAAAATGGCAGCCGCAAAATGAAGCATCGTTATGACTTACGGAGCACTATGCAAACTTTTGAACCTGGGACGTTAGTTTTGCTACATAATCCTACAAGAAGAAAAGGTAAAAGTCCGAAGTTACAATCGGATTGGGATGGTCCATATGAGATCGTACAAAGGATTTCTGACGTTGTCTACCGCATCCAGAAAGGTAGGACAACAAAAATCGTTCATTTTAACCGCTTGAAAAAGTTCTATCAGCTTAATTCGGAACCTTAAGCGTAAGAGGGGGGTAATGTGACGAAACGAAACATCAAACAAACAGATCCACTTGTCAACATCTACTTATCATCATCTACTTGTCGAGGTTGGTCATTGTACGTCGTTGAGTGCAGACGTGTTCTGCGTCTGCACTCTCCCTCACAAAAAAAAAAAAAAAAAAACAGTAATCATAAACTAAAGTAAAAACGTGGCGCGGTTTAAATTAAAATTATTCCGTTTTTAACATGTCTTTTGACGAAATAGTACTCGCTTACATCAAAAGCGAATTCCCTTAACACCCCAAAATTAATTTCATCGCCGGATGGTGCAGTGATTACGCTGAAAAAATTGGATCACTTTATCATAAAGTGCACACTAGCTCTACGTGGTGTAAATCTGACTAGGGGAGGAAAACCCGAAATTCGGAAGCTGGATTCAACCAAAAAAAAAAATACCAACCCCAAGCTTCAAACAACAGTGTTGAACACAAACACAGAAACTGATGACGCCGACACATGGCTCATTTATACAATCACAGAAACCGATGACGCCGACGCATGGCTCATTTACAGCAGGAAGCGAACCTGCTTAAACAAAATAAATCCGCAACTACAGTTCTGCGGGCATCAGTCCGCCGAACAGCAACCAAATCTCAATCCCGGGCCTGGGATTGAAGTACTACTTAACCGAGTGACCTACTCATGTCGTCAAAACCTGAGGAAACTGACCGCTGCTGACCAACATATGGCACGCATAATTAAGACCTTATCAACACATAAGTATTAACATTTAAATAAGTAACTTCATAGTAATCGATATGTGATAATCCTTTTATTACTTTAAACATAAAAACAAAAAAAAAAAAAAAGAATATAATATAACATTAACTTATTTTTCTGTCACGTGATATCAATGTAACTGCATAATCTCCTTTCTAAATACATACATGTAACAGTACAGAGCTATCGCTCATACCTAACGTCATCATTGTTACCGATATATGATAATCTCTTTTACATAACAACAACTGTATATTAAACCTGTATAGTAAGCTATCGCTCTACTCTAAACATAAAAAAAAAAAAAAATGAAAGATCAAAAAAGAAAATACAACAAAAAATGTAAGGTTACCCACCTATACAATGCTCAATGCATTATCGTATGTAATCGTTTATACATTAGTTTTCTCGTTATCTAGTTTTTTAAGTTAGTATTAGTCTCCTGTATATATTGTACATACTTATTAGTGTTAGTGACCTTCCGTCAACGCAAATGTATAGCACTCTCTGTCATGAGCAAGAGTAGTCAAACAACATATAATAGACAGCCACGAGGCATTTCATTAAAATAATCGACAAAGCAGGCAATACATTATAGCCGCAGTTTATCATAAGTTATCGTTAAGAACACACCTTGTAATAGATATTAAAAGTCTCAATAAAGAATTCAATTCAATTCAATTCATCTACTTGTCAGCACTTTCTTCTCAGCCCAACGGAGAATTGAAAAAGGAACGTCAGATTGAGTTAGTTCTTAAAACAGCGTGGTTCGCTTAGGTTAAGATTTTCTTTTTTGTAAATTAATGAGCAATAAAGTTTTCGCTTAATTTGTAACAATAGGATCGCTTTTTGTTGTATTGAAGATTTCACTGCCAGCTTTGCTTTGCTGAAACAAGAAGTTTCTGTGCATTTAATGGTTAACCAATCCCTCAGAATTAAATTATATATTAGTAAAATAAATACAATTTTTTGGCTGTAATAAATACAAAAATATTTTTTATTATACATCCAAATACAACTCTTCTTCTTAAAAATAATTTCAACGTTCAAAGTTTACCATACCTGTAATCCATCCCAAAATAAACAAAATACTTAGCCAGACCAATATTAAACTATGTTGACCACGTGTAAAAATATGTGTCTTGCCATTGGGGAATGTACTCTTTGAGTGGTTCACAAATAGTATTGGCAAATGGAATTCTTCTGCCAAATAATTCAATCAAACCATCGATTTTTCCTTTGCTTACCGAATCGTAGAACGGTGATCTTACAAAGAAGATCAGTAAGCCACAGGTTCGCCGTGAAAGTTCTAATTTCTGTTCTTTTGTCAACAAATGCTTATTTTGGTAGTATGAACGAATGCTTAAAATAAAGAGAATATAATAATAAAAAAAAAACACATAAGTAAAACAAATTAACACCTACCTAATTATATCTAGGGCCAAGGCTATGGAATAGCTCTTCCAGCTCTTTGTACCAAAAACAGCCGTTGACAATAAATGTATAATCGGTTTAGAAACATATAAGACTTCTGCTTTTAAAAAGTTTGAAGTATTTTTTTTTTGAGTTTCATCGTTTTGGAGCGATTGCCAATTCCTGTGATGCAACGGTGGAGCACCCTCTACTTTTCGGATCACACGTCCAGATCGTTCTAGTTTAATTAATCCATTTTGAGCATCACTTAAGCCAAGGTCTGACTGCTTTTCTTGGTGAATAGCTTTTCGATTTAATTGTTTAATTGGTGGCGAGCGAATAATGCTTTCGCCATATTTAAAAAGTAACAGGTATCTCCCAACTGCTCTGTAAATCCAAACAAAAATTGACAGTTATTTTATTTTCCTTTGGATTATATTTAATTATGCTTGGAAAAAAATAGTAATTTGGAAAAATTCAGCAAAAGCAGTTTTGGATTTAAAGTCTACGCACGCGTGAGTTATATTTGAATTCGAGTTTGCAGTAAAACAACCGTTCGATTCTGGGTTCCAAATGCAAGTCTTCGCTTCTTTATTATTTGCCAAAAGTCTATACATATGTATTTACATTATTAATTATTTCTACTTTATTGCTATTTTAGCAGAACTACGGAAATGGGGGAGAACCGTTTGCATTAATTTATTATATTTAATTATGTCAGAACCACTGTTCGCATCTCGTGCGTTTGAAACAATTGATAGAACGGACTTCCGCTCATTTGCTACAAGACTGTTATAACTCAGGAAGAGGAAAAAGATTTTCAATAAAGTTTCCCTTTAGGTTAAGTCTAGGGAGTCTTGTTTTTTTTTTATATATATAAATTATATAAAATGTGTATTGAAAATTTGGAAAATTATGCTATTAGCTGATTTTTCTTTAATTTACATAAGAGGAAAAGACATAAATATGTTGGTAAAATGCAAGCTCCGGTAGCACAAACAAGTGACTTTATATGAATACAATTAAATTAAAATTGGGGGAACCGATAATTGAACATATTGATCGTAGTACCCCTTATGGCCATTAAATTGTTTTATTTATTAGTTTCTATATTACAATTCAAACATTTTTATTGGAATTTTAAATTTTAATTAAAAAAAGATCTTGCATATAAGCAAATTGGGGTTTTGAAATGAGTACAATTATTTATATTTCTTATATTGCAAGGCGGATTATTGCATGCTTGGAGTCTCATATAAAATATGCTAGCTTTGGCCCTGGAAGTTCTGGTCTTGGATTTAAATTATTAAAGGTATAAGTTATGTTTTATTTTTAAGAAAAACATCATTGGCATCATGTTAAGTCTTTGACTTATATCTAACAACTTGAGTGACTCACACATAAACGAGTCCGATGTAAATCGCTCACACTATTGTTAGTATTATGAGCACGGCTTTATTTTGCTGTTTGGTTTTTAGGATATTTTTTCACAAATAAAGAATTCTCGCATAGTACTCAAAATGTGGTTATAGCTATAGCTTGCCAAAGAACCATTATTAATTATTATTAATGCCAAATAGATGCATCAGAAGAATAACCTAGAGTTCCGTTATTCATAAATTGAGTTTTTAAACAGTCTCGGGAAAATATAGAGCATAATCTTCAATGCAATCCAGAGATTGGTAAACTTAGGATGGACCGACATGGTTGATGGGACTATAGTTTTATTACGACCTTATTTTATTTTCATATTTATTAAGTTTTTTTTTTTTGTTTTATTAAAATACCGAAAATCAATCAATTTGTCTCACTCTAAACCCTTTAATTTTACTTTTCACAAAAACAGAATGGACAATTAAATGTGCATTTAGTTTTTAAATATTTTAATAGAAAAAGTAATTTCCTAGTGATTCAAAGTAACTGTTGAATGGTCCAATTTAAATAGCAACCTTCCCTTACATAAGGACCATGGTGCAAAAAGGATATTCTCAGACATCGTAACAAGTAGTATTATTTCCCGAGTGTTTAATTTGAATACAAATTTTTTGTAGAGAAGATACAGGACAAACTTAGAAGTCGGAAGGAATACTTTTTATACTGTTTCTATAGGGAAAATATAAACATCGAACTACTTGAGGGAGCATTGAGAATTCAGTAGATAAAATATTAAAAACCCATTTCGATAAAGCCCGTGGACTTGGAGGAATATTGGTTGAGCGAACCTAAATCAAAAGTTATATTCGGCTTCTGCTACTTCAGACATATTGAGAAAGTTAACATTATCTCATTGACTAGAAAGGAGTTTTAATAAAAGCCGGTTTAACGGTTTAAATGCAGAATGACCGACGTTGTTTTACCTTTTTGTACGTCTTTTGGAAGTTAATGCTGCTTTTCGCAAACTATTTACTTTTATAAAGAAATTTTACAACTTAAAAAATATAAATGATTGAAAAAGTGGTGAGTGTTTGGTAATTTAAAGACTAACCACAGTAACGATATTTGTTTGTTTTTGTTTTTTTTTTTTTTTTATCGGAGTTGTTTTTTTCCACAAAATATCAAAAATAATGTCCACCAGTTGATAAACTCTTTATTTTATTGATTAAGTATGCAAATATCTTAGATGCTGCAAGCGTTAGTAAGGTGAATATTTTAAGGGTCAATGTTAATGAAACAAAACAAGAAGAAGTTCTAGCTAGGTTCTAAGTTCTAGGATACCAGCGGAGTTTTATAGATATTGCACACAGGCACTTATTAATAACCTTACAAATACATTCAACCAAATATTTGAACATGTAAATTAAAGATGCTCTGATATTTCCAGTTCAGAAAAAAGGTAACATCGAAGTTCATGAAAACTGTAGGGGTATTTCATTTCTAAGCTCATCTCATATTTTTTTTACATCAATATTACTTAAAAGACTAAATTCGTGGATTGAGGCAAATAAGCTGCTGAGTGAGTTTCAAGCTGGTTTCAGATCAGGATACTCAACTATAGATACTATAGATAACATTTTTATTATAAAGAGCATCGCTGACTCAATCATGTCAGGAAACAAAAATATAATGTACATATGGACCAGAGAAGCAGTATGGAAGGGTATAAATGAATGAGAGTGGTTCCAGACAGAATCAGGTGTGGGACAGGGGTGTGCACTCAGTTCAAGTTTATTAGCATTGTTCCTCAATGATATTATAGAGAGATACAGTTGTGTAAATTATGCCGGAAAAGTGGTTAAAGTCCAGTTCTATGCTGACGACATTGTCCTGCTGGCGTACATACTGCAATCTCTTAAGTTTATGATAAAAAGGTAGTCGGAATATTGCATGCTATGGAATTTGGTCGTTAACTTGAATAAGTCGAAGGCAATGGTGTTCAAGAGAGAAGGAGGAAGATAGCAGAAATGAAGGCTGGCATTTCAATAACGAAATAATAGAAGTGTAAAAGAATACAAATACTTATTTGAATCGAAACTTAAAAACGGACAGGCGTCTCACGGAAAAACAGTCGAAAGAAAAAAACTGGTATTAATGTAGCACGGAGAGAGTGTATCAACAATAATAACATCGCCCATAGCAGCAAATACAAAGTGTATCTCAGTCTGTTCTGTTTTATGCATCACAAGTGGGAAGCAAGGAAGTATGAGACAGGGAAAAAGTGATTAAGATTTTATTTAAAAAGAACATTTTGCCTGCTCACATGCACACGAAACTACATGTTATTGTTGGAAATAGGTCTATCACCACTTCATGTGAAGACGTTGAAACTGCAGGTAGACTTAATACTGAAAGTGTTACGAAAGCAAGTCAGAATGGGTAAAAGGGTGGATCGAGATTTAGCACAGTCCAATGTTACCCAAAATATCAACGATCAGAGTACTAGAAAAGCAACACTATACAAAATAATTACTAGTTTAGATGATAACTTCTGATAGATATACATGGAAGATGCATCAAGGATCATTTATAGTAGGCTGAATCCGAATCTTAAAGAGAGAAACTACTTTCGAAATGATTTTTCCATCGAAAAATATCAAACATGTTTCGGGTAAGAGGAGACTGCTGACAAGAAGTGTTGTACATCGAGTTGTGATTCAGTACTAGACTTAGCGTTGAGATAAATTAAGAAAAGGAATAGTAAAAAGCCTTATTTTAGGAAAATTTACTTACTTTATTGTTTGCATAGCGATAATTACTATCCATCTGATTTTTTCGCCAAACATTTTTCTCGCTGATGTTTCCAGGAGCACCTCACAGTACTCCAAGGTGGTTAGAATAACCTTTACCCGGTAGGCTGTTTTTTCCATTGCTTCGTTTACCCCATGAGCTTTTTCAATAATTTTGTCATTAAATAAGATAAGCAAATTGGACAGAGTATAAATTAATTCAGTACTAATTGATGATTTCGATAATCGCCCTGAAATAAAAAATATTGCAAGTTTAAATTACTGACTGCAGGAAGTGCTATTTAACTAAATATTAATATTTTGAATTATTATTTACCAGCAATGAAGTAAGATACCCATTTGGCCGTCGTTTCAAAATCAGTAATAACTTGCGGATTTTGGGCAACCCATAGCTTGTAGGATTCAAATAAATGTTTCACTGTATTTATATATGTTGCCATGATAAAAATAATATTTATTCTTTAGAGCGTTCTCTATTAAAAGTTAAAAATTTAATATTTGTTTTCGCATGAAATTTTTTGACGACAAAATTACACAGCCATTTTTTTAGTTTTGACACTTTTAATTTCAGGAGCGAAAATTTGATACTTAAAGTAAAAGAGTAATGCCAATACTACTTTTAATTTATATAACAGTTTACTTTGATACCGACTTTTTAAGAACACGCCTTGTTGACATTAGTTTGGTTCAAATCGAACCACGACTTCTTTTTGTAGTTAAGTCGAATCGAAATCTTTATATCTTTCAAATTAAATAAGCCTTTCCAATCCATAAAAGTGTCAATAATAAGGGTATTCATGTAACGAAATTATTTTCCGCTTTGTAGAAAGATATAACTTTCAACAGCATGTTTTCATGAACACCCCCTAAGAAATACTTGCGTAAATGTGGGAAATATTTTGTGAAATGTCAAATTAAAAGTCAGAATCCATACTTCTCTAGTTTACGAGGTTTATTTCTGCACTTTCCGCAGCAAATTTGTGAGATAATTTTATGAGATTTGCTACATTTTTATGAGAGCTACACAAATGTTTATTTTTGGTATCATATAAGGCTAGGCGCGCACATTCAATTTTTAGTTGCACAACTGTTTGGTTGCTTATAGAAAACAGATGAACTATTTGGTTGAATGTACGCGCCTAACCTAAAATCTCTTTGAAAACTTGTTCCATCAATTTGAAACATCAAAATTGTAGCCGAAATCTCATAGTCCCCTATTACACATTGCCTCATGAGACATGTCTCATTTTTGACTTTCCTTTCAAATTTGTATCCCGTGAGGCAAAAGCTATTACACGTTGACTCATGTCTCATCAGACTCATGTCTCAAATTTGATAGTTGTTCGTATATTTTAATACACAACACAACATAAAACGAATTTGAGAAAAAGAAACGTCAAAATGAGACTACTAAATATCAGCCCGGTACTCACCGGGAATATTTTTTTACATCTCATTTCCTCATATCTGCTTTCTTTTTCGCACTTATGTGAGCCTCGTCTCGTGAGACATCGTGTAATAGGGGACATACAAATTTCTATCTATTTTAGTCCAGTCTGTCAAAGTTCAAGAAAAATAAAATTGTATCATATGTCGGTAATGTAAATTCTATAATTACGCCCATCACTATAATCCATTTAATGACAGCACAAAGAATCAACAAAAAAATATTTTATTTTCTGCCACAAAAATATTGCTGTGTTTTCTCAAATTATATGAAATATAAATAAACAAAAAACAGATTTTAATATATTAAAACATTTAAAAAATAAACAAATGAAAGACATTCAAACTTATCATGCACATAAAACAGGTAAATTGGGATTCAGTATGCGACATGAAAAGTGCACATTTTCAACTACCCAAACAAGCGCCATTCTTGAAGATGAAGACGCTTCCGATGAAATAAAACTCTAGCATCTGTGAACTAAAAACAAACACTCACTGAATTATACAAATTCATTATTTTTCTAGATAATTATTCAAGGATTTAAATCCTATAAAGATCAGACTGTTGTCGAGCCATTTGACAAGAGACACAATGTAGTCGTTGGACGAAATGGATCGGGAAAAAGTAACTTTTTCTATGGCAAGTATCTTTGTTTTTTTTTGGTTCTAGATTGTGTGTTTTACGGATCAAATAACTTTTGGTTTTCCTTGCAGCAATCCAATTCGTTTTGAGTGATGAATTCACACATTTACGCCCGGAACAACGTCAAGCCCTTTTGCACGAAGGTACTGGAGCTAGGGTTATTTCCGCTTATGTGGAGATAATTTTTGATAATTCAGATAATCGTGTCCCTGTAAGTATATTTATTCGTCTTAAAAAGAATTGTCATAGAAATTCGTTTTATTTTTTAAATAGTTTGAAATAGCTTTACCTAAAGCTTTTATTAAGTATCCCACTTGACCCTTATTTCGATAAATTATATTTAAGGTTAAGGTTTTGAGGTTTTTAAGAGTTTCGGTAACTTTATATTATCTAGACTAGATAGTAACTGTCAAAGTGGGCGCATATTGACTTGTCCTATATTATAGAGGCATAAAGCAAATAACATTAAAGAGTTCTTTCTTTACTTCCTTGAGGTGGTCACCTACTATTGTGGCATGTGGGTTATATGTGGTAGATATACTTGTAGATGCGGAGAGTTCCATATCGCATAGTGACTACTGTTTTCAATTCAATTTCAATTTTGTTTTATTGAACATACTATTTTAGGGGTCTAATGTCTCGAACATTCCTTACTTGTAGGGTGAAAGCCTTTAAGAGTATGCTAAAAGTATAAAAATGAACTAACATACTATTTACAATTTGGCTTAAAACTAATAAGATACTATGTATGAAAATTTACATTAACTAACTATGTATGTATATACAGTGACTTAAGTTTAATTATTTTTATATAAAATGTACATGACAAAAATTTAAGAAGCCTGTTGACTTTATCGCCATCAGGGTGTTCATTCCCGGTTCTCAGTAGTGATTTTTGTAGGTTGTGGGCAGGGGTGGCTTTTAGCCGCGGTGTTAGGCTGACCCAAAGTCATCGTAGAACGAGACTACTTTCTCGTTGTCCATGATTACGTTGTCATCCAGAGTTTCCATCACTCTGAGGTACATCGGTTCGGTATGTCATTGTTCTGTGGTCATCCTTCTCATAAGCTGATTCGCGTGGTGATGTTCCGCATTAATTTCTTTGTTGAATGAACTAGATATTTATCCAATGGGATTAAATTCGCTTCTGTGAAAAAATGCTTCCTCTGCTGACGTTTTGTTTTCCCGCTATGGTAGATCCGTCAGGGAGTCTCAGAACCAGATTTCTGCAAATGGGTGCGGTGCGAGAGCTCCTACCAGTTGAAGGCCTCGTGAAACAGACAAGTTCCGATTTGGAAGTGTTGATCCGGAGGCCCCATTACTGGTAGAATTGGAAGAGTCTGTTGATGTGGGTTTCTTCTTTACGGACTGCGATTAGTGGTGACATTTATGTGGTCTAAGTGAGCGAGTCATCAGAATACAGAAGGCTCTCGCATCCAATTGAACAAGGTTGGTCGGAAGTCATCAAGTTGTAGAGGAATGAGCCTCGGGCGACTCCATGGTCTGTTGGTCTTCATGTTTGAGTTGCATTTATCTATTTGACGATAAAGATAGGAAAGAAAAGAGAATTTTTATATTAGTATTCGGCCGTCTATCCATACACTGTCGAATGCTTTCTCCACATCCAGAAACAATCCGACGGTGAACGATGACTGTTGAGCGCTGCGGTGATATCGTGTTGGAATTTCAGCAGTGGATGCAAGGTTGAGTGTTTTTCTATAAATCCGAATTGCATGTCGGGGATGATGGAATTTTCACTGCAGAATTTTTTCAGTCTTCGGAGGATTACTTCTTCCAGTAATTTGCTGATGTTGTTGAGAAGTGATATCGGCATGTAGTTGGAAACTAGGTTGGAAGCACTTTTCTTCGGAATTGGCACAATCTTAGCTGTTTTCCACATCTGGGGGAAGTAATAGTTGTTGATGCAGTTGTTTAAAATAATTGTAAGGAAAATCATTACTGAATGTGACAGCCTTTTCGGAATTTAGTAGGAGACACCATCTGGCACAGCAGACTTTTTTGGCTTAGAATTGCCGATGATTTCTACAACTTCCTCTAGATTGCATAAACGTGGACTATCGGTGGGATAATTTGCTGGATTGATGTTATCCGGATTTGGGTGCAGTGTTTGCTGAACTGTTGCTTTAACTTCCTGTACGAATGCTGGGTCAGTACGTGAGTAGTGTATGAAGTTTCCTTCGAAATAGTCGGCGAACGCTTCCACCTTGTCTTGAGCCGAGGTAGCTTCAGTATAGTTGCTGATGATGGTTTCCGGTATTTGTGGCTGTTTTACAATTATCCTATTGATTTTGAAAGTATCAGGTACTGGCTTGATTGCTTGAGATCTTTTCTGCTATTGGATATTATTGTGATGTTGAGTGGAGTTCCGAAACATTATGTAGTCTTGCAGTAGCTCATTCCAATCTATCAGGTAGTTTCTGTTGATTTGTCTTCAGTTCACTTTGATGGATCCTCTGGAGACGGTTTTTTAGACATTGTCTGTGAGCATACAGTGTCTGAACGTACTCGGGAAGGTGCTGGTACCTGTCCTTTGGCGATCTAGGCTGTTTTTGCTTGCCTAGGGCATCAGATACGGCATCTTCAAATTTGACAATTGCTGCATCGATTTCGGGTGACTACTGTTTTTTGGTTCCATCCCGGTTATGTAAAGTGACTCTCAAAATGTAAAGACAAGAATCTTCTTTAATGGAGAGTTGTCTTTCATTAGTAAGAATTTGCTTCATGGATAGTTACTATGAGCAGGGATGTTCCTGAATTTTTGAGGCAAAGCTTATAGAGAAGATTTGTGTCAATTTTTATTTTTTTTTATGCAAAGTGATCGTTCTAAAGGTTTTTTTTTCTATCTGAGCTAAGTAGGAATTTTGAACTGGCATATGTATGTTGCAGTCAATGACACCGCTATTAATGTCAATAAAATGACAAAAGACATTCACTTTCTTATTATTTCTCGTTAATTTAATCTTAAATTTTTTCTCGTCATCCTGGAGTCTGCGATAAAAGAATTACATATTTGAATTGTAAAAAAATAACTTAGAAATAAACAGTAAAGATTTTGAACAGAAAGCGAATTCTAGCTAATAAGTCAGTCCCGTGCTCAAAAAATTAATCTTTTAAATATTAAAAATTCAAAAAAAAAAAAAAAAAATTGTCAAATTATTAATAAATGTATATCAAGATGTATTTGTTGCTACTTTACACACAAAACTCTTAAATTTAATTCAAATAGAGCCAACATTAGATTTTTGATTCAAATAACCTCTTTAATTTTAGATTGACAAAGATGAAATCTACCTACGTCGAGTTATTGGAGCTAAAAAGGATCAATATTTTCTCAATAAAAAAGTTGTCCCACGTACAGAAGTTGTTAATCTACTCGAATCAGCTGGTTTCTCAAATTCCAATCCATACTACATTGTTAAGCAAGGCAAGATCAATCAAATGGCCACAGCAGCTGATTCATATCGTTTGAAATTACTCCGCGAAGTGGCTGGTACAAGAGTCTATGATGAACGTAAAGAAGAATCTCTCAATATACTTGGAGATGCTGTGGGTAAAGTTGAAAAAATTACCGAATATCTTAAAACAATTGAAGATCGCTTACAAACACTCGAAGAAGAAAAGGAAGAGCTTAAAGAATATCAAAAATGGGACAAAGCTCGTCGTACATTGGAATACATAATACACGAAACTGAGCTCAAAGAAACTCGACGAGCTCTGGAAGAGTTGCAAGAACAGCGCAAGACATCTGGGGACAAACAAAAGCAATATAATCAGGAAATTCAAAAGGCTCAAGAAAAAATCAAAAGCATTCAGAAATCCCTAAAAGATGCGAAAAAAGATGTCTCAACGACAAAAGATGATCGTTCGGTACTGCTAACGGAGCAACAGCAACTTTTGAGGGAAAAAACAAAACTCGATTTGACTATAGTTGATTTGAATGACGAAGTCCAAGGTGACAATAAGTCCAAAGAGAGGGCCGACCAAGAACTCAAACGGCTAAAGATAACAATAGCTGAGAAAGAGAAGGAACTAGAGGAAGTAAAGCCCAAGTATGAGTCGATGAAGCGAAAAGAAGAAGAATGCGCCAGGGAGTTGGCTCTGAAGGAGCAAAAAAGAAAAGAATTGTATGCAAAGCAAGGCCGCGGGTCGCAGTTCACATCGAGAAACGAACGTGATAAATGGATTCAAACTGAATTAAAGTCACTGAACAAGCAGATTAAAGATAAAATCAATCATAACACAAAGCTCCTGGATGATCTGAAGCGCGATGCTAATGCAGAAAAAGAATTGGGGAAAAAAATTGAAGAACAAACTGCAGAGGTGGAGCAACTGCGCTTGCAGATTGATGAACACAACAAGCAATACTACGAGCTGAAAAAGACTAAGGATACGTATCAGGCGACCCGGAATGAGCTATGGCGAAAGGAGACACAGATGACACAACAGCTTCAAACTCATAAAGAGGAACTTTCCAAGTCCGATCAGGCGTTGCGCAGCATGGCCGGAAAACCGATTTTAAATGGCAGGGACTCTGTGCGCAAAGTATTGGATAGTTTTTTGGAACGTGGTGGCCAGTTTCCTGACACCGCCAGAGCTTACTACGGTCCCGTAATTGAGAACTTCAGTTGCGATAAGACGATCTACACAGCAGTAGAAGTTACTGCCGGAAATCGCCTTTTTCATCACATTGTCGAATCCGATCGGGTTGGAACTCAGATTCTTAAAGAAATGAATAAACTGAAGCTTCCTGGAGAAGTAACATTCATGCCTCTGAATCGACTACAAGTAAAAGTTCATGACTACCCAGACGATCCGGATTCGATTCCGATGATATCGAAACTGAAATACGATGAGCAATACGACAAAGCATTGCGTTATATCTTTGGCAAGACACTTATTTGCCGTAATTTAGAAAGGGCCACCGAACTGGCAAAGAGCACTGGACTCGATTGTGTTACCCTAGACGGAGATCAAGTGTCTTCAAAGGGTTCCCTAACTGGTGGTTATTTTAATACTTCCCGGTCGCGATTGGAGATGCAAAAAAAACGTACCGAATATTCTGAGACAATCAAAACTTTTGAAGAAGAATTGGCCTCGTTGCGTAATGAGTTGAAACAAACTGAAGCCAGCATTAACAAAGTTGTAACCGAAATGCAAAGAACCGAAACAAAACAGGGAAAAGCAAAAGATGTCTTTGAAAAAGTTCAGGGTGATATTCGCCTAATGAAAGAAGAACTGTTGCGCATTGAAAAGTATCGAGCCCCAAAAGAAAGATCTGCGGCGCAATGTAGAGCCAGTCTGGAGGCTATGAACAACACAAAAGCCGGTCTTGAATCTGAGATACAACAAGAACTTATGTCAACACTATCGGCCCAAGATCAGCGTGAAGTTGATCAATTAAATGATGATATTCGTCGCTTAAATCAAGAGAACAAAGAGGCATTTACCCAGCGTATGCAATTGGAAGTAATCAAGAATAAGTTGGACAACTTACTGACGAATAATTTGTTTAGAAGACGAGATGAGTTGATACAAGCCCTGCAAGAAATATCGGTTGAGGATCGGAAAAGGAAGTTGAATAATTGTAAAAATGAGTTGGTTTCTACGGAAAAGAGGATTAAGAAAGTTAATCAGGATTTAGAGGAAATGGAAAAGAAGTAAGTTTTAAAAATAATCAAATCTTTTCTTCTTCTTGAAAGCAACAATATCTGCTTTGAAAGAGTTATTTTTTGGTGCAGATATGTGGGATATTTCCGTTATGAGCGGAGATTTAAAGAAGGTTCTCTAAGTTTCATTAAGAATGTGAGTTTCATATAGCCAACTGTTGTCTTTCAGTTGCACCATTCATATCGGTAACAATATTTGTGGTGACACCTTGTCAGTTTGCTGTCTCCGAATTTATGCCTCAACAAATTTTTTAGGGATTGCTCGAAACCAATCTTGCTTTTAACAAACATTACACAGTTTAGTTCGAAACAACAACAAAAGCAGTACCAGCTGTTCATTTAATTTTTTCCTTCCATTGTGCAACAAATCGGTTTATTTTTTGATACAAAATCAGTTTTGCAAATCTCATTTTTTTAAAGAGATTTACCCCTACCTGTAGTCTTTTCTGAGATTTTCTGTAAAAAAAACTCGACAAGATTAGCATTCATTTCGAGTTTTTGACTAAGCTTCCGCATGAAAGCAATAAAGTTTTATGTATGTATGTATCTTTTCTTACTCTCCCAAATCGCCATATTTTGCAGCATACTATTTACATTAATTTTTGCTTTTTAAATAAAATTTTAGAGTCCAAGAAGCTGTTAAATCTCAGAAAACACTTCAAAAAGACTTGGAGATATGGACACAAAAAGAAAAAGAAGCACAAGATAAAATAGGCGAGGATTCTAAAAAGATGGAAAAATGGGCAGCCAAAGAGAATCTGCTACATCAAAAAATTGATGAATGTACGGAAAAGATTGCAAGCTTAGGAGCCCTACCACAAGTTGATCCAGCATATCAGCGAATGTCTTTAAAAAATCTATTCAAAGAACTAGAAAAAGCAAATCAGCATTTGAAAAAATACAACCACGTTAACAAAAAAGCCTTGGATCAATTTTTAAGCTTTTCCGAACAAAAAGAAAAACTCTATAAGCGCAAAGAAGAACTTGACATTGGAGATCAAAAAATTCGAGAACTCATGCAATCGTTAGAAATGGAAAAGGTCGAAGCCATTCAATTCACATTTAAACAAGTGGCACAAAATTTCACAAAAGTTTTCAAAAAACTGGTTCCCCAGGGTGCGGGTTATTTGCTTTTGAAAACAAAAGACAATGATGGAGAAGATGCTGAACAGGAAGTTGCTAATTCGGATGCATTTACTGGAATTGGTATTCGCGTATCTTTTACAGGAATTGATGCAGAAATGAGAGAAATGAATCAATTGTCCGGCGGCCAAAAGTCTCTGGTCGCTTTAGCACTTATTTTTGCCATTCAAAAGTGTGATCCTGCTCCATTTTATTTATTTGATGAAATTGATCAGGTAAGGTTCAATGGTTTTTGTTGGTAATATTAATTGTTTGATTATTTTTGTTTAAGGCTCTCGATGCACAGCATAGAAAAGCAGTTGCAGACATGATCCATGAATTGAGTGACAAAGCGCAGTTTATTACTACAACTTTTCGACCCGAATTGTTAGAAAACGCACATAAGTTCTATGGTGTTCGCTTTAGAAATAAGGTCAGCCACATCGATTGCGTTACAAGAGAACAGGCGAAGGACTTTGTCGAAGACGACAATACACATGCTTAACTGTTTATTTATTATATATTTTTTTAATCTTATTTCAATAATCCTAGTTAACAATTCTGGAACGAAATAGAATTGATAATGATCAAAATAATCGTACTACTTCAAATCAACAATTATAACGAAACGACGTAACATTCGCTCTTTCCTCCAAGCTTTTTTTTTAAGAAAAACTAAAGGGACTAATTAAAAAAAAATATTATTGGATTGTTGATGAGATTTCGGATTAAAAGTTGGTTTTGGGGAGACAGAAAGTTGTTTTATTTATTTTCAATTTTGTATCGTATAGAAACTCTAAACTAGGTATTCAAATATTAAAATTCTTTAATAAACTTAACGACATAACTTCGATCTAAATGTCGAGTAGAGAAAGATTGTATATTTTTCATTATAAAAACCTAATCGTAACTCCTTTCCATACTCGCCCCGTATAAGAAGCCATGAGAACATAAAGGCCTAATTTTTAAAAAGACGAAAAGTAATTTTTATTATAAAAAAATAAGTTTTCTTTTCGAGGGAGTTATGGGTATGCTATTGAATCAATAGCCGTGTTTTTTGGAAAAGTTATCCGTAGTACAGTAGGATTTTATATGAATAACAAATACAACATCCGCAGTAGGATCACTGCCGATACTCGAATAAAAGTCAAATCAGGATTTCACTTCTCCTTTTATCAGCAGTGATCCTACTGCGGATGTTGTATTTGTTAATCGTTTAAAATCCTACTGTGCTACGCATAACTTATTGGAAGCCTTTGGAAGCAAATTTGTAATCACAATTTTTTAGACTTTGGAAAGAACTGCATATCTGATGCACTCTTATGCACTATTGCTCCCACTAGAGAATGCAAGACGCTCACATTTGTAAATAACTACTAAAGGCCTATCTAATTATGCTAATTATTTTTTGTTATCAATCACAACCAAAAATTGCGGTGGACTCTTAGTCTATAATTCAAAGGTGTTTTTCGACAACAGATGTAGGTATGGTACTTCTTTTTATCAGAGGGAAAAAGTTTCGAGGGAGATTCACGATTGAGGAAAAAAATTCCGTGGGAAAACAAATTTCCAGAAATCCAAAATATCGATCTTTTTTACACACTGGGGTTTTGCCTTAGTAATAACATGGTAGTATTTTATAAATGATCGATCTTTGAAAAAATTATAGAGAACTTTAACCAAACGCTCTTCGATTCTTTGTTAAAAAGTTATATGCAAAAACCGATATTTTAGACACATTCATTAAATTTGTATGCTTGTGTCCCCAAAATTGGGGTAGGCTAAAGTACTTCTTGGGAGCTACAATCAAGAACGATTTACATCCTGTATCCCATTAAGCAGGAACAATCCTTGAATTTGTAAAACTTGTAAGAAACTTCAGTACTCTTGGCGGCCTGATGAGCAGAGCCACATGTACATTTGTTTTTGCATGTGAGGAAACATTTGATCACATTTATTCTAGATGTGATCCAGAGATACATCAGGTATAGATATCTTGGACGTCACCAGATAGAGGAGAGTGAACTACAATAGCACTCTATATATTGAAGTTTCTTAAAATGAAAAATCTGGAAAAAGAGCTGTAGAATGAGCCGTCTCATTTAGCTCCAGTCGGGGCACAATAGTTTTAAAGGTGGCAGTGCAAAATTATTCATTCATTTGCGTTCTGCAAATTTTTTGTGTCTTGGCTGGATTATCAATACATTTTTAAAATGACATATAAAGAAAATATTCAAACAAAAATCCGCGAGTGTATCACACAGGTTTGATTCCTCAGTCAGGATTTTGAAGTTTTTTAATTCAAAAATGAATTTAAAGTTTTTCCAATAGTTTATAGGATATTTGGTAATTAAGTAAGGTCAGCCCAAACTGTCATCTAGGAAAGATCCAAAACTTATTTTTAAAGCGGACATTGGTACCAAGTTTTGCGGGGAAAAAGTTAGGAAAAACACATTTTTTTGAGAGTTCTTCTTATTTAAAAATCCTTTTCGAATTTAGGACACATTTTATGGTTTATAAAATGAGTTCGGAAACAGTGTTGACTTGTTATTGAAATTATTTTGTCAGTAGTACTAATCCTTTAAATAATGAACCTACGTCCACAATTCTGTAGTTTTTGTGATATAAAAAAGGAACAAAGCTTATACAAAAATGATACTTTGAACATAGAACTAAGAGAAGATACTGACTGAAAAGAAAGGCTTCTCGTGTAGACTTTTTTTTAAATTAAAAGTCGAGCATTTCATTTCAAGTTGTTTTTGGTATCGAACATAAAGGTACAGACTGAGTTGTTATTGAAGATCCTAATCTGCACAAAGCAATAGGAAAGGTTAACGTATAAAAAAACAACTTTCCACATAACTGCAAGATCCAAACTACATCATATGCATTTCAGTTCAAAGCTTTTATTAAGAAAAAAATTAACTGCAATCTCAGTGTGACAGCACATGTCGTCCTTTTAAAATCCTCCTCATTAACGTTCTCCTTCCTTCCGGAGTGGACATTCTTGTTTCCCATCCATGGACTTTTATTCTTTTGACTTCCCTAGGCTTTGGAAAGTGGCACCTAACCTTAGTTTTTAAGATTCCTCGATCGAAGGCATGAGCCTCTCGGCTGAAGAACAACTGTACCGAAACGGCAGCACACCTACAATATATTTTATTAGTTTTTTTTTTAAATTTTAATTAGAATTAATATTTATTTAACCTTCTCACGATATTTGGAATAAAATTCATATTTCGCCTGAGTTAGAAAATTACCTCTATTAAACGTCAAAATAGAACCGTCAATATAACAGCTGACAGAGTTTTGGAAGCTCTGGCTAGATATTGTAGTAGACTTCAAAGTGATGACACTTTGAAATTTAATTGAATTACAAAGCGATTGGATGTCTAATGGTGGATTTACATGTATCTGCATTTGATTTCTGCAAAAAAAAGGCATGTCCAATACAGAATTCATATTCATATTTTTTTCGTATTAGCAGGTCAACAAGTTATAGCAGTTTATAGGAAGTAAAAAAGAGATACCACCTGTGTATTCTCTCCCCATTTCGGATTTCGACATACATCTGCCTCTCTCTACTTTTCTGCATTTTGTAGATGCAGAAACATGAAGTCCACTTTAAATGTTATGTTTCTACTAACGGTTTTTTCTTTTGTGGTATATAATTGGTAAAATAAATCAATTTAGTTTTGATTAGGATCTGTGAAAGAGTCAATTTTTGCATTCGATACATCAACTTGAAATCGCATTGGTAAATCACAAATCTCGGCCGGTAGTTTCTCATAATATTATTAAAATTACATTGCTTTCAATGTGAAAATAAATAATATTAGACGTCTAAGAAGGAGACGAAAAATTCGAAGTCATAACTAAATAATTTACATGTTGAATATAGCAACAACAACTAATTCTATACGAAATACGACAATTTTAGTGAATTACCATACAAACTGTATCGCGAACTTTCACTTTGTTATCCATAGTACTATTTTTTTTTGTTTTTTTTTTTTTTTATAATGTATTGGGTAGAATTTTTGGAGGTTTCCATTGGTAAATTCAGATTTCAATCGAATTTGATTTTCTTACAGACGCATGCAATTTGATTACAAATTGATTTATTTTTGGTGTTGTATTCCTGTAATTTTATGCACGTCTAGATAAAAAAAAATCCAGATTCTTTATTTACTTTCAGTAGAGAAATATGACTTTGATGAATTCACGGAATTATTTAAAAATGCTTCGGTTTTTTACTAGAAATAATTTTCTTGTGTTTTGGGTATAATATTCATAATTGAAATAAACTAACACCCCGACTCCACAGGAGATAAATTCTCTCAGGATGCTCATCATGATATGAAATCTCCAATGGAGACGCGATATTTCCTCTTATGATGGGATGTCAGCGATCTATATCAGCGGTTTTGTCTTGATATAGATGTCTGATATGAAATTTGACAGATGGTTTTTTTTCGTACTTTTGTCTCATTATTTCGTGTCTTCTCATTTGGTTGGTTCTTGTCAAGTACTCCGCCGGCAAATATTTTTTTTTTTATTTTGTAAGTAAATACATTAATGTGTCATGTTATTCATTTGTTCGTGCGTTAAGTTATGTTTGGTGTTATTTATTTATACTTTAGGTAGATGCGCATTCTTTTCTTTGCAAATATATATAATTTTTGTTAGTTTTACGTTTTGCTAATTTCTGTTGTCCGCACAAAACACATCCTGTGCAGTAGGGATGTAAATGAAAAATCATGACATAATTTGCCCAGCAAAGCAATAAGAAAATGTAGAGATAGAGATATCAGACATTGAGTTGGAGAGACAGATATCTTGTGGAGTCGGGGTGTAAACGAAATTGAAACAACATTTGCAAACTGACAGCATAAAATTTTTTTAGTATTTGTATTTGTAGAGGTAGGGGTAAGACTGCCAAAAGATTTAGATTTGCAAAATTAATTTTAAATCGAAATCATTTTGTTTGCTCAAAGAAATGCCAAAATTGCCAAAATTGGAATTTCGGTATACTGAAAAAAAAAAATGATTTATTTACCAATGAAAAACCACATTGGGTTTTTATTTTATATTGGTTTTGTTGACGTTATTATGCGCAATTGCACGTTATTTTTTTACTTTGACTATTTAGAATTTTAGACGATATTATTGCGAAAATACTAGAAGATGACACAACCAGACAAAATTGCACAATATACAGTGAATTTTCGTGAATGATTTTTCGAAAATACTTTCACTTATGGCAGCTATATTTTGAAATTGTGCGCTTGGGATTCGGAATTGAAGTTTTAAGAAGAATCTTAGTAGATCTTCGCTAGTTTCATTTTAAAATAAAGTCCTTCAGTTGTATTTATAGTGTAATAATAGTTGAAAATTGTAAAAAATATGCGTTATTTAAATTATTAATATTTCTTTCGGTCGTCCGGAAGCGTTCAAAGTGATTTGAAATCATTCGTTTTGGCACTAGATGAAAGTTTTCTTCTGAAAAGAAGAGAAAATCAATTTTGGATTTGAAAAAAAGAATTAAAATAGATGCACACAAAAATAAGACCCGGGCGTCCGCAGAAGCTAGCACGTCGCGATAAGAGGCATTTAATCAATGCTTGGCGGAAGTTCATAACGAATTGGGGTTAGGAGTTTCGGTTTCGGTGGGGGTGGCCGTGGCGCGATGGTTGTGTGCTCGCCTGTCAACCTCACGATCACAGGTTCGATCCCTGCCGTCTTCTATGTCGCTTTAATTCCATTAAAACCTTCTAAAAATTTTCATCAATGGGTTGCTGGTTTACTCATTACATGTTGTTCAGGCATAACACTAACAACATGTAATTGTGTTAAACTACTCGTAGTATACCCAACAAGGATGAATACGAATAAAATAATGTGAATTATAAGTGACATAGAAATAAGACACGGTATTTTACCGCTTTAGTTCAGCCGCCATCCCTGTCTCAGAACTTCATGTCACACATCTTTCATATCCTTCTTTCTCTTCATTAACTTCACGCCCGCGCTGTGTTGAAACATTTAAAGGGTAATCATAATCCCTTGAGCGCGGGTAGTGGAGTGATTGTTTGGGGCAAAATGGTGCCAGTTCCATAAAAACATGAAATGGGATTTGGAAACCGTAATTAACATTCCATTAATTTATACTTAACTCTTATTATTCCAAATGGCATAATCTAATGAATGTTTTTCTTAGATTATTCAGTGACGAAAAAAAGTTTAATCTTGAGGAACTTCGGCGGTGGCAGTTTTATGGTTTGGGGGGCCTTCTGCGACCGTGGTACGGTTGCACTTGCTTACTCCCAGGTGCTTAAGGATAATTTGGTACCCTACTTAAGACGATTTCGTCGAGTTCAGCATGTCTTCCAGCAAGATAATGCCCCAATTCACGTTAGTCGTCAAAGTTTGGAGTGGTTCGAATCCAATAACATAAATTTGATGGAGTGACCAGCACGTTCTCCAGATTGTAACCCTATTGAAAATCTTTGGAGAATTTTGGCTCGCAAAATGTATGCCCATAATAGGCAATTTGTTAGTGCTGCTGAGCTGCGAGACGTAATTGTGGAAGAATGGAACTCTATAGACAATTCCATATCAAAAAACCTTGTCAACAGTATGCCAAAAAGAATTTTTAGCAGGATCCTTTACTAGTTTATCCAAAAAATGCACTTAAAATTAAAAAAAAAAAAAAAATAAAAATGCGGTTATACTTTTGCAATACAAAAAAATCTGTTTCTGATAGAGAAAATAACGGAACTTTTTTTTCTTCTCAATTTACTTGATTAGTGATGCCAGTCAATAGGAAAAAAATAATAAGTTGTCATTCCCATTTAAATTTTTTATAAAACGCATTTTTACAGAGTGCAGTTATACTTATGCAAGGCACTGTATATAAATAATCGATGACGGATATAAGAAAGTTTAAAACGCTTAAGAATACGTTGTTCGTTGAGCCCTGAAGTCACGTTGAAGTCGCCCTAGATCTTTTTTGAAAATCCTGAACCTACCCTGGTGAGTAAATTCTGTGGTTTTTGAAACCTGGAGTCACCCTTAACTTTCCCTTAAGTAGATCTAAGTATGTGGCGAGTTCAGGTAACGACCAAACTGTAAAAAGTGACATGAGATTTAATAACTATTTCTTTTGTAAGTAGTTTTGTTTTGTTCATTTTTAAAACTAATTTAAAATTTAAAGTTGTCAACAAAACACTTGAAAGCACTTGGGTGTTTTTTGAAATCCGAAAACCCCATTTTTGGACAACTCTCAGGGTTGTCAAGAAAACCTGTGTAAAGTTGAACGAACGAACCTACTATATGTTTCTTTTAACCTTGTTTACTTATATAAAAAGAATAGATAAAAGAATTAAACTTTCTTATAAAAGAATGAAAATGAGAAAGAAACATTTTCTCATATAAAACGAATGAAAAAAGGAAGAAGAAATAAAAACATTTTCCGAACAAAATTTTACAAATATCAGTAAGTCATTATAAACAATAGATATTTGTACTTAAAGATGGAAATTAGCTTTTATTTTTATAAATGCAAACCCAAATACATCAATAACAGAGATATAGGATAAGACTTAATCTTAAGTGACTTTTTCTTATATGCGATTTTCTTATTTTCGTCATCAATATATAACCCAGACATTTGATCTTCTTCATCAACGTCATTTTCAAGTGATTTGAATTATGAATTCGTTGTGGAATTTTTGCGAATAAGTTTACTCAAAGTAAAAGAGCCCAGGAGAAATTCCTGAAAGATATTGAGGAATATTCCTTGCAAATAAGATCAAATCTTTCAAATTAGTTGTCACCATGTTTACAAATAATGGAACAATAAAAACAACTTTAATTTGCCATCTGCATTAAACGTTTCACAAATACAACGAAACAAAAACTTTAGAATCAAAAAATGTTTTGCAACTTGTTCGTTTGGTGTTCTGAATCAGAGAGTTCCGGATTACAAAAAAAAAGTTAAATGTAAAATGTAAAATGTCATTTAAGTGAAGTCAGAAGTCTGTCAGACGACTGGTTTCGTAAGAATGTTAGTCTCAGTTTTCATTTGACGCCCCATTTATAGAAGACCTTTTTGAAATACATATCTATCGTCGGCTGGATGCTATCTTGTTCGAAAGGCCATTTTTTACGAAATTGAGTTAGGTATGCAGTCCTCATAATTTTGGAACGCTCTTTTATTTGGCGCAAACCATTTTGTTCTCTCTCTTTTAGTTTTCAATTTACAGAGAACTGTTTTGCTCAATAAGACACTTTTTTAACGATTTTTCAATTTAAACAAATATCCAAAATGACTTCCTCGTTGATTTTAATTTATAACTAATTCAAAATAAAAGAAAAACAATTTCCGAACTTGATTTATAAACAAAATTGTCAAGGCTTTCAGAAAAAAAATAATACCAATCAAATATTTTCTTACATAAACAAAAACTTTCAATTTGAACTTTAAAAATCGATTTACCAACATTTTGAAAAATGGACATTGAACAAGATAGCATCCAGCCGACGATATGTATACTTAACCAAAAAAAAGCTATCAGTTGGTATCCTCTTTTTAATAGCCTTGATGAGTTACGAAATCTTACAGCCGCATTCCTTACTAAAATACCTACTAAATTTGTATCCTTAGTAGGCAGTCAGTTATACAAACGAATTTTATATTCATATCTTTCTTTATTTCAATATTTTAGTTGAAGCGAATAAACAAAAAAGTTTAATTTAATCAATCAATATAAAATAATATACCGAAAACTGACAACAATTTTGGTTGAGACATGATGCACACTTTAAAAAGAAGTAAACAACCAAATATATTGCGAAATCTTTTCCAAGTCAGTAAAAATTTAAAATCTCCTGGGACGTCTAAATATTTCTTTTTTTTTTAGACTTTGAAAACAAATAAAAATAACTGTTCCTCAAATGCAACTTTAGAAGTTCAAGTATGTATAAAATTTACTGATAATTCAATTTAATTTTCTTAAACTGCATAGTTTGTAGCTCAAGGTTTTATCAGGGGCTTTCAGGTAGGTGTCTCAGTTTGTCGTAAATTTTACATCTAAGCTTCGGCAGGCATTGCCTTTATCATAAAAAAATTCTGATAGCTATCACCAATACGAGTAGATATTGTCAGAATAGTTAATCTTTTTTATAGTTTGGAAAAAATGGTTTTGATGATGAAAACCATTTTTGGAGTATTAAAACAACATTTTCTTAATCGCTATTCAAACATTCCTTAAAAAATAGGAGAAATATAGTTTTGACAAGGAACTTTTTCCCAGTGACTCTTTGTCCCCTATTACACGTTGCCTCATGAGACATGTCTCATTTTTGAATTTCCTTTTAAATTTGTATCCCGTGAGGCAAAAGCTATTACACGTTGGCTCATGTCTCATGAGACTCATGTCTCAAATTTGGTAGTTGTTCGTGTTTCTTAATGCACAACACAACATAAAACGAATATGAGAAAAAGAAACGTCAAAATGAGACTACTAAAAATCAGCCCGGTACTCACCGGGAATATTTTTTTGCATCTCATTTCCTCATAGCTGCATTCTTTTTCGCACTTATGTGAGCCTCGTCTCGTGAGACATCGTGTAATAGGGGACTTTGCCACTACTTTGAGTGAAATGTTAAGCTAAAAGGCAATGCTCCATTGAATGTTGTTTTTTAAA
This sequence comes from Philhelius festivus, assembly GCA_963931855.1. Lineage (NCBI taxonomy): Eukaryota > Metazoa > Arthropoda > Insecta > Diptera > Syrphidae > Philhelius > Philhelius festivus. The sequence goes on along the minus strand of OZ007556.1, from coordinate 76,155,575 downwards.
ACCACTTTACTTTTTTCGGAAACACTGCTTCTGCATATTGATTGCAGATGTATACGTTTCCCTTTTTGAATAATTCTGCTTTTTTCCTTTGCAGCATTCTAGATTATTTTATGGGTATCGATCAGAAAAAAACAACGATAAGTGAGATGAATAATTTTGTTTGTATAATATTTCATTTCAAATGAATGAACGATTTGTTAACAAATTATCACTTTATTTTATGGATATAAATACACTATGGCGTATGCGTAATAAAAATGTGTAAAGACTGATTGTCAAATTCTTCAGCCATTCTAGCGTTAACCTACAAATGTACATGAGACCTTTATTATTAACGAACCTCCAATTTAATTTTTAAGACTTACGAAATGCAGGGTGAGCCATCTAGTGGTTTATTTTTATATCATAGGTTGTTTTGACACTGACAGCTGTTTCCTGCTTCAAATCTTGAGAGGAAGTCAGTATCATACCTCCGCGGAATGAAATGAGTCGCTTTTCGCTTGAAAAACGTTGGGAAATACTGAAAACTTATTTCCAAACATAAAATACTAATTTTAGTAACAGACTTAGAAATATTCATTAAGCTAGATTAAGACATCACAATAATTTGTATCGATCTGAGCCTTTCATTTTATTGTTCCGAAAGGTCTCAAGCCCACAAAACAAATTTGGCGTAACCAGTGTTGGGTCCCCATTTCCTTTTTTATTCGATTTATTTCGATTCCTATTTCGGAGAGAAAAGTGTTTATCCAAAAAAATATTTAGTTTTCAAACTTTGAGTAGTTGTTTTCATGGGTCCAACTATTCTCTAGTAAGTGATTAAAAAGACAGAGAGCGTCAGAATTAAAAAAAAATATTAAATCAAAACATGAAATAGCTCATGTTTCGATAAAAGTTCCGTTTGAGAAATCGGTTTTCGCAGAAGATTGGAGAAAAATCACAGTTTAACCAAAACTTTCGCTTTAGTATAATAGTATATTAAAATAAATAACAACCTAGGTTTACAGAATAATTCTTAACTAAAGACTAAAATATAACTATGTACTAAATTGTACTAAATTAGAGAAAGTATTTTATTAAAAAAAAAAAAAAAACAAAATTCTTCAATTAAAATAAACTTTCATTCGCAAAGTTTATAATGTTTTAAGAAATTAATTACAAAATAATGTTGTTAGGATTCTTAATTAAGAAGTGCGCAATTTCATTTCAGCGATTGCACATCTATTAGGTAAAATCGTTCATGGATGTCTCTACCATTGTTCTAGAGGGCACAAAAACAATCGGAAAGAAATGAAAACATAATGATAAAAAGACTTATAGAACAGGGACAACAGTAATTTTAACATATTGACATTTTTTTGTACGCTATCTATTAAGACCAGTATTGGCATTAACCAAAATCAAAAAATTCGAAGAAGATTTAAAGGAAGTTTGAAAGTTTTTGGAAAAGTATGCGCTATAAAGCCTAACCGCTGGTGTTGGTAGAAAAGGAAAAAAAATAAATGGCAAGAGAAGAGACCCTTAAAAGAAAAGAGATTATAACCACACTTAATTACTGATATTTTTTTTGGATTTGTTTCTATACTAATATAACAATTTTGGTTTCAACAAAAATGGAGGAGGCGTTTAATCGGACAGACTAAGTTTAAGGCTCTCTTTTCGTCTTTCCAATTATTATAGTGTGTTCGAGGTGGAACTTTTGGCTAAAAGAAAACGTCATATCAAATAAAAATATCCGCATTGGATATCAAATATTGATTCTGTCTCTACCCTCCCAACAACAGCCTTTAACTACCGATCGACTCTTATGGATATCTCGCAGTAGTTTAACATTGGGCGCATTCACTAATTTAGTCGTTACTTAGTCAACTCATTGTGATTGGCCAAATACAACTAAAAATTAAGTTGAAATTTTCCCTCCGACGTAGTGCAAAAACTTCGGCTTCAAAGTTAGTGGATAATGATTTTGACATTTCACAATCAGCTGTTCGATGAAAATACAAGTTTAATTTTTGGTGGGAGTTTTTTTTTTTAAATGAAATTATTAAAAAAATTAATATTATATCTTATATTTCATGTTATTTAATTTAAACTGTTAAAAAAGTTTATTTAAAGTTCTCAAAACACAAATGTTTCTTATTTCATATGTTTACATCTGTCATTAATATGACAGTTTAAGATTGACTAGCTTTGTCGTGCAATTTTTCAAATAGCTAGTTGAATTTTGACTACGTAGTCACTACATTAGTGAATGCGCCCATTCTCCCCTGCTTGGTGCCCTGTCACAGGGATATTTCAAGAAATTGTAAGGCTGACTAACTCGCCAAAAGTGGAAAAATGATATCAAAGGGCACGGTAGTGCCCAGCCAAGTTCTGGCACTACACCCTTTTTACAGGAACAAACTCAGGCGACTTTTGACCCCTCCCTATCTTCAGTACCAATCAAGTCAGAAACTTGAAATTCCGAATATTTGCTAAGCTAGTCAGGCACATGCGCCTGACCAAATTTCAATTTTCTAGCATAAGCGGTTCCTGAGATATAAGGCCTCAAAAATCACAAAAACCGTAACTGACTGACTGACTGACTGACTGACAGATCATCAAAATTATGGAGCACTTCCCGACATCGTAGAATCTTGTAATTTTGCACAACGGTAGGTCTTGTCATGTAAGCAGAGGAAAAAATCGAAAAATTGAAATTTTCCATTCAGGGGGCGTGGTATCCGCCCACTTTCTCCGAATTGTCTCCGAATTGGTGTTGGTTGAATGGAGCACTTCCTACTGCTGTAAAACGATGAAATTTGGTGAACCGGTAGGGCTTATATTGCATATAAAAAACCAAAAATAAACACCAAGATTTTCCTTTCGGGGGGCGTGGTATCCGCCCACTTTCTCCGAATTGGTGTTGGTTGAATGGAGCACTTCCAACTACTGTAAAACGATAAAATTTGGTAAAGTGGTAGGGCTCAAATTGCATTCGAAGAAAAAAATATAAAATTAGCGGTTTTTTATTCAGGGGCGTGGTATCCGCCCACTTCCTCAGAACTGATGTAAATCATATATGGCGCACTTCCAATTGCAGTAGAACAATGAAATTTGGTAGAACGGTAGGGCTCAAGTCGCATATAAAGGACCAAAAATAAAAATTGATGTTTTCCATTCAGGGGCGTGGTATCCGCCCACTTCCTCAGAGCTGATGTAAATTATATATGGCGCACTTCCAATTGCAGTAGAACAATGAAATTTGGTAGAACGGTAGGGCTCAAATTGCATATAAAGGACCGAAAATAAAAATCGAGGTTTTCCATTCAGGGGCCTGGTATCCGCCCACTTCCTCAGAACTGATGTAAATTATATATGGCGCACTTCCGATTGCAGTAGAACAATGAAATTTGGTAGAACGGTAGGGCTCAAGTCGCATATAAAGGACCAACAATAAAAATTGAGGTTTTGCATTCAGGGGGCGTGGTATGTTTAATTTATATGGAGCACTTCCGATTGCTGTAATTAAGGTAGGTATGTTAGTGTTATGTATCTTGCCAGGATAAGAAGAAATAATTGAAGCGCAAATTAAAACAACCAATAACAAACAAAAAATATACCAAAAGAAATAGGAAGCTATAAACTAAGTTGATTTTTGTAGGAAGAGTCCACCCTTCTATCTTTCCTTATCTTTCGAGATTTTGACATGGCAAAATATTTAAATTTTTGCAAAAAGGAGTGAGATCAGACCAAAAACATAAATGTTAAAAAAAGAGCCAAGTTCTTCTATACAAAAACCTTTGTGTAACAAGTCAGCCGTGAAAAGTAATGAGATCTAAAAGTGTGCCAAGTTCTTACTTCATGAAGATTTAATACCGAATATTTAAAGTAGAATAATATTGAAACAGCTACAATGTAATAGAGAAATTTTATTATTTAATGATTACTGAGTAAAATTTGATGGGCTTACTTGGCAAGTTTTTTTTTATGCCCAAATCAAACGGTTTTAAAAACTTGACCAGTAAGCCCATTAAATTTTACTCAGTAATCATTAAATAATAAAATTTCTCTATTACATTGTACCTGTTTCAATATTATTCTACTTTAAATATTCGGTATTAAATCTTCATGAAGTAAGAACTTGGCACACTTTTAGATCTCATTACTTTTCACGGCTGACTTGTTACACAAAGGTTTTTGTATAGAAGAACTTGGCTCTTTTTTTAACATTTATGTTTTTGGTCTGATCTTTATTTCCAGATAAGGCAAATATAGGTATTCCCATCGCTACGTGTAAGCTTATGCTAAAGCAAGATGCTATACAGAGAACAAACCTTAGATTAATTGATCCCTCACCTTCTCCTGCTTTATTCCAAAGACGTAGACTGCATCTGGAAGATTTCTACTACAATGATCTTAGTGATCTGACAAATATAGATACAGCTGGAATTGCTTTAACAATTATGGAGAAAGACTCCAATATTCAATGTGTTACAACAATCGACCAACTCATGGTCTAAGTTTTCTGGCTCTCCTGCTGACAGCCACGTCAACCTAACTCTACCTTCTATAATCATGTGTTCCCACTCAATCAAAAAGATCACAGTAGATCTAACCAAAGCGCAGTGGTGTAGAAGATTTAAATTTATAAAAAGTGCAGTAAATCTACTGCTTTCTCAGTTAAGTCCGATCGCTTTCCAAAGCTTGCCGCTCAGTTTAAAAGGCAGAGGTGGAAAAATGGAGGGAAAACACCGGGACGAGGAATACACTCAATTTTGTTTGTGTTAATTATGTCTACTCTAAAGAACAATAAAATAGAAGGTTCAGGCCGATGTCAATTATTGTAATTTTTTGCTAATTAGACTGCATTTAAAAACCATTTTAAATCTAACTTAATTCATTTCCCATCTTTAGCCATATAAATTATATAAACTCGAAAATGGACCTACGACAAGTGTTAATTTGACTAAAGACCAAGCAAAGCGTTACTATCAACAAATGCTTGCCATTCGGCGTATCGAGAATGCTTCATCTATTTTATATAAGGACAAGATCATCCGTGGATTTTGCCATCTATACAGTGGGCAAGAAGCATGTTGTGTTGGTAAGTCAGTGTTAAGAGAAAGTTATATTTTTGGTCAACTTACTATCATTGATCAGTTATCAATATAAACTTGAAGATTGACTTTTTATTGTCAATACTATTATTATTGTAACATTGTTTGAATTGATTTACTTAATACTGCATAGGTATGAAGGCTGCAATGCGTGATAACGATAGTATCATAACATCGTATCGAGCTCATGGCTGGTCATATGTAATGGGAGTATCTGCACACGGTATTCTGGCTGAACTCACTGGACGCAAAACTGGTTGTGCTCGTGGCAAAGGAGGCTCTATGCATATGTATGCTCCAGGATTCTATGGTGGCAATGGCATCGTTGGAGCTCAAGTAAGTCTAAATTTCACTTAGTTTAATTTTTAGCTTATAATAACTAAAATGTGAATATAAATATTAGTTAGGCAATATCAAATAACATAAGAATAAAATATTGTAGGTTCCTTTAGGAACGGGAATTGCATTTGCCAACAAATATAAAGAAAATTGCGGAACATGTTTGACAATATATGGAGACGGTGCAGCCAATCAAGGACAAGTTTTTGAAAGTTATAATATAGCCTATCTGTGGAAGTTGCCTGTAATATTCATCTGTGAAAATAATAGATACGGTAAGTTTTAAGAGAAAAACGACCATGTAAAAATGAGGCACAAAAATTCGTATTCTTATTATTTATATCAATGCCATTTTGACAAAAGGTGGTAAGCAGTTAGTCATATGAAAAATCTTACAATACTAAGATTTTGAGCTAAAGAAATTGTCTTCCTTTTCCACACTATTCAATATTTTATGTCATTATAATCTAATAAATATTGATAAAATTTTAGAACGGTAGGGCTCAAATTGCATATAAAGGACCAAAAAAAATTTTGGTTTTCCATTCAGGCGGCGTGGTATCCGCCCACTTTCTGAGAAAATGTTTAATTTATATGGAGCACTTCTGATTGCTGTAGAATGATGAAATTTGGTAGAGCGATATAGCTTAATGTACATTCAAAGCGAAAAATAGGAAATCTAAGATTTTTCATTCGAAGTGTCTTTTGATTGTCATTTTGAAACTGCATCTTGAAAATTCATGACTTTTCTTATGCTAGATACACACGAGGCAACCGTTGCAGCAACACAGCCATGTTGAAGCTTTGTATATACACTCTACAAAGATTTGGTACACCATGTTATGTTAACATGAATGAAAAAAGAAAACATTTGCATACCTGAAAAAATTATGAGTTTACATAAAAAAAACTCTTAACTGTGATGTGAACTATAATCAAACCACTAATTAGGCTATTAATTGTTGGGCTACCTTCATTTAAAAAAAAGGAGTTAAAATTACAACAAAAACATCATCGCATCCTCAACAATTATTGTTTTTTTATGACTTTGAACGGATGTAGGTACTAGTGTTTATAATTAAGGTAGGTATGTTAGTGTTAGGTATCTTACCAAAACAAGAAGAAACAATTGAAGCGCAAATCAAAACAACCAATAACAAAAAGAAAATATACCAAAAGAAATATGAAAAGCTATAAACTAGGTAGAGTCCACCCTTCTATCTTTCCGTATCTTTCGAGATTTTGACATGGCAATATATTAAAATCTTTGCAAAAAGGAGTGAGATCAGACCAAAAACATAAATGTTAAAAAAAGAGCCAAGTTCTTCTGTACAAAAACCTTTGTGTAACAAAGTCAGCCGTGAAAAGTACTGAGATCTAAATTCTAAAAGTACGCCAAGTTCTTACTTCATGAAGGTTTAATAGCGAATATTTAAAGTAGAATAATATTGAAACAGCTACAATGTAATAGAGAAATTTTATTATTTAATGATTTCTGACTAAAATTTGATGGGCTTACTTGGCAAGTTTTTTTTTTATGCCCAATTCGAAAGGTTTTAAAAACTTGAATCCAGAACAGAGCTATAATACTTAAAGGAGACAGATCAATTATACGGAAACTTTCGTTTCTCTTGAACACCGTCGAAATCTTTCCTGTCGTTCACTAATGTATCGCTTTTTCTATCAACAATGCTCATATGAAACAGCCAGTTGCATTCCACCCTTCAAACAATTCCACTGTAATACTCATGAGTATCTATGAATATACATCAGTTTAACCTTGACCCTAACTTGGGACGTACTGTCAAATATAAAGGGTCTATATTATTTAGCCGCACTACTAGAATATGGAATACTTTGCCATTCTCGATTTTTCCTCCTCGTTGTGATGTACAAGCTTTTTAAACCAATTTGCTTCGGCATCTCCTATTAAATCATGTCCACATTTCCTTAGGCTTGCATTGTCTCACATTACAACATTATAAGGGTAGTCGTTACCCTTTGAGTGTGAGCAAATTATAAAAAATGAGTAATGCTAATAAGAAAAGGCTGAAGCTTAAACTTGGATTTTTAAGTAAAATCTAGATTTTGAGTGCATAAAATTAAACCTATCCTAGCCAGCAAAATTTGTTTTCTGATAATTGCCATAGTAAAAAAAACCAACGTTAATTTCATTTATTTTTACCTCGTTTTTTTTTTTCAGTTTAAGTCAGAATAAAATAAATAAAGCTTCAAAAATAACAAGATTATAATACTCGTTAAGTTAGGATGATTTTTATTGTTATTATTCTCAGAATTCCCTTTAGTTATAGTGTGAATAAAGTAAACTTGTAAGTCATTGTAATTGATAGTTATTGACAAAATAAGAAAGTGTTAGTAAGAGAAAATCCAAAACCTTGTTCTGCTTTCCAGAGTATAAAATATAAGTTCAGCTTAAGCTAAAACTTATGAATGAACAAATGAAAGGAACAAATATCAAGATTAAACTAGAATTTTCTATGTAAGACTTTCTACTCTTTTCTAATATTTTTTCTACGTAGAAAATAGTAGAAAGTTGTAGGTTGTAGAAGAACCTAAGACTTTCTACTATTTTCTACAACTTTACTATCTCAACAAGTTTCCTCGCATATTAGTTTTCTCGCATGATGATGTTCGCCCATGATATCTTTTTCTTATGACATTTTTCTCGCATGACAGTTTTCTCACATAATAATTGTGTCGCATAATAGTTTTCTTGCAAGATAGGTTTCTCGCATGATATTTTTTTGCATGACAGTTTGCTCCTAAGATATATTTTTCGCATAATATATTCTTCGTTCGATAGTTTTATTCCATGATATATTTCTCGCAAAATATATTTCTCCCTTGATATAGTTTCCTTACATGATAGGTTTCTGGCATGATAGAATTCTCGCATGTTATAATTCTTGCATGGTAGTTTCCTCGCATGCTATATTTCTTGCACGATATTTTTCTAGCATGATATTTGTCCCGGATGATATATGTATATTCGGAATATCATACAAATTTTGAAATTTTGTTGAATCTTAAGTAAAAAACTGTGCCGCATGCACTTGCATTTTAGAAATAGTTGACCCTTTTAAAAAAATGTGAAAATGTGTTGAATCCGTCGGATTTTATATAAAAGGGTTCAATTGAGAAATGTGGTAGTGCATTGAGTATGCTTCATTTTTGATTACTTTAAAAATAAAAATTTGAACGATTTTACAAAAATAGGTATGGGAACTGCGGCCGAACGAGCAGCATCGAACACCAATTATTATGCTCGAGGTGATGTTCTGCCCGGAATTTGGGTCGATGCAATGGATGTTCTCGCTGTACGCAATGCCACTGAGTTTGCTATTGAATACGTTCTAAAAAATGGTCCCTTACTTATGGAAATGTCTACATATCGTTATTCTGGACATTCAATGTCTGATCCTGGTGTAAGTTATCGTAGCCGTGAAGAAGTACAAGAAGTGCGTGAAAAGCAAGATCCCATAATTCAGTTCAAAAATAAATGTACAGAGCTTCAGTTGATAACTGAAGAAGATTTAAAGGTAAATGTGTCTACCTAACTGAATAATCAATTTACTTGTATTTTCGTTTCTTCCATAAAGGAAATTGATGAACAAGTTAAGGGTGAAATCAATGAAGCAACTCTAAAAGCAAAGTCGGATCAAGAAATTGATTTAGAGGAATTGACTTACGATATCTATGCAAATAGTTTGGAACCAGGAATCCGTGGACCAGTCGGTCAATTTCTGAAACATGAGTTAAAAGGAAAACCTGTTAATACAAATTAGACGGGGATGATATTGGTTAAGAGTTGTTATGTAGGTACTTGCTCTTAAAAGATTTTTATTTCTACAAATTATATTGCTTTATATTTTTTTTTTTAATTTGAAAGACAAGGTCGACAGCACTACTCAAAAATAATGAAATTCTCTTGGTCAATACACATCCAAAAATGTATTCAAATATAACAGCAATTCTAAATAAAAAAAGTTTAATGATATTGGCGCAAAATTTTAATTGAATTAGTACGATGCTAAAGCTGTTTTAGTATGATTCTAGGTTAAAACAATGAATTTGCAAATTTTAATCGGATATAGCATCATACTTTCTCTACCCTTTTATTAAAGTTAAAATCATCGATACCTACTTTATTTTTTAGTATCGTGCTTCATATGACTCATTGACATTTGCAAACATTAGGTTCGTTCGTTGTGCCCTGAAGTCACCCTGGGGCCTGGGGTCGCCCTAAATCGTTTTTTGAAAACCTGAAGTCACCCTGGTGAGTAAATTCTGTGTTTTTTGAGACCTGGGATCGCCCTGAACTCGCTCTGAAGTAGATCTAGGTATTTTGCTGGGGCGAGTTCAGGTAACGGTCAAACTGTCAAAAGTCATATGAGATTTCATATGTATTTCTTTTGTTGTCGTTTGGCGATTCGCATGTTGCATGTAATTGCTTGTGTTTGCAATTAAATGTTTGTTGTATTTAGAGCTTTTCGACTTCTTTGATGCAAGTGCCATTCAAGGACAATGGCATACGGGGTATATTTTGCTTAACCGACAATACTTAGACATCATTGAGTTTTTGAAGCATTAAACTCCATACGATTGTTAAAACCCCTATTTAAAAATGCTGTAAAGATTGGAATTTAATGAATAAAACTAATTTATCATTCCATGAGTATTACGATTGAAATTTTTAAGGAAGGAATGAAACTAGCCCAGATGCGAAGCACAAAAATGTTGATCTCAAAAGGAATATGAAAATTAAAGAGTCGTCAGCAAAACAATCCGATGGATTCTTATCAAATTTATTGAAATAGTTCATTAAATAAAAATACATATTTTTTAACAAAAATCGATTTATTCATTATTCAATCCATAATACAAGTTATCTGTCGAAACACCGACTTGATGGTTCATTATTTCTGGAACTTGGTCCATATTTGCAATTTGTTCAAAAGATTGCTCGTGTTAGCGCAGCGTGAATTCGACGTCGATTTCCTAATCGTTTCACGCCAATTTGGCAACATTCCGGCGCTGAGCTCCTCGACTCGAATAGACTGGAACCGCAAGAGACAAGAGCAGGGCGTGGCCGCCACCGGACTAGTCATTCGGCCGAGAATATCGTGGCTGTGATTGCCGATGTCGCTGAGAACGAAGAAACATCAACCAGACAACGGGCCACACAATTTGACAGCACTAGACTGACCCTACCGCGAATTTTAATGAAAGTCTTACACATGTTTCTGTACAAAGTGCAAACAGTTAATCGGTTAATGCCTGCTGACCGTCCCACAGTGGTGATTTGCGGAAATAAATGATAAAAATAAAATTTGGAATATGGATTTTTTTCATTTATTTTTTCATAGATATATAACTGTTTTATGTTTTTCCAAAATATGGGAAATTAATATCAAGGAATATGCGAGATACAGCGCTCTAAAACTACCATATCTTTAAGTTGAGAAATGTATGTAATTTCTTGCATTAACTTTTTTTTTCATTAAGATTAGCATTTTAATAACTGTTTGTAAAAACAAAATTTTTTTTATAAATAATATGCTATTGAGCTTTCAAAATAAAAAAAACATTAAAAAAAATTTGTCTTTTAGTTGGGTTAGGACTGAGTGAACTAGAATTAATAATTTAATGTTCTTTCCCAGAGCTACAGTTTTGGCTACATTAAGCTACGTCTAGTGGCTACAATTTTTAGTAAGCTACAATAATCAACTAACTGTTTTCGGAAGAATTGTATCCGTCCTGATCCGACCTTGAACGCAGTGGACAAATTTGTCTCACTGAATTCGATTTAAAAAACACAGTTTTGACTTTGGTCATGTTGCAAAATTTGTAATTGCATGGCTAATAATGGTTGGAAAGAATGCAACCAAGATTTTATTTTTATCAAAAATATACAGGGTGTCCCACAGTCACCGCCCCAAACGAAAACCGTGGATTCCTGAGGTCATTTTAAGTCGAAAAACTTAAGAGGTCATTTTCTCGTTTTCGTCCCGTTTTCGATTTATAACGTTTTTTATGGTTTTTCCCTTAACTGGCTTTATCTTTGCCAAACTACGAGTATGTACGTCCGATTCGTAAAATTTTTTTTATAACCAATCAAGAATTTATTACAGTTTTAGTTTGTCCAAAGACTTTTTTTTCTGCGGACAACCGTTTCTCCGCAATTTTGCATCAAACCCAATTTTGTTCGTTTTTTAAGTAGTTTTTTCACTTTGATATCATTTTATTCAAAAAACACGTTAATGAGTATTCATTTTTTTCACTTATTATTAAAGCCCAGTTCATTTTCTTAAAAAAATAATTTTTTTCCTTAAAAAGAATACTAAATGTAATTAACAAGAAATAAACAAACTGAGTGAATTTAAAAAAAAAATTTTAAATACAAAATTAACTTTTTCTGAGCTATTGTGGTTAAGAAAAGGACAAATACATAAAGTTGTCCCATTTCAGAGTATATTAATAACATTTACAGATATTCTTGATTAGTGAAATCCATTGTTCGCAAATAATTGAAAAAAAAAACTACAATTTGAATAACAAATCCAAAATGGAGTATCAAGTGAAAGAACACGACGCGGACACTAGTTCATGCGAGAAAGACATTTACAACCTTCAAATCTTTACTGTTTACTGTTTACATTAGTTAACGGTCTTACTAATTAACTTTATCTATTTGTCCTTTTCTTAACCACAATAGCTCAGAAAAAGTTAATTTTGTATTTAATTTTTTTTTAATTTTTGTATTTTTTTTTTTTTAATTCACTCAGTTTGTTTATTTTTTGTTAATTATATTTAGTATTCTTTTTAAGGAAAAAAAAATAAGTTTTTTAAGAAAATGAACTGGGCTTTAATAATAAGTGAAAAAAATTAATACTCATTAACGTGTTTTTTGAATAAAATGATATCAAAGTGAAAAAACTACTTAAAAAACGAACAAAATTGGGTTTGATGCAAAATTGCGGAGAAACGGTTGTCCGCAGAAAAAAAAGTCTTTGGACAAACTAAAACTGTAATAAATTCTTGATTGGTTATAAAAAAAATTTTACGAATCGGACGTAGTTTGGTAAAGATAAAGCCAGTTAAGGGAAAAACCATAAAAAACGTTATAACTCGAAAACGGGACGAAAACGAGAAAATGACCTCTTAAGTTTTTCGACTTAAAATGACCTCAGAAATCCACGGTTTTCGTTTGGGGCGGTGACTGTGGGACACCCTGTATATATCTTTCATTAAAATATAAAATAAAATTAATCCTTTGACAGATCTCTGATATATTCAATTTTAAGCTCAATAATTCTTGCCTCAAACTTTTTTCCAAATTCAAACTTATTTTTCTTGAAAATATGTGGTGAGTAGTGTTTTATGATGTTATTAAAATGAACTAATAGTACTTTAAAAAATGTGTACCTTAATATTTTATTCAAACATTTTTTATGGCGCAATAAGTAGAGACAGGGCATAAATTAAAAAAAGTTAATTTTTTTGTGGGTTTTTTCCACGAATACGAGTTTTTGTCTTTAAAAAAAATAACAAACAATTAGTAGAAATTTTATTGCTTTTTATGATCGTGAAGGGATTTTGAAGAGTGTTGCATAATTTTTTATAACCCTTTCAGAATTAGTATGGTCTTAAAAAAATGATTAATTGATATTGTATAAAAAACAAAACCAAAAAAAATCGAAATGAATTTAAAAAATTTGCGTGACGCGACGAGTGTGTTATTAACCAAACCAAACTATCCAAGTTCCAATATGGAGTAATAAGAAGAGCAACAAAAGAAATTGGATATAATGTTTTCCCAAACTTCAAGGATATTGTTGAGGCCAAAAAATCTTGTTATCCGGAGAACATAGAAGTAAATGAGACATCTGCTAGATTAAGGCTGATTAAGATTAAGATTAACCCCCCTATTACGGTTTGCGAATTAAACGTTCGAGGTGTGATTTTTTCATTAGCGAACTACACATTCGACATACTACGGTTGGCGAACTTTACAATTCGAGTTCGAAATTTGATGGTTTATTAAAAATATCAAATATATGACATTCAAGTCGAATCAAAAGTTCTCGATTCGCCAACCGTAATACTAATTTCTCACATGTTTATTTGTTCGACTCGCCAGCCGTAATAAGGGGGTAAGATTTGCTGGATCATACTGCTAATTGAATTTTGAAAACAATTCCTAATGATGAACTGGAACAATTAAAAGACCGAACTTTGGAACTTCACACAGAGTGGGGTTGTGATTGTTCATCTGGGCAGAGCGAATATATGCAGACATTTTCTACTGGCAACCAAGAAGCATCGGATTCTCATCTTTTTATGACATTGATTGTTCCTTCTAAATGACGTCAACTACTGGAGGAGAAAACACGCTAAACCTTCAGAGATGAATGACTTATGAATTAAGAAGCTCTTGTTCTAGGCATGTCATCACTCTGCATGCACGGACTCGTTTAAAGGAGTACATATTGCACCTGGGATATAACTTAAGCTTTAAAGCGTGGAGAACTAATGAGACTACTCATGCTATCAAGGAAGAGGAAAAAAAAACGAATTCAAGCGGAATTCATAACAAAGGTTGGAATAAAAGTTGACGTTGTAAAGCAAGGAACTGGAGCAACGAATGATGGCAATACTTTATGAAGATTTTTCGGAAATCTAAATGTTGCTCCAGATATCACAAAAAGAGACATTAGATTGATAACCAGACTCGCAGCAATATTGGAAAATAATATAAAATATACCCAAAAAGAGACTTATTGTGAAGACACCATTGGTATCACCTGCTCGCAACTATTCACAAAATTTTACTACACGGAGCAGAAGTAATAGAAAGTGCATCCTTGCCAGTTAGATCACTTTCAGAAGATGCCCAAGATTTTACGGTTTTTTTCCGCTCTCCCATACAAATGGCACTACTGTGCGTCCTTTGCGTGTGAATTCAAGCCATCCTGAATCCCAACAACGAAGAGGACGATTTTATGTCGGAAATCATCATGAGGGACAAGACGCATTTCCACGATTGCGTCAGTAAGCAAAATCTTCGTTTCTGGGGCAGTGAAAATCCACAAGTGATGTACGAAGAGCCATTACATCCACTTATTATTATCTATTAAGTAATACAAAACCAAAATTGGTTGACTCATTTTGAACCACCTTGTAGTTTTTTTTAAGTAAGTGTTTACTCATAACCTTTAGGTACCACTTAAACAAACAAAATAGTTAAGGCGATAAATTTCTCCACTAAAATTCGTTGTAGATCCGTCATTTAACAATAAAACTAAAACAATCTCCCAAAACAGATGAAAGGAATTTGACGATAGCGCGCAAATAACTGTTTCTGCTGTTAAACAAGGAATATTTTAACTCCACCTGTAATTATTTTATACAAAACGTATTCAGTTTAGTTTATTGAACACAAAACAATCATGTTAGCCCAAAGAGCTTTTTTAACATCCCTAATTAAGCTCCATAATTTGCATTAGATTATACATCTACTCGTATGTACGTCTAACAGCTTACAAGAAAAACATAAACAACAATCTGCTCGTAGCAAGACAAAAGAGCTTTTCCCGCTGATCTTTCGCGAAAAGAAAAGCAACTTATTTGCAACTTTTATTCATCAGCTTCTTCCTCTAGCTTTCAGATATTCAGATAGCTTATCTAATGTGATCGTGCCGTAAAAACATTCAATTAGCATCCCCAGAGAACGTTTGTTTTTACGCTCAACAGTCAGTCCGAGTGCCTTCAGTCAGGGTGAAGTTGCCGCCACAAAAAATAAATACAACCGTATCGTTATTGTATGTTAATTTCGGTTAATTTCGGCTTAAGGCTTTAGTACAAGGTTTTAACAATAAAAAATTAAAAAAAAATATTATTTGTATGCTATAATTTGTTCCTAAGTAATTAACGAAATAAATAAAGGAATTACTGCAGTTGTATTAAAAAAAAAAATCAAAATCAAAACCAAAATCAATTGAATCAAGTTCTTGGCTTTGCGGTTTTTTCTTCATTTTTCTTTTGTTTTATTCACTGAGAATAAATCGGTGTTTCAAATAAATAATATTATTCAGTTTTCAGTGTGACAAATTTTGTGTTCTGCACAACAAAATTTAAAAATAAAACGAATCAACGACGAACGGGCAACGGGCAACGAGCAACTACGTGACAACAGCGGAGGGGAGGAATATATAATTTTATTTTGTGTAGATCAAGATTTTATATAGTGTGACGACGACACTTCAAACTATATAAACCAAAAAGAGGATTAGATAACCAAAGGAGGAGGATAATAATTTATGGGTGAGTGAGTTTGTTTTTCTTTAGAAGGAAACACTACTTAGTCGAATAATTGAATTTGCGTTATTGGTTCCTGGAAATGAGTGTTCTTTCAAACGGACCCTAATATTTTTTTTTTTGAACAAAGAATTTATTATTTGATTTGGTAAAGTGCCAAAGCCCAAGAGACACGAATGCAATCAAGTGAAGCGAAAATCGATAGTAGCATCACAGAGTATTAAACGTGCTTGCAGAAGTTGGAGCTAATTGCAGGTATTAGCTTAAAAGTGCAACCAAATCAATGTTGGTATAATTAATTCAAATTAATTGTAACGGCCTTTAAGACCATACAGACTTTATGCTGTTTATCCCTGTCATTTCACTTTAACTAGTGAAGGCCGATTTTTTGTTATCTTCTGACATTGATTCTTTGACAATAAATATACATACAGTTGGAAACTTGTGGGAGGCCTTGCTACAGTGGGTGTAGTGCTTGGGGGCTAACCTTGAGGTGTGCGTACAAGCCCCACTCTCGGAAGCATTATTTTATCTGCAAATTAATTTAAATGAGTGAATGATTTTAGGGGTTAACATATGCATTGCGAAGAAACCCCTTAACTCGATCCTCTAGATATTACACTCTAAGGTCTAAGGTACTAGATTTTCTTATAATCGTGAATACAAAACTACTGACCGTGACCAGCACTCGCAGAATTTTGAAATTTCAAAATTTCATATAGTATTAAGCGGGGGTTCTATTTAATTATTTTTTTTTTATTTTCACAATAGCTAACGTTTAATTTTATACATAACTTATGAATATTTTAATTTAATTGCCATTTGTGTTTCATATTTATATTCATTGCAAAATAGAATGGATTGTTATTATTTAAATTTACCGAGTTAGAAACGAACAAATAAATAAAAATTATCTATACAATACTGCATATAGTCAATAGTGGACAGTACTCTCAGCTTCTCATATTCGTTTCTAGGTTCACTTCCTTGTTCTTCGAAACTGGATTTAGAACGGCAGTATAGAATAAGCTCATTAAATTGAATGCGTCAAAAATTTAATTCTGTCATTAAAGCGGGACTCATCCGCCATAGCGCTATCCATATGATCAACCCATGTATTGAGGAAAAAAAAAACAACTTTTTCAGTTATCGGTATACCCATCAGTTTACCCTTGAGCCCAACTTTGGACGTACTGTTATACTGTTCAGAGTTTCTTTCCAGATATACGAATGTTGAATACTTTACCCAGCTCAATATTTCACTCCCACTACGATATACAGGCATTTGAAACCAATGTGCATCGGTATCGCCTTTTAAATCCTTTCCAACTTTAGTAAATGCTCGCACTGTGCTCAACCATTTTAAGGATAGTCATATTTTGATTAATATATAAGTTTACCTTTAGCGCGCCCAAAATATAAAAAAAAATCATATCATAAGTTTCAACCAACCAAGACGTTGCAATGTCTTTGTCTTAACCCAAAATAAAATCTTTTCCTTCAAATCTTTTTATTTCTTCTGTCAAAAACAGCTCTGTACGTATTATTCTTTTTTAACTCTCAGTAGAGCACTAATCTAAAGGAATGGAGTAATCTCTGAATATGAGGCTCTCTGATTTAATAATGACAGACGTTTAAGCACGAATTGTCATATGATTTATGTATATATTATTACCTACATATTATATGTATATACAAATCATTTTACCATCTGCACCATTGTAAATACCCTCATTCGTCATTTTAATTATAATTGTTTCGATATGTCAAAAGTGACGTATTTAGCATTCTAATCCTTCTGCTTTGTTGTATTTTGAGCTGTCTGAACTCTGAACGTGTTCAAAACGAAAAAAAAGGAACACAAATCCGATGTCCTGCACGCTCCGAACTAAAAAAGAAACACAGGACCTTTAAAAGAAAAAAGCCTCACATAAATCCATTGAAATGATTTCTTCTTTATTTCTATATTCTTGTTCCTTCGTTGGTTTTTTAATTTATCAGCCAAAAGTAAATTATGATAAATGGTATAGCCCCTAGAAGCTAAAACGAAGATCATTTCTCTTTTTCTTATAATAGAGCAAGTGCTTCCGCTTTCCATTTCAGAACAAAAACCATCTTCTTGATGACTAATGGAAAACTACATAAGCCAAAAGTTTTACAAATCGAACTAACCTTTTAATATTATCAGCTCGAACGTGTTCTAAAATCAAATTTTTGAAACAAAGTCTGTTCGTTAACTTGCAAAAAGTTTTTGTATATAAACTAACTGAAATATGTCGAAATTTTTAGTTTTGGACAAGCAAACGAACAGAAACTTTCTATTCCTATAAAACAACACTTGAATGTGCTGTCAAAATTAAAATTCTTGTTAATCATTTTGATTCTTGAAAATACTACATACATAGTTTTAATTAATCTTATGTCATTTTCATGTCAAAACGGAAACAGTGTTTTTGGCTAAACACTCACTAAAACTTGTAAAGCGTTCACACGTTATTACTCATACGTTTTTATTTGACATTTCAATTGTTTGACACAAGCTTTAACTTCAATTTAAAGATCAATTGATCAAAAAAATAAAGTTTCAACATGTCAGTAGCGTTTTCCATTCACTGTATTGACGTGACGCTCATTATTGCACTTCGATAAAGATCATTTGCCCCCTTTAGCTTTGCGACTTTCCAGTCATGAGTCAGCAGGAGGGGGTTTACTTACATTGATTATCGGGGGGATCTCCTCCATAGGAAAAGGTTCGGACCTGGCCAGATTTTATCTAACTTGCCAACAGCAAGCTTATATCTCACACGATCACTGACCGATTAAGAGCATCGTTAAAAATTTTTGGGTTCTGGAGAGTGCTGGTGTTATGCACACGGAGTTTGGGTACCGGAGTGGCACCCTCCATAGAAAAATTTCTTTGGCTTATTGAATTCTTAGCTTCAATTTTCCCCCAGACTCCAATGAATCACTAGATGCCTTCAGAATCCTCGCAGCAGGTCAACCCGAAGGGCGATAGGTATCCCGATACTCCGCTTGCGACTGAGCTAGTTTTGAAATTGGGCTTTCCGCGAAGCTGATCATCGGCACAGGTCGTTTAACACCTTGATCCAGCTTAAAAGGAGTTGAGAGGGGGGGGGGGAGA
Source organism: Philhelius festivus (assembly GCA_963931855.1). Classification (NCBI taxonomy): domain Eukaryota; kingdom Metazoa; phylum Arthropoda; class Insecta; order Diptera; family Syrphidae; genus Philhelius; species Philhelius festivus. Next base: position 76,136,657 of record OZ007556.1, on the reverse strand, counting down.
AATTGAGGAGACGAGGAGCGCCAGACAACGTCACACGGGATTAGTTGAATGAGCGCCGGACATCGTAATCGCCATGCCATCGTGGGCAAGGAAAGAGTGATAGATAACGTTATCGCCATCCTACCAAGAGAGAAAGATTAGGTATGGCTATATGGGGAACGTCGGGAAGCGACATCGCCATACCGCAACGAAGAGGATAATGTTCGTTGAAAATGTCTCCTAAAACTGTCATGGTTCCTCTTGCGATGTGGTTTCATCTTAATAAAACCACAATTATGAAATAAAAATAAAAATTTGAGAATCGCAATAGCTCGTTGAGAATCTGGGCCTTGTAACTTACAACTCATAACCATTATTGTTTACGTTTGTTGGGAGAAATGAAGGAGAGTCCGCCAGGTCGATAAGATATACTCTTGCAGGATTTGTCATTTCTCTGCTAGAGATAGTACCATTAAAATTTTGTTTTTATGTTTGAGTGATTGGAAATAGAATCCAGACGTTTCGCTTGACAATCTACACGTATCACTAACCATTACCCTACGGGGTGAAACGAAAGTAGCAATTCTCTGTTAAATCAATCACAAATCTGATGAAAAACTAAACAAATAAAAAACATATTTTTTTTAGCACTACTTGCTTACTATCTTAATTTTAAAAAAATGTCTTGAATTATAAACATATAGTATTATAAATCGATTTAAGATCAATGAGAATAGAGAGTTTATTCCACTTTTGGACTCAGAGCCTCATATGTATATGATATGAATTTCAAAAATGTATCACTATAATAGTTATAATACTGATGACAAGATAAACAAAAAGCTGTGTAATTACGAAAATTGAAGCAAACAAATAACTTAAATCTAAGGCTAGTATAGGAATAAACCTATTGATTTTCCCACGTTTGATCTATTATGTACATACGTTGGTGAACACGAGCGTTAAACTTAAAAAAAAGTTATATAAATATTTTTAAATAACAATCATTAATTTTATATTCATTGTAATGTGGCAGCTTCAATGAAAAAGCATTGTTTATCATTTCTCAAATGATATCATTTCGAAATTATTTATTCAGCCGAAATTTTGTTTCAAATTTGGCATAGATAATTTTTATGTAATTCTATACACGAACATTTTTTTTAACTCGATAATCTTTCATATAAGAGGTTTTGTTTTTGTTTGACAATGATTATTAACGGTCTTACACCAGAAGAACAGAACACATTTTCATTGAGGTCCGTACTCTTGACGCTTAGCCTAATTTTGAACTTTAGTAACTTTTCGCTAAATATGTTTCTGAAGAAGCTAAATAATTAAGAAATTCACAAAAAGCCGACACTCAATTCCATTTACAAAAGGGATCCTTGTTTCAACAAATTTAACCAGCATTTATTAGCCACATTTATGAACCAACCTTTCATTCAGTTATTACTTTGAAAATATAGACTTAATTGATTTTGATATAAATGATGATGCCGCTTACTTGCTATAGTTCCCATGAAAAGATTAAGTTGTTAAGGAGTCCTGAGTCATTTGGTGTGCTCGTATATGATTGCACGGATCGGATAGCAAAGCCGAGGCGTCACATTCAAAATACCATCACTTCCATAAAAGTTTTTAAGTGCATTTAAGCCAGAGTTGGAACCCGCACCACAAAAAGTTGATCTAAAGCTTTTCATTTGTACCTACACTTTAAATTTTTTCAATTTTTTCAAGGCAAGAGAAAAGACACAAACAAATTTGAAAGTATTTAAGAATTGACATAAAAACTGATTTTGAAGCATTTTCTGCACATTGGACTTATACTACGTTTTCACCAAAGGTAAATCCGGGATTTAAGTGGATTTACCACAAATCTCCCTTAAATCTCGTAGATTCACCATACAAATATAAATCACCTCAAATGAAGATTTAAAATAAATCTCCTTGAAATCTTCTCGCAATCAGATGATTTGCAAAACAAACAAACCTTATTTTGTAGAACGCACCCATGTAAACCCACTTTCTTCATTGACAATCAACATAAAATAGAAATATCTGTTTTTTTCCTGTTTACTATCCAATTGCAATTTTTTTTCTTTTGACAATTGAATGACAAGACAGAGTGAAAACGTCAAGTAAATCTCAGTTTCTTTGGTGAAAACACTTCAAGATTTATTTTAAATCTCTAGCGGATTTACTCTTGGTGAAAACGTACCGATTTATTTTGACGTAAGGCCACCCTGTCGTGTTCAGACACAAAAGTAGTGTGAACACTCCAGACTCACTTTGACGTCTTGAAGTTGTCATAATTGACAATGTTTACAAAATTTAATAATATTTAAAATGAATTTCAACTCAAAACACAAACCAATAATAAATAAATAAACAACGGTGTTGACTGCCGTGTTATATGTCACCAAAACAAATGTCAAAAAAAAAATCCATTAATTTTCAATTTGTTTTACAAATCTTGCCTCACTTTCTCGGCTCTTTCTTACCATGAAGTGCGAATGAGAAAAAACAAAGAGACGTCAAAATAAGTCGGCAGAGTGAGTCCAATATGTCAACACCGTCTAAAGAAATTGATTTTGAGATGATGAATCTCTCAACCTTTATTCAGCCCTATCATGAATTCCATCGTAATCGGAAACTTTTACGAATCCCGAAAAAAGCTATCACCAAATCCGTTCGTAATGACAATTGAGATTTTCCACTAACAAGTTACTAAAACAAGTTACTAAAAGTAGCCATTTTGTGATTTTAACTGAAGTAAAATGTTAAAAGATAGTAAGATGCTAAAGTCGTTTAAAATTATTTGAATCTTCTTTTTTAACTTCGTAACTTATTAAAATGGCTATAGACTTTTACTAAATCGTTGTACTCACAAGCGTGTGTTTCTTATATGTATCTGTAAAATATTGTACTCTAGAAATGAGCAATTATATGAACTCCATATTCTTCCTTTTGTTCATATTAGACATTTCTAATCACGCGTTGAGAACCCATTACTGGCTGAACACAATAGAATGCTGCAACTGGAGCTGCAGCTGCAACTGGAAGAGCTGTCAAAAAGTGTCGTACGTACTTTTTTTTATGTGCCCACAATGAGGCTGTACAGCTTTCATTGTTTTGTTGTCATTTGTTGGGTCAGGTGTTGAATCTTTGGCAAATTGTAAATATTTTAAGTAATTGAAACTATAAAATGGACACTGAAATTGAAGATTTTCGTCCATTATTTTAATTAAAATTTAAACACGAAATCACAATACAACAAAACAACACTTAAAATCACAGACAGATATATAAAATTTGAAATGTCAAAAATGCTGCACGAAAAAGTTAAAAGTTCGCCAACTCTTGCAGCACCGACTGCAGCACCGACTGCAGTTGCGTTGTGTTGTGTTCGTAACATTGAATTTACGTGTATTGAATATTTTGACAGCTATTCCAGTTGCAGCTCCAGTTGCAGCTCCGTCTCCATTGTGTTCAGCCAGTAAACCATTCACTTTTGAAGTCTTGGAACACGTGTATGTATCAGGTCGGAATTGCTGGAAAACTCTTCAATAATTGGATTGATATATAGTCCAGTCAAAGCGTCATTTGACCTTGCGCGCAGAGGCATGGTCTATTTTTTTTTCATGGATCGATAGGTGCTTATGAGAAAAGCTTAAAACCAAATTTGCACCATATGACAACTTTTTTTACCAAAGTTATTGGTAAAAATGTATTTTGTGTCATTTTTTGGTCATTTGCGAATATCTCGGCTCCACTATCTCGCACAAACAAAAATTAAACATGATTTTATTCCTTATAACATTATCTATTATGTTCTAAAAAAAAACATTTGTTTAAACAAATGAAAAAAAAAGTTATAGTAAGTTAAACAAATTTTTTTTTGTTTAAAAATCACTTTTTCGTGATTATTAAGAAAAAAGCTCATTTAACGATGAAATTTTTATTTTTTATTATTAAAGTTCTTGTAATTCCCTACAATTTAAAAAAAAAATCAACACTCTACGATGAACGAAAGCCGAGTAATAAATTATTGAACATGGGTAAGTCAGCGCACCCACGCATTTTATGATTTTATGTTTTAATTAATATCTCAGCCCCAGTTTGTCGCAAAGTGAAAATAAAAAACTGTATTGCTTATAACAATATTTTCTATCAACTTGCATTTAATTTAATATGTTTGAGCAAAAACATAAAAAGTTACCGTTGGTTTCAACGTTTTTTTTCTTGTTTTTAATACCTTTTTTTCATAGTTATTGAGAAAAAAACTGTATTTCACGGTAAATACTTTTCAGTTTTGGATTTTTGTTTTATAGTCCTGCTAATTTTCTTCAAACTAAAAAAAAAATTAGTCCATTACGACTAACGGGAGCCAAGATATTCATGATTTAAAAACTTAGGAAAGCTTACAATTTAGTATTTTAACCTTGTAGCTTGTAATTTTGGTGTCGCCAGCAACAAGATATATTGGTATCCTTCAAACTCCCCACACATACTTACACATATTTGTTGCTTATTGTTGCTGGCGACACCAAAATCACAAGCTACAAGGTTAAAATACTAAATTGTAAGCTTTCCTAAGTTTTTAAATCATCAATATCTTGGCTCCCGTTAGTCGTAATGGACTAATTTTTTTTTTAATTTGAAGAAAATTAGCAGGACTATAAAATAAAAATTCAAAACTGCAAAATATTTGCCGTGAAATACAGTTTTTTTCTCAATAACTATGAAAAAAAGGTATTAAAAACAAGAAAAAAACGTTGAAACCAACGGTAACTTTTTATGTTTTTGCTCAAACATATTAAATTAAATGCAAGTTGATAGAAAATATTGTTATAAGCAATACAGTTTTTTATTTTCACTTTGCGACATACTGGGGCTGAGATATTAATTAAAACATAAAATCATAAAATGCGTGGGTGCGCTGACTTACCCATGTTCAATAATTTATTACTCGGCTTTCGTTCATCGTAGAGTATTGATTTTTTTTTTAAATTGTAGGGAATTACAAGAACTTTAATAATAAAAAATAAAAATTGCATCCTTAAATGAGCTTTTTTCTTAATAATCACGAAAAAGTGATTTTTAAACAACAACAAATTTGTTTAACTTACTATAACTTTTTTTTCATTTGTTTAAACAAATGTTTTTTTTTAGAACATAATAGATAATGTTATAGGAAATAAAATCATGTTTAATTTTTGTTTGTGCGAGATAGTGGAGCCGAGATATTCGCAAATGACCAAAAAATGACACAAAACACATTTTTACCAATAACTTTGGTAAAAAAAGTTGTCATGTGGTGCAAATTTGGTTTTAAGCTTTTCTCATAAGCACCTATCGATCCATGAAAAAAAAATTGACCATGCCTCTGCGTGCAAGGTCAGGCCCTTTTTCATGACGCTTTGACTGGACTAATAGTAAGCTTCGTATTGTTTATGTCAACAGTCGATTAAATTTGACGTTTGTCAGAACCCAACAGAGTTAACAAAAAAAAATATTTTCCAAATACATCATAGAAATTCATTCCATGGACATTTCTAGGTTCAAATTAAAAATATCACCACGCCTTCAAAATCAGTTTACAACTTCAAAACGCTCACAAATTTGTTACCTTCATATAGATAAAACATTTTTAGCAAAAAGATTAAAAATAATAACAATTCTTAGGACGTATATCTGTTTTCTAATGCACTTGATCATATTTTAACCTTCGCAAACGTTATGCATACGTAAATCCCATTTTCGTAAAAACAAAAAATTATTTTCTTCTAAAAATAATAACAAATCACTGTGCATATTTATTTTCTTAAAAATTATGTTTAACAACAATACAAGCCTAAATAAATCATGACCATCGGATAAAATGTAAATTCAAGAAAGAAGCGCACATGGGCACATGACAATTTTGCTCGCAGCGTTCACTCCTGTACGTTTGAAAAAAGATGATCATTTAAATATGTACCTAACTCGTATAGGTATATACATATGTATGTACTGTACATACGTTTAATAACGCACGTAGTATTGGTATTTTTGGCAAGGATTACTCATAATGTTGTGTCATTATTTTCCTGGTAAACATACAGGGTGTTACCAATATCAGTTTGACATTATAGCTGATTCATATTTTTACATGTATTGACAGTCAATCAAGTGATTAAAAGCTTAGGGAAGAAAATTTGTATACGTCGTACTCATTTAGTAAAATGCTAAAGTGATTTTATTAAGTTACCTAATTTAAAAAAAAAACATATTTTGCTAATTTTAAACGAATTTAACATTTTACTAAAATTAAGTTCACAAAATGGCTATTTTAACTTTCAATAACTTGCTAAATCCATAAGACATCTGTCATTTTCCTCGAAACAAAATGAGTTAAATTGTTTTTTTTATGACTCGTGAGCTAATTGTTTTTAAAAGTAAATACAAAATAAAAAAAAAACATTTCGAAAAGGTTGACACGAATAAAGAAATGACAAAGTAAATTGTAGATTGTCACTTTCACTGTCTGACATTTCAAATTATTAGGTCCGTTCCCCAGATTTAGTTTTGTTTGTTTTTTTTTTTACGAATTGTCATTGCTTGGACGTGTTCAGGTGCACCGCTTTTAATGGAAGGGAATTAGGATTTTACTAGTAAGTAATAGGTACTACGTTTTCACCAAGAGTAAATCTGCTAGAGATTTGAAATAAATCTTGTAGTGTTTTCACAAAAGAAACTGAGATTTATTTGACGTTTTTACTCTGTCTTGTCATTCAATTGTCAATTTGGACAAGAGAAAAAAAAATTGCAATTGGATATTATACTGCTTTTACACGAAAGCGATTTTTAATCTTAGTTTCTCTTTTGGAGTCATCTTCCGCCTTATGTAACCCCAGCACCACATACGTCTCTCTCCTACGGGCTTAAAAATCGCAAGGTAATATTGCTTCGTTTAAAAGCCGTCTTAAACAAGAAAAAAACAGATATTTCTATTTAGTGTTGATTGTCAATGAAGAAAGTGGGTTTACATACATAGGTGCGTTCTACAAAATAAGGTTTTTTTGTTTTGCAAATCTTCTGATTGCGAGAAGATTTCAAGGAGATTTATTTTAAATCTTCATTTGAGGTATTTGTATGGTAAATCTACGAGATTTAAAGGAGATTTATGGTAAATCCACTTAAATCCCGGATTTACCTTTGGTGAAAACGTAGTTTAAAACGAAAAAAAAGGATTAGATAGTAAATTACTAAATTTTAAGCAAATCGCTAACTACTAACCTGCTAACCATTTAACAATAGGTGGTTTAAAATTTGCTTGAATGCTGCTGCTCCAAAAGCCTATGTCATCAAAATTCTATTGCAGTGTGACTTCGACTTCAGCGACATTACGGACATTCAGGGTGGCACAAAAAATATACATTATAAAAACTTGAAAACTGCTGCTGTAGCTGTTCTAGTTTTTAATGGGTTAAGTGTAGTCTTCATCTTTAATAAATAGTGTAGTTTTTACGAATTTGTGTCTAGCTTTTAGATAGTTATAAAACTATAAATGTTAAAAAAAAAGATAAATGCAACACAAATACTGGGTCTTAAAGCTACTTTAGTCCTTCTAGAATTGTAGTTACTTAGTTAAGGTGGCGCTACAGTCCGGGTGAACCAGAGTATCAAATAACAAGCTTCTACAGCTGGCTCGGTCCCTCTCCCACTTGCTTGGAACATTCGCTCTATATGACCTAGCCTTCCAAGTCGTTGGACTTAAACTCATTTGACTATGTCCTTTTATGCAAACGGGACCAAATAACACATGGAGAATATTCCTCTCGAGACATCCTTAAGCATTTACACCCACTTTCGACAAGGTTTGTGTCTTTGCACCATACACAAGAACCAGGATGATGAGAGTTTTATAGTGAGATATTTTAGTTACTCAAGAAAGGACTTTGCTACTCAATCGCCTTCTTGGTCAAAAGAAGCAGCAATGGGCAACAGTTATTCTCCGTTTGATTTCAGACTTGGTGTTATTGTCCGAATTAATAGCGGCAACTAGGTGGACAAAGTTCTAAATTACCTCAAAATTATAGCTGTCTATGCTGACGTTCTATTCGAGACGTTGTTTGGTGTTGTGCGTCCTTTCTTGATGACAGCATATATGTACGTAGTCTTGCCTTATTGACCGATAAGCCTATCTTTTTTGCTTCCGTCTCAATTCTCATAAAACGCACCACCGACATCACGCTTTGTTCTTCCAGTTATGTATGTCAATGTCGTCGGCGTATCCGAGTAATTAGGTGGACTTTTGAAACATTGTGCCTCTAGTGTTAACGCGTGAGTTTTGTACTATTCTTTCAAGAACGATGTTGACACAGGGGCAAGGGGCATGACAGGGCATCGCCTTGCCTAACACCTTTTTTGACATCACATGCATCGGTGAGATCTTTTCTGACCTTGGTGGAGCAATGTGCGTTCTCCATCCTCCTCCTGCACAAACGGACAAGTTTGTCAGGGATGCTAAAGTTAGGCATTCCTCTATGTAGTTTGTTCATATAGATGCTATATCAAACGCGGCTTTGAAATTGATGAAAAGGTGGTAAGTGTCGCAGTAATTTGAATATATCGTCGATAGTGGACTTTCCTGGTCTAAAGCAGCACTGAAATGAACATATCAGGTTGTTGACGAAAGTCTTCAGACGTTCACATAATACGGCTGAAAGAATCTTATATGCGATGTTGACTTATGCCCCTGTAGCTGTCGCAGTTCAAAGGGCCACCTTTATAGAGTTTCGGGTGGACTATGAATTCTTCCTACCTTATTTTGCAGACGAGTGAGTTGGTGCAGGTTATTTTAGGTTAGGTTAGAGTGGCTGCTGACCGGAAAAGGTCAACACACTTAGACCAATATTTGGTCCGTTGTGATAGCACAAGGATTTTAAAAATCGCCCTTACTCGTTAAACCATTTTGAGCTAATAATGAAGCGTTTGAGAGAGTGAATGTCGGAATTATTTAGATCACTAGGGTCGTTATAGTAGTAGTCTCCCAAGTTGAGTCTACGTCTTTGTGCTAGGGCAGGGCAAGAACATAGAAGGTGAGGAACTGACTCCTCTTCTTCTCCATCCATGCAGCTTCTGCAAAAATCATTTGCAGAAACTGCAAGACGAAAAGCATGTGTTCCTATTAGGCAGTGTCCAATAAGGACACCTATAACGGAGCTATAGAAATTAGTTGTTTTGAGCGTTTGGCATCAAATAATGGCCAAATCAGTTTAATAGACCAGCAAGTTGGGGTGCTGGTCCATCTGTGGTTAGCTTTCTTCATGGTACTCGTATCATGCTTTAGCATAAGTTTACAAGTAGCTAGGGGTATACCGATGTTAGATTTGCTATTAAACAAAGGTAAGATTGTTTCGTTTTTTGCAAGTTCGTCAGCTTTACAATTTCCTGGAATGTCTCTATGCCCCGGCACCCATGTAAGGTGAATGTTAAACTGTTTTGACATCTCCACCAGAGATGATCGGCAATTTTGGGCTGTTTGTGAGTTAATGGAGACAGAGTCCAGTGACTTTAAGGCAGCTTGACTGTCTGAGAAGATACGTATATCAGTAGTCGATATAACGTTTTCTTTTAGCCAAGAGAGGACTTCTTTTATTGCTAAAAGCTCTGCCTGGAATACGCTACAGTGATTGGGAAGACGAAAAGATAGACAAAGATTTAATCTTTCGGAGTATACGCCTCCACAGACCCCGTCATCGGTTTTAGATCCATCTGTATAGAAATGAATTGCTTCGTCTATCAAAAACGACTCAATTTCCCAAGAAGACCTGATGGAAGGGATGAACACTTGAAAGTTTTTATTAAATTTTGGATGAGGGGTGGTGTAATCGACGTTCATAGGTAGTGTACTGAACGAGTTCAGTATAGTAGAGTGGCCAATATCATTATTGATCCACTGCGAGAAGGCTTTAAGTCGAATGGCTGTGTTAGCGGCCGATTGTTTGCTAAAAATATCTAGCGGTATGAGATGAAAAAGAACATCAAGTGCAGCAGAAGGAGTTGAGCGGAGAGCTCCACCCATGATTAAACAGGCTGTTCGTTGGACTTTGCTAAGCTTATCGCGGTTTGTTGCTGTTTCCAGCGCAGTCCACCATACTGTCACTCCATATGTAAGTATCGGTCTAATGACTGAGATGTATAGCCAGTGTGTTATATGAGTTTGTTACCTACGGATTTTTTGCAAGAGAAAAGAGCTATGTTGGCTTTGTTGACTCTCTCTTGGATATTGGGCTTCCAGCTTAATTTCTTGTCCAAAATAAGACCCAGATATTTTGCTTTGTCTGAGAATTTAAGCGGTATACCTTTGATGAACGGAGGGTCTATGTGTGGGATTTTATATTTCCTGGTAAATAGGACAAGTTCAGTTTTGTGGGGGTTGACACCGAGAACACATTGATCTGCCCAGGTAATATGCTTGTTTAGAGCATTTTGTAGGAGTTCCTTCAGAGTGTTAGGATGCTTACCAGATATCGCTATAGCAACATCATCCGCATAAGCAATCACCCTGTGCCCCTCCCTTTCAAGAATCATTAGTAGTTTATTTACGATGAGTTGGTGCAACTTCCAACAAAGTCATACCCTGCCGCTTTGAACATTTCGGCAGCGAGGCCTTCAACTCTAGGGGACATGTTGGACTTGAGATTCAATATAATATAGCTATCTTTACTTCGTCCAGGTCGGGTGAGCGGTATTGTTGGTTTGCCTAATTTGAATGGTATTATTCTATATAGTAACGGAATGCTTTCTTCATCGCCGCGCCGTTATAAAGTTTGGAAAAATCGTATTTCTATATTCTCAGCATGGGCTAAGGTTCTACTACGAGGTTCTCTTGATTGTCCATGCAGGCTTCGGCTGAGAGATTGAAATATTACATCCTCATTTCTGCTATGGGATCCTTCTATTTCCTCCCTATAGTATTTTATTAGAAGACTGATAAGTAACGTTATACTATTTTCTGCCAAATGAATTTTGTATTAAGTCCTAAGAAAAGTTTTTTAAATTTTGTTTTCGTTAAAACAAACTCGGGTTATGACTACAGTCAAAGAAATGCTTTTTGTGTGTGACCTTTGTAAAATGACACAAATGCAAAAACGATCTTGGCAATGACTTTTTATATACATAAATGTTGTTAACATTTTATAATGAAGATTTTTTTTGCATCTAAACATGTTGGATTGGATTTTTGCTGCAGCCATTGGGATATTATTTCGGATGAAAAAATACATTTATATTAATAAGTTAACTGTTTTGGTATGTTGGTTTCGAGTGTGATTGGCATTAAACAAAAAATTGGTGCCAATTAGCTTATTCAATTGGATTTTGTGTGTCATCGTTTTCTTAATTAGGAAATGAATGCAAAATAATCAACCATATTCAAGCCACTCACTACGAGTATGTGGTTGAAAAAAAAATCATTTCACGTTATAAGAAAATCGTAAGTAAGAATCGTAATCGTGGCGCCTATTGTTAGGAATATCGATGTCATTACCCAGAGTAAATACAATTTACATAAATTGTGAAGAGCAGGTACAGATCCAGAAAGTAGAGGGCAGTTGAAATCATGTTTATTTCACTTCGACTGTAATTATCACAATGCACATCAGTATATTATGATAATTACTGGTGGTTTGGATTAAACATAGGTTATCCGTCAAAATTAAATATAAAGTAAGAAAAATAATTTGTTTTTTTTTTCTTTAATTGTTTTTGACAAAATGTAGGTATTATTTTTTCGTAAATTCGTAAATTCGAATCCTACCTTAAAATTTCGAAATATTAAGAGAATACATACTAATCTTCTCTGTTAATTTTAAGAATTAAATATTTTAAACAGCTTCCCCAAATACGGGGACTTTCAAATGTTTCAGCGGTTCAATTCGATGATTAATTGATTCCATATTTTTACCAACACCACCTAGAACTGTTAATACGAATGCGGTCAAAACTAGCGTTTTTAATATTCTCTATAAAGAAAAACACGCGTTTTTTTTTACTTACGACATATACGTACTTTTTCGTGTTCAAATAAAAACATGGATTTTCTTATTCAATTCTCTGAATTTCAACTTTTATTTATTATGATGATAATATTTAAAATATTTCTTGGAAAATAAATTAGTATTTTTCAAATGTTCATAGGAAGATATGGTTTCAAAAAAAAAAAGAATTTCTATTTGAACCTCCGATTTGGCTGACCCAACTAATTAGAAAATTAGAAAAATATCAAAAAAAAAAAATTCGGCTGGGTTTTGCAATGTCAAATGGTTAATATTTTGTCGGAAATCCTCACTGCTTACTGCTTCAAAGCTGCTGCTCACTGTTTTTGAATTCACTCGATCTTGGTCTTCGCATCTTTTAACTGGAATCGTTTACCAGGCTACTTTCACTCTTTCTAATAAAGTATTTAAATTTGGAATGTTTTGCGTGCTTATGGCATTTTTGACTTCATCCCATAGATTCTCGATAGGATTTTGCTTTAGCGATGGCCAGTCAAGTACTCGCATAGCATTTCGAAAAAAAAATATTTTGTGAGCTTCGCAGTATATATTAGGGTGTGTCAAAGTGCTCAACTATGGTATTTTCAAATGTAATAGCTTTTTAAAGTTGCATTGCCTATCAAAATTAAATTCTGCGTTTACAATTTTCATTTTAATTAATATCTTTAGCTCCCTCAAAAATAGGATGAAATCCAAAAAAAATTGATTTTTCGAGATTTTTGAAATAGGTGTTGTTTTAAATTGCACCGTGTGGATATAAAAAAATTATATAAAATATTTTTAGGCTTTCAAGTCAAATATAACTGCAAGGAAACACTTTTAAGCTTATATTTGTTTAAATTGAACACTTGATAAAGAAGCTATGAAATAATAAAAGAAGGAAGAAAAATCATTTTTTTATGTAAGATCGTTTTTTTGTTTTTACAAAAAAAAAATTCTTAAAAATCAACGGAACCACCTACAATATCGTGGTATATCTTTTTGTAAAGACAAAAATTCTTTCTGTATTTTGTTAAGTTTTTTTTTTTAGTATACGTAAAAAAAAAAATGTACTGTAAATTAAATTTTTTTTTCAACTTCAACCCATTTGAGCGAGCCAAAGACAAACGATATCTTATTTTTTTTACATGTTCTTAAACCTCAGACCCTAATACAACTTTTGAGCACTATTACATTTAAAAATAAGAGTACTTTTTTGCGGCCATACAAAAGTGACACACCCTAGTATATATGCTTCGGATCATTGTGTTCTTAAAAAGATCAAATAACAGGTATATTTTCATCAGACTACGGGAGCATTATTTTCTCTAGTATTTCAATGTATTTTTCTTTGTTCAAAATTCCGTCAATACAATTAATGGATCCCACGTCAATACAAGAAATACATCCCCAAACGGATATTGATCCACCACCATTTTTAACTACTATGGTGAAATGTACGAGTACATTGGATCAAGTTCCTTACATTTAGGGCGTGTGACATACTCTCTGCTATCGGGATTAATGCGATTTATCTTCGTGTCATCGCTCCACAGCACAAATTTCCAATGATTCACTGTCCAATCGGCATGTCTGGATGCGTCTATGTCTTTGCAATTTGTGGCCATTGGGTTTCATTTTCATTTCATTTCATTTTTTTATATTTACGGAAATTGGAAATGGCATTGAAGACCATTTTTTTGGAACAGTTAGGGGCCAGTTATAGCTCATCAGAAAAGTCCATCAGAAAAATTGCAACAATCGAAATCTGAAACATTTTTCTGATGGCCGGTTATAGCTACCAATAATTTTACGTCAGAAAACAAACAAGTTTTTCCTGTCATATCATCAAAAAAAATTTTTCTCATCAGAAAAAATTTTTCTGATGCATTCGGAACAGAAAAAAATCGGAACACAAAAGAAAAACGAAATGGAATATATTTTGAGTTTTGGCAATCAGCTGTTCAGAAAAATTAAATTCCATCAGAAAAAATATTTAAATCCATTTTCTGAGTAAATTTAGCAACAAAATGTTGTAATTATTTTTGTAAAAATTAGTCCAAGCAAGTATTCGTCTAATTGCATTCAAATTTTACTCAAAATCGAGTTGTAATATGGTCAAATTTGGAAGACAAAATTTTTTCTGATGGACTTTTCTGATGAGCTATAACTGGCCCCTTAAGGTGGGTTGCAATATTTCGATATAATAATTCAGTGTTATTAAGCGTAACATTAACGCTTCGGATTTTTGGCTCACAACTCCTACCTTTGCTATTTGAAAACTGCCTGACCAACAGTTTTTTGTTAGAAATGGATATTTTTCACGATAATCAGTTAAATATTCACCTCTTAATTCACAATACTACCGAAAATTACGATTATTTTTACTCTTACAGCCAAGTCCTCCATTTCACTTTCACTCGAAATAGAATTGAAATCGATACAAAATGAAATTTGGTGCTCTACAATTTACTTTTATCGATATTGATTTCGGTTTTTTCGAAGTGAAATTGATTCGAATTTTCGCGTTCCAGATTTCGATTTTCAGGTGATTTAAATTCGATCAGATCTAGTTGTATGAACTTACGTTATGAACCCGAAGTCAAACAAGTTGTATGAGAGGTATTAACGTATTTTTTTTTATTTTATATATGCTATTATATACAGAATATGACATCATTCAAATACCAGCCTCCGCCTCGTGCCGTGGCATGTAACCGAATGGTCCAATTTTCAATGACCTCTACGAGGGATAACCTCACCCTCAAATCGTTCATGCAGAATGTCAATTGTGACGTCCTCTGTGTGGCAAGTAGTGGCTTCCTCCTGGAAGCTGGAACCGCATGTGGTCTATGTAGGTCCATATGGTTTAATTTGGGCCATAAGAAATTGGTTATCATCAGTACAGAGTACAGAAGTTTTAATCGAAGTCGGTAAAACCGTTAATGGGAAATTTCAAAAATGGTCCTATGAAATGTATCGTTTGTACCATGCCTATTCTTATAGCTGTTTTTGATATAAATTAAATTTTTCATGACAGGAACCAATAAGTTTGGAGCTAGCAAAAATTTCAATTTCATAATTGAAATATATGTAAGTCTTATGATTCTTATCGTTTTATTTTCAAAAAATATCTATATGAATAATTGGCGATAATAGCCGTTTTTTATTACCGCCAATTTTATCTATATAGATTGTCTGTTGAAAACAAAACGATATGGATGAGACTGACGGCTGTCTTATATGCCCATATCTTTGATCCTTATGTAATGTTATCACACAAAATTAATTTTTTCAAAAAAAAAAAAAAAAATAAAAGAAGCTAAAGCTAACTAATCAAAACTTTAAATAGTAGCTTGAGTTATTCTATCTAAAAGGCCAGTTATAGCTATCATTGGAATGCATCATAGAAATTTTTCATTTCCATTTTTACCACGATTAAACAAATTTTACCAAAATGAAGCCAATGAAGTAGAATTTTCTTACTCTATACAATACAAAATTCTGCTTTAAACTTTCGTTTAAATCCACTTTTATTATTTTACTGATAGAAATCAATTTTAATCAACAGCTAAGCTAATTTTCGTTTCTTTAACTTGAAACACAATACCTAGAATTGGTTGGTATCAGTCACTGGCAGGATTTTTTACTGAAGCCAATTTTTCAATGATTGCTATTGTGCCCCCAAGCTAAATTCTTACACCCCCATTCAAACTGTCAAAAAGACGAAACGAACGAAAAAAAGAATCGTGAAATCAGGCTTCAAGAGTAAAACTGAAGTATCATATTTACGTGCATCATTAGGGCCGTTAACATTTTCAAATATATTTGACAAGTACGGCATGATGGGCTTGATTTTGATAATGTAAATGCTCCATCCAATGGCTTGTCAAGCACACCTGCTGGATGGATTTAAAAATGTTTTGATACTTTGGCTGTATTACAAGCATATTTGAGAATATGAACGCATATTTCTCCAGCCTGAAGGAATTTCATATACATATGTATATCAAAATTAGTTTTATTAGTAATAGTGATATAATTCAGGTGGATTTTATTAGATCAGTACACCTATGTTTTCTGCAGACTTGGAATATAAAAATCAACTGAATTTCCTCATCTTAAATTAGACCAAAAACATAAATGTTAAAAAAGAACCAGGTTCTTCTATACAAAACCTGAGATCTAAAAGTATGCCAAGTTCTTACTTCATGAAGGTTTAATACCGAATATTAAAAGTAGAATAATATTGAAACAGCTACAATGTAATAGAGAAATGTTATTATTTAATGATTACTGACTGACTAAAATTTGATAAGTTCACTGGTCAAGTTTTTAAAACCTTTCGAATTGGGCATAAAAAAAGCTTGAAAAGTAAGCCCATCAATTTTTAGTCAGTAATCATTAAATAATAAAATTTCTCTATTACATTGTAGCTGTTTCAACTATATCGCTCTACCAAACTTCATCATTATACAGCAATCGGAAATGCTCCATTAAAATTAAACATTTTCTCTCGCCCCCTGAATGGAAAACCACAATTTTTATTTTTGGTCCTTTATATGCAATTTGAGCCCTACCGTTCCACCAAATTTCATTGTACTACTGCAATCGGAAGTGTGCCATACATAATTTACATCAGTTCTGAGGAAGTGGGCGGATACCACGCCCCTGAATGGAAAACTTCAAATTTTATATCTTTTTCTTTGTATGCAATTTAAGCCCTACCACTTTACCAAATTTCATCATTTTACAGCAGTCGGAAGTGCTCCATTCAACCAACACCAATTCGGAGAAAGTGGGCGGATACCACGCCCCCTGAATGGAAAACCTCAAATTTTCGATTTTTACTTGCGACTTATAGGTACTATAAGGCAAGTTATGCATTCGTAAAAAAAATCGAACTCGAGATTTTGATCAAAGTTGACATTACGATGATAGCGAAGACTAAAAAAGTGGGTCTCGCAATTCTGTCTGTCTGTCTGTCTGTTCGACTACAGGCTAAACGCCTCGGCCGATTTTCTTTAAACTTGGTAGATATCATTTTTAATTTTTTCCCCCCACACGTTTTTTTCTTTTTTTTTAAGACCAAAAATAACGGTACCCCCCATACGAATTTTTTTCGAAATTTTATAAACATTTTTTTTTCTCAAAAACTGTTCGACAGATTTTAAAAATAAAAATACAGAAAAATATTATTTAATTAAATCTAGGTATTGGTTGAAAATTTTTTTCCGAAAAATGGTTATTGAGGGTACCCCCCATGGAACCATTTTTTTGTTTTTGATCATTTTTTTTGCAAAAGCTCCCCAAAAATGTGAATAGAATTGTGTACTCAAATTTTCAAAAAAAATTTTTTTGGATTTTTAAAAAAAACCAAATTTTTTTTTTTCAAAACTCAATATTTCGAAAACCCCATGCTAGATTTTTTTTAAACTTGATAAATAAAAGTTTCTCAATACAATCTACAAAATGTGAGAAAAAAATTTTTATTTTACCTAAAAATAAAGGTACCTACCATACAAATGCTAAAAAATTAAAAAAAATGGTTTTTAAAAATCGTATTTTTCTCGAAAACGGCACCTAGAATTTTGATAAAATTTTTTTTCTTTCAATTAATTTTTACGATCTTTAATTTAACAAAAAAAAAATTTTAAATTAAGATATTACAGTTTGTACCTACCATAGAACCATTTTTCGAATTTTGAATTTCTCATTATCCACATAACGGATCTTAATGAAAATTTTTATAGAGAACCTTCTAAAAAGTCTAAAACACATTGCATTTCAAAACTTTAAAATAAATACTTTTTGAATTTTTGAAAAAAAAAATCTATTTTTTTCTTTTTTTGAAAATTCGATATCTCAGAAAGGGGTCAATATTTCTTTTCGTAAATTTAATTTTTATTCGAACAATAATAAAAACTTTAAATTGGCGTACCAAAATTTTAAAAAGCTTTTTAAAAGTTTGTATATAAAAGCTTCTTTTAAAGAAACCACTACAAGGACTTATAATTTTTGTTCTTGCATAAATTCATATTTGCATAGCATTCTGTTTTTGTCTCTTACTACTAAATGAATTTTAAAATTAATTTTATCCTTATGAACAGTTTTCTCTAATAACATTCGTTTTTAAAATTGCTAGTTTATTACATAGGAGCAAGTTCGTGTGACCCAGTCGTGCATTTTATTTCCTCTACTTGCATGACAAGACCTACCGTTGTGCAAAGTTACAAGATTCTACGATGTCGGGAAGTGCTCCATAATTTTGGTGATCTGTCAGTCAGTCAGTTACGGTTTTTGTGATTTTTGAGGCCTTATATCTCAGGGACCGCTTACGATAGAAAATTAAAATTTAGTGAGGCGTCTGTGCTTGACTAACTTAGCAAATATTCGGAATTTCAAGTTTCTGACTTCATTGGTACTGAAGATAGGGAGGGGTCAAAAGTCGCCTGAGTTTGTTCATGTAAAAAGGGTGTAGTGCCAGAACTTGGCTGGGCACTACCGTCACCGTGCCCTTTGATACCGAATATTTAAAGTAGAATAATATTGAAACAGCTACAATGTAATAGAGAAATTTTTTTTATTTAATGAATACTGACTAAAATTTGATGGGCTTACTTGGCAAGTTTTTTTTATGCCCAATTCAAAAGGTTTTGAAAACTTGACAAGTGAACCCATCAAATTTTAGTCAGTAATCATTAAATAATAAAATTTTTCTATTACATTATAGCTGTTTCGATATTATTCTACTTTAAATATTCGGTATTAAACCTTGATAAAGTAAGAACTTGTCGTACTTTTAGATCTTAGTACTTTTCACGGCTGACCTGTTACATAAAGGTTTTTGTATAGAAGAACTTGGTGCTTTTCTTAACATTTATGTTTTTTGGTCTGATTAAACAATAACAAACTTTACATTACGTAGTACAGTCCGGTGGTGGTTCGTTCTTTTTCTAACAATATTTAACTTCTTTTGATATCAGTCCAAAGTTTTGTCGAAGTTCCTATAAGAAAAATTCTAGTAAAATTCACAGAAAATGTTTTCAAAATTAAAAAAAAAATGTTGGCAAGTGCATTATTGGGAATGTTCTACCTATAACAAAAATTCAAAACTCGGACGATCGTTGTAAGTAAATAGTATTCTAGGACTTTATTCATTCCATGACTTTCTAAGAACGGATATGTCCATCACAATCAATTGTTTTATTTTCATTGTTAATCTTCTTTATTCAAAGTCACGGATTATTTGCCATTTTTGTCCACAAAGCTGTCAATCAAAGTTTTCAACCAAGTTTGACGCTTATTTTTTGTTAAACATGCAGTAATATTCAACCATACTGAATCAGTCAATTTCTAATTAAAAGATTAACATGTTTGACATATTTTATCAATAATGTAAGTAATTAATAAAATATCAAGGTTTGATTAGACGTGTTAAGCAAACAAAAACAAACACCTTGTACATTTTTATAATAAATCTCAACTAAAGCTATGGGTGATCGAGTTTAGAAAATTTATTGATTTAATTTTTTATTTATAAAAACGGCAACATCAAAGATTGTTCAAAGTCAAATTATTATCTTTCTTGCTCTGTATCTACATTTGTGCAGTGCATCTTAATGTGCCAAAAATATATGTACTAGCCGGGGATACAAAATAATTTAAAATATACAAACTCTTGATGCTGACATGGAATACAAATAAATCGCAAAAATGTGTGCGTATTATGAATAGCTATGTATAACCGTGTGTATGGATTATATCTGTGTTATCTATGAGTTTCACTCGAACGATGGATATTAATTAACATTTTTAGTATAATAATGTTTGTTTTTTTCATAATTCAAATAAATTTTTGGCTTAAACAAAGACAAACGTTGAGTGCATTGATCGCATTGGATGCGTTTCGGTTATTACAGCGACCGGCTTGTGATTGCGACGTTGTTTCTGGGCGCCACGATTGCGTCGCGCCATATCGTGCAGTCAGTTATAAAAATTCCGATGTACGAGTATTCAGCAAATTGATATTTCTTAAAAGCATTTGGGCCAATTTGAAACATTTAACCAGGAACTATAAAACGTACCGATATATATCTCCTTTTGTATCCATTAGGACCATAAAGATACTTGAGCGCTTTTACCTCGCAGAATGTTTAGAACATTGAATTTCGTTTATTTTGCTTTTTGAATTTGTGTACTGGTCAGTTAAGTTAAAATTGCTTGCAGAGTTTTATTGGACTTCCGACAGGGCAACTCATGGTTCCATTTTTATTTGCTAGGAATTTAAATCTTATGTTTAGTCTATACTGATTTGCTTATAAAGAATATTTAGTGGACTTATGACATAAGTGGTGGCTTATTTGGCTTCAATTAAGATTCGATTAGATTTGTCTTGAAATTCAGTTCAGGTAAAATAAAAATACTCATCTTAATCGGTTATTATATGTTCAGGCAAAAAAAATATTCTCTATCTTCATATTAAAAAGGAATAGTTTCGATAGTGTCAAACGTATTGTAATTGATCTTAGGTTCAAGAGGCTTATAGTTGTAATAATTTTATATATAAAAAAATAAAATGAATGAGTTGACAATTAAATCAATAGAACTCAGGAACCACACCAGTTTAACAATACCCAGGGAAAGGGATCAGCTAAACATCAAACTTCAACAATCCATCTTTATGACGACCGAACGAACTGAGTATATTATCAACTACAGGAGACTGGATGTAGACAGATTCCAAAAGGACATTGAAGCCCCCATAAAGCTGCCACCACAAAATAGGAACCTGCAGAACACGGAAATTGACTTAGCCATCAACTGCCTGGAAACGGCTGTTTCTAGTGCACTGAACATCGAAAAGCAGACTCAGACTTTAAGGGACATCTTTGGCACCTTCCCGAGTATATCCAGAATCTCTACACTCATGGACAACAGTTAAGGAAACGTCTTGAAAGGATTCAATATCGCGAACTGAACACAACGAACAGCAACTACCAGATAGTATGGAGCGAACTTAAGTGTGTCAACATTGTTTTACTGAACTCCATCCAATATGATAACAGCGTTCTTCGAAGCTGAATCGAGACGATTAGCTTTATATAGATGCTCAAAAGAGTTCTAGAACCTGGAAAATCATCTGAATGGCAGGCAGTTTTCCATAGCAGCTCACTTTGATAGATTGTTGAATCCTACCCACGAGAAACTGGGAAACTGCGACTCCAGGTTTTTACAGTAAAATTCTTAATACTTCAGTAAGTTATCAAGAAGTGATTTCAGCTATAGCGAAGCTGAAAAATGGAAAATCATCCAAATAAAATGGTATATCCGCTGAATTTTATAAGTATGGCACAGCGGAACTGATCAACAAGCTGACAATTATATATAACAATGTTATGGAAACCGGGCTTATAACACAAGAATTCAAGGAAACGATTATTTTCCCAATTCACAAGGAAGGAAATTGCAACGAGCTGCCCAACTACAGATGTATATCGTTTTTAAATGCTTCCTATAAAAAACGCTCCAATAAATGGATCGATAACAACAAACTTTTAAAGGAGTTTCAGGCTGGTTTTAGAGCGGGATATTCGGTGGTGAACTTCATTTTTACCTTTGAAAGTTTTGGGGAAAAATTCCTTAATAAAGAATAGAAACTTTATAATTTTTTCGTGGATTTTAAATCGGCATTTGATATGATAGATAGAAGTTTGGGAGAGTTATACAGATTGGATGGCGCTCTTTTCGACGCATGTATGGCGCTTTTAATGACGCACAGATGGCGCTTTTTTAACACACATGATTACTAAACTGGTTGCGCATCATAAATCGTGAAAGGACACTGACCTCTAAGACATCAAAATTTCAATACTAGCCGTTTTTTAGTGCATTTTTATCTTCGCTCAAATTTATCAGATGGTGACAATAAAATCCAATTAAATACGACAAGTTTTTATAAATATGCCCGATTTATAATGCGATGAAAACACGAGACGAGAGCGAGACATGATTCACTGTCAACTTTTCGTTGTTATAAAATCGTTCCGCAATTCATACGGCCTGCAGCGTAAATTTAATTTTTATTTTCGCAACTGTTTGGTTGGTAAAATGAAACATGGTAAATATATAGTAAAATGAAACATAAGCCCATATGATTTCAGCAACCAAACAGATGTGAAACTTAAAATTGAATGTTCGCGACTGTTTTTACTTCATTTATTAAGTTCATTAAACGTGACGACGAGAAATAATGCTTTATTGTGTATATCCTTGTATGTTTTCATAGTTTGAAACTGATTTTACAATAATGACGATGTTTCATCACGCTCACATCTCTTTTTTCTTATCGCATTAATTGTGTTCGAGCCAAAGGATCTTATAATTGTAGGCAATGCTAATTTAATTTTGCCACCGAATTTAAAATTCTTCGCATATGGCAATGCTAGTTTATATTTCGCATTTGCTATTTTGTAAATTATTATTGCTTAGTTCTTAAGTTAAATAGTATATAAGTATTCAGTATTGTGTAGAATAAAGTGTTTAATGCTTTAAATAAATAAAACCATACAAAAATGTATTTGTATGTGTTTTTTGTACAAAGGGAAGAAGTTTTCAATCGAGAAATTGTTCGGCCACATACTCGTAATTCATATAAAAATGCTTTGATTGTGTGTTTTTTAATGAAATTATGTTTTTAATTGCTTTGTTGGTTTGTTGTTGGGTTTTTTTTTATTAAAAGAACATTCTCCTGCGGCGATAAAAAGTATTTTTAAAGTGTTTTAAATAACCTCGAACAAAGTTCGAACAATAATTGTAAAAACCATGTCGCTGTCTTTGACGGATAACGTGTCGTTTTGACATGTTACTGACAACTCCATAGAATTTTTTTACCCCCAACGCCGGAAAAGAAGTTTTGCTTCAAAAATTAAAAAACAATCGTAGAAAAGGCAACATTTTCATTTGAAAAGAAATTAAACTCGAGATTTTGATCAAAGTTGAAGTAGAAAACACAAAAAAAGTAGGTCTGGCAATTCGGTCTGTCCGTATGTCTGTGCCTCGACCTAAAGCCTAAACCGCTAAAGGAGAAAGTTATGCAAAATCTTATTTATCTTTTAAAAAACGGCTCTGACCATTTTGATAAAAATAAAATGCACGACTGGGTGGCACTACTTGATCTCATGTAATATACTGAGAATTTTAAAAATGAATGTTATTAGCGAAAACTGTTCATAAGCATAAAATTCATTTTTTAAACTCCTTTTATTAGTGAGGAATGCCAAGTGATTTTTAAATAAATATGAATTTATGCAAGACCAAAAATTATAAGTCGTTATAGCGGTTTCTTAATAAAATAAACTTTTATATACAAAATTTTAAAACATTTTTGAAAAAAAATTCAAACTTTTTAAAAGCTTTTCCATAAAAAATTCATTTAAAACCATTACGTCGGAAGTGAGAAATTCAAAATTCGAAAAAATGGTTCTATGGTAGGTACAGTCAGTAATATCTGAATTTCAATTTTTTTATTGAATTATAGATCGTAAGAAGTAATCAAAAGAAAACAAATTTTATTAAAATTCTAAGAGCAATTTTCGAGAAATATACAATTTTTGAAAACCATTTTTTTGATATTTGTATGGTGGGTACCGTTATTTTTGGATAAAATAAAATTTTCTTTTTAATTTCTTTTAGATTGTATTGAAAAACTTAAAACTTGCTCCTATGTAATAGCCTAGGAATTTAAAAAACGAATGTTATTACAGAAAACTGTTCATAAAGATAAAATTAATTTTTTAAATTCTTTTAGTAGTAAGAGTAAAAAAAAAATGCTATGCAAATATGAATTTATGCAAGAACAAAAATTATAAGTCGTTGTAGTGGTTTTCTAAAAAAAGCTTTTATACAAACTTTTTAAAAGATTCTTAAGAACAAATTTTGGTACGCCAATTTAAAGTTTTTATTATTGTTAGAATAAAAATTAAATTTACAAACAAAAATATTGAGCCGTTTCTGAGATATCGAATTTTCAAAAAAAGAAAAAATTATTTTTTTTTTCAAAAATTCAAAAAAAATATTTATTTTAAAGTTTTGAAATGCAATGTGTTTTAGACTTTTTAGAAGTTTCTCTGTTAAAAATTTCATTAAGATCTGTTATGTGGATAATGAGAAATTCAAAATTCGAAAAAATGGTTCTATGGTAGGTACAAGCTGTAATATCTTAATTTCAAATTTTTTTATTAAATTAAAGATCATAAAAATTAATTGAAAGAACAACAATTTTATCGAAATTCTGGGTGCCGTTTTCGAGACAAATTTGATTTTTGAAAACCAGTTTTTTAATTTTTTTAGCATTTGTATCGTGGGTAGGTACCTTTATTTTTAAGTAAAATAAAATTTTTTTCTCACATCTTGTAGATTATATTAAAAAACTTCTATTTATCAAGTTTTAAAAAAAAAATCTAGCATGGGGTTTTCGAAATATTAACTTTTGAAAAAAAAATTTTGAAGTTTTTTTTTAAATCCAAAAAATTTTTTTTTTTAAATTTTAATACATAATTCTATTTAAATTTTTAGGGAGCCTTAGCAAGAAACAAATGATCAAATTCGGTTTTACCGTTTTTGAGAAAATCAAAAACAAAAAAAATGGTTCCATGGGGGGTACACTCAATAACCACTTTTCGGAAAATTTTTTCAACCATTACCTAGCTCTAACTAAATGAAATTTTTTTGTGTTTTAATTTTTTAAATCCGTCGAACAGTTTTTGAGAAAAAAATTTATAAAATTTCGAAAAAAATTCGTATGACAGGTACCGTTATTTTTTGTCTTAAAAAAAAAAGAAAAAAACGTGTGGGGGGAAAAAATTAAAACCCATATCTACCAAGTTTGAAGAAAATCGGCCGAGCCGTTTAGGCTGTAGACGAACCGACAGACAGACAGATAGATGTGCCAGACCCACTTTTTTAGTCTTAGCTATCATCGTAATGTCAACTTTGATCAAAATCTCGAGTTCGATTTTTTTTACGAATGCATAACTTGCCTTATAGTACTTATAAGTCGCAAGTAAAAATGTATGACAAATGGTACTTGTCGGTCTTAAAAAAATTAAAAAAAACTTATGGGAGAAAATTTTAAAATCTGCATTCGTCAGAACTTAATTTGAGCCATTCTTGCTCAAGAACCTTTTTAGCGTTTTTTTTATGTTGTTGGGTATTGTCGGACTTTACGCTTTAAAATTTCCGATAGATGCTCAATTGGGTTCTGATCTGGGGACTGGGCAGGCCATGGAAGCAGGTCAATGGCATTTTCAGCAAACCACTTCACTGAGAGGGCGGACTTGTGACAGGGTGCATTGTGCTGCTGGAACAACACGCCCCGCATATTTGTATCACCAAAAATATGCTGAAAAGATGCCATCAGCGTGTTTTCCATCAAATTATTAATGTATTTTTTGAGTCCATGCGACCCTCACAAATGACCATTTTGCCCACGCCGTCCGCAGCCATGCAACCCCAGATCATAATGCTTTCTCCTCCGTCTTTAACGGTTGAAACTACACATTCTGGGTTGTATTCCTCACCAACTCGCCGCCTCAGAAAGGTTACACCAGGGTTTCCAAACACCTGCAAAAATAAAAAAAAATAACCTTTTTCAAAAGCTCAAAATAACTAAGTGGATGGCAATTTAAAACAATTTTTAAAGTTTCCGAGTTCGGGGCTTCATTATAATGCTTACTTAAAGTTTGATTCATCTGACCACAAAACGTTACTCCAATCTTCTTCAGTAAGGTTTTGGTATTTTTTTGCCGATTCTAGCCGCAACTTTCTGCTTTTTTCTGAGAGCCGTGGCTTTTTCCTCGCCTTGCAACCTTTAAATCCAACTTCTCCGAGTCTCCTTCTAACGGTTCTAGCCGAAATCTGTTTCCCACAATGTTGTGTTATGTCAGCAACTAGCTCATTTGATGTTTTTTTACGTTTTTTTTTTTTTATAGAGGTTCGTATTAAAAACCGATCTCCTCTTACTTTTTTCCTGCAGGATTTTGTACGATTTAGATGGGATCCAGTCTTCCGAAACCGATCTTAGGCATTTTGCACGGCACAACGCGAACAATTCATTCTCCAAGAGAATAGAGCGTAAAATATAGGGTTCCTAATACTTTTTGCCAAGGCTGTATGTATGTTCCGTTTCTGAATATCTTGTCAAAGAAAGTCGGAGAGTCATCTTGTAACTTAACGTTACACTCTTATTTCCAACGACCGTACGTGTATACATTAGACTGGGCCAAAAAAATTGACTATTTTTTTTTTGAAAGATATATCGAGAATATCATTCAGAATGACAAAAAAAATTTTCGTAAAAGTTTGAGCCCTTAATATCAATTTTAAGAGGGCTATCATCGCTAATTTTGATTTTTAGTCATAATTTCATGTTTTGCGTCAGAACTGACAAAACATTGAAGTAAAAAAAATTCATTTTGACTTACTTTTATATAAAATTAAATTCCCTACAAAAAAGGTCTAATTGAAAATTTTCGTCAGACAAGCCGTTTTTGAGTAATTAAGCTTAATAAATTGTTATTTTTCGTTAGTTACAAAATTCCAAATTAAAAAAGTAAAATCGAAGAAAAATAACAATTTATTAAGCTTAATTACTCAAAAACGGCTTGTCTGACGAAAATTTTCAATTAGACCTTTTTTGTAGGGAATTTAATTTTATATAAAAGTAAGTCAAAATGAATTTTTTTTACTTCAATGTTTTGTCAGTTCTGACGCAAAACATGAAATTATGACTAAAAATCAAAATTAGCGATGATAGCCCTCTTAAAATTGATATAAAGGGCTCAAACTTTTACGAAAATTTTTTTTTGTCATTCTGAATGATATTCTCGATATATCTTTCAAAAAAAAAAAATAGTAAATTTTTTTGGCCCAGTCTAGTATACATAGCATATAATACGTTTATATAAAGGGTCAAAAGATTAAGTAACATTAGGGTTGGATTTTCGATACAGATAAAGCACAGATTTATAAGTGAGTTGAGATGGAGTTTCAATGATAGCAAAAATTGCGTTAAAAAAAAAATTGTTTTATAGTGAAATGAATAGTAATCATTTCACTATAAAACAATTTTTTTTTCAAGGGGTCAAAGTGTAGTTCAAGAGAGATTTATCATTTGATGTGAATATAACATTTGAATTGAAATTGCATTGCTGCGCTTGGTATATGTACAGATTAATATTTTGGAATATATTAACAAAATAATGAGTACTTTTTAAGAACAAAAAAATCATTCTACAATAAGGTTCTACCTCCAATGTATATAGGGTATTTAACAAAAGGTTTACTTTGTTGTACCTTAATCAATTTTAATGGATATTGCTCTCTTAATCCCAATGGTAGAAACTTTGTGAAGGCCTTTTGATTGTTTTTTTCTTATTCTATTAATTCTTAAATAAATCGTATTTAATTTAAACTGGTATATCATATATTTATTGAAGTAAAATTAAAATTGGAAAACAACATTTGAATTAAATTCTAAAAGCTTAATCCTTAAAATGTAAAGTATATAAATTAAAACAATAAAAGTTAAAGGCATCAATTTCAACATATAAAAAAACAATAACATGTTTGCGCAAAATCTCAAAGATTATATGATACTTAAAGAATTCCAGTTTGGACTCTTTACCAGAACATCTCATGAAACTAAAAGAATATGTAACCATGTTTAACAAAATCGAGCACAATGCCAGTGTACGGGAATGAGAAAGCTTGTGATTCATTCTGCTTGGCACAATATGGATTAGTATGTAAAGTGATGGAACTTAGCTTATTTTAAAAATTTGTGTAAAATATTCTACACTTTCTTCTTATAAGGTTTTCACCTTCATGTTAATTGTGGTATTTTTAATGTATAACTTTTTGTTTTGGTATCCCTCAAGGCTCAATTCTTGGTCAATCTTATACTTTGAATATTTCAACTTTTCCGTATTTGAAATCAGTTTTTTGGTCGCATCAGGACATTTTTTTCATCACAAGAGTTTCCAGGATTTAGCGACCATTTTGTTGTATGGTCATATGTATGTTAGGCCATACCTCCAAAATTTTAAAACTTCACTCTGGAATACCACAGGGCAGCCATTTAGGCCTTTTACTTTTTATTACATTTTTACTTTGCAGTAGAAGAGTAACTAACTTTCGCAACTGGGTTATTCTGTATTCGATTTTTTTTATATAATTGAATAATTGAATAAAAACTATGTACTATGTATGTATGTTTTTAATTCTTTTTTTTTTATTTTTGATCAGGGATTATAATGTTTTGAGCACAGTCCGAGAGTTTTTTTTTTTTCAATTATTCTGTAATTCTTTAAATCTGTGTTCCAAAATTCTGTAAGTCTAAGATTCTGTATATATTTCGAAATTCTGTAAATCCTTAATTCTACTTTTCAAAACTTTGTACATCCAAACTTTCATTTTGAAATTTTGTAAAAATTCAAATGATTATTCTGCATCTGTTGAACAAATTTTATTCAATAAGGAATGTAGCGACGAAATTGAAGCTGATCTAACTTGTCATAATTACATAAAATGTAAAGTCGCCGTGCGTTTGCCACCGCTAGATTCAGCATTGTATGTATGTATGTAGGTGAACAAAACTCACCATTAATAGCTTTACCACTGTTGTACCCAATGGCTCTTTAGGTAAAGTCGAAGGCGTAACAGTAACAGTATCCGTCCGAACATGTCATCATCATTGTAGCCGAATCGCACTGGCTTGCCCCGTATAAATTGTTTTGCATAATGCCATTTGTTGTGTCTGCCTGATTAAAATCAAGTTTTGATCCTATTCTTGCAGGTTCGTTAGTGCTTTCATTACCTTGGATACCACTGTGACCATGACCCAAATAGAGCCTTATGTTGTATTTTATACCAATAATCCATAGGTCTTCGCGACAGCAAGTTACAAGCTTCGGTTTGATTTCAATTACAGAAATCGCTTTTATTGCCACTTGGCTACGAGCCCAAACGCAAAATAGTTGGACTACCTATGATAAAAAACAAAAATCTTCTGATTCTTAAATTCTATCGGAAATAAAATCAATATTTTGGTATTTTTCTTAAGATATATTTATTTTGAATAGGAATAAGGAACAAAAACAAAATGACTTCAATTAAATAACGGTATAGAGCAATCTTACAAAATAAAATAACGATTTAAACATTTTTTTAAGTGCAAAATAGTTGGCCTATGGCTCTTAATTTTTATTTCACCATGCCACGTCGCCTTTGGCCTTGATAACTGCTTCTATATGCGTCGTGGCATTGTGTCAACTAATTTTTGACATTCTTCGGTGCCAAAAGATTCCCAAATATTTATGATTTTAGCTTTAAGGTCTTGAAGAGGTCCGGCATGGTTCTTTTCGCGGTTTTTGTTTCATTTTATGCCAGACAGTTTCAATTGGTGAAAGGTCAGGGCTGCTGGAAGGCCATTCCAGTAAGGGAATAGCTTCAGCAGATAGCCACGCCATTTTAGACCTTGCTGTATGGCAAGAAGCTCCATCCTGTTGGAAAATATAGTCTCGATCACTAGCTTGAAGTCGTGGTATTGATGGGAGAAGCTCATTTTCCAGAATATCCCTGTACCTGGCAGCATTGACATTTCCATTTACAAAATGCAAATTGCCCAAACCCCGCCCCGACATGCATCCCCATATCATTAGAGATGCTGGAAACTTGACCGTTTTTTTAAGGCAATCTTTGTGAAAAACCTCTTTTGAATTTCTAATGACTCGTTTTCGTTCGTCGCCCACGCAAACTTCAAACCTGGACTCATCACTCCAAATAACGGACCGCCATTGACTTAAAGTCACACTCTAGCCGCTTTTTCTTTTGTTTAGGTGTTAAAAGTTTTTCTTTGGCCTATGTTTTTAACGAATTAAAATTGCTCTAATTTAAATAAATCTAAAACAAACCTTATAAAATTTGTATCCAATTTTTTTCATAGTCCGTTTGCAAGTGTCGACCGAACCACTTTTTTTTTATTCTTTCCCTCCATTGAACAGTTATTGCAGCGGCCGTTTGACGTCGATTTTCTTTTATTTTTTTTTTTTAAACTTGGCAATCTCGAGGTTTTGCAATTGGTGGGCGTCCCATTTTTTTACCGATTTCCACAATTCCACTATTTTTGAACTTTGAGATAATGTTTCGAATTGATGAGCGCGGTAAATTGAATTGTTTTGCGATTTTATAGCTCGATAATCCCGTTTCGAAGGCTTTATTTATGGATTCCCTAAGGTCTCTTGATAATGCAACGCCACGCACCATGGTTGACATTAAATTGTTGCTGGCTTGCATAAAACAAGAGATCAATAAACAACAAAACAAGTGCATGTCATTTTTTTTAATAACGGTTAGCTGAAAATCTATTTAAATCTTCATAGGCCAACTATTTTGCATCCCAGAGAGAGTAGTCCAACTATTATGCTTTATCTTTGTTTGAGGGAATGCAAACTGGAGCCATATGTACTTTCTCGAATTTAGTTCTGTTTGGTCTAATTTACTTATTAAATGTAATTTATTACATCGACAAAAAAAAAATTAAAAAACAACTGCTTGGGGACCAGAAAATATAGGCACATAAAAAATGTTAATTTGTTAATTGATGAGTAGGCCAACTATTTTGCGTTTGGGTCGTATCAATGAAAAAGATGAAATCAGCTTGTGGTACTGCCATCATTGAGACTTGTCCAGCTTTCGTTAAAGCCAGGACC
Organism: Philhelius festivus; assembly: GCA_963931855.1. Lineage (NCBI taxonomy): Eukaryota > Metazoa > Arthropoda > Insecta > Diptera > Syrphidae > Philhelius > Philhelius festivus. The sequence continues at coordinate 76,105,882 of OZ007556.1, read as the reverse complement.
TCAGCTTAAAAGACACTGCTGTAATCAGGAAGTCTGAATGAGCTGGCTAGTCCAAGGGTTTCTGAAAAGAACCTGGCACCAATCTATAATCTTTATAAAATAAATATATATTATATATGCTATAATCGATTCACAGGTTGATGGCTCGTTGATTTTCCAGTCCTCTGTGCTAGGAATGTCGGTCTTGAAAGGCTTGTTAAATTCTAAACAAGGTGTATTTCTGTCGAATATGAATATGACGTATATGGCATTATGTCTCCAGCTACCAGTTAGGCTAAGCAGAATTACGCTATTGGCGGCCGATTTGTGTTTAAATAGATTTAGGGGCTTTAAGTTAAGTACAGCTTCCAGCTGGAAAGACATAGGTACAGACGTACTGACAAACAGTAGCAATTACCGGTCTCACTTTTTTGGAATTCCCTATCATCGTAATGTCAGCTTTGATCAAAATCTCGAGTTCGTAAACAAAAGCAAAATTGGGCACTGCGGAGAGCATATTCGGGTTAATGTCTTAAAAGCACTAAAACGAATTCTGGCTCACAGTTAAGTCCTGATAAATACGATAAATTTCAAGTGCTTAGCCAAACATTGAAAAATGCATAAAGAAACTTCCTCGTGTTTAATAGCCCCGAACTTTTTATCAACTATACCTATGCATATGTATGTGTCTAAATTTCATTTCGCTTCCGTAAAGATTTGATGTATGTATGTTTGCTTATGAAAAATATGAATGTTCCAGAGAAACTATTAAAAAAGCCATAAACTATACCTTTTTAAAAAATATCTCTACGCCCTCACTTTTACTTGGCAAGCTTCTACATTTCCAAAAATATTCCTTTATATTTTCAAATCATTTATTTTGAAAATACCTATGTATGTACATACGTTCTTAAACGCCTGCATAACGGTCTATTTATACAAACATTGCATTTATATAGTTCAAACGAAAATAGTCGTTTGGCTATTAATTTAGTAAACAACAATAAAATGACGACAGCTGTTGCCGTTTAATCTATAAGTGTGTGTTGCTCAATATTTTTCAAGTTAATATAATATTGTTAGTGCGGTGTTTTGGCCTCGAAAAGAAAATACTTTGTACGTCATTTCGTGACTATTAACGAGCGGCATGCCTGCTTGAAAACATGAACTTAGCTGATGGTAAAATTCATACAGATTTCTGTCACAACCACAAGAAACGTCAATGTCATGGCTCACTTCAAATAATTCTCTTTTATAAGCTAACCTATACTTAATCTGCTTTATGTTAATATATCATAAGCTTTTAAGTATCTTTTCTCCTCTTTGAACTCGAAAATTCAAAACTTATTGAAAGGTAATTTTTCATTTTTTTCATGTGTTGAAAAAAAAATAATTTCGTTGAGAAGTTGATTTTTCTTGTTAATCAAAAAGAAAAAGGATGACCGATTGCCATTATGTATTATTTATGGAACTTGATGGAAGAAGTGTTTTTATCTAGGGAAGCATATGAATACATGAACTTGGGCTATTTTTTTATAAAATAAATAGTTCAAATTACACACATATTTTATTGTTTTATCAATATTGACGTGGAGAATAAATTCCATCGAAGTAATAAAAATAGAATGCACGAGTAGGTCGTATGAAGTGGCTTAGGGAATTTGCTATTTTTAAAATGAATGGCGCAAAATCAGGTAATTAAGGTTAATGTATTAGTCAAATACTACTTAACAATTTGCTAAATTTTAAGTAGTTTACTAACTCTTTAACGCAAAATGCGAACATTTTTAAACGGTTTAGTAAAATGCTATAGCTATTTTTGTAAGTTACCAAGTTAAAAAGAATATTTTGTTAATTTTAAACGATTTTAGCATCTCACTATCTATTAACATTTTTCTAAAGTTAAAATCACAAAATGGCTACTTTGACTTTAAGTAGCTTCCTAAATCCATATGATATCTGTCATTTTCCTCGAAAAAAAATTTCGTGGCAATTTTATTTGAAAAAGTTAAATTGTGTTTTTTTTAAGATTCTTGAAGTAGTTGGCGCAAAATTTTAATTGAATTAGTACGATGCTAAAGCTGATTTGGTATGATACTAGGTTAAAACAACGAATTTGCAATTTTAATCGGATATAGCATCATACTTTCTCTACCCTTTTATTAAAGTTAAAATCATCGAATACCTACTTTATTTTTACTTGCGACTTAAAGCTACTATAAGGCAAGTTATGCATTCGTAAAAAACATTGAACTCGAGATTTTGATCAAAGATGACATTACGATGATAGCGAAGACTAAAAAAGTGGGTCTCGCAATTCTGTCTGTCTGTCAGTTCGACTACAGCCTAAACGACTCGGCCGATTTTCTTCAAAGTTGACAGATATCATTTTTAATTTTTTCCCCCCACACGTTTTTTTCTTTTTTTTTAAGACTAAAAATAACGATACCTGCCATACGAATTTTTTTCGAAATTTTGTAAATATTTTTGTTTCTCAAAAACTGCTCGACAGTTTAAAAAAAAAAGATAAGCAAAAATTTCATTTAGTTAAAGCTAGGTACTAGTTGAATAAAATTTTCCGAAAAATGGTTATTGAGGGTACCCACCAAAGAACCATTTTTTTTGTTTTTGATTTTCTCAAAAACGGTACAACAGATTTTGATCATTTGTTTTTTGCCAAAGCTCCCCAAAAACTTGAATAAAATTGTGTATTCAAATTTTCAAAAAAAATGTTGTTGAATTTAAAAAAAAAAATTCAAATTTTTTTTTCAAAACTCAATATTTCGAAAACCTTATGCTAGATTTTTTTTTAAACTTAAAAAATTAAATGTTAAAAATGGTTTTCAAAAATCGTATTTTTCTCCAAAACGGCGCGGCGCCTAGAATTTTGATACAATTTTTTCTCTTTCAATTAATTTTAACGATCTTTAATATTATAAAAAAAAATTGAAATTAAGATATTACAGCTTGTACCTACCACAGAACCATTTTTTCAAATTTTAATTTACTCATTATCGACATAAAGGATTTTAATTAAATTTTTTTAGAGATGTTTCTAAAAAGTCTAAGAACCATTGCATTTCAAAACCTAAAAAAAAATATTTTTTGAGTTTTTGAAAAAAAAAATCAAAAGCGGCTCAATATTTCTTTCATATTATATTCATATATATGTATATATATATATATATATATATATATATATATATATATATATATATATATATTTTCATTCGTTCAGTTATAAAAACTTAAAGTATGCATACCAAATTTTTTTGTTAAAATGTTTTAAAAATTTTGTATATAAAAGCTTTTTTTTTAAGAAACCACTACAACGACTTATAATTTTTGTTCTTGCATAAATTCATATTCGTATGGCATTCTGTTCTTGTCTCTTACTATTAAAAGAATTTTAAAAAAATAATTTTATCCTTATGAACATGTTTCGGAAGATGAAGATTTCGATATGTTTGAAGACTCAGCCTTGTGCATAAAAGTGAGATGTTGTAAGTTCCGAGCAAATACTTTAAAACAACTGGACGATGGAGAATTTTACTCCATGTAAAAGTTTGACAAGACAACAGTTAGGTTCTTGAATAAAAACCTAAACATCCAATACTATATTACAAAGCTTCCAATTTCACCAGTATTGCAAGTACTAGTTACATTACACTTTTCTGAGAGAAATATCCATATAAGGCTATGTACAACAATTAATCTTATAGGAGCATTAAATGGTCCAGTGCAGTCACAAATAACCAAATAAAAAAATAAATCACTTTGACTTCGGAGTTTCTGACATTTGAAATTATTGAGTCCGTTCCCCAGATTTAGGTTAGTTTACTTTGATTTTTTTTCTCGAATTTTCATTGTTTAGACGTGTTCAGATACACCTTTTTAAGTAAAAGAGTATTTTACTAGTGTAAAACGAAAAAATGGGATTACAATTTTAAAAGAGCTGATAAATTACTAAATGTTTAGCAAATTGTTAACTAGTAACAGACTAAGCCCTGCTTGTGCAAAAACTAAAGTAAACACACCTTTTTTAACGTTTGTAAATGTCAAAGTGACATATAAAAAACATAAAATAGAAATTTGATTATTTTAACTTTAATAAAATGTTATGATGCTAAACTCAATTAAAATTACCAAGTTGCGAATAAAACTGCATGGGCAGAATAATTTTGAAAAATACCATTAGGATATTTTTTTACCACTTTTCTAATTACTTCATTAAAAACATGGTGCAAAATTTTAAACAGCCTTTTAATAAGACATTAGTATGATACTGCTTAACAATTTACTAACTTTATTAACTCATTCTTAACTTTAAACATTTTCTAATTAGTATCGTACTAAAGCAAAAGCAATTTTATTAATAAATTGCTTCTGAACTCATCTAAAACAATGACAGTTCGTGCAAAAAATTAAGTAACAGTATAGGTATAGGTATTCGATGAGTTTAACTTTAATAAAAGGGTAGAGAAGGTAGGTATGAAGTATGAATTTTTTATTAAGAAGGTTTGGGATGGCGAAACTGCATTCAGCAAATTCAATCAAATAAGTTATTGAATTCAGTGATGGGTGCGATGATGACATTTTGTAATTGAATTCCATTAATGAAAAAGAGACAGAAGAATAAAAACTGAAAGTGGGAACCAGAGAATAAATATTTGCATGTCGAAAGTGGACTTTAAAGTAGCTTTTAACTGGGAAACCTTTGGGGGTAACCCAGGATAAAAACTCAAATTTGTTTTAAAATAAAGAATAAATAAGAAATGTCCATACGTCAAAAGAGATCCGTTAAGCAAAAAGCGAAAAAAAATAAAATGGGCAATTAACAATCGAATTCGAACTACCTCTCTGCCTTTCCTTCCTCCTCTATATTATCTTCATTTTTCCTTAATCTTTAGGACACTTCGAATCAAGTTTTTCTTAAATGAAAACATTTCCTAGATTTTTTCTTATAAAAATTCCTTTTTCTCGATTTCTTTATTTTTCTTAATTTTTCCGAATCTCCCAAGAAAATCTTGATTGCTTTGGATGGCTCTCTTAAGTGTAAAATTTGCCAACTGAATCCAATCTCCTGGCTCGGAAATTTCAAGCACTCACACATTCATTTTACCATTCAATTGAACTAGTATTAGTAGATAGTGTTTATAATTCAATAATGACTTTCGTCATCTGTCGGGATCTAATACTTCGAGTATTTTGCCGTTACTTGAGCGCATTATGGAGATATAAAACAAGATAATACCAATCTCGTTCTCCGTTTAGAAAACTGGCCATCATTTGTCATCACTCATCACCATCATTTATCCTCATTTATTGTGGTGGATCCGAAGCATTCTCTGCGTATCTCTCTATGTACTTAACAAATTCCCATTAAGTGAGTAAAAGGTTCAACTTTATTTAAATTGCAGAGTGAGCAGTTCAGGGTCCAATCGCATGACCTTGGTTGGAAATTCACGTCACCTCTGAGAGACATTATCTAACCTTACCCTCAAATCGTTGTGAGGCACAGCGCCATCCTGCTGAAATCACATGTTATCTAGGTTCATATGGTTCAATTTAGGTCACAAGAAATTGGTTATCATCGTTCTGTAGCTCTAGCCATTGACGGTTACCGCCTCACCAAAGTCGTTTTCGAAAAAGTACGAACCGCCGCAGGCCAAAAATCTACACCAAACGGTACCGTTTAGAGGATGCAGCGTCATCTGGTAAACCTCGTGTAGGTTGTTGTCGTCCCCTACACGGTAATTTTGCTTTTGGATGTTGCCCTGCATAAAAATTCGAATTCTTTTCTTTCCCCAAAAACTTCATAAATGTATAGCTTCATAAATTTTGTCAAGAACAATACTTTTTTTCTGAATTTTTCCTATAATTTGTTTTGAAATTTATATATTATAATATTCAAACTAGAAATCACCAGTTAATAGCGATTGCCATTATAAAGATGTAATCTTAGCACCCCTTAATGCAAGCAAGTCCATTCCATTAACAAACAATGCCAAGTAACTAATTTAAAAATCACTTTCGCAATAAATTCTTGTAGTTGGTTGTATTTTTTTTTATTATTCTAAATCTCAATGTTCGTATAGATCAAAACTTCTCGGATTAGTCTTTAAGTCTGATCAAGCGAAATAAAAATGAAACAAAACGCTCTATTATTCAATTTAAGGCAATTTAAAAACGAAGTGTTGAATCACTTTAATAATATAGCAGGGTGGTTTTCTTGGCATTGCTTTCCGCTTAGCATTGACTTCGATGATTTAAGTCTTGTTTATTTACTTGTCGTATGTTTTTCTACTGATTCGATTAGTGAATTTAGACAAGGAGCCGTGCCGTCTATTTTAATTTTGTTTTTGTTTGAGGAATAATACTCATAGAGGCGTTAAAACATTAGAAAAGAAATTATTAGAAAATGCTTGATTCTTTAAAAAAAACATTTGCAGTTACAGAATAATTGAAACGTTCAAATAAAAAAAAGTAAATATAATTGATTTATACTTAACCTTAACGAACTTTTGAACAGAAGATCACCTGTATGCCTAAGTGTGACCAACATTTTGATTATCATTGAAGATTTACAAACACAAAATGTATGCTTTCAGAACGCAGTTTTAGTAGTTTTTCTGGGATAAAAAAGAGTAAAAAATGGCAAAATGGAAGAAATAATGGAATTTACACAACTGGCATGCTACACACATAAGTTTTTTAAAACAATACACAAGATGGGTCCCTGGCGCTTGCTTACATAAACAAAAACCAGAATCGTCTGACCAGAAGTTGATTCACAAAATTATGTTTGACGTTCTTCAAGCGATATCCTGATACTTTTTTCCTTAATTCATTAAATTTGGTTTCATCACTGCATCTCCGAAAATAAAGAAAAGCAAAAACTGGCATATCGAGACATTTATTAGTTGTCCAAATGGAAGAATTGAGTAACTAGACGTTTCAGACTGTAAAAATGGTATATAAGTAAACTAGAACACCGATACGAAAAAGGTAATGGGTGATTCTCCACTAAAAGCTCCTTTTCGTGGCCCCGACCAAAAATGGTAAAAAACATCAATAAATTAAAAATATTTTAATGCTAATAGCAGCGTAAGCAACGTTCCTAACTTGGCCACTTCTCAATTTGAGATATTTGCAAATGTTTAATAAAAAAAAAGTAACATTAAACGGCCAAACGTCATTTCCGTAACGTGTCTCCTCCTCGTTTTAGCACAGAAAAAGTGTTTTATTTAGCTTTTAAATAAAAAAATATTATAATTTGATTGGATTCCCGCATCAAACAAATATAGATAATTTCAATTGTCCTTAAAATAAATTTTATTCATTTATAACAATTAACTTACAAACTTACAAACATGTGTCTCCAGGTATTTGCATCATTTCCGTAAACAAAAATCAAATGCTTTTAAATTCAAATAAAAGACCGGCAGTTAATAAAATTCAAACTTAATGTAGAAAATCAATCATGTTTTCTTTGAAATATATTCAAGAACAGTGATAATACAAAAGTTTCGTGTGAAATTTTCAAGTGAGTGTCTGTATTCATCTCGTGTTCCATTAATTTCGTCATTTCCGTAAGTGAGTATAATTTTGTTAATTTATAGTAAACAAAAAATATTTTGTAAAAATTTTGTGGCACTATGTTGCACAATTCTTCATACCAAATATCAAAAAAATACATACTATTTTGCGTGACTAAAAAATTAAAAAACATCGATTTTCGTCATTTCCGTAGCGTCATTTCCGTATCCTATCGTTGAGTTACGGGAATGACGTGATGGTTACGGAAATGATTTCAATGCGTTTTTCCTTTAATATGTCATTGATAAATTCTAAATAGTTGTTTTTTTTTGACTTTCAATGAAATTGTTTTAGGAACAATGGCTGGTCGCAAAAATAAAACTGCTGTTGAAGCAAAAACCAAACAAACTCGAGCGCAGCAAGTACGTGAGCGTCGAGGGAAAATTCGAGAAAATCCTGTAAAAAGGGAGAAAGAAAAACAAAAGGAACGTTTGCGATATTTGCGGAAAAAAGAAAGGGGAGTTTTAAAATTTATAGGTCAAAAAACGAAGAGGGAACAACGGGCGCAAGGGAAAAATTGGAGGAAATACTCTAGGGGATACAGAAATCGTCAAACAAATGCTATAGAAAACAACAAAACGAGCAACTGTTTATTTCCCAAAATACGCCACCAGGATCAGATGAAGAGGAGCTGTTTGTAATTCAAGAGCAAGATCCACGGCCAAATCCACGGCCAGATCCGCAGCCGAATCCACAGCCAGATCCAGAGCCAAATTTACATGAATACCCAGAACAAGAATAGCCACATCCCGTTCCAGATATCAGAAAAGAAGTGAAACTACTTTAAAAAAAACAATCGGCACCTGAGCAAACAAATAAAGAAGAAGCAAACCAGGTAACTGAAACATTAAGAACAAAAATAAAAGCATGTCAAAAATCCATAAGAAGGCTAAAATCCAAAAAAGAAATACCTTCTTCAAAAAGTCCTGAAGTAGTTAAAAGATTACTTTTTGGTGAAGTTCTTAAGGACCAGTGGGTATTAAGCTATGAAGTTTCGCAAACAAAAATGAAAAAAATATTATGCACGCTTTTGGCTGGACAAATATTAAAAAGATGTAAATTTCAATCTTTTTGCCGTAAAAACATTTAAAAAAAACATTGTCTAAGAAATATTACAAGCTTCGCCCCAAGCTTACATAGATTACAAGCTGAAAAGAAAATGAAAATTTGCGTATTTTCGGAGAAAGACATAAATACCCGTTTATGTCCTGGCAAAAAGGATTTTGTTTCAAAAGGCAAATAAACAAAACAAAAACGTTACTTGGTGGACACATAAAAAAACTTACATTCAAAATTTATTGAACAACATCCGAACTACAAAGTAAGTTAAGCTCCTTTTCCGCTGACGGAATAGGAGCTGTTTACAAAAGAACTGCTGATAAAATAGTAGGGGAGGGAAAGGTTGTCCATAACTTCGTCACATTGATCCGAGTCCTTAAAGAAAACTGCAAAGCTGTCAACATATATCCTATTTTTGAAAAAGACATAATCAGTTTTGCAAAAACTGCCAACTTAGAACAATCAAAAACTTTTGCTGGAACAATGAAGGTTCATCAGGTGACTACTACTATACAGAGGATGATAGATTTAATGGTCTTGTTTTCATATACATTTGTGTTAGGAAGCGCTCATAGAAGTACCTTGTGGTTACGGTCATTGATTTGTTTTGAATGCCAAAAGTCATGCGTCCTTGGGCGTCTTGAATTTTCTTAAAAGCACTGAAAACTCTGACGATGATGTCCCTTCAAGTAGCCTTAAGATGCCCAGAGCAAATTACAGTGAAATTTACTACTCTGACGAGAACCTACAATTTCCAAATAAAATTTCCTAAAAAGACATAAATTGCGGTACCAATATACTCATTTTATTAGAAGGATTAAGGCGCAAACAAAACTTTGTTGCTGTTTGCCAAGGCGATATGGAGCAAAACGAGGTGGAGGTTGTTTTCTACAAACGGTGCAATAAAGGTAAAGTCAAACAACTTTATAAGCTTGATGAAACTGACAGCTCATACATTAACATCCAACAAATACAATCTATTTTGCCAACACCTAATATTGTATTACAAGGAAATCGACTATTTTATAAATTTTCCTTAATGCAATCAATTAAAAATATTGACTTTTGATACCTACATATATATATCCCTTTGTCGAATACTAAGTACCTTAAATAAAAAAATATCTTATTGAATTGAAAATATACCATTTTTTCTTAATTTAAGCAGAAAAAGTCATTTCCGTAAGCTACAATCATTTCCGTATATGATAATTATCATTTCCGTAACAAAGTCGTCATTTCCGTAGCAAGACAAAATTCGTAAAAACGCTTAAAAACAAGTGGATGCACTTTTAAATTATCAATTATTGCGTTATTAACGTCAACAATCAATTGGGCATAATTTTTTTCTCAAATTTAGGTAGGGGCCATTTTTGATGCCAAAAAGGAGCTTTTAACAGAGAATCACCCTAATACCCTTTTTAAAGATTTTATAGATTATGAAAAATTTCATAAAAATCGATTTCAAAATTATTAGTCCTCCTTCTTATTTCTGATCTTTGTATCTGATATACAGGAATTGAAAATTGAATTAATTTGCGTGTTTTAGGGAAATTTACATCCAGTGCACCAATTTAAATTAAATAAAACACTTATGCTCATTTTTATTTTCAATCCTTTTTCTTATTTCAAAGTTGGTTATTATAAAAAAAAATCAATGACATTCGATGTCAAAATCAGTGCTTTATATGAATGTAACAATTTCACACTTTTCTGCAATTGAATTAAACGCCATCTAAACTCTCAACATTTAAATTCACTTTATGGCTTTATGGTCACTCTGATTGCTGATCTTAATTTTATTCACTTTTTGTTTTCTTGTTATCTTTATGTTAAAATTTGATAAGCTGCCTTTTTGTTTTTTTTTTAGAAAATAAACTCGGCTAATGTTATGGATGGCATCGTCTTCAAAATGTATCAGAAAAAAAAATTTTAAATGGAAACTGGAATCCAGAAATAGGAAAAAATGAAATGGAAACTGCACAGGAAAAAACAAAAATTTTTATTTTGCTTTAAAAATCACTATGCACCAATTAATACACTTTGTTTTTAGGAACTTTCTATTTTTAAAATCTTATACAATCTCGAAATCTTATCTTCTTTAGAAGTCGTTTAGTCTCGTAATTCTATCGGGTTTTAAATATCAATCCATTTTTTAATATCTATCTAAATGTGGATGAGGAACAAAAATGGGCGCTAACCACTTTGTTGAGCCATAATAACACTGTTCGATTAAACGATTATGTAAAATAATTCATCATCATCATCGACTCGACAACCGGGATCCGGTCCTGGCCTCTTTCAACAAGTCTCTCCACCTATCCCGGTCTCTAGCCAACGCCATCCAGTTGCGCACCCCAAGGCTTCGGGCGTCCTGGTCTACGCCATCTCTCCAGCGCAAGCATGGTCTACCACGCTGTCATCTACCATAGAATGTACCACAAAGAACTTTCCGAGCAGGTTCCTCTTCGCTCATGCGAGCTAGGTGCCCTGCCCACCGGAGTCTACCGAGCTTAATTTTTGTCATGATATCTGCTTCTAGGTAGATTGCGTACAGTTCATGATTGTACCATCTCCGGAATCGTCCTTCCTCCAGTGACGTTTATTCGAAGGTACGCAGGTGTTCACCGCACACCCTACCAAAATCATCACATAAAGTCACATTCCATATTTCATGTTCTCCATGTTCTCCTTATTCAAGCGCACCACGGCAATTCATTCAAATGCAATGGATGAATAATACATTTTCAAGCTAAATAACAAAAATAGTACTCTAGGGTGTTCTCCTCATGTAAACGCACCGACCGACCTCCGAAACCAAGGTAAAGCACATCCACATCCACACAAAAAAAATGCAAAGAAGAGACAAAATGTGTATATATAAATCCAAAATTCTATATTCCTTGGTGTTCACCTTCATCGAGCGCACCACGTCCACGATCCTTCATCCGAATGGATAGAGAATTCATTCTCACGCTACAATGTTCTCTCCATTACTACGTTTATATGAGGTATTGAAGCGAGCTTGAAGCTCGCTTCGACCCTTTGTAAACGGGTATTGAGTTGAAATGAGCTTCGTTCGACTCGATCTCACTCGCTCAGCGGTGTCGAGTCGAAATATGAGACGAAAAACCTGGGTCGAGGAGTTGGCTTAACAAAATGTTTCAGAATCGCTCAACACCATTTCAACTCAACTCCAAATCGAGCTCTCAACTCAAATGACGAAAAACCTGGGTCGAAAATCCGACCCTAATCCAACTCGATCTTTCGATACTGCATATAAACGTAGTACATGTCAACGCACCGACGCGACGCACGAAAGGCAAGGGCAACGCGACGTAAAGCAAATCAACATACAGAAACAACTCAAACTACAGAAAAGAAGACAAATTGGTTTGGTGTATGGTGTTCAACTTCATTAAGCGTACCATCCTCAATTCGGCATCGAGAGAGACAGTGAACTCTGATATGATTCATTTTCATTATGGAGTGCGAATTCATTGTATACCAGTTGTTGTTGTACACAAGGTCACAAGTGTACAACAGAACAGCACACAACCAGGGTTCGGACTTCATAAATCGCAGATCGCAGTAAATTGGCAAAGAAATCGCAGTAAAACCAAAATTTTCGCAGTAAAAATACATATGTATATTTTTTTGATTAGGTAACAACAAATTATAAACAAAGGAACCAAAGCTTAAAAATGGAAACACTAATAGGATTTTTGGGTTAAAAAAATGACAATGACTACAAGGCCAAAAATGTAGGATTTTTTTGTACGAGTATCTTCTGTAAAAAAAATTAAAATTTCAGTTATGTTGTTTTAACAATCAGCGATTCATTTACATAGTATTTGTGAACAAATATACTCTTACTCGATAATGAAAATGTATATGTAGTTTTAGCAAAAATATATGAAGCTAGGTAATCAAAATAAATTTACCATCTACAAATTTGTACTTTTTGAAGCAAGAACAAATTAAAAAGTAGTAGAACTAAAAACGTACATATTATATAGCTGACAAGACCTGCACTAAAGAGACAAGAATCTTTTTGAATTTTGACATTTTGTTTTGAGCACATTTATTTCTATGATCAGTGCTGCTATTCAAACAAAATCTGAAGAATCGTTCTGGTCTTTCCGTAAAAAAATTTGCTAATAATGAAAAAAATTTCCAAACTGATGGCTTCGAATGTCTTAAAAATTCCTATGGTCCGTTTTTTGATTTTGTGAAGCTTGAGAATGAACTTACTGTGTTTTTTAAACTTACTCAGTCACAATTCAAAAATATTTCCATTAAGGACATTCCAAAAATGCTCGATAATATGGAACTAAGGCCCGTTTGCTGATACGAGTCATAACTATTTAAGTTCCACATAAGTAACTATGTCCTACTTAATGGTTTGCACGGAATTCAAAGTTTGTCATAAATGGCACTAAGTGGAACTTATTTTAAGGGGAAGAAATATCAGAGCATAAAGTCCTTAAGTTGCACTTATGAAATTTACAAGGTTATGTTCTTTGATGACATTTCAGTAAGTTGATGTGTCGCAAAACTTGTTCCTAATTGAAATTAGAATAAAACTAAAAAAAATATGAATTTTGAATTGATGGATTTGTTTGAAGATGATGTTGAGGTCCTCGAATTAATTGAAGCTGGAGTTCCCCGCCAAATTTACGATAGAAATGAGTATTTTTTTAGTTTCGATCAACTGGCCTTCTACAAAAGATTTCGCCTAACCAAAGATATGACTATCTATGTTTTAGAGCAAATCGATAAAAAGCTGGAACGGCCATATAACAGGTTTGTTACAAGATTTATAACTCAGTTTTCTAAAAAATGTTTACACAAAATTTTCCATCCTGTAGAAATAATTCAATTGCACCCATAAACCTATTATTGGTGGCTCTACGATTCTTTGCCACAGGCAATCATCTTTTAAGTATTGCAGACTTCGGAGGTATGCATGTTTCCACTGTTTCAAGGATCGTTTCAAGAGTTGCAACAGAAATTGCAAAGCTTTATAGAAAATATATCAAGTTTCCATGTACACCATCAGAAGTGTCGCAGGTTAAACGAGATTTTTTTGATATAGCATCTTTTCCTTCTGTTATTGGTGCTGTTGACGGAACCCATATTAAAATTCAATCTCCCGGTAAATTAAAATATGGCATATTTTACATGAAATTAAAGATTTTCTTAGGAGGACCTGACGCGGAAATATTCAGGAATAGAAAAAGCTATTTTTCAATTAATGTGCAGGGAATATGCACTGCAAAAATGGTGTTTACGGATGTGGTTGCAAGGTGGCCTGGTTCAGCTCATGATGCAACAATTTTCAATGCTAGTAGAATAAGAGCGAAGATGGAAAGTGGAGATTTCACAGATTGCGTTATTTTGGGTAATAACTTCATTTTATATGATTTGATTACATTGTATTAATTATAATTAATCGAAGGTGATTCCGCATACCCGCAAAAAACCTATCTGATGACACCTTTGCTCAGCCCCCGCGACCCGGCCGAGCAACTTTATAACGAATCTCAGATACGCACAAGAGGTCCTATAGAAAAAGCTTTCGGAATATTAAAAAGACGATTCCCCGTATTGGCGTACGGTTGTCGTCTTCAATTGAAGACAACTTTTATAATTATTGTGGCAACATGTGTCTTGCACAACATATTAAGAAAAAATGGTGTCTCGTTAGAACCTCCTGAAAGCGTAGATTTTGATCCAGAAGACCTTCAGAATGCAATAAACTTAGGACAAATGTCATGCCCTAATAATTCTCAAAGTCAAGCTTCAAACTTAGGGATGCAAAAACGCAAAGACCTTATAAATAACTATTTCGGTAGGCTATAAAATCATGGGAAAAGACACAAGTGGAAAGAAAACAATAGAAAATACTTTTTTTTAAACTTTATTAAAGAAAACTATAACTATACATAACGAAAATAAATAAAATAAAATACATAACAAAAAACTGTAATATTCATTTATGGAAAAATATAAAAATAATAAATAATGAATCATATTTCTAATTATATAGTAGGAACTAGTTTACTATAAACTAATTAAGTCGTGATAATTGAAGAACAAAAAAACCAAACAGAAAGAATCCTTAATATTCCAATTCTTTTGAAGATGAGTTTCAAAAAAAAAAAATTTCATTTCGTCCTTGAAATAAAAACCGAATATCTTAAAAAAGTAAAAATGCCTCACAATTGGAGAATGAATACATTTTCGGGAAACCTTAATCATTACTAACAAATTAAGGATTAAGGTTTCCCAAATCCTTCAGCACATTGCACGCTTCAAAAATTGTGAAGGAATCACTTTTTACTTTTTTAAGAACTTCGGTTTTGATTTCAATGTCCAATTCCAATGACCTTTTCCTCAACTCATGTTCAATAGAACTGGAATATTTTTTTTGAATAGCTTCCTCTTTTTGGGTATCGTATTGAAGCTTCGCAAGCTCAATTTTTATTGCAGATAACTGCGAATATTGCTCCGTAATTTTGGTGCTAGGCAACGTTGAAGCAACCGGTCTGCGCCTTCCACACCATTTGCTTTCGTTCTCTTTTGTCGATGTGGAACTAGTGAATTGTTTTTGGAATCCTTTTGACATAGGGATGTTTGTTTTGATGACAGGATTTTCATCAATGTTTTCAAACGATGTAGCTTCCTGCTCATCGGATATGTGAGCCTGCGTTGTTTTTAATTTTGGATGGACCGGATTTCTTAATTGAGTGGGTTTATATTTTCCCCAGTCGGATGTTGTTTCTTTTGGTCGTTCTTCGTTCTGTAAATTTATAAAATGGTATATTATGTAGATGTGTGAAAGCAAAAATATTATAAACAATTGATCATACTATGTTTGTAATCATATCGGCTTCATCTTCCAAATACTCAGCACCATCCCTATCAAAAATGTTTTCAAATCCAGTTATGGTTTTTTTATTCATAATAGCTATGGCGAGGTCAAAATTTTCATCACCCACATGTTCCGGCTTGCCACCTCCAGTTTGACTTCTCGACATTTTCTCATCCGCCGCTACTTTCCGTATTTCCTTTTTGTACGACTGGTAAAATTTCTTTAGTGCTTCAGCGGTCCTGTAGCAAGCTGAATCTGAATGGCAGTTGAAGTTTGCGGTGATACGTTCCCAAGCCGCTTCTTTTTCTTTCCATGTAACGCCATCAGTTTTTTTGTTTTCTATTATATTCTTTTCATCAAAGGCACATTCTAAAAGCGTCCGCTTTTCTTTTGACGAAAAGTTTGGGTTTCTTACTCTTTTTTTATCAGCCATGTCGTTAATTAATGTTTAATAAATATTTGTTCTTTCCACAAATCACAATTCAATTTACCGTTTTTAAATTTCGTGTATACATTGACGTCTGTTTGACATTTTGCAATGAAACGAAGTTAGGTGCATTTCAATTTATGTGGAACTTAGTTAAGTGTATCTTAAATATTGTCTAACAACCAAAAATAAATTATGTTCCACTTAGAATCTAAGATGTACTTAGTTACGACACACATTTAAGAACAGTATCAGCAAATGGGCCTAAGAGACTTTTTTTTGTCGGAAATTTTTAAACTAAGCTCACTAATATTGACGATTCCAGTATCAAGTAGCTCTGTCGAGCGATCTTTTTCTGCTCTTAAGCGCATAAAATCATATGCCAGAAATAAAATGCTAGAGAACAGATTGTCAGAACTGGCAATTATTTCAATAGAAAAATCATTTTTTAAGGAAATTAAAGCAAAAAATATTTTTTATGATTATGTTCTACAAGTTTTTTTTTGAAGAAATCCCGTCGAATCGACCTTTATATACAAGTAAATATCTGTTGGACTGCGTTAATTTTACTAATTACTCAACTACTAAACAACACAAAAAAAAAAAAAATTAAAAAAAAATATATACAAGAAAATATAAAAAATAAAAACAAAAACAAAAACAAAATAACAAAAAAATAAAAAAAGAAAAAAAATGAAATGGGATGGTTATATATTAAGTCCTCGTCGTGATCCTGGATTAAAACTTAAAATAGATAAATGATTAGAAAAAAAAAGTTATAGTGAACACCCTACTGAAACCACCACGGCACGTCACTGCCTTCCTCACATATGGGGCCAACAATTCTCCTTAAGACTTTCCTCTCGAGCGCAGCTAAGAGGTCGGAGTGCCTTTTGCTAAGCACCTATACAGCAGCAGTTTTGAAGTTATGGTGAGATTTCTGGATTTGAAGAGCTTTGACAGACTATAGTAGGCTCTGTTGGATTTGAGAAGCCGCCCGCGTATTTCTTCTTCTATATTGTTATCGGCTGCTACTATTGACCCAAGGTATTTAAAGGATTGCACCACTTCAAATTCGTGCTCCGCAACCTTGATTGTTTGACCAACTGTTCCTCTCGCATTCGACGTCACCATGTACTTTGTTTTACCTTCACTAATGTACAGCCCCAGATTTTGTGCCGCCTGCTCGATCTGGATGAAGGAATCGTGTACAGCTTGTTCGGTTCTTCCGATGATGTCGATGTCGTCTGCGTAAGCCAGACATAATAGTCTTATGAAATATGGCGAAGATTTGATGTTTTAATCAATTTTACTTTCATAAAGTCAAAATAAAAAATGTAGGCCTTTACAACTCATAGAAGAAAACCAAGTAAAAGGTTTCTTACAAAAAGCCTTCATAACGGAAGCATTAAACTACAATGAGTATTATTCAGTCCTTAAAGACCTCCCGACATTGGCAAAAACAGAAATACTCATAGCTTTTTTTTCTCTTGAAATTAATAAAATTTTCGAACTCAGCTTTTTCTTAAAATCTGTTTTTCATAGTTTTGTTTTTGAAATTCTGTTTACAAAGCTTGGCAAATATTGATTTATATGGACTGCAAGAACCCAAACTTCACTATGGTTAAGTCTATAACGAAACTCCACTAGCGCCATTGGTGCAAGGGCGGAAAAAATGTTGTAACTTTTGAGATTAAATCCTTTTTGTTATTTTATTTATTTATTAGATAAGGAAAGAAAAGCTTGGTTAAAAAAGTTATTTACTTATGAAAAAGTTAATATACAATTATACAAAAGTTATATGGTAATCACTCGGTAATACTCTAAGGAATCGATTCAGTTTTCATTATTTCGATAAATCAATCGCGAAACTATTAAACAAATAACAGATAAATTTTGGGCTTAGCTACTGTAAAATTGTCGATGAGGAGGTTTTTAATGTTAACCATATCCATTTCCCAAAAAATTAAGTAAACAGTTTTTTTTTTACTGAATCTGAAACCATCAAACTTCGATTCAAAATCAACCAACATTATATTTTAAGGAGTTATGGTATAGACAAATACTTTTGAGAGAATTGAAAAGAAATAGTTAAGTCGAGTTTGACAGGATCTATCTTATAGTAGGCGTGTTTTTTTGCAAGTCCATAAGGAATTGTAAAAAAAAACGACATCGGGACTAAGCGCTTTACATATAAATACAACAACTACGAGTACTTAAGTATATACGGATTTAGCTAAGTCCAGATAATTTTCGAAACTTAATCTAAGTCCTGATAAAAACCGTGATGCCAAAATAATATTATCTTATATTATTATATTATATGTTAACGATAATTTGTTCAGAGAAGTCTCAAGTGACGTTTTTGGATGCTGGTAATGGATGCTAGTCGTCAATACAGCTGACAAATACCTTAGCGTGCACAGTGCTTCCAACTTTTTGGAAAGTAGTTCCTAAGTCCCGATGTCGTTTTTTTTTCTACAATTCTATATGGACCTGGCAAATGGCAAAAAACACGGCTAGTATAGTATTTTTTATTGAAAATACTTTGAAAGCTATTTTTCATAATGGACTCGAGATTTACATGATGCGTGTTTATTAAGTGAACAAATGAAAAATGCATGTTTAAACAAAAATTTTTTTTTTATCACTTCACAGCTTCACCGATCGGAAATCGACCCCAATAAACTTCATTTCAATTTTATTAATCTAATTTTATTTCTTTAAATTTAAAACCACAATACATTAGAGCCTGCGAGTACGTTCATGATTTTGTTATACAAGAATTTTGTTTAAATAAACAGTGTATTTTAGTTGTTTTAACCGTTTAGAACAGAGTAAAAAAATGTCTTTCCATGCTGTCCTAACATCTGGCACATAAAAATTTAATGAACTGTTCCAGTATTCAAAAACAACAAATTAAAATTTAATGATATATACAGAATTAATGTTTTTATAATATGAAATATAAATCTAAAAATAATAAATTGAATATTCTGATTTACGCATTTATATTATCTTTGCATTCAAGGCCAGTGAATTGTTCTGTTTTCCTCATAAAATAGTCAATCAATCTTCCTTATTCACCGAATTTGCTTATGGAAATGTAATATTAGAGCACAAAATGGACCCATATTTTAATATTATAGATGTTCCGTACATATAAAGCTTTAAAATCAATTTA
Organism: Philhelius festivus; assembly: GCA_963931855.1. NCBI lineage: Eukaryota > Metazoa > Arthropoda > Insecta > Diptera > Syrphidae > Philhelius > Philhelius festivus. The sequence continues at coordinate 76,086,757 of OZ007556.1, read as the reverse complement.
AGTTTAGCCTTAAAATTAAATTTAAGTTTAAAATTGTTCAATTTAATTGCATTGTTAATTGTCAATTTTCAACACACCTAAAATACTAACAATTCATGAAAAATAAACAAATACCTAAACCCTCTGTTTGTGACATTTTTAAATGTCAAAGTTTAGTATAAAAATATTATGATGCTGCATTTGTTTAAATTAGCAAAATAAGAAAACTCAATGTTTTTGAAATGAAGTGAATATCAATTTGCGAGGAAACAATTGGCACACCTATTTGAAACTACGTGGCTGACGAGACAACTCTCAACCAAACCTAGGGCAACACAGTCCAACAAACTATATATTAGGTGTGTTTTTTTTGCAAGTCCATATAGAATTGTAAAAAAAAACGACATCGGGATTTAGGAGCTTTTTTTCCACATAGCTGGAAGCACTGTGTACGCTATGACATTTGTCAGCTTATTGACGACTAGCATCAACCAATCCAAAAACTTCACTTTTGACGTCTCTGAGCAAATTATCGATAACATATAGATAATACTATTTTGGCATCACCATTTTTATCGGGTCTTAGATTAACTCTCGATAATTATCTGGTCTTAGCTAACTCTGTATAGATTTAAGTAGTTGTTGCATTTGCATGTAAAGCGCTTAGTCCCGATGTCGTTTTTTTTACAATTCTATATGGACTTGCAAAAAAAACACACCTATAATGAGAGTAAATATTAATCCTGATTTGGATTTGACTAATTTAAAGAACAAAAGAATTTCATAAAAAATGACACCTCTGATGATTATTTCAGTTTTCACGTATTGTTTAATTTTGAGTTCACTTACATCAAACTAAACCCAACTCGACTAAACCCAACTCATCTATTTTTTGAATTTATCTTTTGGTGAATTTGATTCATTACTAAGAAATTTAAAAAGTTATTTAGACTTAACAAAAAAACTGAAACTGATGGAACAAAAGACCAAACTTCCCTTAATAGCCTTTCAAACAGCTCGATTATTTTTGAACGTTAAGAGTGAAAAATGTTTCCTATTTTCGTAACCTTCTTTTAATTAATTATATGTCCTTAAGTGTGCTTTAGCTCAATATTTAATATTGATTTTCAATAATTCAATAATAAGGCTGCTATTGAAAATCAATATTAAATATTGACCTAAAGCCCACTTAAGGACAGATAGTTAAGAGTGACCATATTTAAACATATTGACGCAAAATGTTTGTCCGTTTAGTATGAAGTTAAAACTGTTTTAGTATGATACTACGCTAAAACGACGATTTTGTAAGTTTTAATGAAATTTAGCAACATGCTTTCTCTACCTATTTTATCTTTTTAGTGCCTTGATACTCGTAGCTTCGTATGCCTTTTTGACACTTTCAAGTTTAAAATAAGGTCTCTTTAGTTCGTTTAATGAACGAACTCTCATTGATATGGGTGTGTTCAAAAGCAATTTATTATAAAATACCCTAGCCACGATATTAGTTACAATAATAGGTATTTGAAGTTAAGAAAATTTAGTAAGCTGCTTAAGATATAGCTGTTTAAAATTGACTTTTGTCGTAGGAGCAGTGTTGTTAAACAGAAGTGTTTCTTCAATTGTTTTGCCATTTTGTTGCTTTAACCACCCTTCCCACGTGTTCACGGATATGAAATTGAATAGAATAAAATATTATAAAATAAAATGGTATCCTCTAATGGCTTTTCAGTACTGTGAGCATTGTTACCTCACTATATAGCTTGTAGGGTGAAAGATTTCAACGCCCATCAGTTTCAGTTGGTTTTTCTGAAACCTTTTGTTTGCACCCATAGAGTGCATACAGTTGCGGCCGAAATAATACTAGTGTAAATAAAATCATTGGTAAGACTGCTTTTAGACGAAAGTGATTTTTAATCTTTGTTTCTCTGTTGGCTCCCTTTCCATTTTTAATCAAAGTTAACTTTGTTCTATTGAAAAGGAGATATCACTCTTTAGTCTACCAGTTATAGCTATCATTGAAATGCATCATTGGAACAAATCAGTGGAATGCTGATTTCATTTTTTTGACAAGCCAGTTATAGCAATCATTGAAAAATTGGTTTCAGTAAAAGATCCTGTCAGCGGCTGATTACAACCAATTCTATGCATTTGAGGTTAGAGTTGATCATTAAAAGGAAAACTGACATTTGGAAACAGAAAGAGAATCGAACACATTCAGTGGAATGATTGTGTTCCATATTGAAGAAACGAAAACCAGCTGTTCATTGAAATTGATTTCTACCAGTGAAATAATAAATGTGGATTTAAAAGAAATTTTAAACCAGAATTTTGTATTTTATAGAGTAAAAAAATTCTACTACTCATTACCTTCATTCTGGTACCAATTAAAGGCATTGCATTTTGTTTATTCGTCTTAAAAATGGGAATGAAAATTTTCAATGATGCATTTCAATGATAGCTATAACTGGCCCCTTAGTTAATAAAAGTTCGCTCACCGAAAATCAAATAGAAATGAAACATACCTGAGAAATAAAGAAAACAACAAAGAAGAAAGAACGATAACTCTGGAATTTTTCAACCCCAGCAATTTTTTGTAACCCTGCCATCACATACGTCCCTCTCCAAAAAGCTTAAAAAAGGTCAAGGTACTCGTAAAAGCAGTCTAAGTCCCTGAATTTTCATGTGGTTAGAAAGAGTCCAAGATTTTGTTATATGGTGGAAAGGGATCAAGTCAGTATGTAAGAACACAGACTATAATCCACGCTTCACAGCCAAGACAGTAAAACATGGAGGATCCAGCATAATGGTTTGAACATGTTTTTCCTTCTAGGGTGTCGGTCCCATATACCGGTTGAAGGATCAGCATCTTTATGTGAAGATCATGGAGGAAGTTATGTTCCCATATGCTGAAGATGGAATGCCACTTAAATAAGTCTTTCAACAAGACAACGACCCAAACCATACAAGTTAACTTGCGAGTAGTTCCAAGAAATGAGGGTTAATGTCATGGAGCAGTCCCCAGACATCAATCCTATAGAAAATCTGTGGTGCGATGTGGAGAAGTATGTATATCGGTACTTGTAAGCCAACTACTAACACAGCCCTTTGGGAAGCTATACAGCAATCTTGGAGGTCCGTACGCGTACCTGTAGACATGCAACTAAATATTATTTTAAGGTTCAAACACTCGACGATCACTTATGGTAGAAATTGTTTATCAACTTTTTCTTTTGTAATATTTAAAGGTGTATTTTGAATGCGCTACTATATTTTTTGACCGCTGTTTTTCTATATGACTTGGATAGATTTGAAATTACCAACTAATTTATTGAATTTGAAAATGATTTTTTTTTCTGAAATTAAAAGCCTAAAAAATATTAATTTGAAAATCTGATGACTTTATTTCTTTAAAATTAGTAGATTAATTTATTTTAGTTTTTGTTGTGTCAAAAGGTCCACTACTATTATTTTGACCGCAGCAGCAGCTATACATGGCCATCTTTTCTAGAGAACCTACAAGCTGTATGTGGTAACTGTCGGTCCACTTTAAATTTAAATAAAGATACGCTAATGCAGTGGACAGATGCGTTTGAATATCGTTAAATTCAAAAATTGAAAAGTATTTTTCACCCAAAATTGCTGTTTTATGTTAAAAGATAAAAAAATGCTAAATAAAATTATACAGAAATTCGATGCGTATATACTCTCTTTGCTCCTCAGAATCCGATCTTAGCTTCTCAAATGACCATCTTTTTGAGATACCGCCATTTTGTTGCATTTATCCACTTTTCATGCGCAGCAGCGTATACCCCTATACAAGTAAAATTGTTTTTTACCGGAACCAAAATTTTATTCGGACTCGAGTTATAGTGAGTAAATACTCACATTTCTATTCGATGCAGTCATTTTGTTGTTACCCTTAGTACCTCCTGGCATAATATGGTTAGTGCGTTGGACTTTCATGCAGAGGATCCTAGGTTCGGTTCTCAGCCGCTGCAAACAAGTTTTTCAGGCATGTACATAATACCGTTCGGAATCGGAAGAAAATTTTAGGTGCTCTCCATTTCTCCAAACACGCACACAGAAATTGGTGAAATTTATCTAATTTATTTTTATATTTAGTTGTTACGTGAAGGTTAATATTTAATTGAAAAGTTTTCAATGTTGAAATATTTCTATTTCATAGGGTGAGATGAGAAAAAAAAAACAAAATAGTACAATCGATTTTTGAAAAGAAGTTTTGTGATTGAAAAGCAGTATTTCGATTATAGACTTTGAAGATCACTTTAGTACTAGTTCTTTTTCAAAATTAAGCTATTTATAGAGTTAAACTAGCTGACCCGGCCACGCATTGCTGTGGCTAAAGTTTTTGTTATATTACATTATAGTAAGCAATCTAAGAGGAACAATAAGAGAACATCAGTCACGGAGTCCACTATGCTTTTTCACACAGATGGTATTTGTAAAAAAATATGGTGATCTCCTTATTTGACTTTCTACTACTATAACCCTTTAGTACAATGAAATTATTTACGAACAAAGACGAAAATGTTGATGTTGGTATACAAATTCACTGGATTGAGATTTGAAGGGGAAGTACGTTGAACACAATTAATTAAAATGTTCTTACACTTGATATTAAGCATAAATCAGTAGGTACGAAATAAAAATTTATTAGATTTATTATTTCCATTTAATTTTATAACAAATATAAGTATATTACAGTATAATACAGTAAATAACATGTGACGCTTAAACTCATGAATGACGTAGGCAAGGCAGACAGTCTTAAACTTTTAAACATTAATATCTATTTTTTTGAATTATAAATACTTTCAATTTCAATTTAATTTAACACCAATCGGTGCACAATGTTTTTGGTTAACCTGTCTTTAGCTAACACAAATAGATTCGACGGTTTACCAACACGTGAACACGCAACATATAGTTGCCCATGAGAAAAACATGGATTTTCCAAATCTAAACCACAAATGGACATTGTTTGACCTTTAGATTTATTTATAGACATGTCGAAAGCTAAACGAATTGGAAACTGTAGCCTTTTGAAGGGTATGGTAGAATCTGATGGTATCATCGGAATACGTGGCAGCAGGACCACTTTTCCTTTAAACTTCCCAGCCAAAATGGTTGCTTCAAGAATGTTTCCGGTGATCTTTTTGATGACCAAACGCGTACCGTTACATAATTGAGGTGGATTCAAATTACGGAGGAGAATAATAGGGGAACCAATCTATAATCGAAGATTATGTGGTGGCATTCCAGGGATATCTAATGAATTTAAAAATTCAATCGGAAAATTTACACTTTCATTTTCATCAACAACAGTATCGATTGATTTAAAAGACATCAGATCGCCTGGTAACAACTGTTGTATCTGGAAGTTAATTTCGTCAACATCAACGTTTTTGGCTGCCAAAATCGCCCGTTGACTAAGCCATTCATGATTCAAATAACTATTCTGTATATCCGGGAAAATACTCTTGTGCCATTTTCTCATTGATATATTAATTAACTTTTATAAAACTATGTGATATTACTTACATGTATAAATTGAAATTATTGTTCCTGTGCTCCTACTGTGGCTATGTCTCGTTCTCCTGCTGCTCTTGTTCTTATGATATTCTCTTGAAGACGTTCGTTTTTTATAATTATGTGATAATACTTACATACATACATATATTCAAATTAAATTATAAAGTTTTGATCAATGAAGCACAAATAAGTAAAAAACAGGTTTAATTTCACTGTATTTTCTTCATTATAATATGAATGCAATAAATTGCGACTATAATTTGAGATTTAAACTATCCTATCTCTCAAGTTGGATCGAACTGCACATGGTGTGCGAATTTTATTATAATCGGTTAAGTGGTTTAGGAGTCCATTGAGGACAAACATCGTGACACGAGATTTATATATATTAAGATAAACTAAAAACAAAAATATAATTCGTTTTTAAATATTCATTTTGTTTTTAGAATGTTATGTTTAGAGGATGAGCTTCGGGCATCACTTTAGGGCTAGAGAGAATTTAAAATTTTGCTTTATAAAGTCTAAAGTGAATTAAAGTTCAAAACGAGTATTAATATTTTCAAATATTTAATATATTTTCAAGACTCATGTTCTCCATGAATCCGTAGATTAGACTTGCTGCATACAAATATTTGATGTACGTAATATTTGTAGCAAAATCATCAGAAGTCGGGTCACTCACCCAACCAGACCACCACACAAGTATCTAACCGAAGTTCATCCTGGAGTCATGGTGCGTTTAGATAAAGTCATTCATGTTCATTTCCGAAAGTTCATCAATATAAATAATGAAGGTGTTCTAATTTTGTCCAGAGCAGGCCATTTGCAGAGGAAAAGAATGACTGTTTCCTATACTAGTTCTCAAAGCTACCACAGCCGAGTGTTATGAGGAATGCCCAGCTTCACGGTCTGCTCTTCAATTGGCTAGTGTTAACTACAGGTAGCAGTTATCCTAGCTATGTATTGCTTGGGTATGATAAGGTTTTCGGGGCTAATTATAAATAGGTCATATTTTTCTACATATAATCCAGTTAGTTAAACTGTTCCACCTGCTGACTCTTGCGGCAAGTGAGCAATTAAGAACTGCGGTTTCTATGTAAAGAAATTAAAGATTTAGACCGGTCGATTCTCTTCCTCTAGATATTATAGGTACTAGCTGTATACCCATACACACTTCTCTAAATAATCTGCTTTTATTATTGATAAAAAGAAAGAAATTAAAATAAAATTTAATTGATTTCCTTTTCTTTACTTATTATTAGGAAACTCATAACAATCAACAAAGATGTTAGCATCCATTTCGTTTTGAAATCAATCAAAAAAAAATTTAATCCTATGATACAAAAAGATATCAAAATCCATGGGAAATGGTAACTCAGGAGGATGTTGATTATGTGCGTCAAATAGTACAAGGCATTTTGGTGCCTTGCGTTTTCGTAATAGGACTTCTGGGAAACTCAGTCAGCATAGTCGTTCTAACAAGGTATGTATGTATTTTAAACAATTCATGTACTAAATTTAGAACTTATTAATTTTGAGATGTCTTTTGACAATATTTTTTCTTTATTTGCAGGAAACGTATGCGATGTACAACCAACATCTATTTGGCTGCTCTAGCTGTAACCGACGTCATTTATTTGACGATGGTTCTACTTCTCTCCTTGCAGCACTATGAAACTGTTCATTTAAATTATGAAATTTACTGGAAGTTTTACGGTCTCATAATTTGGCTGTCAGATGGTTGTGGTGAGATGATTATTCAATATAATGTTATAATGTATACAAAGATCTGTAGACTGTGTCACTAGTATGTACTAGTTGCCATTTTTTCTCGTATTTTTCATCATAACACTAAATTACTGCATTTTATGTCTTGTTTATGCTGCAATGCGAAGTGAAGTCAAAACCTATGTCATAATATGAAATGTCATAATATTTTGAGACGAAAAAACTCAACGAAAAAATTAAAAATAAAATTAATAGCAAGTTAAAAAAAAAACATACATATGTAGATCAATAATTCTTCGATCTTATTTAGTTAATTAATTTAACAAGAAATGCGACTTCTTACTAAATGAACACCAAAAATCTCAAACCCAAGTATTATTTCAAAAGGCAAGCGAAGTTGTTCTGTAATAGATTATTTTTCGCATGGAATTTGAGTTTAATAACGTTTTATTTTGGTCATCTGAAAGTAATCGAAATGCTTCTGAAATCGTTTGTTTGTCACAAGATGACAGTACTTCAATTAAAACCAGAAGCAAGCACACTTAAAACGTCAAATTGCAGATATACAATTTTTTGTTATAGATAGCCCAAGCAATTCAATGATGAAGAATTCGTTGTAGAATTTTTACTAATGTCGATAATAGAGTGGTAAAAAAAATCAATTTATCTTCGATTAACATCTGTCATTTTTTGCATTCCATTGGGCAAATAAAAATGATTTATTTTAAGATTTAAAATCAATTTTAGGAATTTTAATTTTTTGGCAGATTTACCTTCACTAATACCAAACAAATTTTCAGTTTGCAAATGATTTTTGTCAAATTTATTTCAATTGTGGAAATTATATCTAAAGCACGGACAAAATTATTTGTAGTAGGAAATGGTAGCAGTCAAAAATAATTCAGTAAATTCATGAAGTAAATATTTCTGAACTGAAAGTAAATTATGGATACAAATTTTATTTTTAATTAATGTGAGAGACATAAAATTACTCTAATACAACGACAAAAATAAATCAATACTCAGTTTGAACGAAACTGTGAATCCAAAGTAATTGTTGAACTGAAGTTTGAACCATAAATGGAGTTTGGACTTCCACTGTTAAACTGGGGGTTAGAAATAAGTTTTCATTTAGGTGAGTATTGAATATTTCCCTAGCTTACGAAGGGTAGTTGTCAAATACCATTTTTGTCTTTATCTTCCGCCAACAGTTAGGTACCCCTTATCAAATAAATAAATATGTTAGAAGCCATTACCACGGCTCGTAGGAAGACTAACCGAGTGACTAATAATTCTCAACTATTCCTGTGTGCGTGTTAGCAGGACTGGAGGGGACTTACAGTTTTTTGCCGATTCTGAACTAATGAGCAGCACTTTTCCTTGCAAGAAGCAGTATACCCGTGCAAAATTTGTTTCCAGCGACCAAGAATAGAACTCTCTAACCATTACGCCAAGGGGTACTGGAGTGTCCCTAGATTAAATTTCTTTTAAAAACTTTTCAATGAGAACTAAATAACCTTGATGCAATTGCCTGGCTTGTGAGAAGCAGAATGGCCTAACAGATTTTGTAGATTTCCTGCAGACCTTTCTACCTTTTGGAAAATTTGCATCTTCGATTGAATATATAATTACAGTAGAAATAGATTTTAAAAATTATTAGTTACACATTGTGAAATTTGGCATGAATAATGTTAATAGAATCTTTATACACTGAGAAAGTCACTAACCTATCGAATACATCGAAAGCTGGATTCTTTAAGAGATACATTTTGTTTTAAGAACTGGAAGTGGAAACAGTTTCAAATTCAATTCGAATTGACAAATAGCGTTTCTTTCCTCATTTCATACAAATTATGTATTTGTCAATTGATAGTATATTATGGCATTAAATGCTTGAAATATTGCAGAAAAAGTGACGTTTTGTCGATAGTCAAAAAGGCAACACTATTCTGGATTAACATACATATGTATATGACTGACAAATTTGACAGAATTTTTGTTACTGCTGGTATAGTGTCAAATAATTGATAAGCTCCATAACAAATGAGAAACATATGTATATATGCACCAAGTCAAATATACCTAAACAATTAATTTAATTTCAAATGGTAGACAAATAGATCGGTTGCTGTTGTTAATCTTTAATCTCGAAATACTGGCAGATTTTAGAACATTTGCGAGGTTTAGTCATAAATTGTAAGAAAAATGGATCAAATTATGACAACTTCTCATTCGCGTGAATCCGGTACTGATACCTCCAAATCAGACGTCAAAAGCGAGAATCTAATCTTATTTGTTTTTTTTTTATTATTTACAGCTTATATTTCAATATACATCGCAGTATGGTTTACGATAGAACGTTTTGTTGCTATACGATATCCTTTGGAGAAAAAAACCTTCTGTACATATTCGTTAGCAAAAAGAGTCATTGCAGGTAATATTAAATTCATATTTACTAATACTATTTCAGGTCATGTTATATTAAGTACAATTTTTCTATGATTCTATAGGTGTTGCAGTTTTTTGCCTTCTATCAACAATTTCAACAGCCTTTGAGCATAAGGCAGAGTCTATACAAAAATTTATGGACAGTACTGGTAAATGGTGCCATACAGCAACAATTTCCAACTCGCTTGTAAATAGAACACAAATCCAAGGTAACTGTAAACAGGTTTTATTACAATTTAATTTACTCGTAGAAATGTTAAGGCTTTATATAGTATATATGTATATAGTACTCTCATGGAACAAACAAATTAGCTATCAAATCGGTTTCTTTTGGGGGCGCTGTATTCGATACAATTAGGTTGGAGACTTATGAATTATAGTTGGCTTCAGCAAAAGAGCTATGAAAAACTTGCCAGTTCGTGTTCTATTGTGACGAATGTAAGGAAATATCGTTGTCCCACATTCTCCTCGCAATTAAATGCAACAATGACAAAGTCAAGTCATCAATAAGTGAAATGAACGATAAGAGTCGCAAAATATTCAGGGAACTAGAAAAAACTGATGACCTCGTGAAACTGACTGATGACTTACATACGATGGTTTCTAATATACTCGTATCCAAATCATTTAAATCGAACTTTGATAGTGTGAAAAACACTTCAGCAAAGCAAGTAAATTTGCTACCCAATTGGAATCCCTAAACTCCGAAATCAAAGGAGAGCTCAAAGAGATATGTATATTGTACAATAAATAAACTCAATTTCAATAAGCCATTAGATTCGATGCGTATAGTGAATTGAACTCCTCCGCGGATATTATCAATTCCATCCGTTCAAAACTCGACGTTCACCTACAAACTAGATCTCGAACAAATTCCCACAATAATCAAGTTAATCTTTCTATTATCGATGATGTCGTGAAATATATCGGTAATTTTTCTTTGGAGCTCGCGTCAACCAGGGAAAGCGTAGATGAGCTGCTAGGTACGGTGAAAGCCTCAAACATATTTAGAGTTCCGGTTACAATGGATCAATATGTAGCTCTTGCCGATGTTCGAGTACCTCCTGGGGATTCTGTGCCACTTTCTTCATCAAATGTCTCACTTCATGATGAGCTTCTCCAACTTCCCACTTCACCTTCCTACGAAGAGAGATTACGAGATCAGAAAACACTTCGTTCACAATATCCATTCACACGCGACGACCGGTCAGCATTCATTAACTGATGTATTGTTTGCACTTTGTACGGGAACATGTGTATGGTTTATACTAAAATTCGCTGTGGGATCCGCTTGGTGATGTCCAATTGCGTGGTCCGTCGTAGAGCTAATGGGTCCTCAATCTCAGCGACATCGGCAGCCACAGCCGCGATATTCTCGTTATTTGATTTTTAGAGCTTATAAATAAATCCCCTAATAATATTTTCACTCACTTAATCAAACTTAATATCTTTTACCTTTTTGTTTAAATTAAATAGAAAACATTCCAAACAATGAATCGCAATTTGAAAACTCAGTTCACACGTTGAGTCAATCATGGCAAAACAACAGCAGCATAACTGATCTTTACAACTCTACAAACCACCAATGTCAAAACGTATGTTAAGTAAATTTATAATTGTTCACAATTAATAATTTACCATTAGGTCACTTTTTATCTGCACGGCTCATCAAGTCTTGGGGAAAATGAAACCTACATCAAATATTTCTTCATCTTTACATCAACAATTTTTGTTTTCATCCCACTGAGCATCCTGGCAACTTTTAATTTTTTTCTTATTGTATTGGTTCGTAAATCTAAGCATCGTCGTGGAGAAATGACAAACGCAAGTGTTCGACGATCAACAATAGTAAGTCAAAATCAAAAAATTGAAATAAATATATTTTAATTTTCTAATCTGTGATTCTATTTTTTTTAGCGCAAAAACTCAAATAATGTTTCTCAAGAAAATCGAGTAACTGTCACCCTGATTGCAGTAGTGATATTTTTTATTATCTGTCAACTACCATGGGCAATATTTCTGATTGTAGCAGAAATAATTAAAATTGATCGGAATCTTAGTACGATACTTGGGAATATTTTCAACTTGTTAGCCGCCCTTAATGCCGCATCTAACTTCATTCTTTATTGCGTTCTATCGGATAAGTATAGAAAGACTGTAAAAGAGTTGATTGTAGGGTACAAACATGGAAGAAGAAATATGAGTATAAGTACGAGTTATGTGCCAAGTACAAGGAGGTATCGACCTGCCTCACAAATAAAAAAAAGTAATCCTTGAGCGTTGGTATATCGAAGGAGGTAAAAATAAATACAATTATAATTGTCGAGAATGTTCTGTTTGTTGTGCCATGTGATCTTGACGGTGTCATGAAATAAAGTTAAATGCAATAAATTCTAAAGCCAAATTTTCAAAAAATTGAATTTGATCTTAATCTTATTAGATACAGTAAAACCCGCTTAAGAGAAACCCGCTTAAGAGAAAAACCCGCTTACCTGAAACACTTTTTTCATCCCCAAGTATTTTCCGACCAATTTCCCTTAAAACACTCGGCTTAAGTGAAACCCGCTTAAGCGAAAAATCCGGATAACTGAAACATATTTTCAGTTAATTTTTAATATTTTTCATTGAAAAAAACTCTCTTAAATGAAAAAAAATTTGAATCGAACGGAACAAAAATTTGATAGTTTTCGTTTTTCAATAAATTATTTTTGTGTTATTTAATCGTTGTTTTATTTAACTTCTTTCAAGGCAAGTTCAAAAGATAAAAACAATATTGTTTCTAGCATTAAATCTCCGCTTAATGGAATTTTTAAATCCGCTTAGGTGAAATTTTTTTTTCACTTATCCGAACTCCGCTTAAGTGAAATTATTTTTCACTTAAGCGGGGTTCGCTTAAGTGAAAAACCCGCTTAAGTGAAAGCAAAACTGTGACATTTTGCCGTTTCTCTTAAGCGGGTTTTACTGTATATCATTTTAACATTTTAACAGTGTAACATTGTAACAATTCATTTACGTCATCAGTCCAAAGTTGGAAAATTACGCGTGGGAAAATTACGGCAGATTTATTTATGAGAACAAACGAACAAACAGTTCCACTTTTACCTCTAGTTTCACAGTAGTTTTTAAACTTCATTTTTGGTAAAATCTTCAGTTCAACAATTAATTCGGTTTCATAGTTTCGTTGTCGATAGTTTTAATAATTGAAGATGTTAGAACTTTTAAAGTGCACATGATCATCCGATTTGTATACAGAAGTCATATATGTGATTTTAACACGGGGTATTTATTTTGGCAATTAAATTTAATTAAATTTTCCGGAGCATTATCCAACCTTCTACTCTCCATTTGCTTGCTAAACTTCTCATAGTCTATTTTGAAACTTAATTCATCGATTTAAGTTATAAATTTCCCGAATAAATTGAGTGCAATCGAAATTTTCCTTGCTTATCAATTTAAAATTTATAGATGAAGTTAAGTTAAATGAAATTGTTACAATCTAACAAAATCTAACAATGACACTTCAACAATCTAACAATGACATAACAAGAAAAGTCAAAATTGGTTATAAAAAGAACGAACCACTGATTATCAACAACACAGATTGGGTTTGTTCGTTGAGCCCTAATAAAGTCACCCTGGGGTCGCCTTAAATCGTTTTTTGAAAAACCTGAACCAACTCTGGTTAGTAAATTCTGTGTTTTTTGAGACCTGGAGTCGCCCTGAACTCGCCCTAAAGTAGATCTAGGTATTTTGCTGTTGCGAGTTCAGGTAAGGACCAAACAATCAAAAGTGACATGAGATTTCATATCTATTTCTTTTGTTGTCGTTTGTAGAATCGTTTGTTGCAATGTTATTGTTTATGTTTGCAATTAAATATTTTTTGTACTCATCATCCTCTTCGGATGAAATATTGAGTAACAACACAAAATCGTTTTTGTTCATTTTTAAAACTAATTTATAACAAATTTAAAGTTTTATCAGAGCATGAGTTAGGAAGATGCTATTCTTCTTTTATAAGTAATACAATTTACCAAAAACACCACAAACAAGAAAAGTTAAAGTTAAATAAAATTCTAGGCGGCAACACTGACACGTAAAAACATTGACAGGTTAAAACTAATATTCATAGATAAATACCAGGTTTGCCTAACAAGAGCTTAAACAATGACTATGAATATGTCCCATACAGACTTTAGGAACTTGCTCAATTGGCTTGCCTTCTTTGAAGCAAGTAGATAAGCCATTAATTTTTTGCACATCAGGTTTTGAATTTTTTGAGAAAAATAGAAGTTGAAAATTTGGTTTTGAATTATTGTATGCTAAATAACTTGTTTCATGGCATCGATCTTAAATTAGTCTTTATAGATTTATTGATTTTCATTTGTTTATAGATTTTGTCGTATCGAGCTAAAGCCGCATTAGGTACTATAAATATTTAATGTTATTTATGATTTTTTAAATTTAAAATAGATATCCTACATTATGTATGTAAGAATAAGTTTTTTTTTAAACTAAAATGTCTTATTTGTAAATGTCATAAATGGTCAAAAACATACAAAATAATATGACAAATAGTTTGTAAGTGATAGAAAATAAAATAAAATAATAAAATAAATATATGTTTCAATTTAACTTCACAAAATCATGTGAAAACGTCAAGATTACACATGTATTCAGCAAAAGATAATCTGAGATTTAAGGCAAGAGATTTACGTGTTGTTTCCACCGCACTAAAACATTAAAAAGATGAGTAACTTTGACAGCACCTATCAAAATTCTAATGGTAGCTGTGTTTTTTTTTGCAAATCCATATAGAATTGTAGAAAAAAACGACATCGGGATTTAGGAACTTTTTTTACAAAAAGTTGGAAGCACTGTGCACGCTATGGCATTTGTCAGCTGTATTAAGACTATCATCAACCAGCATCCATAAAAGTCACTTTTGACTTCTCTGAACAAATTATCGATAACACATAGATAATTTCATTTTGGCATCACCATTTTTATCGGGTCTTAGATTAAGTCGCGAACTGGTCTTATACTGCTTTTAAACGAAGCATATTACCTTGCGATTTTTAAGCCCGTGGGAGAGAGACGTGTGAGGTGGCGGGGTTACACTAGGCGGAAGATGACTCCAAAAGAGAAACTAAAATTAAAAATCGCTTTCGTGTAAAAGCAGTCTTATACTACGTTTTCACCAAGAGTAAATCCGGGATTTAAGTGGATTTACCATAAATCTTTTTTAAATCTCGAAGATTTACCATACAAATTTATTTCGTAAATCTAGTAGATTAGAAATAAATCTCTACTAAATCTTCATAGACATAACATAACATCCATATGGTGCTAAGCTATCTCGATGATTTTTCATCGTTTGGCACAAATGAAACTTTCTTTCTCTCGCTTCTACTTTATAAGAAAAATTGAAACAACATTAGCATTTTGATATATGCTGTCAAAGTTAATCTTCTTATTAAACTTTCAGTGCGGTGAAAACACGACATAAATCTCTTGCCTTAAATCCCAGATTATCTTTTGGTGAAAACGTAGTATTAGCTAACTCTGTATAGATTTAAGTAGTTGTTGCATTTGTATGTAAAGCGCTTAGTCCCGATGTCGTTTTTTTCTACAATTCTATATGGACTTGCAAAAAAAACACGCCTGGTGTTTCAATTTTTCTTATAAAGTGGAAGCGAGAGAAAGAAAGTTTTTTTTTTGTGCCAAAGGATGAAAAATCATCGAGATAATTTAGTATGACAGCTCGAACTATAGAACAATTGATCCAATGAAGATTTATATAGATTAATTTCTAATCTACTAGATTTACTAAATAAATTTGTATGGTAAATCTTCGAGATTTGAAGGAGATTTATGGTAAAAACTTAAATCCAGGATTATCTCTTGGTGAAAACATAGTATACGTTTTACTTACCTAAGCTCCTTCCCAAGTAAGTAACTTACAGTAAATTGTATCAACTTACATAAGCTATAAGTTGAGAGATTATCTTACAAGTGTCATCCCTTCTTATTCCTAAATACCATCCCTTTCTTTTATGCGTCCGGTTGTCTCTTTCAAGTGACAATCAAAAATATGTTCAGTAGTCGTTAGTCGTTTACAAGTAATACATATATGGAGACAATAAAAATGATAAAAGGAAATGTTATTTTGTGTTCCGTGTTTTTCATTAATTAATATTTTGTGTACTCGGCTATTTTTCTTGACACAAGTGTAAACACGAGTTTTAAACTTACTAAAGCATTTCTTACTGTAAGTTTGGGGTCACATTACAAGAATGATGTCCAACAGCTTAAATTTTGGGGCAAGCTACCCTCGCAATCACAATAGCCAAAGCAGAGAGCAGAGGAACTGCCAGATTTTTCTTGGATGGGTACTCGTATTTCATCGCATACTTTTTTAGTATAGTGAATAATTTTAATGCATCGGATTACACAGGCTTTCAAATTGGGAATTGAGTACTATGGACAATTTCAAATAGACATTTTTTTTAAGTTTGGAAGAAAAACGTAAATCTCAATAAAAAGTTTTCGTCGCAGGTAAAACTCAGCATTATTTATTATTTTTCACTAATACTGGGTTCAACCTCGGAATAGTTAAACCGAACCGAAGAACTTACTTCGGATTTACGCCACGTCAAACAAATCCTTATTTAAAATTATTTTCTTAGCCGTTTTAGCTACGCCTTCGTAATGTCAAATACACTGGGAAAAAAGTGACAAATCTAAAACTCTGGTTATTATACACCTAAATCAAACCCCAGCTGATTTCCATTATTATTCATTTTATTATCATTGTATGCATATTAGAAATTGGATACATTTAAAATTGGATTGTATAAAGTTCAAATCCAATAAATGAATGTACCAACCACATTGCGTTCCCAATACCGTAACACTGTTAGAGCGTTTGGAAAATATAAATAATTTATTATTGCAAAATATCTATCCTTTTTGTCTTACTAAAACGAAAAAAAATTGCTTACACTCCTTTTTGTAAATTTCAGAAGATGTCATCTCAAAATGTCATTTAGATACTAAAACGGCCTTAAACCTCCTATGAACCAGTTTTAGCTTATTCCACCGCTATTCCTCTTGCATTTTCATTATAAATAAGGTTTTCAGGATTAGAGCCGTTGTAAAGTCGAAGTAACTTTACTCCGTCGCTAAAACGAGTTAGTAAATAAGGCTGAAAGAAATTAAATTTGGGAACGCCAAAACAATATGACGGTTCTCCTTCCGATAGAGAAAGCGATGAGTATGCGATGAGAGCATACTTTCTATCGCACAGTATGGAAATATAGCTGCGAAGGCTGTTCTAATTGCGATAATGAAAGCACGCTTTAAAGCATGCTTTGGATTCATCGCTAGTGGAGACCGCATGTAACGAAGAATACGAGAAGAGTGGTGCATCTAAGCGCCTTTATCCCGCCCGATGCATCCCCCTTTCTACACAGTCAAAGGCGGTTTCAGGATAGAGCAGCGATTCCACGTATCTACCAATTCGGTCTAAGGATTAAGGGCTGTTGATAGGCGCCTCCTTTATAATCGAGACCTCCTGGCACAAGACAGAAAAGAACGCCTTAGGTTCAGTGGGTATAGCAAAGGCAGGAGATCAGATCTGATATTATAAGTTGACATGCATGTTTATTGTCTTGGCCGAATTACATAATGTAGATTAAAGTGTAGTTTTGGACAGGGTGGCACAAACAAAAATTATAAAATTTTTTTTTGTTGTGGCTGTTCTAGTTTTAAGTATGTAGTTTTAGTTTATTATAAATTGATTTAAGAAGTTTTAGTAAGGTTAAATTTAGTTGTAACTTTTATACATATATAAGAAAATAATATATGTAGATACCGAATTTTTATTTAAATCCTCGGTGAAAATTAAAACCGATAGATTAAAGAATTTAGCAATAATATATCAGGGACAAAGGCATTAAAATTAAGGTATTTTAGTTAACTTAGAGCGCTCGCTGCTCGCATAGAGCGAGTTAGTAATTTGTACGATTTTGATAACAAGGCTGGTTTTTCTGAATTTGTGTCTTATTGAATGAAAAATATGCAGAGGAGTCATACAGAGAAGTCATGCAGAGGAGTTTGATTACCGGTCACTGCAAAAATGTTTGGTCCTTATTCGGAATTCCCCCCCCCCCCCCCCCCACCAAAATGCACTTTTTTTAATGAATCGATAAAAAAGTGTGCTGTTGATAAAAAACATCAAATTATGGAGGAGAAACACTTTTTTATGGTAAAAAAGTGAAGTATAAAAAAATGAATATAGGCCATAGGGTTAATTCAAAGTTTCTTTAAATCCAGATTCTGTAAATGCAAAAGAAACCTTGCATACACCCAACCTCGCACCTACCCTAAATCCTATAGTGTGCCCAAGCAGGGGGGTTGCATGCTGCCCCCCTATACATATCTCACTGATTATACGCCGTAATGCGTAAGCTAGCAAAAAAAATATCAAATATCCCATAAAAAAGTAGTTTTAGTTATAGTACTGTGAGTGGTCCGCTTGTACTTCACTTTTTTACCATAAAAAAGTGTTTCTCCTCCATAATTTGATGTTTTTTATCAACAGCAAACACTTTTTTATCGATTCGTTAAAAAAAAGTTCATTTTGTTGCGGGGGGGGGGGTGATTCCGAATAAGTTCCAAATGTTTTTCAATCAAGGGTGTACTGCCTAGTGCCTCTTGCGATGAAGTCACAAATCGGAAGAAAATTGTAAGTCCTGTCCATTCCTGCTAACACGCACACAGGAATGGTTGAGAGTTGTAGAAAAGTTGATTCTATTCAAATAAATAAAATAATTTAAATGAAATGAATCCCAGAGCAGAAACGTCTTTATTGAGCTAGTACTTATAAGCAAGTGAAGAAAATATTATAAAAATTTTGATACATAAAATTAATTGATTACTAAGTTCACAACATCCCCACTTAATCAATTCATTAAAATATTAAGATAACTAAACAAATAAATATAATTATAAAACATAAACATAAATATAACAAAACATAAGTAACTAAATCATTAAATTTTTGATAAACCCATATTTTGTGTACAAAATGTATGTTTTAGATTATTAACTGGTTTTGTTAGATTGTCGGCAACCATCTTCTCAGTCTCTATTTTCTGAAGTCCAATAGTTTTGTATTGCACTTTCATTATCGCAATATATTGTTGTTTTTCTTTCTATGTTTTCGAGTAATTCACCCATTATTCTTTCGTTGCTGCTGAAAGCGCCATATATTCCGACTGTTGGCTGTCGTTTACTGGCCCAAGAGATAGCACCATTTTGAAGTTTGAAAACATAACCAGTACAAGATAATCGACCATCAACATCTGACGCCCAATCAGCATCACTGTAACCATGCAATTCCAATGTATCCTTTTTCGATCCAAAAGTTAATTTGTAGTCACTTGTTTTCTTCAAATAGCGAAATATTCGTTTGACCGCATTCCAGTGTGATCGGCCAGGTTCATGGTTAAATCTGCTAACATTTCCGATTGCATATGCAATGTCAGGTCGAGTACATTGTGAAAGATACAAAATGCTACCCACAGCCTCTTGATATGGAACATTCTTCATATCATCCAGTTCATCTTCAGTTTTTGGAGACATTTCCTTTGTCAGTTTGCTATTTGTGTCTGCTGGTGAATCTATCGGATGGCAACTTGACATTCCGAACTTTTCAAGTATCGTCTTGGTATATTTTTCTTGATCCAAGGAAATAGTGCCATTTTTACGATCACGTGTTATATGCATTCCGATGCAATTGGTTGCTTCACCAAGATCTTTCATACTAAAATGTTTTGTCAGATTACTCTTTAGTTTGTTTTTCCAGGCATTGTTGTTTGAAAAAATCAACAAATCATCAACATATACAGCTACAAATATCATGCTCTTCCCTTCACGTCGAACATAAATACATGCATCTGATTCACACCTTTTGAATCCAGCTTTTATCAGAACTTCGTTAAGTTTAACATTCCATTGGCGGCTAGCTTGTTTAAGCCCATAGATAGCTTTTTTCAGTAAACAAACTCGTCCACTACCATCATCAAAGCCTTCCGGCTGTTGCATGTATATTTGTTCTTCTACATCACCTTGAAGAAAAGCCGTGATTGCGTCCATTTGATCAATATCTAAATTGTGCTTTGCAGCTAATGCCATCAAAATTCGAATAGAAGAATATCGAACAACAGGCGAAAAAATCTCTTCGTAATCTATACCTGCTCTTTGACTATATCCTTTGGCCACTAGTCTTGCTTTATATCGAATAATAATCCCATTTGAGTCTGTCTTTATTTTAAAAACCCATTTTGAGTTTATAGATTTTCGATCCTTTGGTAGCTTAACCAGTTCCCAAGTTCTATTTGCCAATAGAGATTGGTATTCCTCTTCCATAGCATTTTTCCAATGTGCACTCTCCGTACTAGATATGGCCTCTTCAACTGTATTTGGTTCATCAAAACTCTCAGATGTAATATATGTGACATAGTCCGCAAATGTTCTTTGTTTAGGTTGTCTCTCTGAACGTCTGAGTGAATTTGATGAGATTACATTGTCTTCTAATTCAAGCGGTTGGTTTGTGATTGAATCTGTGTTAACAGTGTTTTGAAATTCTGTGTTAACATGTTCAGTGTCAACAGAGTTTGCATCTGTCAACATTCTCCAAGTTTCGTCTATATTGGGATCTGATGGTACAACTTCATTAACTCTTTCTTGAAAATCAGTCTCATTTTCTTTCCCATTATCGGATTCCAAGAAAATAACATCTCGACTTGTTATTGTTTTTCTGGTATTTGAGTCATACATTCGATAACCTTTTGTGCCTTCAGAGTATCCCATGAAAATTAACTTTCTTGATTTGACGTCAAACTTTCTTCGTTTTTGATCTGGAACATGCACCATCGCAATGCATCCAAACACTCTTAAGTGGCTTAAATTTGGTTTGGAACCACTCCAAATTTCAATCGGTGTTTTGAACTCCAGAACTCGAGAGACAGAACGATTTTTCAAATACGTTGCGGTTGACATTGCTTCTGCCCAAAAACTTTTTGGAAGATTAGCATCCTCTAACATGCACCTTGTACGCTCAACCACTGTACGAACTGTTCTTTCAGCAAGACCATTCTGCTGTGGTGTATAAGGTGTTGAAGTTTGTCTTTCGATACCACAACATTTGAATAACTTCTTAAATTTTTCGTTAGAGAATTCGGTCCCATTGTCAGATCTGAATTTTTTAATTTTCTTGGTAGTTTGATTCTCAACAAATGTTTTGAATTCACAGAACTTTTGGAATACTTCATCTTTAGATTTCAAAAAGTATGTAAAAGTCATACGACTGAAATCATCAACTAAAAGCAGTGCGTATCTAGATCCTCCAATTGACACATTTTCCATGGGTCCTATCAAGTCTGCATGAATCACTTCAAGCAATTCCCTTGCTCTCGAACCATTCTTGCTAAAAGGAAGTCGATGTTGCTTACCTTTCAAGCATGTAACGCATACGTGTTCCCCATAATCTTCAACAAATGAAACACCATCAACAGCACCAGATTTCATTTTCTTTAAGTCTTGGAAGTTCAAATGGCCTAATCGACGATGCCACGTCTCAGAACTATCAGCGGAAGCAACTGCGATATAACTGCAATCTTTTAAGCCATTCAATCGATAAAGTCCATCAACCATTGTTGCCTTTGCTAGTAAATAGCCCTTCTGATCTCGTATCTCACAATGATCTTTAAAGAATGACACTTTATTACCACGTTTTGTCATTTGACTTACCGATAGTAGATTTGCAGAAATATCGGGAATACACAAAACATTCCTCACTTCTATCCTATTCGGTTGTCCATTCGTCTCAACTAACAGTTCTACAGATCCACACATTTTGACTTTCATCTTGTTGTTATTTGCAGCAGTGATTTCAGAAATAATTGACTTTTCACCATTGTAAATCCAGTTTTGATTCATCGTTAGATGCTGAGTTGCACCAGAATCAATAAACTTCTTTCCTTTCCTTAGTTTTGTTTGCTAAACTTAAAATCAATTTAATTTTTATATTTTTATAAGCTCAAAGCATATTTCTCTTTTCTTTTATTATTTATTGTACTGTTAATTTGGAACACTTGGTAAAGTTATTTAGATACTATTAAAAGATTAATCTTGTTGTATCATGTAAAATCTTTGAAATACAAATACAAATACAAATAAAAAAAATCTTTTGCATTTGAAGCGCCTTGAACGTGAACATAGAGGCTTGGATCGATGCTCAAAATAATAGTTGTTCTTGCTTTTGTAATTTTAGCCACTTCGGTTTCAGTTCCCAAAACAGCTTCCCAATGGCCAACATATTCCAAATACGTTTGCATAGCAAATTTCCATGTCGCATAATTTTCCCTTCCTTTCAATCGCTCAATCGCTGATAAAAAACAGGAATTCTTCTCATTAGCCATTTTTCTTGAAAATTTTCAACTTCCACCAAAAAGTATGAAGCTCAATCAAATGTTAACAAATAACGTTTTTAAAGTTCCAAACAAATTAGAATCTTTAATCTTCTGGGCCCATAACCTGTAGAAAAGTTGATTCTATTCAAATAAATAAAATAATTTAAATGAAATAAATCCCAGAGCAGAAACGTCTTTATTGAGCTAGTACTTATAAGCAAGTGAAGAAAATATTATAAAAATGTTGATACATAAAATTAATTGATTACTAAGTTCACAACAAGAGTCGTAAGTAAATAGGCTTAGGCCCTCTACGAGCTTTAATGTCCTATAATTTATTTACTAATTTTTTTTAAATTGGTGTTGACTCTTGAACAAAACGTTTATGGATTAATGGATTAGAAGTTTCATCAGACAAAAGATCATTGATAAATATCAGAACGAAAGTCGGAGACAAAACGGAGCCCTGTTGCATAATATATATATATACATATGTTAGAGAATAAATGTACTGAGTATTTATGAACTGTAGTTGATCACTTAGAAATGATCGATAAAATATTGACGAATAATTTGTATATGATGTCAAATGAAATTGTATAAAAAGGAGAATCTGTGCTTCTGGAGTTCATTAATTTTATTGGACTGTGAAGGAAGTTAGCCAAAGTAAGTTGGCACAGAATCATCAATCTATTATCAGAAGTGGGATTACCTAAAAATATAAAATAAAGAAAAAAAAATTAAGAAATAAATACATACTACCAAAAAAAAAGAGTAAATTTTAAAAAAAATAATATTATCTGACGATGGAGGAAGTGAACAATTCTGGAAAAGAAAATGATATTAGCACTAAGGATTCTCAAGGGAAATAAATTTCCAATAATACAATGTTCATAACAGCTGATGCATTATCAATTTTTTTTTAGATTGACGTGATGGCCTAAAAGATTTTGATTTCATACCCCGTGTTCGTTCTTCTCTAAAATAGGTCGAACAAAGACCTGGGGCCGAATTACCGCTTCAGTGACGAGTGAGTGAGTCCCATCAGTGATCGAATGAAAATGTCAAATTGGAGTAATTTATTGCTCGATAACGTAAGCGGTAATGCCAAACTCACATAATTCAGTCACGTATTACTCGATAACTGATGCGGTAATTTGGCCCCTGGTTTGATAAATATGGCTATCAGCACTACACTTGGTCCGATTTACGATCATCAATTATATATACCTTTTCAAGTGGTTCAGACATCATAACTCAACTAAGAAAACTTTCTAACTCAATATTGTGTCTTATTGTGATTTTGTGATGTCAAAAGTATCACAAATCAACCGTTTACCATTTGAAATTCCAGAGAAAAAAATAATCAAAATAGTGATTCGTTGTATATTAAATATTGGTTTAAAAAAATTCATTAATATTTGTACCCAATTTCATTCAATCATCAATCTATTATACATTATACAAAATATTTTTTTTTTTTGAATATAGGTATGAAACCTAAAAAAATAGCACTCAAATAAATTTCTTAACGTTTGTATAGCAGGTATAACTTATTCAGTGAATTTACTTTTATACTCATATTTTTTAGTAGATAAACTTATTTTATTATTTTAAAATTAGCTAAAGTTAACGAAAACAAAATTTGTACCTTCTTAGTACTCATAATTTAATAATGTAATAATAGTTCAATAACAAAAATGAATTTTGTTTTTTATTCAACAATTTATTTAACTTCGCTTAGCACAGCAAATGTCGAATAAGCAGTCTTCATGACCTGTAATTAATTTTCTTAATGAATCTCTTTTAAAATTATACCTTTTTTTAAATCTTACCCGAACGAAAGTAGGCAATTTAAGTGGTATTATATCACCAGCCATAATTACAAGTGGCCTTTGTGATCGTTTCAATAGCAATAAAAGTGCCTTTTTGAATTCTTTATTCTGATCCATCCAATTACAGGAGTAAATAGCTTCGGTCAACTGTTCAGCTTTTTGGCAAAGTTGATCGCCAAAATGACACAAAATCAGAATCTCAAAAGTAACAGCCGTAAAGAATATAATAATGTTAAGTAGTTTCGAGACGTCCAAACCTATGTACAGCATGTAGACACCAATTGTACATTGAGCCAGTCCCGTGCACATAAATTGGGCCAAACAAGCTGTTGAAATTATTTGTTGTATAGTTCTGTATAACCTATAAAAGATAGAATTAAATTTTAAAATTAAAAAAAAAAAATATCTACATTTTTATACTCAACTCAATTATAACCTGATGGTCCTTAATGCACTCGATTAACTCCCTGTTGACTTCCTCCGAATCCATTCCTTTTTTCTTCCCCAAATTTGAGATCCTCAGCGACAAGGCCTCGATGTGAGCACAAAGAATTCTTAAATATGCCTGCGGATACGTATCATTTCCCAAATCTTGAATTGCTTGCACTGTCAATCCATAAACCTGATACGAATGAGCAATCAAGAAATCCCCATACGAATTCTTCCAATCCAAAGGAAGCCAAGCTGGATACATCAAAATTCGTTCCTTCGCTAAATAGACGACCAATTGACTAGTCATAATCGCACAACCAAACATTGTAGCAAAAATGCAAAAACACTTGCGAGCCGATCGCATACCCATACGCAATGCGTGCAATTCTTCATCAGTACTTGCCCTAGTGTCTAATCTGTCTAGGATTTGCTTTACCGCAAGGAGCTTCGAACGCACTATAACCACGTTCAAATATTTCAAATTACAAATAACATCTGTTATGGTAATGTAAAGATTCTCGCACAATTCAGTGAAGTTTTCCGAAAGAATGCAATTTACAATCAATGTGAGTGGGAACATTAAAGTAACAGTTAAATTAAGAATAATTGCATACACAATGTATGGGACCCTCCAATGGCGATTTTTCGGAAATTTAAGGCCACAAAACTGCCAAACAAACCAGTGATACTTAAAGGCTTCGTAAGTATGAAGAGTTTCTCGTGATGGTATTTCAGCCGCTCGGATTAGTCGAGGAGACATGGCTTTTGATAAATCAAGTTGAAGTTAAACGAATGAACGGGATATACAGAATTCTGGGAAATTCGATCTGAATCGTTTTTTATACCCACACCTGAAAGACTAGGTGTCCCTACGAGTTCTCTTGATGGAAAGTTTCTTTTTTAATTTGGAAATAGTTCTATTTTTAGGAGATTTACGTAAAAGTTGAACATTATTATGAAAAATTCCTTAGTCTGCTTAAATGACTAAAAAACACGCCAAGAGTCTATAAAGTTAATATAGTACTATGGAAAGCATTTCAGTTTCCTTGATGCAAGTACCAATCATGGATAACGGCATGGGTGCTATAATTCGCTTGGCCGACAGAAGATAGCTTTGTATTTTCGAATCATTAAATTCCACACACGGTTTTTAATTCCCTATTGTATAATGCACTATCGAGATTAGAATCTAATGAGCCTAACATAAGCTGCCGTTTCAGTTATACAACCGAAGAGCAGGGTTGTGAGTCTGGAAACGAATATGAAAAGCTGAGGGTGGTGTCGTCAGCGAAACAATGAAGTGAATTAGAAGCCTCTGATAAAAGATCATTTATTAACATAAGGAAGAGTGTCGGTGACAAAACGAAGCCTTGGGGCACACCAGCATTGATTTTTTTTTATCAGACTTAAAGCCGTCCAAAATAACTCAAATTGAACGGTCAGAAAGGTAATTTTTCATCCAACGAGAACTTTGTGCCAAAATCTATCGAATGCTTTAGAAATATCAAGTGCAATATCCTTTGCTTCACACAAAATGATGTAAAGATCTGTTCCACTTTTCGGTGAGATAGCCTTCAAATCACCAATGGACCTATTGCTACGAAAGCAGTAATTCCAGAAAGAGCTTCGAGATATTTCTTGAGATGATTGTTGATCAGCGTTTCGATGAGCTTGACCTTGAAAGAAAGGATATTAGTGCAATTGGTCAGTAGTTGGAGGGGGAAGAATATGAACCTTTTTTAGCGAATGGCTGGACAAATGCTGTTTTCCATCTACTCGGAAAAAGCCCCGAAGAGTAGGACAAATGGAAAAGGTTACGCAATGATTTTGCCAGGAGAACACCTTAAATTAAATAGACCAAGGGATTTGTATATTTAAAGATCCTTAAGAACTCTAGCGACTATACGAGTGCGAAAGAAGATTTGTCCCATAGAACCATTAACGCTCTCAAGTACAGGAGGAGTCATAACACTGTGTGGCGTTTCAAACAAATTAGCTTTTTTGCAAGCTAAAGAAAGGAATGTTGTTTTGAACGAGTGTTGGAACTGATTATAAAATGTCTAACATTTTTACAAAATACCAAACATTTGATGTTGGTCTTGGTCTAGCCTTGATTTGCTATATTAAGCTAAGTACTCGACATACATATAAATGTAGCAAACGCTTACGGTTCTAACGTTATTTTTAAGTTATCGTCTGCGACTTTGATCTCACATATACTCGTCACTTGCGTATAATATCTGACAGCTCACGATCAATTGCGATGACACATTGCACATCTCTCACATTTACGATTATATCAATTGTGGTGATCATTCATTTTAGTTTTTAAATAGTAGTAGTAGTAGTAGTACTTTATTGAGATTTTTTTAATACAAATTACATTAAAACAAATACAAAAGGTAAAAAACTTAAAGATTAATTTGCCGACTTAGAATTGGCCTAGCTATACAATAATAGATATTATTAGTTTATTTTAGTAACTAAGCAATTTTAATTTAATGAAAATGAATTTTGCGATGTTTGGAAAAGTGTGTCCACTCAACAAGACCACACGAGAGTGTATTTTTTAAATAGGAATCATTAGATTTTGACAATTTATGACATGCCATGTTATTTCATTTGTTTTTAAACTGTCAGACACTACATACAAATCAGTAATGGATCGCAAACAACTCCGCGCCGTGTGTTCCATGACTGGGCTATGTAGCAGATGGAAGAAAACCCCGGTTTCAGCAAAAAATCATCTTTTGCGACGAGTCTTGTTTGAAAGAGGACATCAACAAGCTAAATTGTAGGATTTCGGGCTAATTGGTGTGGATTGTGGGACGGCGGCGGCGTTATCCTAGGTCCTTATACTTCTTCAAAAAAGGCGATGCCATAACCATTCCGATCGATAACGACTAATTTATTTCGGCCCAAAATCTAGTTATACATATATTGCAACTGAAAGTTTTGTGGTTCCAACAGCTTATGCTACAATGGACATTCTGCACGAGCTATTTGAAGGCATGGTTTGTCATGGCCATGTGAATTCAACTCACCGCCGATATCGTGAGATTTGTTCCCGATTTCAATGAACTTTTTCGTTTAGGTTTTCGTAATGTCGAAGGTCTATGGCCGTTTTTGAAAACGTCAAATCAACGTCAATTTGACTGTCATTCTTTGACGGAGATATTGCTATCCTGACATGGAATAATCCTGCTTGCACAAAATCAGTTTGGTCAACTTTAGTCAAATTTTCTTGCAAACGCATTTGACGTCTATGTACAAGCTTTCTTGTTATCAATATACTCAATTTTACCGTAAATGACGTTATCGAACCGGTGACTTTAGCTAATTGAATTTTCGAAAATAATACTTTTGCATCAAAATTTCGAAGAGTTGACTTTTGCAGATTGGGTTGAAGAACATCTTCCAATTGCATTTTTGACGATTTCGAACACGGTCGTTGTCATCGTATCGTCTTGTATCATAACTCAAATTAAGCCTTATCTATGCATCAGAATTATGAAAAATTTAAGCTTTCGAAGGAGCACCAGCCCTAGAGAATTGGAAATCATGATTTGAACTATGTTATATTTCACATTGATAAGGCTTTGAAATCAAACGAAAATTCATTGATATCTCACACACAACTTGTTGATTTTAATTCTAACATCTAGCCGTCGCTTATAGAACAACCTTTAGCAAAGCCGGTTAAGTCAAAATAAAGGTTCATAAGTAAACCAGAATACAAACAAAAATAATAAGTGGAATAGTTTTGTTAGTTGTTCCTTAAAATTGTTCCTGATCGCCGATCGGAAACGTTTGCGGCTTTTATAACTCAATGACCTACATACAATAACTTGCAATGGCAAGACTTATATTTCAATTTTCCGGTTAAAATTATTTGGTTAAGCGAAAAATTACATAATTGAAAGTATTTATGACAAGTGAATCGCTTTGCAAGTTTGCATTTTAAACTTCTAAGTGCAATTGAGTTTAAAATAATCATGAGAATGCAATTAAAGCTTTTAACAGTTTTCAAACTTTTTAAACAGTGTGAATTTATTAATAAAGACAAATAGTCATATAGATAATTCGAAAGATGCTTTTAACTTATAAGTTTCGAAAAGAATACCTATTTGAGTTTACTCAGTCCTTTATTAGTTGGTATTTATAGTCCAACAGCAACAGCCATCATATAAAATATGCAAGGATCTTCGTCAAAGTTATTAGGTACTTAAAGATTTAATTGCATTGGTCAAACCCGTTTTTTTTCTGGAATCATACTATACTTATACTTTGCAAAGGTTTGTGATGTCATGAATTCAATAAGTTTTGTTTCATAATATTCAACCCTAAAAATTCTGATAAGTTTGAAGCCTGTGTAGGTAAGTACTTATTGATATTCGACACACATACTCGTAGATAATAGATGTCTATGATTTTCTGTTGAATCCAAAAGGCTTAAGTCGTTTTTATTTGGCAATCCGGAATCTCTTTCCGATCCGAGATCCCAACTGGCACTTTTTTTGACTTTGAAGTTTATTGTGATTGTATATGTAAAACGTCAAATGGTGACAATAATGTTGTGCATTTCAAAATCAAAATTAATGTTTGTTGAAACAAAATCACTTCGCACAATTAGGATACAAAAAATCACAACTGTCGAGTTTGACGTTCAAGTATATGAATTTGTGAGTGCTCCTGTTTTCGATTCTGATTTCAAATTCAGAAGCAAATTTCTCTTCTTTTCAGAATCAGAACTGTCATTTTTTCCCAAGTGAATACTTTGAGAAAAGTCCAGAAGGCTTCCGGAATGCCAAATAAAAAGGACATTAGACGAGATTCACTTTTTTATGACAAAACATAATTGCCAACGATTAAAGGGTTAAGAAGGAGACTAATTTTTAATCATTTATTTATTTTACTAATTTATTTTAGAAATAATTCGCATAATATTTTAAACTGAAGATCTTTAAAAAAAAGGCTGAAATTTTTTGTTATTTATCTTATAGGAAAGAAGAGTGTTTTGATCAACGCGAAGTTTTGTTTACGGTTCCTTTCGTAAATAAAAAATAATATATATTGTATTCTCTTGTGAGAATACCACCATTAAATAAAACACTAGTGATTGTTTTTTTTAATAATATAAATTTATTAAGAGCTTCAGATCCCTTACCACTGGTGGGGGGAAATCTTCAGCTATACGTTGGAATTACTAATTAGAACTGATCTTTCAAGTGATCGAAGAAACCCTTTTATACTTTATATTTGTCTACTGTCTACTCAGCAATATGATTGAAGATCATATGCTGCTCTTTGTTTAATAAAATTGCTGATATGCAGTTTATGTTTATAATATCGGATTTCATCATTCGCTGTGAGATGAAATCATAAATTATGAATTATTGTGTAAGCATTACATTTGGTAAGTTTATGTTTATAATATCGGATATCGTCAATGAAATTATGAATCATTGTGTGAGCTACATTTGGTATATGGAAAGATACTTTGTATCTTTCTTCATTATCATAGGGTGTTTAATATTATTATAAAATTATGTGAGGGTGTTCTGATAATGTAACCCCTCCCTCCTTAAGTTTGATGCTCTCCTGAGTATCTATAATTCTATTTTCAATTTTAATTTTTTGGGTTTCTTTACGCTTACAATATAATAATAATATTGCAATTACAACAATTATGATTGTTATACTTGTATATGATATAATATGTTTTACATTGTTCTGATATTTTAATTCTTGTAATTCTTTTAAATTTTCGATTTGATTTATATGTATATTTTCTAAAGTAACATTTATTTTTGTGAAGTTTAGTGTATTATATAATGGAATTACAATATTTTGCTTGAAAGTTTCTTTTTGATTTGAATACAAAGTTGCATTTATTTTGATATTGCAATCTTTAAAATGTATTAGGTTATTTTTAGTAATTTTATATTCAATATTATTACAATAGTCATTTAGACTTGTTTCTACTAAATTTTTTGTTAATATAAGGCCATCTTCTATTTCTATTAATTCTTGATCTTTATTAGATCTAATCTTACAATTTTCGTATTTTGTTTCATATAAATTTTGTATACATATTGGACTTTTTCTTAAATGTTTAACATATTTAATTGCATTATTTTCATACAATGTTTTGTTATAAATTATATAATTATACTTTGATATTTCGATTTCTAGTCCTTGTTCATTTGGAACAGGTAAAATAATTATGGTTTCATATTTATATGTAAATACTGGTATTTTTAAAATAAAAACTAAATTGTTATTTCTAGTTACTAAACTACTTTCTATATGTTCTAGTTTTTGTACGGATATATTAAATCTTTTATTTTCTTCTTTTGTAAGAATATTTCTTCCTAGAATTCCTAATCTTGAAAAGACTATATTGTCTTGTAATTTCTCAACTTCATTGTTTAACAACATTATATCGGTATTTATTTGTAAAGATAATATACTTTTAGCTAAATTTTCTTGTTTTACTTCTGTTGAATTAATGAAATTTCTAAGCACGTATTGATGTTTGTTTATTCTGTCTGCCATAGTTTCTAATTCTGTTTGGAATTGTGTATTAATCCCTATCTGTTTGTTTAATTCTGTTATAGCATTTTTATTGTTTTCTTCTATTATTTTCAAATGATTCTCAATTTCTAATCTTTCATCATTATCCATAACTCCAAAAAGAAAATGGAGTGCACTACCTCCTATGTTTATTATTCCTCTCTTTTGTCTAGAATAAGGAAGTATACTATGTAATTTTGATTTTGTATCTCCTAATGCTTCTGTCATTAGTCTTTTTAATCTTAAGTCATTAAAATTATTATAGCCTGTTTCTATAGAAAATTCAATTTGTTTAATTATTTCGTTATAAGTTTCTAAATTAATAATGTGAAGTATTTTGTCATATCTTTCAATCAATTCAATTGGCTCTTGTTTGATTATAATATATCCTGCTTGGTTACGAATTTCTTGTAATAAGAACTCTGATTTTACCATGGTTATGATGAAGAATAAATAAATATTTATGGCTTTCATATTGCCTGTAAAGAGATTAAATTATTTATCGCTATTTTGATATTTATATTTTCTTTTGAAAAAGCTTTTATGTATTTTTTTCTGATTAGCATAATATTTGTTATTTATTTTTTCTACTTTTGTTTTCTTATATTTTGCAGCTATCTTCTTTGCTGTTCTAACTACGTCTGCTTTTACGTATAAATCTTTATTTAAATCTGGTTCAACAAAATCTATTTTATTTTTATTTCTTTTATTAATATTATCTTCTTTAACTTTATGAATCTTTCGTCCTATTTCTTCTAACTCTTCTACCTTAATTTTGTTTTGAATAAAATCTATAGGCTTTCTTAATGTCGTTGAATGGATTGTACAGTTATATATACTAACTGCTTTTATTACTTTCTCTTTTAAATTTAATACGTTCTTTTTCTTTTCTTGTACATTATATATTCTTATATGTTCATTGAGTGTACCATGCACTCTTTCTACATCTGAGTTTCCTGTCTTATGATTTGGAGTTACAAGTTTTATCTTAATTCCTTCTTCGTTACAATATTCTTTAAATGCTAGGCTATTAAATTCATTGTCGCATACGATTTCTTCAGGTTTGCCTAGTATAGAGTTTCTAAGTTTAAGTTGCTCAATTATTTTGTGAGCGTTTCTACTAGCTATGGGAAAAGCTGTCAAATGTTTAGTAAATTTGTCAATAATTGTCAAAAAGTAAATATCTTTACTTGGAATATATATATCCATGTGTATAAGCTCATTTGGCTTAAGTGTAGTTTTACTTATTTCAAATTTTATTTTCTCTGGATTTCTATCATGTTTCGCTGTTTGACATACAGTACAATTGTTTATGTATCTTCTTATTAATTCCCTTAATTTTGGAAAATAGAATTCATTTTTAATTTCAAGATATGTTTCTTGTATTCCTCGGTGATTATATTGTTCATGAATCTTTTCAATGAGATTCAACGCATCATTTGTATTACTTAAATCTTTTAAAAGCGTAATGCATCTTAGTAATATCAGTTTACTTTGATTGCTGTAAAGCTCAACATATTTTTCCTGAATTTTGCAAAATAAATTATCACTTGGACAATATAATGCCACTTTTCCGTGATCGGGTAAAAATTCCCTTAATGCTTCAGTAAAATAATCGCCTACATCTTTTGATTTAATAGTTAGTCTTCTTACACCTTGGTATATACATTTTATATTTTTATTTTCATCTTCTGACTCTATAACTTCTATTTGATGCTTAAACATATTTGTAGGTAATTCTGAAATTCCTATATGATCATTTCTTTCTTCTATACCACTATGATTTGTGGCTAACGATGTATCTTCATTTGCATTGATTGCATTGATTTCAAGTCGACTAAGGTAATCTGCTACACGATTTTCTTTTCCTTTTAAATATTCGATATCAAAGTCATATTCATTTAAACTTATTTTCCATCTCTGGAGTTTTGAATTTGGTTCTTTTAGGTTACTTAACCAAATTAAAGGTCTGTGATCGGTTCGTATTTTAAATTTGCGACCGTAGAGATATGATCGAAAATATTTTACTGACCATACAATACTTAATAATTCCTTCTCAATAGTGCTATATCTACGTTCATGTTCGTTAAGGGTTCGAGATGCATAGCATAATGGATGATTTGATTGTGAAAGGACAGACCCAATTGCATAATTTGATGCATCTGTTGTTAACACGAATTCTTTAGTGTAATCAGGATATTTTAAAACAGGGTCACTAGATATGAGTAATTTCAGTTCTTCAAAAGCCGTAATATATTCTGGGTCTTTAATATTTATCTTTGTTCCTTTTTTCAGGTATTTTGTCATAGGCACTGCTACCTTTGAATAATCTCTTATAAATTTCCTATAATAACCTGTTAGTCCTAAAAACGATTTTATTTGTTTAGTTGTGCATGGAATGGGTATTTTTTCGATAGCTTTTATTTTATCTGGATTTGGCTTTATTCCATTTGTAGTAATAACATGACCTAAGTATTCTGTTTCTTTGCTAAAAAATTTGCATTTATCTATTTGTATTTTTAAATTATTTTCCTTGAGTTTCTGAAATACTTTATTTATTGAAGAAATATGTTCTTCTAATGATGTGCTAAATATAAGGATGTCGTCTAAATAGACAACACATATTTTTCCTACAAGTCCTTCTAATACGTGATTTATCATTCGCTGAAAAGTAGCGGGGGCATTTTTTAATCCGAATGGCATCCGATTAAATTCGTAATGATTATTAGCTGTTGAAAAAGCAGTTTTATGCCTGTCTTCAGGGTTCACCAATATCTGATGAAAGCCTTTCGCTAAGTCAAGAGTAGTAAAATATTGGGCTCTCCCCAATTTACTGAATATTTCGTCAATATTTGGAATAGGAAACTTGTCTTCCACGGTTATTTCGTTAAGTTTTCTATAATCTATGACAATACGCCATTTCTTGATTCCTGAACTATCTATCTTTTTGGGTACAACCCAGATAGGTGCATTATATGGGCTACTACTTTCTTTTATTATACCTTGATCTAACATTTCAATTATTTGGTTTTCTACTTCATTTTTGTGTATTTCTGGGTATCTATACAATCGTGTATATATTGGTTTATTATTTTTCGTTTCAATTTTATGAGTAACTTCTTTAACATTAGTTAAAATATCTCCTTCCTTATAAAATAATTTCTTATTATTCTTGAGTATTTGAATTAGTGCTTTCTTTTCTTCCGCGTTCATATAAGGTTTAATTAATTTATTTATTAAATTTTCATTTTCATCAATTCTACATAAGTTTATTTGTGTATTTGATAACTCTAGAATATAATTTTCTAGAGGATAATCATCCTTGGGTTTTGATAGTAATGGTATTTCTATATTATTAATTTTCACAGTATGAGTATAGTATGATAATTCGGCTTGTAATGGTATAAGTATATTGTTTCCTAAAATTCCGTCGAATGTACTATTCGTAATTGGAGTAATTAAAAATTCCATGGTCGATTCTTTTTTATTAAATTCACTTGGTAATGGCAAAATTATTTTTGTACGTATTAAATTTTCTCTAAATAGTGTTTTAATGGTATGTGGTTTATCTAGTTTAGTTTCAAAATGTTTTGGAAATATATTTTCTTTCAAAATAGAAGTTGCAGCTCCTGTGTCTACTAATAATTTAAGCTTTTTATTTAAAATATGGACATCTATGCAGGGTAATGGTCTGCTGAGGCATGTATTTGAAAATTTGATGTATTTTGGGTTAAATGATCCACTTCCATTGGTTCTGGAATATTTCTTTGCCTAACAAATGTATTATGATTTTGATTGGAAAAATTACCACTTCTGTTCGGTTGCCTATAATACTGTTCGTTTTGATTTTGGTTATTATTTCTATTTAAGTGTTTACTATTGTTGTTAAAATTTCTCTTGTTATTATTCCTATAATTAAAATTTTTGAAATCATTTTTGTAATTTCTATCGTTTCTATAGTTTGGATTAAAATTATTAGGTTTATAATTATTATTAAAATTATTATTGTTATTCAAATTATTTTTGTACTCATTATTTTTAATGTTTCTATCGTTCCTATTATGAATATCTTCTTTTGTCCAATGACAAGATTCTAATTTATAGAATGCTTCGCTAAGGGTTGTTATGTTATGATTGATTATTATTGAACTTGCGTTCGGGGGTATTCTTTCACAAAATTTAGATAATAATGACGCTTCATTATTGAAAGGATTGTATTCTTCCGGTTTATTTTCAGATAAATAATATTTATTATTTAGTCTACAGAGGATTTCTGAGAATGTATTATATAGTTGAGAAATGTTTTTTGAATAAACTTTATCTGCTAGTTCTTTTAATTTTAGAAAAGATTCTTTCTCACCAAAATTCTTTACTAGAATATTTTTTATGTCTTGCCAATTATTAGGGTCGCCACTCCTTAATACTACCTCTAGGGCGAAATCTGTTATTTTTGATTTTATTTCACTCACTATAAATTCTTGTGAACCTTCGTTATACAAACTACATGAATTTATTACAAATTCTGCTTTTTTAATAAATATAATTAAATTACAATTCTTCCCATTATAGGTTGGTAAATTTTTTAATAATTTTAGGGGGTCAAGGTTGATTGAAGCCATTTTTACCTGATTTTCTACTCTTAATACTGGTTCACTGTTTCGTTGATCTGCTGCTACTGGATCTGTTGATTTGATTTCCTTTTCGTCGGGTTTTAATGCTGGTGGAATCCTATATGGATTATATTTCCTCATTTAATTATTCGATCTCGTTGGGGCTTTCGTCTTGGATTATTCTGCCTCGTAAAGTTGTTCTGCCTTCTTTTTACACGTTGGGGCTTTCGACTTGGATTAGTTCTGCCTCGTAAAGTTGTTCTTCCTTCTTTCACTTTTTCAATTTAGGTTATATACATATATTTTTGTTTAAACTTTTTCTTCTGTCCCAGTTTTGTTTTTAATTAATTCTCCATTTTAGTTGGAGTGAGCTACTAATTAGTATTTTTTCGATTTTAGTTCGAAATTCGATTTTCACTCGAATATATATATTTTTTTTATTTCACTTTGTGTGTAGTATTTCTGCGGTGCTCTGCTCCCTTTTGAGTTTTAATTTCCTCTAGTTGCATTCAATATATATTATTTTTTTTTTTTTTTCAGTCCAACATTCCCTCTATGGGATTTCGTGAAATTGTCCTTCACGGATCTGTATTCACTATGTTTTTCACTGAATATTATTAATTTATTGTCCTATACCTTTTTGGTTATATCACTTAACCGATATTTAACTATTTCAATTAGTACGGACGATTATTTTTTAAATCCCGAATAAAACTTTAATAAGTACGATTCATTGATCTTTCGAGATCCTACCGACTGCGCCAGTTTTGTTTACGGTTCCTTTCGTAAATAAAAAATAATATATATTGTATTCTCTTGTGAGAATACCACCATTAAATAAAACACTAGTGATTGTTTTTTTTAATAATATAAATTTATTAAGAGCTTCAGATCCCTTACCACTGGTGGGGGGAAATCTTCAGCTATACGTTGGAATTACTAATTAGAACTGATCTTTCAAGTGATCGAAGAAACCCTTTTATACTTTATATTTGTCTACTGTCTACTCAGCAATATGATTGAAGATCATATGCTGCTCTTTGTTTAATAAAATTGCTGATATGCAGTTTATGTTTATAATATCGGATTTCATCATTCGCTGTGAGATGAAATCATAAATTATGAATTATTGTGTAAGCATTACATTTGGTAAGTTTATGTTTATAATATCGGATATCGTCAATGAAATTATGAATCATTGTGTGAGCTACATTTGGTATATGGAAAGATACTTTGTATCTTTCTTCATTATCATAGGGTGTTTAATATTATTATAAAATTATGTGAGGGTGTTCTGATAATGTAACCGCGAGACCTAATCGGGCTCTTATATAACTAAGTATTTTATAATGTTTAAATACTTTTTCCAATACTTTTCTTAAAATAAACACGATAAGGAGATTTAAATAAAAACGTTTGACTGAAAAACTGTAAAAGCGATCTAATTTCCTTCTTTTCCGCTACTATTAGAACAACCATTTAATTATTAAAAATATACACACAGTCACAAAAGTAAGTATACAACCAAGCTATTATGTAAATAGACACGAAAAGATACCGTTAATATCAAATCCATATCTATTCTCTGCATGTGGCATAAGTGTCTTGTCATACACATTGCTGCTGTTAAGCAAAATAACGGTACAATTTGTATCCACTTCTTTGCTATCTCATTATTTGTAATCACGGTTAAAAAAAAAAAATAGGTTACAAAAGTTAGTCTAAGTACAGACAGTTTTTCGTATGTGATGTTGCATCAATAAAAACTTTTGAGTCGAAAGGCAAAACTACTAGACTAGCCTATTTCAGTTCAAATTATTCCTTTTAAAATTAGAAATGGCACAACGTGGAAAAGAGCTCTCCTTGGACTTACAAAAATTAATAGTTAAGTACTCAAGTGAAGGAAAGTGGATTCGTAAAGTAGCTGTACTTGTTGATAGGAGCCCAGCAATCGTCCAAAAAATAATGGAATAGCAGAAATGTGGAACAGTTACGAACACAGCTCGCAGTAGCCGCCCGCGAACGTTCTCTGAACATGAGAAGCGACTAATAATTCGCAAAGTAAAGAAAAATGCGAAAATAAGCGCACCAAAACTGCAGGACGAGATAAAAGAAGAGACAGGAAAGTCATGCTGTACCCATACAATACGCCGCATCCTTCACGAAGTCGGGTATAAGGCTGTGCTATTAGAAAAAAACCATTCATTAGCAAGGTCAATCGCCAAAAGCGGATTGAATTTGCCAGAAGTCATATTCAGACCGATTTGGCTTTCTGAATACCGTTATATTTTCTCTGATGAACGTGCAAAAGTGTGAAGAAAACCTAATACGGCGTTAGATCCTAACCACCTGACTGGAACTGTTTAACATGGTGGTGGTTCGGTTATGGGTTGGGGGTGCTTGGCGGCATCTAGAGTGGGTAACCTGGTTTTTATTGAGAGTACGATAGATCGTTTTGGTTACCTCGACATCTTAAAAAATAATCTTCATCAAAGTGCACAAAAACTAGGTTGTGAGAGGTCATTCATCTTTCAACAAGATAATGACCCCAAACATACCTCGCAAATCGTGAGAGAATGGCTGCTATATAATGTACGAAGACAAGCCAAAACAACTCCTCAATCACCAGATTTAAATGTTATTGAACATTTATGGGATCATCAGGAGCATCAAATACGCAAACATGAGATAAAATCAAAAGTAGAGATTAAAAGGATCCTTCAAAAAGAATGGAACAAAATAACCCTAAGTGTTACCCAAAAACTTGTTTCGTCGATGCCATCGAGAATAAACGTCGTAATTAAATCAAAAGATTACCCAACAAGTTACTAAATTCTAATATTAAGTTAAAAATGTTGTAATTTCTATTAGTGTATATGTACTTACTTTTGTGATCAAAATTCTGAGAGTTTTAGTTTTAAGTTGATACTCGTATCTAAGCCATTTAAAAAAAAACATCAAATTATGGAGGAGAAACACTTTTTTATGGTAAAAAAGTGAAGTATAAGCCGACCACCCACAGTACTATAACTAAAACTACTTTTTTTATTATGGGATATTTGCTTTTTTTGCTTGCTTACGCATTACGGCGTATATATAAACAGTGAGATATGTATGGGGGGCCATGCTGCCCCCCTGCAACACCCCTGCTTGGGCACACTATAGGATTTGGGGTAGGTGCGAGGTTGGGTGTATGCAAGGTTTCTTTTGCATTTACAGAATCTGGATTTAAAGATACATACTTTGAATTTACCCTATGGCCTATATTCATTTTTTTATACTTCACTTTTTTACCATAAAAAAGTGTTTCTCCTCCATAATTTGTTGTTTTTTATCAGCAGCAAACACTTTTTTATCGATTCGTTAAAAAAAAAAAGTTCGTTTTGGTGGGGGGGTGAATTCCATAAGAGCCAACAGTACTGTGGGTGGTCCGCTTATACTTCACTTTTTTACCATAAAAAAAACATAATTTGATGTTTTTTATCAACAGCAAACACTTTTTTATCGATTCGTTAAAAAAAAAGTTCATTTTGGTTCCGAATAAGGTCCTAAAATTTTCTAAAAAATATACGCCAAATGTTTCATAAAATAATGCTTATTCAATTTTTTTCTCTCTGCTTAACATTTTGTTTCCTGCTGTATACTTACTTTTGTGACTGTGTGTATATGGTTACTACTACCACAAAATGTTTACTTTCAATACATTTTTAGCACTTTTACACTTGTCCATCCAAGAAAAACACGGAATACTTATAAACAGCCAACAATTTTTGTATTCCAAACAAAGGACACTTTTTACATACGATATGCACCTACAGTGGTGGCCAAAATAATAAGAATGAATAGTTTTCTTTTCTTATCATAATAGAATCTATGCCTTAAACCTTGTTCATTAGAATAAATTATGTAGATATACGAATTTTCTTTGACTTGACTATATAACATTTCCAGTGCAACCAATCAATAATAGCCAAACCACAATCTCGCGTTTGGTCGGTCGGGCTTTGACATTTTGAATAAAAACAATAGACTCTTATGAGGCAATCTGAAATGTTACCTCAGGCGTTGCGACCGCTTTATATCGTAATATCGTAAACGTCAGACCAACGCCAGGCCAAAACAAAAGTAGATCTATTTTCTATTCGGTCGGGCGTTTGACAGTTCATTGTCGGCCGTATTTTGTATTTGTTTTGAAAGTTGAAAATTGAAGTGAAATAAGAAGTAAGTAATTGATTTTTAATAATAATTAAATCAAAAAAAGTGTGGTTCTGTTTTTATTTAAATAATTATATTTTTTCAGAAATCTTTAACCCGGCTGTATGAACCCTATTAACTTTGAACCACCAAACTAATCAACAATCGGCGGTGCCGGCGTGGATAGCGGCACGGTGCACCATCATGAA
The DNA here is from genome assembly GCA_963931855.1 of Philhelius festivus. NCBI lineage: Eukaryota > Metazoa > Arthropoda > Insecta > Diptera > Syrphidae > Philhelius > Philhelius festivus. Next base: position 76,046,717 of record OZ007556.1, on the reverse strand, counting down.
AGCATTGGAAGCACATCTTGCGATTCTTTTGAAAAGTTTGTAGGTAATGTATATCGAAAAAGATAATACACTTAATGATAATTAACTTACAGACACTTGATTTTACTCCACATTTGTTTTTAAATGCCTCATACCCAGCATAGCTCACAACACCGAACAAGGAAAAGTCAAGGAGGTCATCAAGATCATCCATATCGGCCATATCCATCTCTTGTTTAAGAAAATAGCTTTACAAATTAACTATTTAAAATGCCCAAAATTTAAAATACGCAATATTATATACCTTGTAAATTAATAAACAGTAACAAAATTCATTGGAATATAACAATTAAGTAGGTACTTATCAAAGATGTTATGGAAATGTCAGTCAACGCTCGAGGTTTGAAGCTAAATTTCGTTTTACAAATGCTACGGTCGCGCTTTTTGACACACAAAATCGTATATACGATCAAACGCCCATTTAACGCCGGACCGACGAACGCGAGATTGTGATTTGGCCATAATGATGATCGCTTGCAATGTACCGTTAGTTTTACTTACACATTTATACTTATGCGCGAAACAGATTAAACAAGCAACAGCACCAGCATCGTCAACAGCAACCAGCACGCTGACCAGCAAACATTTCTCAAACACATTGCCACCAGCAACGTCATTTCATCTGCTTGACTTTTCATATTGGAAAAAAGTTATTCATTGTAGTGCCACTGAATATTGCAGTGGAAAAGTTGACAACACTGCACCAGCAACAGCAAATTTAGGACTTTGGCCTAACGACGCTGTTGGCGTTGCTGTTGCTGCTCTTATGTGTGTTGAACAATTGAAATACATTAAGGTCCCAGTTATAGCTTTCATTGAAATGCATCATTGAAACAAATCCGTGGAATGCTGACTTCATTTTTTTGACAAGCCAGTTATAGCAATCATTGAAAAATTGGTTTCAGTAAAAGATCATGTCAGTGGCTGATTACAACCAATTCTATGCATTTGAGGTTAGAGTTGATCATTGAAAGGAAAACTGACATTTGAGAATAGAAAGAGAATCGAACACATTCAGTGGAATGATTGTGTTCCATATTAAAGAAACGAAAATCAGCTGTTCATTGAAATTGATTTCTATCAGTGAAATAATAAAAGTGGATTTAAAAGAAAATTTAAATCAGAATTTTGTATTTTATAGTGTTGTGAACAGAGCTTTATACTACTACAGCGCCATCTGTTGGAAAATTACATATCTAATTTATGGAAGAAACAAAAAGCTCTTTTCCAATGTCAAATGTATTTCCCCTTATTCCAACCATCTAGAACATTCCAAGACGAGAAGCTTCGCGAATTTTCGAGAACAACTAACATGAGTATAAAAGGGAGTGCTCGCGGTGAGCACGAGACAGTTGATTTTTGATTACGGAAGTGTGCAAAACTCTGCTTATTGGATTGTGTAAAGTTTAAAACAAGTGTGATTTTAAATTGAATAAAGTATTTGAGTTGATTATAAATTGAGATTTATTGTTGTGATTTGGAAAGTAAAAATAAAGAAGAGATACTAGAAAGAGTAATAAGTTTTATTTAACGAACCTAGCAAAAATATTACAATAGATTAAAAAAATTCTACTACTCATTACCTTCATTTTGGTATCAATTAAAGCCCTTGCATTTTGTTTATTCGTCTTAAAAATGGGAATGAAAATTTTCAATGATGCATTTCAATGATAGCTATAACTGGCCCCTAACTCTAAATTAATGGCGGCCGCTGTTGCTGTTGACGGTGCTGTTGCTGGTTTAATCTGTTCCGCGCTTTAGATTTTTTTGTGTAAAATTGTAAAGGCCCAAATAAAGATTTATATATATATTTTATTAACAGCATAATATTTACATTTTTGTTGTATTGTAACCGCACAATTTACACAGAGTTCTGATAATAATGGTGCTTATTTTGACATTCTCTTTCGTTCGAAAGTCGTTTGAATTTTTCTGTCGAGTAAACAACAAAACATGTAAGTTTTTAATTATTTCATGGAAAATAAATTACTTTTATTATTTTTTTTGTTGTTTTATGTTAAAAGGTCGCATTCCAACTGGAAAAACCGCGAACAAAAGGAAAAGTTAATTAAAATAATGGAAGAAAACACGGAGGTAGCAAAAGGTTTTTTTTTACCACCCGCTTTGATACGGAAAGAAAGAAAGCATCCACTATCCTTCTCCTCTGCACTTCTTCAACACCATCTTAATTTATAAACAACACAAATTCCATATTTTTATTTATTATTTTATGTTTTTATCCAAGAAATTTAAATTATTAAACAATAAACAAAACAATTACAAATAAACAAAGATTTCACCTTTTGGTTTTGACATTTCACAAACACTTCTCTTTTGTTTTTGATATTTTAGTGTGACCAAGTGTATACGAAAAAAAAAAAAATTTAGAACGCGTCATGAACAACTTATTTTTTTAAAGAATAGTTTCAAAACAGCTGAGTTGACACAAAAAATGTAATAAATATGTAGTTCTTTATGGTTAAACTTTACTTTAAAACGAAAAAGTGTATTATTTATTTTGTTTCTTGATTCTTTATCCAACATCTATAAAATGTTTAGAAACAAAAAAAAATGTAAAACGGTCATACTAATTCAAATAGAAATATAGTAAATGTCAAACAGCTGACAATGAAAATGAATCTTTTTTGAAGTTCATTTTATGCTATCTTTCGCAAATGAATGTTATTCGTTCGAATCTCAAAATTAAGAAAGTTCATTCGAAGGAATAGAATCATTCTAACGAATAGACTATTCATGAGAATGTCAAAATAAGCATGAATATCTTGCTACTGAAAAATGATTTGTTTAAAAAACGATAATTATGTTGAAGAGAATTTGTATTGGAAAGGAAAAGCTGATAAAACTTTTCATTGAGAAAAAAAAAAAGAATTACAAATATATTTTATATTATTTGGTTAAATCTAATATCACAGTTATTTTAAATTATAGTAAAGGGAACCTAAAACGATAAAGATACATGGGTAAATCAACAGAGTGAATGTAATATTGAGAATAAATAGAAACAAAATGTAGCAAATTGCAACATGGCAACAGGTTATACAGAAGCAAATTATAAGTAAATATATATTGACACAAAATAAATAGATAAATAAATAAATAAGTAATGCAAACAGAAATTAAATAGATAGATAAATAAATAAATAATAAAATAAATAAATAAATAAACAGTTAAATGAGTAAACAAGCGAATAATTGAACACATAAATAAACAAAAATAAGTAAATACATACTTACATAAATAAATGAATAAAAAATCAAATAAGTTTATTAATAATGTTAATAATAATATGTTTCTTTTTTTGGAAATCATAAGTTAGTTTCCAAGATTTTTAATCAAAGGATTATCTGACAAAGAACAATTAAATGGATATTTTTTAGAGAGCTTATAAATTCTTGAAGAAATAGTGTTGATACTAGCCCTATCATGTACATAGTTCAAGTGTTGAAAAATGCCAAGGAAGTTTTAAGTGCTAGTTTAAGAATTTTATTTTGTGCTATTTGCAATTTTTTTATATGTGTCTTAGCACACTTTCCCCACACGGGGCAGCCATACAACATAAATAATTTAAAAATAGTTTTTTAAATAATGAGCTTATTTTCTGCACTCAGCAGTCATTTTCTGTTTATAAGAGGATACATCATTTTAATGGTTTTATTAACTTTATCCAAGGTGTTTGAGATCTGTTTGTTATATGTTAGGTTTGAGTCTAAGGTTATACCACGATACTTTGCACTGTCATTCCATCTGATATCTACAATATCCATTTTAAGATTGTTGCTAGGAAGGAAGCAAGTCTTCCTTTTTCTCGTAAAAAAGATAGCTTGCGTTTTCAAAGAATTCACCTTGTATCTTCCATTTATTAAAATAACTTAAAATTATATCCAAACCTGATTATAAGTTGGTTTCAATAACGGAACCAAATATCTGAAAACGCGTTTAGAAAAATAAAAATACAATTTCCTTCTTAATTATGGAGGGCTCACAGCTGTACCGAACCAAGTCATTTTAAAAAAAATCCAAAACCAACGCCAAAATTTCCGCAAAATTATAGTATTTATTATATGTATAGTTCATTACAGCTCTAATTAGAACTATGTAGCTCTAAATGAGTTCATTACAGCTCTAAATAGAGGTCAATTTTGCTGAAATCCTGACGTTAGTTTTGAATTTCTTTAAAATGACTTGGTTCGGTACAGCTGTGAGCCCTCCATATATAATGGAAGAAAACTAACCCACACGATATTAACCAGGTGAGAAAGTATCTTCAAAAAACTACTGTTTGGTATGGATTTTGGGCCGGGCGGTGCTGCGGTGAAAACTACGTTAATAATTATATTTAGGACCATGACTCTTAGACATGTTACCTCTTTTTCTTTTGTCAATTCTATAAATTGATTGTGCGCTTGGAGGCATTAAGGACAAACATAAGCATCAATGCATCAAAGGTTTGTCAAGTAAAAATAATACAAGAAGTTATTAGTGCGAACAAATTTTGGTTTCTTTGGTTGTATAATTGAAGAGTACAGCCTCCACGACGAGATTTTACGACGAGTTTTTACATTTCAACATTCAAAAGGAAAAAGGGGAAGAAAAATATCATAAATCTAATAACCTTTAAAGAAATGCTATGTCGACAGCATCAAATCTTGTGACAACTTTAACTAAAATCAATCAAAGTTGCTGGGTTTTACACACCCTCTACAGCGACGATTGCCGACAAACACATCCAACTATTGAGGAATTTATATAAAGAGAACTAAATAGAACTACGAGTAGAAAAGGAGTGAACTTCGAACTTCTCTGGCAGGCAGAACGAACAACTCGATCTGCTTAGAAGAGACCAAAAATTCCGTGAAACTTCAATTCTCTTTTCATAGTTTTTTTTTTATAATTTAAGCGTTTTTAGGTTTCTTTTTCGCATAATTCCTGTCTTTGAACCATCTCATTCATAACGTGATATTCTTGTAATTCATCCAAAATTCCAAAATTGCTGGGGAACAAACTCCAAAACTCTTCCAAGATGACAGAAAAATATGTCCTTTTGTTCTGTTTAAATAACACCATAACTTTTTAAGCATATTTTTGTTTAATTTTTTTTTATTAAATTAATACGAAATAATATTTTTTGTTTCTTTATTTTTTATAATTAAAAAATAATAATAATAATAACCATAATCTAACATTTTTTACTGTTACTTATCGATTTATAATATAACATAGGTTTAATGTATTTATATTGATATAATTATATTATATAAAAAGAAATAAAGAATAATATAATAGTAAGCGAAAATGATAGAATTTAACTGTTTAACAATTCTTCTTATGCTTTTTTTTTTTAATATATATTTGTTTTAGTTTGATGGTAAATTAGATTTTCTAGTTATTATTTTTTTATTTTTCGAAAAACGGCATCTGTTTATTTTGGTTTTCTTGTTACACAGAAACTTAACTACATTATAGTTGGGATGTTCGCAGATGTTCTCAATGATAAATTAATTACAACACTTACTTACTCACGAGCTACAGCGTGTGTTTTTAAGCTCCTTAAACTTATTTATACCTGAAATAAATTAAAAATAAAAAAAAAAGATAAATATGATGGTATTTTCCAAGTTTGCTTTTCTTAATTTAAAGGTATACAGCACATAATTAATAAAATTGAGTGGGAGATAAGCTTAGAAATATAGGGGGTAACCAACAGACCCCCGCAGAATTTAAAATACATAATTTTGATTGGAAATGGTTATGTTATCTTGCCTGATTATAAAATGAAAAGGGAATTGTTTTCAATTAGATATCTTCTTATTTTTGTAATCCTTTGTCTTCTGATCAAAGAGAGTCATCCACATTGCATTTGCGTTCATGTTAAAATCAAATTATTGAAGCTAAGTACATACATTTATTATTGATACTTATTGAGGATACCCACACCCTAATTTTCTTTTTGAAGTTCAATCGCAGTTGCGCAATGTGCAATCGAGAAATCTCTCATTTAATCATACTTTGTTAAAATGAAAAGCACAGTAAAAATATATTTTATAATTGCGATATATGTACAGTCTTGGCCAAAATAAAAGCAACACTCCTTACTTTTAATTGTATGTTGCACTTAAGTTAGGTGAATATGTGTGAAAAATGGCTACATTACATCACATAGTAATAGGTAGAGCGAAACACTGCACTGAAAACCAACGCAAAGCTATTTTATCCATGCATAAAGTAGCAACATTCATTGGACGCGCTCTGCAAGAATGGTATGTTATGCTATAAATTCAATAAATTACTCAAGAAACCAGAGTCAAATTGGTGAGAAAAGCTAAAGCGCATCCTTTTTTGTAGTCAAAAAATCTGAAGCGAGAAATAGAAACGCAAATCAGCGCCAGAGCTATTCCGTGTATGCTATAGAACGTTGGTTTTCACGCTAGATCTCTTAGAAAGTTGCCATTGTTAAAAATAATCTATACCGAGAAGTGGATTCGTTTTGCCAAAACGTACCATTTAAAAGACGATTACCTTAAGTCCAAGAAACACTTCAGGAATCTACTTTGGAGCGGCGAATCGAAAACAAAATTTATTCGGTATGTATGGTAAACAGTTTTTCCGCCGCCCAAAGTGTGAGGTCTAAAATCTGAGATACACAAAACCAACCGTAAAGCATGGAGTTGGCACTATAATATTATGGGGATATTTTTCTTGGTGGGGAGTTGGGCCAAGGTCGCATGTGGACATAATACAGACAGGAAAACGACCCAAAGCACACTGCAAAGTCGATAAAGCTGTAATTTCAAAGAAATAAAATGGACGTTATAAAGTGGCCTTCTCAATCACCGGACCTTATGAATGAATTGAGTGTCTTGGAATATGATAGATAACCAATAAGGAGCTAATGTGATATTGTTAAAAAATAACAAAAACTTATAAATTTTAAATACTATATTGAACAGATCTACGCTGTCGCTGTTTATTCATTTAAAGCATATTGCTTTAGCATACCAAGTTAACACCTACTATTATATCTTGTAGAATAGGTAGTGTTTCACTTTTGGTGAGTTTGTCTGCTTTACACCTTTCTGGCACCGTAGCCAACAGATATTAATATTGAACTGTTGTGTCATCTCCATAAGAGACAATCGGCAGTTTAAGGCTGTTTGAGTTTAGAGAAACAGAGCAGAGTTTATTTTTACATCGACCTGACTGTTGGGGAAAATGCGGATATAAGCAGATATCACTTCTTCTTTAAGCCGAGATATTGATTTTTTTTAATACCAAAATTAGAGATTTTAGTCCTCGACCAACCCCATAAATAGTTTTCGACTGGACAGAACTGGAAGAAATTTAAATTTGGAACTTCTTATTACATATTATTAAATTGCAATTGGAGCTTAAGTAAACGCGACTTGAAAGTTATACGAATAAATCAAGAACAACGCATATTATTGATCCACTGTTAAAGTGGTAATAAGATTTAAGGCTGATGTTAAAGTGTTCACACAGATGGCACAGCTACCAGTCTTTTGTATTATTCAAGAATATCGAGGGATTTCAGATGAAATATAACATCCAGTAGACAGAAAATTGTCGAGCAAAGTGATACCCCAATGCAGACAAACTGATCGCTGAACTTTACTCAGTTTGTCACTGTTAATCGTTATATTCAAAGAATCACGCTCTAATTACGATAATGTATAGTCAGGGAGTATATCTGGTACCATTGTTGTCTAAGTCTTTTTTGTATAATTATTATAATTGAAACAACAACCAATAGCTTAATGAATTCACTAGGTAAATCTACCAGCGTCCAATTAAGCATTCGTGCAGTTGCGATTCCAGGTCTAGAAAAGCGATCATTGTATAATCTTTATGGTGGAAAGAATATTCGATAGTTCGTACAAGTGTACGATTTTATGCATATTAGCTGATGTGTACAAATTTTCGCCAAGAATCGGACAACTCACATTTTTTTTAAACACAATTAACAATTTTATTGTAAAAATGAATAACAGACCCTATCGGACATTATCAATACAAAAAATAAAATACGAGAAGGAAATAAATTCTACTAATTTAACAAATAAAGTTAATATTTTAATTTTGTAGAAAAACCAAGATAACAAAAACAAAACTCATGCCTTAGTTTAAAAGAATATGGCTGAGTTCGTAATTGCAAAACTGCCGCAGTCCTGCAAAAATTGCGTTCATAATTGTAAACAAACAGCATCATCTCTGCATGAGCATGGCAACATTTGTGTTCATAAAAGTAAACTTACAGTCAACATGCGGTCAATTTGGCATGTGTTTTTTTTATGTTGCTGAATTTGCAGGAAAATGGCAGAGGATCAAATGTGAGTAATTTTTTTTTTTTGAAATTAATTTATAATCGTATAAATATTGATTTGTACATCTTTGATAAGAAATTAATAACTATCCATCCACAGGATTGAATACGAGGCCAAAATCTGGTCCGATGCTGATATCGAACTATTTTTTATTTTATTTTTTTATAAACTCATTTTTAACAAAGTATGATGTCTGCACACATGCTGTTGTAATTGTGTTCATAAATGTATTCGAAGCATGTTTTAGGCAAGGCAGGGGCAACAAACATTGCAATTACGAACTCAGCCTATGTCTTCGTTGGTCAATGAAAACCCCTAGGGACGATTAACTGGCAATACATTGAAAACGTTTCAGCTTCGGGCGTCTATAATTTTGAAATAGAGGTTTGTCAGTTTTTGAGAGCAATCACAGAACTTGAAATTCTTTTTATTTCATTAAGGGGGGTAATTATAGCGCGCTGATGAGTTCATGAGGCTATGAGTTTAGTTTGTTATACAATTTAACACTTAAAAACTTAAAATACTTTGTTTGTTATGCAAAGCACAGTGTACATATTTCGAAAATATTTGTAAAAATCTTTTAGAAGAACTTAAGATTGGCCATGACCGCTCATTAATCTTACTAGTGCTCTTAAATATTGTCTTTCATAGCTTTTATAACCTCATAGTTTTAGTAGCGCTCTATAATTACCTCCAAGAATATGCCTTATTTATCTGAGCTTGAGTAAAGTAAACTCAAGTTTTCATTGAACAAAGATAATAGCAAGCAAAAAAAAAAAACAATTTTAAAATTGCCAGATGAGAAGAACATTATTTTTTTTTCTACTATACAAGGATTTCATACATCCATATAATACTATTTTGTTTCACAATCTGTTAATAAAAACCAAACTGTACATGGGCCTTTTTTTACAAAATGTTGCAATAAGCTGTCTCATACCTCATTTGTATTCTTAAAAAATTATTGAGAAGTTGTGTTAATTAATTGAAAAAACAAAGATTATTTTTTTCTAAACTGCTGTAGCACACAAAGTGATCGACTTTAAATGGTTGACAGAATAACATTATCTTCCTCTTCCATTTCTCGATTCAATATTAAAGCTTGTTGAAGTTTTAAGTTTATTAAAAATCAAACTAACTAATTTTCAAGAATTTTCCAAGGCCCGAAGGCCCGTATCGCGTTAGACTAAATCGAAACTTGATTTATTTTCGAAAAAAAAAAACTTGTTATTGCAACATTTCGGAAAAACGCCCATACACACAAAAACAAAGGAAAACAAATTTAATGGAAAAAATTATAAATAAAATTAATATGAAGAAATATGAAAAATAAACTAACCAAAACAAGTCGAATAGTTATTCAACTAAAAAGTGCAATCTAGCATTATGCACACATCATAACACAGATCAATCAACATAAACATATAAATGACGTATATATGTGTTTTTATATTCATCTGGAATTGATTTTCGGTTTTTTGTTTCATTTGTTTGTTTACAGTACAGTTGCGACATTTAAAACAACTCGCATAATTGTCGGACAGAGAAGATGTATTTTGTTGTTTTCGTTTTTTTTTTTGTTTCATTTAAATTGATAAATTTGTTTTGTTGGATTGTAGAAGAAATGAGTTAAAGTTTAGTAGGTTTGTTTTTTTTTTAAGTGCCTACATTCCATATCCCTGGTATGTCATGTTTGGCGCATATCCAGGTGCATAATTTTGGGCATACTGAGGTGGAATCCCCATTCCAGGACCAGCTGTTATCATTAGTTGTGGTTCCATTGTAATAATATTCTTGTGTTCAACGGTTTCGTCTTCTTTTTCCCTTTGGGCTTCGGTCTGTTCGAGTTTGTCCACTTTTGTGGTGTATTCACGGATAACCTTTGTAAAAATAAGACACACTCGTTTTAAATTTTGTTTTCAAGACTTTTGTCGTAAAATCCTCAAATGTACTTACTTGAATAAGGTATGGCATTGCAAAGTCCATTATGTTGTGTTTCCAAGCCAATTCGAGAATAACATCCGGTCGGAGGAGGTCGTAACACTAGAATTGGTAAAATATTTACATTTATATAATTTTGAGATTAAATAAAAGGGCTAACATCTAGAGAAAATAATAATTTTAACAAACTATTCCCGACTTTTAAGACATTGAAGCAAAAAAACGTTTACAAAACGTTTCCGTTAACTGCCTTTCAACCAACAACGATTAGGCTGATAACCTCATACCGCTAAATGACAGAAAAACTCTTTTCATAGATCTAATTTTCTACGAATCATTTACAAAAATATCTTATAAAATTTATTAAAATTAATGGAACTTACTGTCCCATTATTAATGGTACATGCCTAATGATTTATGTGTATAAAATAAATTCAAAATTATCAACTATTCCCAATTGACATAACGCAAATCAAAAAAAAAGTTACAATCGTACCTGGAATAAACAAGCAGCGAAGCAATCAAAGGCGTTACGTTCCAAGAACCATCCCAGCAACTCTTCGGCAATTTCCTGTTTGCCTGATTCAGCGGCATATTCCATTGCGTCTTTGAAAAGCTTGTCTTTCTTGCATAATTCCACACTTTGCTTCCAACGATTGTTTCCTAAAAAAACCCACACAAGTTAAAATTATAAAACAAAAAACAATTTGTATTTTCTTACCTTTATACAAATATGCAGCAATTCTCCTGAACTCTGTCAGTTCGTGTTTTTCAAGTTTCTGCGCTAGTGCAATTGTATCGAAATTATCGAATCCGTCTATTGAGTTTCTCAGTCCTTGGTAGTCTTCCTCCTCGATTAGTAGACCATTCAAAGCTTCATTAATAGCTTTGTTATTGAGACTCTGAACTGAACGCAAATATGGTTTGACGAGTTGCAAATGTCCGGTTTTTGAAAAGAAACTAACCGCCCGGGTGTGATCCATTCGTGGAGCCAATACCAGCAACATGTCGTTCAACAACAATGGTTTGTAGTCTAGGTAGAACTGAATTGCCTTATAGTACAATTCAATGTTGGCCACCTTTGTGATAATGTCTTTGAAGTGTCCTTCACGCCATGCTTCTGTGGGATGAGCCATCATGGCTAGCACGGCGTTGTCATACTCCTCGTACTTATCATAGAGGAACACCAACTCTGACCACAAGTGTGCTGATTCGGCGGCACGTAATACTTTCGGTATATTCACACGTGACCAGAACAGTTCCAAATGTTCACGCATTTTTGATGGTTTGAACTTCGAGTAAAGAATGGCAAGTTCGGTAAACATTCCCATATGGGCGCGTTCTAGACCCAATGCAGATTCTAACAAAGCAATCAACTCATCAAAATACCCGAGATCTTGATAGTAGTTGATGAGGTCTTCCAGTTCATCAGCGTGAACGACAATATGGAGGCCGCACATTTGTGCCAACCGGAACTCCTCTGCATCCACGCAGGCAAAACAAACTTCCTTCCATGTGCGGGTGGAGTTTGCCTTGCGTGCACTGTCAACAGCACCTTGGAACTCCTTGAGATACACCAATGTAATGGCCAATCGAGCGAAATTACTAACATTGTTATACAGAAGCTTAGCAGCATCGTACATTCCATCCGAGAAACAACGATCGCCAATTTTTTGTATATCGGCATGATTTGGCCCTGAAATGAACTCCTCGAGATCAGCCAAACGACCAGTTCGAGCATAGGCATAAATGAGTTCGCTTTCAATATAACTTTCGCGTGCCTTCTTCCGCGCCATTTGGAGATAACGAACCAAGTCATCCCAAGACTGAACACTTGAAGCAGTCTCAACGACGTCCATATAAGCACTTGGATCATCAGCTTTAATGTAACTGTCAATGGCTTCCTTAACCAAACCCTGTTGGAGCTGGGCTTTAGCAAGCTGCGACCACACCGCTGGCTCGTTGCATCGTTCAGCGAATTCATTTGCTCTTTCTAAGTTGTTAACCTGCTCGATCAACACCTGAATAGCGGACGTGTTCACATCGAATTTCTTGAAAATAGCGAACGCTTCCTCGTACAGCTGGTTAGAGATGGCAATGTTCGCAATATCGGGAGCATCATAGTTGTCCAGACGGTTGATGTAGTCCATAACCCTTGTACGATCGGCTTTGATCGCAGTTAAGATAAGCAGATTTTGCAAGTTACGATGATCTGAGAAGACACTAGAATCAAGAACAATTTTTTCGAGTAGCTCAATTAATTCATTAGGCAAATCGGCTGTCATGAATGCCTTAACAGTTACAGAAATATCATCGGGATCTTGGGTTTCTGAGAGAGCAGTCTGGACCACTTGGTCGATAAGTTGGCGCTTGTAAGGATTAGATTCGGCAAGCACCTCAGCCCAAAGTTCGGGGTCTCTGCGACGTACCAAATACCGAGCTTCACTCTTAAAGAGAGAATTCTCATTGCACACAGCGATCAATTCACGATCGCACTGTCCACGTTCATACGCCACACAAGCTAGATGAGGATCACGCTTCTCGCAATAACGTCCAACAACACGGCTGTCGTAATATTGATTTTCTTTTAAGAACCTTTCAGGATTGTTATTTGAATCAATATATATCTTGGCCAGAGCATTATGGGTAGCAGCTTCAACACATCCTTCATGAACACGAGACTCCAACCATGGAAGGAGTAGCTTAAGGCGATTGCGCTTCTCAACCTCTTCGACAAGTTCATCGGTAGAAAATTGCCCTTTCACCACTAATATAAGATTTTTGATGATATCCTCTGAGCAATCGACATCAAGCAAACCTCCTACGACCACAGGCAACCTCGATGGATTAACCTTCTGCACATAGATTTCAATGTACTTTTGCAGGTTATTACGGTACAAGTACAAAACTAAATCATGGACGAAGTCAAAACGATCGCAAACGATAATCAGTGGTAGCTGATCAGTAAGCTTTGCTTCTTTGAGGAAATTCTTCACGCGTTCCGGATTGTAGCAATTCGACTCGCGACAGATTCTTTCCACTTCCTTGATCTGTGTGGTTTTGCAGGCCGCTTGGATGTACTTGAAATGCACTTCCGGGTCTTGGCTGAAGTTCACTATTGATCCCAGGAAATAAAATAGGCCTTCGTAGCTCTTGAAGCTCTCAAATAGATCAATCAGCGCCTTGGTTGTCAATTGTTCGTGGTATTTCGTAGCTATCTGGACGCATATTTGTAAATTCTGCCTGATGTTAGCAGTCAACATAGCCTTGAGACACTCTAGAGAATCCTCAACGGATAGTGTTCCGAAAAATCCTACAAGCCAGTCGGCGTTCAAGAGATGAGTATGGACTACGGCACGCTTGATGTCGTAGAGATCGGTGTAATGTTCCAGGGCACGTTGCAGTAGTCCTGCCTTCTCACAGAGCTGGGCGATGTGGGCTCGGTCGTAATGAGTGAACATAGCATTGCCAAGGATTGCGTCTGCCACTTGTGGAGCTGAGTGCAGATTCATTTCTAATAGCCTAGTCTGCAGAGGACCTTCATTCGGACGATTGTGTTTTAGAGCGTCCAGTAGAAAGGCGGTACATTGCTGCACCATCGAATGTTCCATGAAAATATCTACAATCTGGTTAATGTCCGCCAGTGGTTCTTCCTCTCCGACCAGCATCGAGGCAAAACCAGGACCTTGATCTGGATTGCTACGCATCACTGAACGCAATAAGAAAATGTAATCGGGAGTGTAGTTCACCTTCTTAGCATAAAGCACAATCTTTTGGAATTGACCACTTTCGGCGAAGCACTGAATTACCTTATTTGGAACGTTGGCACGCAAGTAAATCGACAAAGCTAACGTCAGATCAGAATTCTTCACTAAGTCGCCAAGTTCTTCACTGCATTCTAGTTTTTCCTCCTTTAGCCATTTCTCGCACAGTTGCTTTTTACCCTGCACCAAAACTGGGCGGCAAAGTTCCAACGACTCGTACTTGTTAAGCTTTCCTTGATCAAGAAGAATTCCGAAATATTGCAGAAGTGGTGGTGTTGTTGAACCGGCTGGAGTCTGCACCTGTTGGAAACGTTGTATAGTTTGGGGTGTTCGAAGAATACCCTTTGGAGCCAAAGCAGCTACTTTCGCTGCCTCAGCATATTGCCCAGCGGTGAATAGCTTGTTAAACTTCCTGACAAAAAGATCTTCTGCTCCAGATAGATTGTTTCTAACTGCCATTCTAAGTGCCAAGTCCGGATTTTGCAAAACAGTGTTAATATATGGAATGATTTGCTCGTCATCTACCGTGACCGAGAGCACCTGTCCCTTTCGGTTAACACCAATGATTCCACCACTGGCTTCATGGGGAGCTGTAACAAAAATCGTATCGGCTGATATACGATTCATGTAGATGCATGTAGCCGTTTCCATGTCATACAAATGTATATAACCATATTTGGTGATCAAATAGATAGTATCGTATTTTGCAGAAACTTGCATTGCTACTGGAAAATCGCTTTGGGCCTCAGGTGGGAAGAATACATCAACGGACTTCTTCGGAAAAGGCTGGTTACCTGCTGGTGGAGTACCAACTTCAATAATATGCAGTTTTCCTCCTTGAGCTGAACGCACAGCAAAACAAAAGAGTGTTGAAGCTTCCTTATTGCCTTCCATTTTGAAGCTGGCAAATGAAGCTGCATGTCCTGGAAGTTAAACAAAAACAATTGCGTTTAACTTTTTCAAAATAGAGTATTAATTTTTGTTTGTTGATATGATTAGTAAAAGCTATGTCGGTTCCAAAACCCTAAGAACTGAGTGGGTAGTTGATACAAATATATTAACATTTGGTATTTTTAAACTCAAATTACTAAAAAACTATCTTATAATTCCTTTCGGGAATAAATTGCTTTGAACAAAAAAAAAAACGTATATGAAATGAGGACAACTTTCGGTCATAATTCACGTTCCCAGAATTTCGAAGGAAGGTAACAATTCTAGTGATAGTTTGCATTATTTGTATTTATTTATTTAATCGACAAGCTTAAAACTGCTAACAGATATCAGCACTCTAAGTGTTATTTGAAATTGGAATAAATACAATACATCAGTCTTAAATTTTTAACGAATAAGATTAAAAGTGTCGATATTTGAAGATACTTCATTGAAATATACAATAGATCTTGATAACCTTTCATTACTACCATAATTTGTTAAGTGAGATCTTTTAAATAAAAAAGTTTCTTGCTCTTATTGAACTTGCGGAGACATTAATTGGTATTAATGCAAGAAGTGGCGGAGACATTTAATGGGGTAGCAAAGTGAGTCTCTAATAAATTTTACTTCTCAATTCTAATGACTTTATTCCAAGTAATTGACATCTAGCTTCATAGCCAGGGACATTTTCTTAAGAAAGTGTTTTGTGAAAACAATCCGGTCTGAACGAACTTTATATACGGGACTCCAAATAAAATCTACATTTTCTAATAAGGATAATAACGCGACGGGATCTCTAAAATCTTAACTATTCTGTTTTATGAAACCAACCAACGAATTGGCGTTAGGAACCAAATAATCGATAGGGCTTTTAAACGAAAAAATTGACAAAGAATCAAGATCAGATTGAATAAGTTGACAATCATCAGGACTCGAAACTTTCAAAAATAGGTTCAAGTCGTCAGCATATAAACAGGCATTTACAATATTTGAAGATTGAAATGACAACATCAATGAAAATTATGTAAAGCAAATGTCCAAGGTGTCTGCCTTGGGGGACACCTGATATACACTTAATTTCATTTGAGAAAGTATCTTCAATCTAGACTAGTTGTATTCTGCGCCATTTTATTCAGTTCATATTAACAGACTTGAGGGAATCCAAAGGTGATTCTTACGATTCTGTCTTCGTTTTCTACCTTGGCCACAAAGACCGACACTGCCCCCCTATAACAAAAGACTAATATTAATAAATCTTCCTTTATCTACAACTATGTTATATTATAAAATTAGTCAACGGATCAATAATATCTTCATCAGCTCGGTGCCGCTTGAATTTTAGTTTTAGTCAAGCTAGCTTGAGAAATCAACGGTCTCTATATCCTATATTTAGCAGAACAAACTATGGTGTGAACAGTCCCTTAAATCAATTGATTTCAGTTTTCAATAAGTAAAACTTTTTAATTTCTTCAATTAATAACAATTTAAAATGTAATAAATTTAAAGAAATTTAAAAAAGAATTGTTATTAAATTCATTTTAGTAATGTACATATATATTATCTAGTTTTAAGTTTTGTAACGTTAGTACTTTAACGGATTAAATAAATAAATATTATGATAACCATTGAAGAACTTGAGTGAAAACCAAAAGCTTGAAGTGTTGGGTGGTTCACCGAATCAAAGGCTTTGCTAAAGTCCGTGTATACAGCGTTCACTTCAATATATGTTCCAAAGCTTTGGTGACGTACGAAATGAAATAGGTCGAATTCGTAATAGTAGATCGTCCGGACATAAAACCATGTTGATAATGCTTCACGTCGTCGTACGGTGCGCATAGACGAGAATGTGGCTGCTGTAGCCGCGAATGTGAGACTCAATTCAGGAACATCAACTCGCCATCGATCTCAACAGCTCAATATTTCACGCACATTTTCAGCAAAGTTCAGAGGTAGAGCTGATGATTGTTGATTCTACCAAAGGTGGAACTGAAGATTGTTGAAACTAAAGACACAAGTCACATAAAAACACATACTTTTCACTTAAGTATGAATATATCTTATTTTTAATACGATTACAGCAATTGCAGTCAGCAGTCAGAGAATACAAATATGACTGAATGCTGCAATTTGCAGTCATCATTGAGGCAACATATTCTTTGCTAATCGAATTTGTAACCCATCACTTAAGAGAGGGTTCCGACAATTATAATCTAACCTAAGACGGAGAAGAATGATTTTTGAACTTTGTTCACTTTTAACCTCTTCCCTGTTCAAATGTCTATATGTTTGATATTTAGAATATTCAAAGCTCTTTCCGCTTCATTGAATTGATAAATGTTTATTCATTAAGTGCTTGAATGACAAGATCAATTTACGCCTTGCATTGTGAAATTACGGCAATTTTGATTTCAATAGAAAGTCACACCTTCTTGCACCATTTGATGCCCCTTACATCAGTATTTGCGTTTTAAAGTTTTTTTTTTACTAAACCAAATAATTGATTATATCAAATTTCAAATGTTAAACTAATACAATAAAAAAACAGAAAACAATTATTTTTATGTTTGACTGGGTACAGAAAATCTGAAATCTGAGAATGAAATCCACTTAATTTAAGTAAAAATCACTGAATACAGTCGTCGGCTTAGGAATGTAAGCAAACAGATTATTCAATTTAAAATGAACTCAGATTCTGTATGGATGTTTATTTTTAAGTTAAAAAATAAATGTTTCTAGCAAAAATATTTCAGGAGAATCTTTCAAAATAGGGACACAAACATATTGAGTGCCTTTTTCAAAAAATGCATTTTTTTATGCTATTTTTTTTTACAGAAACGAAGAAGAAATATTCTTAAAATGTTCGTATTATATATTAATAATTCCAGAAATATAGTAATATACCTTTTCCGATAGAATTAGATCCTTTTGTTCTGATTTGTTTCAGAAACACATACAATCATTCTTTTCGAAGTCTTCAAAATTAAAAAAATATTTTGTGCAGGATACTTTCTACATTTGCTTTACACATTATTGCAGTCAAAAATAACCTAGGCGTCTCCAGCTTTAAAAAGACATCCATATCAATGCAATCTTTTGAGTGGTTTTCACCTATAGCCACTTTAAAATAACAGGAAAAACTCGTATTTCCCTATAAATTTATGATCCCAACGTTCTCCAATATCTGGTGAAAAGGGGATTATGGCACCTCGACCTAAAGATCTATGTGCCCACAGCTAGAGCTAGATGCGATGCTCACCCTCAGGCTACACATCACCTAAACAAGTGCATTTTTGAGGATTCAAAACATCGAATTGATGGACATTCGCCGTACAGTCCTGATTTGGCATCCTGTGATGCGAGGTCAACGTTTGTCGAAGCTCAAAGAAGCGGTTGATGCATTCAAAATGCATGTTTTAGAAGTGCCTGAATCAGAGTGGAAAATTGGTTCAAACGCAATCAAAAGTGTATTAATCTTCATGGAGAATAGTTTGAAAAACAATATAGGCATTTCATTTTAGATTTTTTAATGTTTTCTCCTATACCGCAGTAGGTAGCATATTTTTGCTAGTCTCCTGGACACTGACATGTCCAGATACCCAATAAAATATTGTTGTTCTAATAATTAAGTTTGGCAGTCAAAAGAAGAGACAATACAAAATGTTCGTTTAGATGTTCTATTCAAAAGATACGACTTTAATAAAAATTAGTTTTAAAACAGAAATCTTCAGAGTAATAAACTAGACAAATTTAAATAACTCATTTTGCGCTTAATGACTTGCTTTTCACCCATAAATAGTGACATTTAAATTTCCCGTCTTTACAATCAATGACATTGTTTTGCAATGCGTTTTGTGCGTTTTATTATCTGCGGATCTATATGGATCCGGATCTGGATTAATTTTTACACGTATTACAAAAACAATGTGGGATCCTGTTATCTATCTGGATCAATTTCAAAGATCCAAAGACTTTTATGGGAAGGTAGTGTAAGCTACAGTGTAAAGAAAAAAGACAAAAAATAATTGAAAATCAACAAACATAAGGATAAAAGAAATGGGCATATAACATTGATATCACTAAGATCCACATCCTTTTATTTGTAAGGGATTATCTATATGGATCATTGGTGATATCGTTGATTCAGATGTAAAACACCAAAACAATAGACGAAATTAAATATAATACAAGTTTTAACTTCTATCAATCTATTTTAATAGCAAATCTACATAAGAGCTCTATAAGTTCCAAATATTGAAGTTGAGCATGGTTTTGTTCCAGCGCATATGTTCTTTTCTAGACATTACATTGCAATGTTAACCCCAAGGCTTTGTTGTTAAAAAAAAATTGCTTAAAGTAACTTTATATTTTGTTGACTACTTAAATTATAGTTCTATTTTATATTAAATGAAATTTACCTTCAATAGCTTGAGAAACTTTACGTTCTACAGAATACAATTGCATTGCACCGGCAACACGATGTTGTAATGCCGATATTCCAACTAAAAGAAGCCATTGTTGTGATGG
This sequence comes from Philhelius festivus, assembly GCA_963931855.1. Lineage (NCBI taxonomy): Eukaryota > Metazoa > Arthropoda > Insecta > Diptera > Syrphidae > Philhelius > Philhelius festivus. The sequence continues at coordinate 76,027,155 of OZ007556.1, read as the reverse complement.
ATTGCAGCGGTAATTGATGATTTGGCAACCATTCAATGAGGAATGTCTATCGAACATCTTGACTGGAGTTGAATCACCCTCCATGGACCAATGATACACAGAGGTTTCAGTAACCAAAGCCAATGTGTTTAAGGAGATCCATTTCCAGAAGACAACATCTTCGGTCATCGTATGAGCTTTCATTTTCGATTTCATCTCAATATTGAAAATTTGTAAAGTTTTTTGCGCTGTTATTAAAATAAATTAAAGTCATCACAATATTTTCTTGGAGGTTTAAAAAAATTATTCAAATTACCTTTAAGTGCAATAACTTTACTGGCTGGATTCATGATAGCTGAATCGGCAGAAATTGGACGACGCGTTGGATTGCTTGAGTCGTTCATGTCGATAATAACAACTTGTGCAGTTTCATTGACCTTTTCCCGCACGCAAATAAATTTATCAGACTCCATGGTAAGAGTACTGAATGATATTGAATTGATGTTAATGCCGACATTTGTGAGCTGAAAATAGAAATAAGAACAGATAAAATTTAAAAAAAATATATATAAATATAAAATCAAATAAGTCATGCATACCAAGAGCATTATTATACAAAATACATTTTTAAAGTAAGCTAAAGACATCAACAAAACATTAAATTCCATTATACAAAACTATAATAGGAAAAAGAAGTGAAATGCCAAGAGCCTACGTATTATTTAAATCAATTGGGACCAGGATAGAGGATATTTCTAGAATCCTGGTTAAAAGACAATATGAACTAAAACGAATTAATTAACATTGAGTTATAGATACCAATATACTAAACTTTCTCTTTAACCATACTACAATATACAGACGAGGTGGTTAATATTAAGAGTAAGAGGTGGTTAAGAATAGATGCTACGATTTTAAATAATGGAGGTTACAAGCAAGCAATCATTTTCTAAATTTTATCACAAACAGAAAGTTGTATGTACAAGTTTAAAATCAACGTGGTATTTTTGCCGACGACGCCCTGTAATTGAGTCCCAAATTTAAAAAATGTATCAATCTTTAATTTTGTAAATTACATCTTCATTGGTTATCTACACTTGCGGTGTGCTGTTAAAAGTGTATCTCAATTTATCAGGCCTCCTAACCTTGGAAATAAATGGATACCACATTGCAGAAGTGGTTCAAGTTATTACACTACTACGACAATCAATGAGCCAGGGAGCCCGTCAGCTCCATCTAAGCCAAATCTGTATATCAAGAATCAGAAAAGAAGGTTCAGGGAAACTGAAGACTTTGTGCATAGGACAGGATCCGTACGTCGCCTGTGTACCACCGAGAGAGATGACAAGTTCATCGTGCTAACCTCAATCGAAATCGTCATTAGAATACCGTTAGGAGAAGACTTAAAGAAGCACACCTTAACCCGAAACATCCTGCCACGAGACCAAAATTAACTGCAAATCATTGACAAGTTAGACTGCAGTTTGCTCAGACACATAACGATTGAGTTGAAGAATGAAGGCGCTTTATGATCTCGAAAGAGTGCTGAATGTGTTTGGATGGAAGGGATCGTAGAAGCAGAATATACAGACGACCTGTTGAGCGATTTACTTAATGCTGTTTTGCGAAACCATAGCTTACATGGGAGGATCTCGTATGATATGGGCAGGCTGAAGAGAGTGAGCTGGTTTTTGTGAATAATGGAGGTCGAGGAAAAGTTTTACCCTACGGATCGGTATATCTCCTTTTTTCTCCTGGATCACGTCTATCTTGTTGCTGGATATATTGGCTCTGGTAGACGAATTGGACGCAGTACCACAAGAGACAGTAAAGAAAAAACTCAGGTCTATGGACTTGGTGGTCTGGTGTTTCCTCATGTACGTTTGAAGAATCTACATGTGGCACTTCTTACTACACCGATTAAACTTAGGTCTTCTTAGTAGTAAGGATGCCTGTTATTATTCTTAGGTTTTTCCTACTTAAGCTTATGCAGTTTGTTAAAAGTTTCTGGTTTTAATTGCCCAGTAGTAGTTTCGCCTGACTTAGCTTTGGGAGTTTTTTCCACTTTTTCGATCTACTTGCCTCCTCTTCTTGTTTAGATTTGTTTTTGATAATGTTTTCTCCTATTCCGGTCACCCATGTGACCATGTACCCAACCTGGTCACGACCCTGTTCTGTTTTCAAAGTTCGTTTAGACTGTTTATACACTACCACACTCATTAAGAGCTGATAGTATATGAGCTCAGTGTTGTGGTTACGATTGTTTCTTTCGAGTTTGCGACGAAAAAGAGTGTTAATTATGAACTCTACAAGCAAGGTAATAATCTTCACAAACCAATTATGTACTCCAATTAATGAATTGTTTGTGGAAGATTTTTTACAATGACGCTCATTTGATGAAAGCCTATCAATACTTTCAAGCAAAAACTGAAGTTTGTTAACCTGACCTACCTAAAAATTCAGTACGGCTTTGCAGACCAAACGATAAAAAAAAGTAAGTGCAATTTGTTTAAGAAATCCGGGCTACCATTTTTTTTTTCATATTTATCGACGCGTCAGCTGAAAATAATCGTACCTACTTTTCTAAAGAAAAAAATGTTCATTGCCATGTAATGCACTGGGCCGTATTTCCATGAATTTGAATGCTTCCAGATAAAAGAATTGATAGCACTATGGATAATGTCTGCGGACATAAAGATTCTTAAAAACTCAATGAAACCATTTTCATTCAAGTCGATGCCAATCAACTGAAGTTTTATCCATGGGATTTACCCAAAACCAGATCAAAAATAAATGTTCAGATACAAAAAAATTATACTGTATGCTGGTAAGCATAAAATTCATATCTTAATACCATGCAAGGGCTATTGTATATTAAAGAGCTGAGATGAACGAATTGTCGAATTTTTTCGATTTTTTGGTTTCTCATCAATTCTGTTAAGTTCTCAGTATGTATTTTATTGAAAGTAATGAAACTAAATAAGCTCTTTGTACTTTTTAAAGATTTTAAGATTAAAGTTACATCATTTTGGCCATTAACTTGAATTTATCAACCTTTGACTTTATTTCGTATCATTTTTCGTTTTTTTTTCTTTTTCCGAACAGCCATTTTTATCTCTAAGCAAAATTCGCAAAAAAAAAATTGTTCGCTCTTAATTATTATGAAGACCGTTTAAATTCCCAAATGTATAAATGCATCACACAGGAGCCTTCTAAACTGGCCGGAAAAGCCATTACACGTGTTAGTATGCCAAAGTTTAGTTATGTAAATAAAACAACTAACCTTGCATTTTACAATCAAACTGCAAAACTATGCAGTAAATAATGTTGGCATTGTGCTTCCCACATTCATATCGACGCGTCATCATTCAATGAAAACTCCAAAAGTGCATTTTTCCGATACTCAGATACTTATCGAAAATTAACCAAATCAATATCTAAGTTCTGTAAAAGCTTCGTAAGTTTGGTAATGCTCTATTTCTAGATAACTGCTATAGAAAGAGACTTGGTGAGTTTACATTGAACGACAAAAAAATATATTAACTCGTACAATTCTTTTTTAGTACATATATGTAGATGTGCATTTGTTTGCCCACGTGAATTTTATTGTATCAATGAACTCGCGCAATGTTGTTTAAATATTCGCCAATTCTGATAAACTGCCGATGTGTACTGATTGTGAATCGAGTATTTTTAGAACAAAAGTTCATGTAAATACGCTTTAGCTTTCTGTTTCATTAGTTTTGCTATTACATACTCGTATAAGTATTTTCATGAATTTTTTCAAAAATGTTTAAATACATTCATATATCGTGCTTCAGAAGTTCTACATAGTCGTGTCATAAGTTTTGTCACACACAAAAATCCTAATAAAAACATAACATGTATTTCGTTTTCAAATATTTTTTTAATAAAAAAATATGCAAAATGAACTCTTTTGTCTTTACAAAATGTATGCCCAGAGTCTATTCAGGTAATTCAATTATCGGATAATTGGCCATATCGGTGGCTAGGCTTAATTATAAACTTGTCAGACTATTGTGTGATTTTCTGTGACCAGTGCATTCAAGGCTTTCTTATGATTGCTGCTTAGCCCTTGCGTAAACATGAATGTTTGGGCAATTGACATGTTAGGGTTGTTAGTTATCAAACGATATTTTACATTTATCAACAAAATTCATGAATCGGTACTGTGCTATTATTTTTATATTATGTACTATTTGGTAAGTATTCGTAAAATAATCGAACTCGAAATTTTGATCAAAGGTGACATTACGATGATAGAGAACGCGAAAAAAGTGTTTCTCGCAATTCTGTCTGTCTGTCTGTTCGACTACAGCTGCCAGACATCCCGATTTTGGCGGAACAGTCCCGATATTTGAACCCTGTTCCGATATAAAAAGTAGCTGGACAAAACTAAAGCACATTTTTGATTTCATATACAAAATAAATAAAAAAAGTTTTAATGTTAGTATTTGGTGGCGTAAACATTATTTTTGATGATTGCATCACATCGACGAGACATGGAGGCAATGAGATTGTCAATTATTTGTATGGGGATGTTTTCCCAGACAGTTTACACTTGTTGTCAAGTAGCGAGTCAAAATTGTTACATTTTGTTCGATCAATCGTCTGATCTACAATTTCCCATAGATTCTTTGTGGGGTTGAGGCATTGCGCTGGCCACTTCATAACCGTAATATTACCTTCATTAAGACAATCTTTCACTAATTTAGCGGTATTTTTCGAATCGTTGTCATGTTGGAAAATCAATCGTAACGGCATATTCTCCTCTGTCGTTTTGAAGGCTTTCCTGGTACATGAAACGATCCATTATACCACTTATCTTATGAAGTGGCCCGATCCCTTGCACGTCTATTTTTAAGGGAAATAAATGGCTTTTTTACAGCACGACGAGCTTTCCAGCCGCTATCAACCGCTCTTCGCCGGATCGTTCTGCAAGAGATTTTTTAAGCCTAGTTCTTATTTTTATTTTTTTAGATGTAATATAAGGGTCCTTTTTGATTAACCTCATTATTCTTTTATCGCAATGCGACGTGGTTTATGTCTACATGTCTGTATGTCTGTACCTCGATCTAGAGCCTAAGCCACTGGACTTATTTTCTTCAAACTCGATAGTTAAGGGTCTTCGGTGATTCCCTGGAGGGGAAATTGAAATTTTTTTTTAGCTCTAAAACTAACACTACCCCCCATACACCCGTAATGCATAATCTTATTTATCTCAAAAACGGCTCCAATGATTTTGATAAACAAAATTAGGTGTGATATTATGCACATGAACTATATTTTGATAAAAAAAAATGTTGGGGGGAAATGATATTAACGGTACCTGTCATAGAACCTTTTTTTTATTTTCGACTTCCTTATTAACGGCTCTTACGATTTTAACCAAAATTTTTATGCAGAAGCTCCTATCCATTCACTGAAACGTTAGCACTTGCATCACTTTCGAAAAAATACAAGTATGGGCCAATGACACCATCAGCCTAAAAACATCGCCAAACTGTCATTCGTTGTGGATGAACGGTTTGTTTCACTATTGCTCTTGGACTTTCGGAGCGATAGTTTTTTTTGTTAACGTTCCCAGACATTCAATGTCAATAATTTCAATCAGAATAATGATCTTGTTCATTCATTGCCAGCATGAATTGAATGTAAGTTTTAACTATTTCAACACGTTGTGCGAGTGTTTTACGTCGATCCACAATTTATAACCGCTAATTTACTTATTCAAAGTGATCGCAATGACAGTTTAATGTTGACAATTAAGAAATGACTTGAAACTTAAAATGAAACCTCTTGTTTGAAAACCCTTTATATAACTCCCATCCAGCTTGTTGTCCTCTCAACTGAGTGCCTCATTAGATTTCTTTTCTTATTTTTTCTGAAGTAATTTAGTAGACAAATGGTGCCTTTTTCACTACCGAAAAGTGAAACCTAAAGCGCGACGAAGATTTATTAATTCACCTTCAACATCACCTAAAACCCATGACGGTTAGTCGACTTGCATATAAAACTTTTCAAGCGTAACCCACGTAAATACGATACAAGACTATATTAGATAGCATGCTCTGGTGCAGATATGCTTTCGAAAAGGGGAAAACCTACAGACTTTAAATTATTCGCCAGGAAAATGGATCATTGTAATATAATAGAAATAAAAAAAGACAATTGACTTCCGTGAAGAAAATGATCAGATCAAAAATGACCTGGCGATTCACTGTTTCTCTTTTGGATTAGAAATTGCCTTCAAGATCGTTCAATACCTGTTGTTTCAATACGGTTTCAAGTTTGATCTTCACAAAATGAATGGGCTCCATTTTGTCTTCTACTTTCTTCCTCATTTTATATAAATTGATCTCTTGCCTAAAACTTCTAAGCCACATCAGTGTCTTGCAACCACTCTACCCTCAGCTTTTCATACATCGACCCTATGTTGTTAAAATGGATTGATTCCATGCTTCAAACTAGAATTATTAATGCAGAAATGGGTGGCATACGAGTAAAGCTTAAAGTGATTTGTCTTTTGGTCAGAAACCGGGGCCAGTGATTGTCGTTTTGACAATTGCTCTCTCTATATTTCTTTACTGATATGATAGAGAGAGCTATAGTCAAAATGACAATCAAAAAATTGATAATCTACTATCACCTTAGCCGATTCCACCCCAGATTTTAGTTAAATGAGGGCAAGGCGCCGTTAAAGTCGTACTGATATTGGCATCAGGAAAATTTGTCCCCACTCTGTGCGAGCTCCTATAAACAGCCATTGAAAAGCTCAGTAATTGGGTCAGTGCTGCGGACTTAATATCAACCTCCTTAAAACAGGACCTGTTCTGTTTACGAGAAAACAAAACATTCCATACTTAAATCCCCACCGCACCATAAACCTGCAGCAGAATGTTTGCAAAGAGATGGGGACCCAGCCCCAAAACAATTCATTGGATTGACACTATTATAAGGCCCATTCTGACGTATTCCTATTTGGTTTGGTGGCCAGCCTTGCAGAAGGGAAGCAATCTTAAAGCCATGACAAAAATTCAGAGACTGGCATGTATCGGCACAACAATTACCATGAGAGCTACGTCAACCGCATCCCTAGAAAGTTCCCTCCCACTTGCCCCACTCGATCTATTCACGAAGCAGTTAGCGGCCAAATGGGCTCAATAACTTAAAGAGTGTAAAAATTGGAAAAAGGGCCACTGTGTCACAGAACCATTGTGAACTTCACCGACATAGACATTCAAACGGACTATATTTCACCAGACTTTGACCGCATTAGCAAATATCCCAATAAGGGAAATATACATACACAGATGGAAAACCGAGTCATAAACGCTAATCATGAATCTGTCTTTATAAGACGGTTCCAAAACGGAAGATAAGGTAGAATTCCTAAACTTTTGCAGTGTTTTCAAAGCGGAAGTGCTTGCAGTTTGCAAGGCCGCAAAATATCTTTTCACATGTGAATTGTCAAACAAAAACATTGATATCTTCATAAGATAACCAGACGGAAATCAGAGCCGTCACGAAGTCAAAACTGGTTGCCCGTTGCCGTAGTGAATTAAGATTGCTCGGCGAAACAAATTCAGTCACTTTTCGATGAAATGGCTGATGAACTGGCCAAAAACGGTTAATCCCTTGAACCGAGTCAAATTGTAGCCTATGCCACTGGAGCAGGTAAAATATAGAAATCACCAAAGTTTCCTTAAGACCGCAAATGACAGATGGCCAACAATTGGCACCTGTCGGGTTTTAAGGAATCTTTGGACAGATATTTCAAAGAAAAAACATAGAATCTAATGAAGCTTAGCTAATCTTAATTGTCTCTCTTGGTTGGAATACTAACGGGTCACAAATAAATGGGAACCCACATGAGCAGAATGGGCATCAACACATCTGACTTATATAGAGGGTGTAAGGACGAAGAGGTGGAAGAGGGCTCATCACACATCCTTTGTGAATGCCCCAAGCCTAGCCAGAACGAGAAAATTTTTTCGACAAACTAGGCGTCATCTCATTTTTGCAACTAAAAAACATCCTTAATTTCACTCAGTAATCCAGATGATTCAGCGAGGTATCCCATACCTAGGAGTTCCACTAAATCCTTCCTCTTATCCTTCCCATCCCTACAATACCTACACCCTGGGGACCAGAATGTATCCATTGAGATCTGAATGAGGAGATTATACGGCTTGCCGCATCATCACCCCACCTAACCTAACCTAGTAGTTACTTGCAACTCTACTTACAACTAGCTTTAAAATGTTTGAGCAAGCGTTCTTTACTTTTTGTTTCATATGCTCAAAAAAAAAGTTTATCAGACCAAAAACATAAATGTTAAAAAAGAGCCAAATTCTTCTATACAAAAACCTTGGTGTAAGAAGTCAATACTGTTCTACTTAAAATGTTCGGTATTAAACCTTCATGATCTCACTCCTTTTTGCAAAGATTTTAATATTTTGCCATGTCAAAATCTCGAAAGATACAGAAAGATAGAAGAGTGGACTCTACCTACTAAAATCAACTTAGTTTATAGCTTCCTATTTCTTTTGGTTATATTTTCTTTTTGTTATTGGTTTTGATTTGCGCTTCAATTGTTTCTTCTTGTCCTGGCAAGATACCTAACACTAGCATACCTACCTTAATTACAGCAATCGGAAGTACTCCATATAAATTAAACATTTTCTAAGAAAGTAGGCGGATATCACGCCTCCTGAATGGAAAACCAAAATTTTTATTTTTGGTCCTGTATATGCAATTTGAGCCCTACCGTTCCACCGAATTTCATTGTTCTACTGCAATCGGAAATGTGCTATACATAATTTACATCAGTTGTGAGAAAGTGGGCGGATACCACGCCCCTGAATGGAAAAAACTTCAATTTTTATTTTTGGTCCTTTATATCCAATTTGAGCCCTACCGTTCTACCAAATTTTATTGTTCTACTGCAATCGGAAGTGTGCCATATAATTTACATCAGTTCTGAGGAAGTGGGTGGATACCACGCCCCTGAATGGGAAACCTCAAATTTTATATTTTTTTCTTTGTATGCAATTTAAGTTCTACCACTTTACCAAATTTCATCGTTTTACAGCAGTCGGAAGTGCGCCATTCAACCAACAGCAAATTGGAGAAAGTGGGCGGATACCACGCCCCCTGAATGGAAAACTTCAAATCTTTTCCTCTGCTTGCATGACAAGACCTGCCGTTGTGCAAAATTACAAGATTCTACGATGTCGGGAAGTGCTCCATAATTTTGATGATCTGTCAGTCAGTCAGTCATTTACGGTTTTTGTGATTTTTGTGGCCTTATATCTCAGGAACCGCTTATACTAGAAATTTGGTGAGGCGCCTGTGCCTGACTAGCTTAGCAAATATTCGGAATTTTAAGTTTCTGACTTCATTGGTACTGAAGATAGGGAGGGGTCAAAAATCGCCTGAGTTTGTTCCTGTAAAAAGGGTGTAGTGCCAGAACTTGGCCGGGCACTACCGTGCCCTTTGATATCTGCTATTTTTGGACTAAAAACAAAGTGGCATAAATAAAGGTCAGTGAAACAAAGTCGGTTAACATGGCTCTTTAACTTCCACCGTTGACCTAATCGTTGTTTCCAGCCACATTTTCGTAGAAAAATGGCCTAATAATGCCACCACTCCACAATCCGCACTAAACTGTCACTCTCTGTGGATACATTGGCTTCTTGACAATAACGTAGCCTCCGAGATGAAAATGCGCCTCGTCAGAAAAAAAGATTTTTCGCCCAAAATCGTTCTCCAGTTCAAGCAATAAAGAAGCGGATAATCGTGCGCCTTCAATTGCTGAGTCAATTGGGCCTTGCAAGCGAATAATCCGAGATCTTTGTGCCGAATTCTCCTAGGCTAGTGCGTGAAATGTTAAGTTGTTGAATTGATGTTTGTGAATTGAGTCTCACACTCACCAACCACATTCTCGTCTGTGCGCACCGTAACGACGACGGGGACCATGAGTGTTGTCCACTAGCATACCAGTCTTGCGAATTCGCACAAACTTGCGTACAACTGGCACGGTGAGTGCTTCATTTCGGCCAAAACTTCTTTACAAAAAACGCACTGTTTGGGCTACACAGCACTCACTTTGGAAATAAGTTTTCAATATTTCCCAAAGTTGTTCAAGCGTAACGTTTCAACGTTTCGTTCCGCGATTTAAAAAAAACCACTAGTTGGCTCGCCCTTTAGTTTTCAAATCATAACTTGAAAACGTGACATTTTTCGTTATCAATTACTATTGCATCATCAAATGTAGTCCGAATTTATATATATGTCCTTAAGTGGGATTTAGGTCAATGTTTGAGAAGTTACATAAAACTAGGCCTACGTAGTCATCTAAAATTGCAAAATAAAAACTGAACTTTGCAAGTGTTACTCTAAGCTAAACGCATATTTATTTTATATTCGAAACAACTCTAAGGGCCTTACCAACAATAAAATTAAGAGACTTTAATATTTAAGCGAAATGAAGCATTATTTAATGGACTCTATATAACTGACCATTTATGTTGCATTTTATTTTTTAGGTTCCGTACAATAAATGGTTCATAATTTAGAGTTCACATTAATATTAAGTTCATATTATGGCTAACTTTATAGAGCTATTTACATAATGGTCCATTTCACTCAAATATTAAAGTCGTCTCTTAATTTGATTGTTGGTAAGGCCCTAAGAATCTCCAAAATAAACTATTTTAGAATTCGCCCGTATGAGATTTTCCACTCCGAATTGATTCCTGGCACCATTTATTGCAGCGAATAAAATATTTGCTTTGATAATTTAATTTGAAAACTTTCTAAATGCACACGGGACTACAGGACAATAACACAGACAATTTTATGTTGAGATAAATAATATACATTATACAAACAAACCAGCGCATGCGTTTCTAGTATTATGTCATCGAACATTGACAAATGTATGTTTTGAGAATTTTTTATTCTCTTACTGTTACCATGATATATTCGTTTCTTTCTATGAATTGAAAAAAAGGCATAATCAAAGTGATTTCTTGTTTAGTGAAATGCAAAAGCAAACCTTTTATTGGGGTCACAAACGCAAAAGTGCGGCGAATATAGGGAATTCTTGAGTTCAATAATGCATATTCCAGAAACAACAACTAGGTATACCATTTGTTTTATATAATGGCATATTTGACCTAGAAAAACGCCAAAGTGTTTGTTTAGGAATGAATTATCCAAAAAAACACCCCAAGACATGAAAAAAAATATAAATGGATTATATGAAGCACTATGCATAAAGGACCCGTTTCCTTGTGTCAGTCAATGTATGACACCCTTACCGTAAAAATTATATTGAAACTAACATTTCTTTCAACATAATATTCTGTTTTTTTCTTCTATTTATTTTTAATTAAGTAACTTCAAAAGCATGAGGTATTTGTTCTTTCATAATCAAAATGAAGTGTCTCATAAAAACTATAAGCTTGTATCACGGTTGTGCGCGTTAAATCAAAAACGAAATCCAAAAAACTGCAGTTTAAAATAAATTTTTCACATATTTGTTGCTAAAGAGTGGCCTTCATGGTTTAAGAATAAAATTTTTCAAAAATAACACCATTCCTCATCGTATTGAACGAAAACTATCATTAAACAATGATACATATGAGAGAATGAAAAAATGATCGTTGAAACGACCCACGACGCACGTTTACACATACATAGTTTTCGATTTAATCTCAGTCATCCCACTATAAACTTGACCCAACTTGCTGACCTAAATTATTAAATACAAATGGAAAACTACAAAATATAATTTTGCATTTTATGTTATTTTCATTTGCATTTTTAGAAGGAGACATCTGAGGCTTATATTTGTATATGTGAAGTATGGTATGTACATACGAGTACATATTGAGAGTTAAACCATAGCAGTTTGATGATAGGTCAAGAGTGTTTTAAGTAAATCCCAAAAAGTGATTTATAAAATATTAACGACGACTTCACATTTCGACTTCATTAGCATACAATATGCGATTATCTTTGACCTACAAAAGATACTTGTAATAACTAACCGTTGTCAACTATCAAAAATATTTATAACATAAAACCTTAAATCGAAAAGTTTCTTCGTTTTTAAAAGAAAAAAAAAAACAATTCACTAAGAAAATGTTCTTTTGGAATCGAACCAATATGACTGACCTTGATGACTTATTTTATGTCATGATTCATGACAGCTGATTTATAATTGCAGTTTCTTTTAAATAAATAAATAATAATAAGGCCAGGTCAAAACAAAATGGGGGCAATCTGATTGATCGCTGGCCAAGACGCATTTAAGCCTACTTGTTCATTTATTTGATTAAAATTTTTTTTTTTAATGATGTGAAATATCGTCTTTTTACTTATCAGTATTCACCATCTACTAATAATAACACGTCAAAAAAATTTTACCTTAGAAACAAGGGCGCAATTTTTTGAAGACTTTCAATACCCAAAATTCGCCCTAAATAGTACAACAATCTAACTATTGAAAGTTAAGATTGGTGATATGTTGTAATAAATGTTTTTTTTTTAATGATAAAAAAAGTGAAATACTATTACCTCAAACACATAAAGCGGAAAGGAACGGTTTTTCCATATTTTTCAAAACAAGGATATCTCATATTTAAAACAAAAAAAATTGTTTTTTTCCTTCAATATTGTTTGCAGAATTGAAGATTTAAGAAGGTTTTCTCAAAAAGGCCACACCGCGAAGTGAGCCACCCAAAGGAGAAACCCACCATCCTTGAATTTCAATCACCAGTTGAACTAGAGTGAGTACGAGTACTTTTCCATTTTAAGCAAAATTTCATACTGTTATTTTAAGATAAATCTATACTTTTTTATATGCAAGTATGAATGAGCCTTGCATGTCGTGGGTTGGGGCTTTTGTGCGTAATTATGCATTGAAAATGCATTGATCTTTTTTCTTAAATGGTAGCAACTTCAATATTATATTTAATTAAACAGCTGAGCGTCCTAGACATGAATATGGGGTTCAAGACGCATTTTCAATTTGAATAAAGTATTGCGTACAAAACCCCAACCACGGCACGCAAGTCTTTTATACTTGCATATAAACAGTTAAGATCTACCTTAACTTATTCACAGCCAAAAATTGCTGCGTGTTCTTAGTCTTAGTCTCTTTCTCTCTTTCGATTTACGACGTTTTTTGGGTTAACAATACTCACTTGCCTTATATTTGTTTTCAAAGGTTTAATTTCTGTTTAAAATGCCGTGTCGTGGAACTTTAACAGGCCATACCGAAAGATGAAGACATACAACGAGACAATATTCATTGCGAAGTAGATACTCGTACTTAAATAATCTTCCAATGGATGTTGATCATGATGATGTCTTCTATACCCTGTTGTCATATATGTATGTAGGCAAAGTTTCAGTTCATCCATTGACTCATAACTCTTTTTTTCATGGATTATTCAAAGGTTTGAGTTCGAATGATTCTCTTGAAAAGCGTCGATTGAAGAGTTTTTTTTGGAACATTCGAGCATATAACTCTGTATTTGCTATGGTTAGTTCTGAAGCACAAATCGATCAAAATTGTATGCAGGGTGTTATCATTTCAAAATACATGATGTTGTAATCGTGTGAGTGCTTTAACATCAGAACATGAGATTGCCTTGTTATACACAGTTGCATTTTTACGATGTAGACTCTGCGGTTGGTTATAGGTTACGTGAGCATTTAAATATGCGTTGTAACAGAGATTTGATGCATGATATTGCAATTAAGTTAGATCGTGTTAATGCATATATTTTTTTGGTTTTGAACGATGCATCAATTTTGTTTTGAGCCACTGAATCTTTGTAAAGAAGTGTGCATGCTTATCAAAGTTCATAAGAATTTAGATTTGAGGAGATTTTCTGTATGACTGATTCTGAATCATCATTTGAACGAATTATAGTTGCTTTCCATAAGACAACTGGAAACGTTCGCAGTATATCTGATACAGGGTGGCATGTGGATATGGTTCATAAGCAAGTCGAGAGCAAATGTTGGCAGAAATCGAGTGACAATGTTACAATATCCCTTAGAAGAATTTTGTCCCAAACCCCTCACTAAACCTTCTTCAGATTTTAGTTTTAAGCTATTATTAAGTCTAAATTATGTGATAATTAATAAAACGACGTTAACCTCAGTTTTGTATCAAGCCAAATAAAATAAATTAATAACAAATTTTACTCATACTCTCACACTTCGAACATTTCTAACTTTATTATGTTTAAGTATAGATTTAAGAATATTATGTCTAGTTTTAAGTTCTGCTTGTATTAAGCCTATAATAAATAAATAAATTATATATTTAGGTATAACGAATTATTTCAACTTAAGCCATCTCATCTTTTTGGGTTTTTATTGTTACTAACCCCCCAAAGAATCAAAATATTCTTCTTAAGCACTTTTTCAAAAGTCGGTCAACGTGACTATCATAAAAATATTTTTTTTTTTAATTCATTTTCTAATTTTGGATCACAAAACAATTAAAAAGATTGGGACAAAATTTAAAAATCCTATGAAGTGCGATATTAAAACGATGGTATTCGATGATTTTAACTTCAATAAAATGTTAGAAAAATTGTGATTTCGATTAAAATTAGAAAAATCGTCGATTTAACATAGTGTCGTATTATAAATAGTTTTAGCGTACACTTCTAAATATTGGGCCATTGTGGTTACTAAATATTAAGATAGTACGATTTTATCAACTGTCATTAAAATTTCCAGAAAAACGAGACGACCGACCTCCTTAACATGTCAATGTATTAAATAAATAAAGATGTTTCAGCGAATAGCTTTTAAAAAAATTATTTTCAAACTCAAGATTTTGGAAAAAAAAAAAAATCATTAATTTTTTTTCAAAATTTTACGTAATTAAGTACTATTTTTGTCAATGCTCTTATTAATTTTGAGTCTTAAAACCGGATACTCAAATGTCTTGTACTTCTTGAGAAAATTAAAAACAACCAAAACCACTTTTTTTAAGAAAAACCTTTTCTTATTTCTTACGTGACTGAAATTACTCTACTTTGGGGCACTTGAAGCATAGCAGAATACATTGAAACAACTTTATTTAAAAATAAAATAAAAGAAGAGATTTCTGGCTTTATAAAAAGGTATCGCATAGCATTTCTGGTATTACCGTTTTTATTTAACTGCCCCTCCCGAATAAACAGGAGGAATGCACTCCCCCGCCCATACGATTTTTTTTTTGTCTAAACCCAACAAGCAAGTTTTATCTTTTTGACACACTTTATGCGAATTACTCTGTATACCTAATTATAGATACTAATATAGGTACGTATGTACAATTATTTTTTCTTTACAAAAAATAAAGAATTATTACACCCTTGATGACAGCGAATATGTTTTTTTTTAACTCAGAATTTAGCACATATCACACTATAAATAAGAAAAGTGAAACATTATTAAAATTAAATGAATAAACAAAAAATATTGTAATGTTTCTCAATAAATTGAAGACAAAAGAATTATAACTGAAAAAGTAAAAGTACTCATGACAAAATTCAACCTCTTTATTAAACTGCTGGCCTTCTTTAAATAAGTACCTAGGCAAGTAGGTATGTACATTGTTTTTGTTTATTTGCATTGTCGCAATTTTGTTCTACAAAAGTGCCAAATCTTTGTTGTTTAAATTGTGTTTCACTTCTTCTATAAACAAACAATTATTCGTTTCGTATACATAAATCGTATATGTGTGTACATTAGGAAAAGTCTTAAAGCAATGAAGAAACATAACATAATATTAAGAAAAACCTGCATAGACACTAAGACTAAGGTTTCCTGTAAATTAGGAATAAGCCAAATTCCAATAAATATCAGAAATTCGAATAATTGATTGAATCATAGTTAAATTCTTTCTACACCAAATTATGTAATTCCCGATTAAAAGAGTCGGTAAATAAGGTTGATAAAAAAAGGGATTCTGATTGATTTTTGTAGGTACATGTAACTTCAGTTATAATTTTAATAAAACTTTCCAAAAGAAGAACCCCCGAAATATAAGTTCTCCTGAAGAGATGGGAAAGCTTCTAGATTTTGGGAAAATACCATAAGACTTCCAGGGGATCAATAGAAAACGCCACACATTTCAGGTGTTTGGCTAACTTTAAAGATATAATGGGAATTAAATGTTTCTTTTTCTCTAAAAAGTTAACTTTTATCGTTAGTTTGCGGAAAAATAGTGATTTAAGATATTGTGACGTCATGAAGTCGTTTCTTAGCTCAAAGTTTAAATAAGATAAAATAACTTATTTTTTTTTTTATTTTTTTAATTTTGCAAGCAATAAAAAGATTATGAATACTGTCTGGGTATTTAGGAAAGTTTGAGAGAATTTAAAAGGAGAGTTTTAAATGTCTGAATATCGCATTTGGGGGCAATCCAAAACTGATAGGCGCATCAAGAATTTGCGGTTCCGAAAACAATTTTCAAGGAGGACGAGTAGATCTAAAATCCCATCACTCCAAGTATCGTTAGAAAGCGATTCCGAAACTTTGGTCTTCACGCATTTCCACCAAAAAACCAGCCACATCTAACTGCAAAGCATCGGAGGAAGAGGTAAGGTCTAAACTAAAGGAAACTTGAATAAATCCACCAAATGTGCTATTTACAGTCAAGCACGAAGTAGCCTCGGTTATGGTTCGGGGTTATTTTTCTTGTGCAGGCACCAAATTACCGGAATAATGGATACAGGAATATTTTGGAGTCTGTCATGATGTCCAGCTTTTGAGATGCCGTCTTTCAGCAGGACAACGATTCAAAATATTCTTCAAAACTATTAAAAGACTTGTTTTTCGGCAAATAAGATTTGCGTTCTTGAGTAGCCTTCTCAATCACCAGATTCTGATTGAAGAATGATTCTAATTGAGAATTTGTGGGCGATTAGGTATACAAACTAAAGCCCTACTGCGGAATAGGAGAAAATGTGATCAAAAATAAAATCAAAACAGAAGAGGAGGCAAAAAGATCAAAAATCTGGAAAGAACTCCCTAAGCTGAGACAGGCAAAACTCCTACTCGGGGACTACAACCGAGAGCGTTTTCTAACCTGTATTAGTTTAAGTAGAAACAACCTCAGGAAAATCACTGGGCTTCTCATAGGCCACTGCAGGTTGAGAAGACACCTCAACATCCTTGGCCTGGTGAACAACGCGACTTGCAGATTCTGCAACACTCACCTGACCACATACTGGGGAAATGTGATGCACTCGTACATCAAAGGTATAGGTATCTGGGCAAGCACCACATCCCTTAAAATACTCCAAATACTTCGATTCCTAAAAGGAACAAATTTAGAGGAAGAACTGTAATGATGAGTCAACCTCATCCAGTTCTAGATGGGGGACACAATAGATCTTTAGGTCGCAGTGTTTTTATACCCCAATTTATTCATTCATTCGTTCCTAGGTATACAAAGGCGAGTTGGGAAAAAACCCACACTTCAACAAAGTTTCTTTTGCAGCTTTGAAAAATTAGTGGAAGAATACCCCTGCTAATGTCATCAATAATCTGGTGGCCTTGATGTCTCGTCGATGCAAAGCGGTATTAAATAACAAAGGTTACTGGACAAAATATTAATAATTGAAACATTTAAGAAAAATCCTGGTTAGTACAGAGAACATTTTTAAATTGCTTTTAATTTTCATTTTTTTCCTTATTCGGTGTATTGAAAAAGAAATGTTTGTTCATTACATAATTATAATATAAAATATAATTTACGTAATTTTTATATCTTTTGAAATGTTCCTAGGAGCAACGTATGTTCTTAGATTGAGAAATAATAACAAAAAATGTCCGCATCATTCCCTTTCGTTTAAAGACAGCTCTCAATTGGAAACTGAATTTTTTAGTGTACTTGTCATGGTTTTGTATCACACGTAAAAATATGCAAACTTTAATAACGGTACCGAAGGTTTGCTTATATCTCAAACAGGAATTTTGCTTATAAGGTAGTTTAATCTATTGAAACGCAACAGTTGCTCCTTTGATTTGTAATTCTGTGATGATGAAAATGAAACCTCCTTTGATTTTCACTAAGAAAAAGTTAGGTAGGTACACGAAAACAGGAACACAATTTGTTTTATTAAAAGTATATTTTTTTTTAACTTATTAAATGTCTTTTACCTTCTCTTTTAAAGACAAATTGAATTTCTACAAAGTTTTCGATTTTAAGATAAATTTTTGTCATTTTCTCCAACATTATGGTTTAATTAAAGACTATTCGAAAATGGTCATATTTCTCGTCATTAAGGGTATTCATGTAACAAGATAATTTTCCGCTTTGCAGAAAGATATAACTTTCCGCCACATATTTGCATGAACACCTCATAAGAAATACTTGCGTAAATGTGGGAAATAATCGGCTGTTCATTAAACTACAAATTCAACTCATAAAAATTTGTTGTTATCAAAAATGTAGGTCATTCTATATTTTAACTTATTAAATGATTCTGTTTTTTTTTTTTATAATCTACCCGCGCTCAAGGGATTATGATTACCCTTTAAATGTTGCAACGCGTGAAGTTGATGAAGAGAAAGAAGGATAGGAAAGATGTGTGGCACGATGTTCTGAGACTGAAGGTTGTTGTCTCAGATATTTTATCTCCAGGGATGGCGGCTAAACTAAAGCGGAGAAATGCCCTGTCTTGTTTCGATGTCACTTATAATTCACATTATTTTATTCGTAGTCATCCTTGTTGGGCATACTAGTTTAACTCAATTACATGTTGTTAGTGTTATGCCTGAACAACATGCAACGAGTAAACCAGTTACCCATTGATGACAATTTTTAGCAGGTTTTTAATGGAATTAAAGCGACATAGACGACGCCGACGGCTGGGATCGAACCTGTGATCATGAGGTTGACAGGCAAACACACATCCATCGCGCCACGGCCACCCCATGATTCTGTTCTCTTACATACACGAAAAGAGAATAAAAGTATAAGTAAAGGGACTGAAAATGTAACAGTCATGGCATGATCGTAATGTTTCTGAGTTCAAATTAATGTCCTCCAAATGGTTCAGAAAACCATTTTTAAGTCAAACAAAGATTTTAAAACAATTTCCATCTAAAACTAATTTTGTCATTTTTCGATATTAAAGAAAATGATGATACGTTTTTTATATGAACATTTTTGGAAATGTTTGTTTCAAATGAAATTCGTTTGCGAATAAAACTGCGAGAAATATATTTACATTGATTCTTATATAGGTGCGCACAGTGGAGCGATATTTGATGCGAGTTTTGCGAATTTCTCGCATACCTATCGCAAGCATCTCGCTCACAAACTGTTCTGATCACTTTTTCAATTGAGTTTGTGCGAGAAGGTTCATATTATTGTGTTTAACGTTTAAAGAAAAAAAACATACGAGTAAAATTTTGTTATTTCAGTGCATGTGTTGTGTGGTGCAACTTTTTTATAATGCACTATGTCGCATCTAATTCTCGCATCTCGAACCGCTTCTCGCATCGCTTTGTCGCACTACTGTACGTTTAGCCTAAGTAAGTGGAGTTAAGCTTTGTT
This sequence comes from Philhelius festivus, assembly GCA_963931855.1. Lineage (NCBI taxonomy): Eukaryota > Metazoa > Arthropoda > Insecta > Diptera > Syrphidae > Philhelius > Philhelius festivus. Next base: position 76,007,564 of record OZ007556.1, on the reverse strand, counting down.
CAACCAGCTGCATTGGACTACTCTGCGCAGAAAAGTGTAGCTTTTTGGTGTTTATTGAGAAAATTTCTGCACTGACTTACTTACACTGATTAGTGTTCATTGAGCTAAACTAGTGAACTCTAGTTCTGAATATTCTGCACTACCTTTTGAGCTAGTGCAGGTTGGTGAAAACTGTCAAAATTAGTTGATGTAATTATTCGATTGTATTTTGTTAACGAATAAAGTTGAATTTTTTCCGAGCTTTGCGTTTTTGAATTAAATTTTTAAATAATGCATAGATTAGAGCTAACTTCGAGTGAAGAGCAATCTCTGGTGATTCAGTTTTCTCCCAACACCAAATTAAATTTAGAGCAAAGTAATTAGAAAATTAAAAAAGAAATATTAATCCAATAATTTCTTAATTAAATCTTCGTAGGTATATATTTAGACGAAGAATTACGAAGCTCGATGAAAAATGTTGAAGAGGTTCGGAAGAAGAATCACTTGATAAATCAAAAAATAATTGTATTTTTAATTATTCCCTCCATTTTACTTGCTCCGAATTTAATTTGTTTTCTTCTTTTTAACAACTGACGTATGATTTAATTTTCGCTGGTTGATGATTGTGTTTAGTAAGTTTTGTTTACCTTTGGAATAATAGGTGCGTTTTATTATCCACAAATCTATCTGGATCCGGATCGGGATCTTCCCTTGAAAATAAAACGATACGGATCTTACTGACAGCAGTGTTATAAGCCCGTCTCTTTTTATCCTTGGGTTTGGAAATTTTAAATTATGTCTTGTCTTTTTTCTTTACACTATAGCTTACACCACCTTACCCTAAAAAGCCATCTACTCGCCAGTATAATAACTAATTTTTGGATCTTTGAAATAGATCCCGATAGAAAACAGGATCCCAAATTGTTTTTGTAATACATATTAAAACTTAATCCAGATCCGGATCCAGATAGATTTGTGAATAATAAAACGCACATAATATTCTTACCGTCATTTTTGAGATTTGATTGAGACTCGGTAATATTTGAGATATTAATATGGCTTATGAAAGATAACATTTTGGGTTCTGTTTCGTCTTTTGTGTTCCTATTATTTAAAAATATCGGTACATGTTTAAATTTTTTTTGCATAGAGCTGGACAATTATGTAGATACAAAAGTGTTTCACAAAAGTTATCCATAATATATTTACAGCAAAAATAAAAAGTTTACATTTTTTGTCGTTTATTAATCGATCGACAGTAAGTAAGTAAGTAAGTAAACTTTATTGAGATTTTTTTTTTCCTTTTACATTAATATAAATTTGTACATTATAATTTTAAATCTATGACTTTGAATTGGCCAGGCTACACTCTTTAGTTTTTATTGATTATAGTCAATTATAATATGTAATTCACAAAGCGATTTTTTTTAATTAGAAAACTGATTGTGTTTAAAATGAGCCCACTCAAAAGACATCATACTAGTTTGCTAAGGAATCGATCGTCATTCTTTGATAGAATTTGACATTTTATGACTTGACAGATAGAGGACGAATTCAGTTATGACGTTCATAGGGTATTTGGTTCCAAAAATCACCCGAAAGCCTTAAAATTGCTCTTTTCTGGAGCAATAAATAAAATTTCTTTTTTTTTTGCATTTTTCTACTTTTCTTAATCCACCAACATCGTAGCCATCCTTTATTGGAATTTGACATTTTATGACTTGACAAATAGAGGACGTATTCAGTATGACGTATATAGGGTAGGTATTTAGTTCCAAACATCACCCGAAAGCCCTAAAATTGCTCTTTTCCGGAACAATAAATAAAATTTCTTTTTTTTTTTGCATTTTTGGACTTTTCTTAAATCTACCGGCATCTTGGTCATACTATGATGGAATTTGACATTTTATGACTTGACAAATAGAGGACAAATTCAGCTATGACGTACATAGAGTATTTCGTTCCGAACATCACCCGGAAGCCCTAAATTGCTCTTTTCCGGAACAATAAATAAAATCTCTTTTTCTTGCATTTTTTGACGCTTTTTAATCCATGGACATAGTAGCCATCATTTGATGTCATTTGGCAATTTATGGCTTACAATATAGAGCATAGAGTATAGAGTATTTTGGGAAAATAGCCTCTAGTCAATCTAATAATAACTATAAGATCAGACCCATTTAGATTTTTACTAACATTTTGGTTACAGCAAACTGGATATTTATTAGGTGAGGAGACCATTACCATTATTACCAAATAAAATATATCTTAGAACAAATAAGAAAGGTAGGGTTAGTGACAATGTTTCCGCATTGCCTTCATATGACCCATTTGTATTATTCAAATAATAAGTAATACTAATTAGTAACAAATTCTACTTGAACTGAACGATTGAGTGAATGAATGAGTTCGTTCGATGTTCAAATCAATTAGTTACTAACTATTGATAGTTCAAATCATTCGATAGTGCCCATCACTACCCGTATGTATAATTTTATCAGCACTGCAGAAAGTTTTTCCCATACAAATTTTGACAGCTCGTTTCTACACATTTAAAATTATCTGGTTTACATGAATACCCTTATTACAGTAAAACCTGCTTAAGAGAAAAACCCGCTTACCTGAAACACTTTTTTTATCCCCAAGTATTTTCCGACCAATTTCCCTTAAAACACTCCGCTTAAGTGAAACTCGCTTAAGTGAAAAACCCGGATAACTGAAACATATTTTAAGTTAATTTTCAATATTTTTCATTAAAAAAAACTGTTTTAAGTGAAAAAAAAAAAATTGAATCGAACAAAACAAAAATTTGCTAGTTTTCGTTTTTCAATAAATTATTTTTGTGTTATTTAATCGTTGTATTATTTAACTTTTTTCAAGGCAGGTCAAAAGACAAAAACAATATTGTTTCTAGCATTAAATCTCCGCTTAATGGAATTTTTAAATCCGCTTAAGTGATTTTTTTTTCACTTATCCGATCTCCGCTTAAGTGAAATTGTCGTCGAGCCATATAACCAAGTCAGCATAAAATCTAAGTTTCAAAGTAGGGGTAAAGGTTTTTTATTTTATCGACTGGTTGCGATAAAATACAAGAACATGTCATGTATATATAGTTGTCCTCTCTAAGTATGAAAAGCAAAACAACAATCCGTTATTGCAGTTAAAGACATCCAAGTAAAAAAAAATAACTTAAACAGTTAATATTCTGTCGCAATGTAAAACAGTTTAAATTCTTTTGTAACTTGCCATAAAAAGTCTTTGATTCCTTGCTGTGGTAATAGTTTAAAGTTATTTATTACCAAAAGGTATGATTCCTTTTTGCAAAGTATTGCTATCATAAATAATAAATTATTGTCTAATATTTTAGTGATTACATTTGTAGCAGTTATAATTATTATTTGTGTACTATGATTTTGCTAAGAAAATCTTAGTTTCGCTAGGAGTGTAAGTTGATTATTTTTAAAATTAACATAATGTAATATAGATTTTAAGAATTTTTTGTAAATTACAGAAAATAAAATTGGATTTTGAAGTTAGTTAAAAACTACAAAAGCGTTCGCCAATTGTTATTCTCAAACAGCGACTCTAAGGTAAGCAATCTTGTAGGTACCAACAGAAATTATTTTTCACCCGCTTAAGTGAAAGAAAGACTGTGACATTTTTGCCGTTTCTCTTAAGCTGGTTTTACTGTATCTCGAAATGCCTTTTCCAAATTTTGGAAACAATTTTTATGAAACTTCCTTGGATGTAATACCTTTTTTTCAGTTTATATGTATATTCCTACAAAGCTTTTAACAGTTTATAGCCTTGACCTTCAACTATTAGAGCAAGTACGTGCGAGCAATGCATTATCAACATTTTAATTATTATTATTAATAAATCATGGAATTGCCTTCTACCACCAACTAGAATTTATTTATTTATTATTAAATATACTTTATTTGTAGTATAAAATACAAAATTTGAAAAGTGCTACCCCTGGGACCAATAAAACGACAGCACTGGCTGTGATAGCATGAATAACAGATAGCACACGTGATGACTCACTTCTACCTCTCCAAAAATGTCTCGGAGATAAAGATACTGAATAGAAAGCAGTGTGATAGCAACAAAAACAGCATAATTAGCTTATTTTATACATAACATCATAAAGATGGGGTGCGAATACATAAATACGTTCCTCCCCCAACTTCACTAGGATGTCGAGTTTAATTCTTATCGTATTCATTGATTATTACAAAAAGTTATGACAAAAAAAACATCACTCCAAATACAACAATCCAAAAAGGGGGGCGTACAAAGCAAAAAAAAGAACATTTCCCAAACATATTTCAAAGAAAACCAATATAAAAAAAATTAGTGAAAACTCACCTGTAAGTGCTCCTGAAAGCGTATGGGTAGAACTTGCGTCATTTTGGATGATGTTTCGTTGATTAGTTAATTTTTTTCACGTTTCTTATTATTATAACCTTTATTCTCTTTAACAATTTGAATCCCACCACTCACTTTCCGGTTATGTCGATATTTTACACAAATTTTTCAATGGATCTTTCTTTTGAATTACATATATATAAGAAGAGTTAAAGAGTGAAGTGCTCTTGGTGCACAAATCGATGGATTTTCACTTTGTGTAATTATTAATGCTGTCTTTTCTTATTTTAATTGTGCAGCTTCTCGATTTTCTTTACATATACATAAATAAAATAAATTTAATTTTCTATTCTTTTTCGTTGCGTTGAAGCTTGAATGAAATAAAAAAAAAAAAAACAAGAAAAAATTAACAATTGGAAGATTAAACTTTTTATGCAATGTATTTTCTTTGTTTTTTTACACTTCCTGCGGCACTGAGATAAAATTATTTATAAATAAATGATTAAATTAACAATAAACTGACACATGAAAGTATTTAACTTTCAAATAATTAAAGAAAATGTAGGATTTTTTTATTTAATCAACGTACGATGTTCAGAGTTAACTGTGTTCGAAAAAATCTACCACCCAACATGGCTGACAGACAGTTAGTTTTTTCTACTTGTGTTATATCGTACTCTTTCTCGCTCGATAAAATGGAATAAAATGTGCAATTTTGTTTTGTAAATGCAATCGATGTGGGTGTGTTTGTGTGAGCAGTGTTCAGAGATGAAAAGTATTTATATACATCTTATTTATGGACAGTTCACACTTGCTTCACAATAAAGTAAAAAAGAGGGAAGAAATTAAATAAACCGGATAAAGAATAACGAATAAAGGCAAAAAAAGCTATTTTGGACCAATAGTGCTATGTCTTCTACTTGGCTGATTTATTTCAGTAGTATATAGAGTTTCTAATATAAAAAACTTCATAAAGAAATAATGCCAGGCCACGGGCAAGAGTTAATGATTACAATTTAATCTTGGTTGGATTAGTTCACATTGGATTTTTGTCAAAAAATCCATGTAAGATGAACTGAATTTAAATTGAAAGGCCCTCACAGTCAACTGATGAGGCCATCTGAGATTGCCAGGACGAAACGCCAATTTTTGTGGAGTAAAAGGCCAAAAAAACTATTTTAAATCTGAACCGAATAAATCCATTTTTAAATGTAGACAACATTAAAAAAAAACATTAAGAACACAAAATCAAACTATTTATGTACATACATACATAATTTGCTTTAGAAAGAAAACATACACATTTATTAAGTTAAAAAACGGCGTAGGTAGCTAGATATTACGATCACTGGCAATCTAGCCGTGTGACCCAATTAGCGCTGAAGTGCGCCATTTTCATATGATAACTCGTATGAACTTATGGATGGAATCAAAAAATATGCAAAAATATGAAAGGATCTAGTATGTAGGTTTTGATGTCTCTTATTGTGTATTTGCTTTGCACAATCATCCGGAACTTGGATCACTCACTCAACCGGACCATCACACTCATCCGACACCATCTACACTATGCTAAGCTAGTTTGTTGACTGATGCTGAAACAGTAGCCAATCCGATTGAGTGATCACGCGGTCCCCGCACCGTAAACTTCCGTTAAAGCCCTCAATCCGAGATCTAAGGAGTCAAACGGAGGGCACGGCACAGGCTAGTTCGTTTTTTAAAATTATCGTGTCTATGAAGATTTAAACATAATAAAATTTGTATGTTCTGGTTAACAAAATAAATGTGTATAGTAAATCTTCAATATTTGAATAAGAGTAAGGGTAAATCTAATTTAATAAAGGTTCAAGTCCGAATTTGGATTAATGTTTTTCCAAGTTCTTGGAAGCTGTTTGTGATAATACCCATCGGAAAAGTGTTCAATACCAATAAATGTGAAGAGTTTCGACCTAACTGGGCTAAGCTAAGTTCAATTGAAAAATTATTAGAACGCTTTGTAGCTAACCAACTAATGAAATATTATGAAAACTATAATATTAATACAGGAGCATTTTGGTTTCCGAGCGGACACTCTTGCAAAACAGCGTTAAATTTATTGGTTTTTGATTGGAAGAAGACTATTGACGACGGAAATTCAGTGATAGTGATTTTTTTTTTATTAAAAAAGATTTTTTGAAACCATTGAATAGAAGTATCTTCTTGAAAAAGCTTTGGGAGTGCGTTATTGAAGGAATAGTTTCGTTCGGAAGAGCACAAAAGACTAAAATTAATAACGAGTTTTCAGAGGCAGTTGAAGTAACGTTGGGCGTACCAGGAATCGGTCTTAAGCGTTTACCTCTTTTTAATATACATAAACGATATCAATAACAATTTGAAGTACTGCACTTTTTGCTGATGATACTTTTATTTACCTGATTTGAAAAAATTTTGAGGAAATGATGATATTGTTAACATAAGTCAGTGGTTAAACACTGAAGCCTAACGTGAGCTAAATTAAATGCATGAGCTTTAAATGCAGAACTAATGTATCAGTTTTAATGGACTATGAGCAAATCGAATGTATTAATAAATTTAAATACATTTATCCGCTGTTGTGTTGGATAATCATTTAAATTAAATTTAAAGATCATGCTGAATGCATATGTACACAATTGCAAAAAAAGTGAATTATTCAAGATTGAGGAGTATTTTTAACACATTTTTTAGTGTTACCATATTTCACATACTGTTCTACACTCTTATATACGTGTTCGAATGAAATAAAAAGACAGAATTCAAATTATCCAAAACAAAGCCAATACTGTAATATATACACCCCAATACAATTTATGATCCAAGCGTTAAACTGGATGACTATCAAACAATCACCCTTATTCCGATAGTCGTTTTAACAAAACGCCTTTAAAACGAGAAGGCTCAGAGACCACATTTTGGTGTTTAAATAATACGAAAAGGGTAGCGTTCTCTATGTTCTTCACTTTTCTAAGCATTATAACGATAGTCGTTTCAATAAAATTCCAATTTTCGTTTTTAGAGCCTTGTCGTTTTAGTAAAACGACTATCGGAATAAGGGTAAATATCTTACCTTCAAATCGATAGTTTTTATTTTCAAAAAGCATGCTACCTGAATATATGACAGATAAATTGGTTGATTCAGCTAACATTCAGCCCTATAATCTGAAAAGGGGCAACAACTTTCGACTGGAAAGATTCAACAGAAAACTTTTATTTTTCAACAACCTACCTGAAGAACTAAAAAATGAGCATAGAATTCAAACATTTAAACTAAAATTGTATATGTTCATCAATAATAATTAATAAAGTTGGAAGAATATTAAATTTAATTTAGATTTAGCCAATTTACATATTATGGTAGTTGTAGATAATAGATAAATCCTATATCGATATGAGCACTTGAAAGCCGAAAATTATTCAGCGAAACTATTGAGTACGATGAATTAATTTTATACTCTAGAAAAAAAATACAATGTATTTTAGATTAAAATGTTTTCTAACGATAGGTATTAAATTTTTACTATGTGAATGGATCTATGTTTTCAATTTCCAAGTAAACTAATACACTTTTCACAACTAATCATATCTCGGATTTCGACAACAAGATCACAAGAATCTCGTTAAATCGTTCATATCACATAAACTAAATTTAATTTAATGTTGGGAAACAAACTATCAGTGTTGAAAGGAAAAGATCAATCGCAATCACCTGGAAGCCCTGTGATATAATTGAACAGTGACTTCAAAAATAAAATACTCACCCATATTCTGAAACTGGTATTTATGACTCGTATACTACATTCGTATGATGTTATTCCAGGAGTCGAACATCCGACTTCACTTGTACTAATATTGGGAAACGCAAAACATCGATACGACTGTTCCTACGATTGTAGTCGAATACGAAGCACACGAGCTTCATTTGTTTTGAAAACATATCGTAAATATATAACCAATAGACACAAAGTTTTTATGATTTTTACTTTCGAATGCCAAATGACTCACAATTATGTTACCTTTGTAATGTAAAAGCGACCTTAATCATATGAGTTATTTGAGGTTTTTATTTTCAATAAGCAAGTTAAGTTATGTTTAATACTATAAGAACGCACTAAATCGACTTAGTGCGTTTTGCCTGTCATCGAAACAAAATTAATCTAATTTAACAGGAAGCATTAAGAGACTTAATGCATTTAACCCATACTACTAATTCTAATTATATTAGTTGCGGTACGAGAAAAAGAAAACAGGTTATTCTTCAAACTAAAAACAATTTTAAGACAGCCAATATTTGATCTTTATTTAAAGTGGAGTAAAGATCGTTGGTCGAAAATAGAACAAAATTGTCTTAATTATATGAATAACTCCTTGAAAATAATGCACTAATTTAGAAAGATTAAATTAAAATACTTTTTAACTTTAATTTACAAAACTATAAAATAATGTCTAAATTAGACACTCGTCTACCCAAAGCTGGGGCCAAATTACCGCATCAGTTTTCGAGTACTACGTGACTGAATTATGTGAGTTTAGCATTACCGCTTACGTCATCGAGCAATCGATTACCCTAATTTGATTTTTTCATTCGATCACTGATGGGACTCACTCACTCGATCACTGAAGCGGTAATTTGGCCCCTGCTTACAAAATCAACAGCAGAGGCAAAGATGATGAAAATTGCAATCTTTTTCTGTCATATAGTCGCACATCAGCAGTCAAATTTCCGCGAAACCATCATTGAACCATTTATCCTTCAAAAGGAGAGGCATTTGACCAAAAGGCATACTGTCGAAAGGCTCTCAATGAACCACATAGACAGTCCAACAGGGCGGTGCTAGGTGACACACAACGGACGCCACGATTGAAATTCTCCATGAACGATTTGAGGGTAAGGTTATCTCTCGCAGAGGTCACGTGATTTGACCAGTAAGGTCATGCGATTTGATCCTGATAGACTTTTTCTTATGGGGTAACCTGAAATCGTATCGTTATACCACAGTTGTCGCTTAAAACCACTGGGTTGGGATTGGAAAACTCGTTAAGGCCGAGAGGAATAGCTTCCTACAAAAGCAAGACATTTACCGAGAAAATGAATCACTTTTTCTGCCGAACTAAACAACTACAACAGTAAGGAATGCCTGATCCCCTATTAGCCAGTCTCCAGAGCACGTCCCAGCTACTTTGACTATGTCTTGCCTCGGTCTGCATATTAGGTTATTTGTTCGGGACTTATAGGTGGATCATAACTTTCAAGATGATAGGTGTGTTTCTTTTGTAGGTGACTACGTAGAACGCTGAACAAAAACAAACATAGAAATTTTGTAAAATTTTACTGCGCTGTCACCTACCGAAAATAACACATCTTATGTATTGAGCACATTTTGTCCTTCATAACATTAAGAGGAATATTTACTCTTCCTCCCTCCAAGTGAACAATGAAAGGTTGCCTGACCAACTCATCAGGCCGATCATTTCTTTCAGTTCTATTGCGAATCGTAACTTAGATAAGAGTGATTTTAAGGTTAATTACTGTAATAATTTAGAGGATGAAAAAGCAGAATCAATGGCTTAAACAGTTGCCTGGCGGTCTAATCTCACATGTTTCCCATATTTCCAGTAGTTCATCATCTTTGAGTCATAAGTAAAGATGGTTGTGTCGAAGTCTCTCATCACAACGTTATCCTTCCAGTTCTTTCTGGGTATATAACTTTAATTCTTTTCTGAGATTGATCAGTGTTTGTCAAAAAAAATGTCTGATGGATTCAGGTTGCTGTATCTGCATGACCTTTTACTCCAAGACCAACAAGTTTCGCCTGATCTTCAGTCGCCGTTAAGGATTCTATGACAAACCGTTGGTAACAGCCGATTACGTTGATATCGTCGGCATACCTCAACAGTTGGACAGATTTGTTAATAATAGTGCCCTCGGTGTTAACGCCTGCCATCATCTGATCCAGAAGCAGATTGAAGATGTTAAATTATAGCGCATCTCTTTCCAGAAAATCTGTGCATTTTTGGAAAATTTCGAAGGATCTTTTTCCTAGTTGCAACGACTAGTATAAATTGTCACTATTTGTAGCAAAAACTTCGAAGTAGTTAAAGAGTTGATCTATCTCGGAGTAAATATTAACTTCAAGATTCTCTACTAGCGGACATCCGACGAAAAATTATTCTAGGAAATCGCTGTTGGCTTCGGTTTGACGATTAACAGAAGGAGCTCTTTCGAAAGAAAAATTCTTCGAAGCATATTTGGTCATGTGCGAGGAAGGCGAATGAAAGAGATACAGCCACGAGCTTTTTAAGCTGTAGGAAGAAGTGGATGTAACCCAGAAAACTTTTACATGTCAGCTACATTGGCTCGGACAGCGAATAGACAAGCCAGCTTATAGATTCTTCAAATCCCTGACCCTAGATTCAAGGTGACAAGGAAGAACAAACCCCGGTTTGAAGAACAGGCCGTCACGGATGCGCTTGTTCTAGACGAATAGATGCAGCATCCTCGGGATATCAGATGATGGGAATCTGGCGTGTCTCTGGTAGGGACCGATCATAAATGAAAAAAAATAACGAGAATTTTGACCTTAGATGTAAGTGAAGTTTAGACAATTTCCTTACACGAGATTGTTCCAATTACATAGATAGCAGAAAAGGTTCCACATCACTTCTTTTGTAAATACTCTAACATAACCCCGCCTCGAAAAGCAGCCCACGGATAGTTTTGTTTCAACAAACTGCGATTATTCGATACGACTAAAGAACGTACATTTTTGTCATCGTAAACGATAAAAAGAAATAAAAAAAGCGATTTTTTCAAAAAAAAATTGTCTTCTTGATTTACTCAAAAAAAGAGTCTAATATCTGTTTCAATTACTTCGCATGCTAATTGGATAGACTTCGATGCAGAAGCTTTTCTTGATAAATAGCTAATAGGTTAGCCGTCATTCGAGGCAGAAGCATTTTCTTGATAAAAGCTAATAGGTTAGGCTTCATTCGAGGCAGAAGCCTTTTCTTGATAAGTAGTATTATCTATTTTATCAGCGAAGCTGTAACAGTTTATGCATTGAGAAGTAAAACCTTTTTAGCAGTTCATGTGAAAGCACTCTTTATCTCTATTCAGTGTGCCGTGTGCATAACCCCCCTGTTCTTATGTTTATCATTTCGCTAATCCATTTACTTAGACTGATAAACTTCCCTACAAAACGGTTACACTTAGTTCAACTAAAGCTAAGTGTACACGATTGGTAGATCTTACAATATTGTCAGATCTTACAATGTCTGACAATTATCTACCAATGAGCTTAAGGCCTATTTAAGATGACATGTATGAAATTTACAGATTTTTGCTTTGGTTGGTGTAGCTAATCCAATGCAAGTCTTTCAAAAAATGTAGCTTTCTCCTAATTGGAAACTCTCATTATTTAGGAAATTGATATTTGGCGAATTATAGCAATGGTATTTCCTAAAATCAGTATATATGTAGATGTCTGAGCTGCAAAGCTTCTGTAATAAATACATGAGATCATTATAAAAATGACCATTTAATGTTTAGCTTAGAAGGAATTTTGTGTCCGCTGAGAAACTCATACCCAAATATATTTATTGAGAATAGCTGCACTTTGCTGCTTCATGCACATTGTTTGTGTAATATATACACATTTACAGTACATGTATGCATAATGGTGGAAGCAGTAGGAAATCTACGGAGGACATATAACTACAATGCTCTTCTGTGATATGAAATATTCTTCTAAGAATAGTTAATAAAAATACCATTTTCCCGAATTTCATAGAGTTAAAGAAGATAAGAACATACGCCCATCGACCTCAAATCAAATTAGATTCAACTTGCTCTCGCTTCTCTTCCTACTTCCTATCTAAAAACAAGCAACTCTGACTCACTCTTTAATATTTTAAGTACAAAATCGTGCAATCTCGACTTTTATGTTTTAAGATCAGAAGCCCAGAAACATCAAGAATTGCATCCACAAAACACCGGGAGTTTTTTTTTTTTTTTTTTGTTTCATCACACAAAAATTGCCACATAAACAAAATGTAATACAAAATGAACAAACAGAAAATCGAACCAGAACCAGCAAAAGTTATGTTATTTGGTAAAAATGTAGAATAATATAATACCTAGCACTTGCCGCAGGATAAATTAATATTTGTATTTACCAAATTAGTCACAAGTATTGGAACAGTACGATGCGATAATTGAGAGTCGTTTTTTTCTACACAATTAAAATTAATTTGCTGCTGATCACCGAATAAGAAAAAACTTCCACAATCGACGAAAATGACAGGCGAAAATATATGTTTTGAAGTTTAGTGTGGGGAATATAGAGAAGAGTTGAAGTTTTATGTCGCTGCGTGGAGAATCAGATTTAATGTTTGAGGGATACTGGAATCGTCATTTAAGCTGGATGCACATTGACGAATTCCGTTATGGGCACTACCTATTTATCTACACCTCTTTGTCGGATCACGTTTCTTGATCAAAAATTAGTATTTACGTTGGAAGTGATGATTATTTAGTTTAGTTTTGCAAGTTGAATAAATAGTATAAGTAAAAAAGTCAACAAATACGTGAAAATATACAAGTAGAAAGACAAAAGATATACTTATATTACACTGAGGTCACTCTAGTTCATTCATTTATTTATATGAAAAAACACAAGCAAGTAGATGCAATACACATATTTATACAATTTGTTTTACTATCCCCGAGTCCACAAAGGCAAGTACTGGCAACCAAGTTGGGTACATACTGCCAATCAAAATCCTATTCGTGTACTTGCTGCCTCGTAGACGGCAGGCCACTTGACGATCAAGTTGCCAAGAAGTTTTGTATTTCCTCTTTATACATATTTTGATTAATCGATATGGCATATGAACAATAGGAAATTAATACTGCGTCTCCACTGAACGATAATCTGAGATTTACTCAAATCTACTTGAAATTTTCTTGAAATCACTAGATTTACCATACAAAAATTAATCATCTCGTTCGTTAGATTCGAGATTTCAAATAAATCTACTTGAAATCTACTGTACTGAACGGATTCACTTTTCCATTTCCAATGAATCTGACAGTTTGATGGAAGAAAAAAAAAAAAAACAGTCTGTTGACAAACTGAACAAAAAAAAAAAAAACATTTTAATAACTGACACTGCTTGTGATTAAGATTTTAGATGTCAAAATAAATCTAACAAGTCCAGTGGAAACACTACTAGATTATTTTAAATCAAACTGGAAAATAATCTAGATTATCGTTCAGTGGAAACGTAGTATAAGATAATTTATTTTTAAGTGCATCAAGTCCTTTAGTCACAGGTCTGAAACAAATTATACATTCTTGCGTCTATGTTAATTGCGAAAGGTGAATATTATTTCTTATTTATTTGTTTGTATTTAAAGCCTAGTACTCAGTTCAAGTGAAAATGAAAATTTCATATAAAAGTGACTGCTGGTTCACTGGCATGAAATCCGCAACGAGAGGTGAGTACTAAAATGTGGATTGGAAAAACAAATATGTTCCACAACTTTTTCCACGCTATGATTTTCATTTCCCAATGTACGACCATCAGGAAAAGTTTAAGGCAACGTGGAAAACTGTGACATTTGTCAGTTGATTTGAATATTTTGTTTCAAAATAAAAAATTGGAAAATTTGTAAACAGAAAGAACGAATCAGTTTAAAAATAATTGTCATTTTTTTTTCATTCAAAGTGAGTATCAAACATTCACGTGGAAAAGTTAATTCTATTTTCATTTTTATTCTTCGCGTGTAATTTGGAACGTATTTATTTTTCATTTCACGCTAGGTGAGTAAACACGAAATCGTTAAGAATTATTTATTTTCAGAAAAATTGTGTTTAAATTAGCTTTGGCGTAGCTAGAATCCTATTTTTGCGCAAGATGAAAAATGAATTTAAAAGTTGATGTAAAACGGCTGAATCTTTCATTTTGCGTATTCTTGAATTGTTACTTCTTGTGGTGAGCTGTGATAAACTGTTGTTAGTCTTTGCCTTACACGAGAGGTATTTGCTTGTCATTGGAATAAAAATTTGTTTTCCGTGCAAAGCTGTAGCTTTCCAATGCAACACTTAATTTAGCATGAAAAGTTTATGCTTCGCATTGAAATTTGTTGGAATATACGCTATAAATATGGTGACCGTTTTGGTTAAATAATGGTTAGCGTTAATAATTCAAAGTGAATATTTTTATGAAAATCTAAACAAAACTTCTTAAAGATTTTCCTTTTTACAATTTTGTTATGAGTGTCAAAGTAATAATTCACAAATTACTTTTTAATTTGACACTGAAGCTGGTCACGAAAATTGAATAAGTTGAAATATAATCAGCTATTTGTCAGCTTTACGGATATGTCAATAATTTTTAGAGCTCCTATAGGAAGCGCTAGAATAATATATGTATGTGTATTATAATTTTTATTAAAAAAAAATCTTTCATAAAATGCGTACTGAAGTTATCCTTTATATTACATTTTCTATATGGTATCTTTTTAACAGAAATGATTTCACACAATGCCAGAATTTCCCTTGAATGTAAAATTAAATAACAAAACCGTAAATTTCATTAGGCTTTGACGTTTATAAGCAAATGAAACATTTATTTTACGAATATGTGGAATTATTGGTAGACAATTAGATATTGTATTTTTAGGAAAATATCGTAGTTATCTCAGTTTTTTTTTAATATTGTACCTTAAAACCATAGCTGGGCATTAACTCGTTAATCCGTTAATCGTTAATTAACGAAGTTAAAATTTTGATTAACGGATTAACTTTTAAGTTAACTTTTAAAAATGTTAACGGATACGTTAAATTCGTTAATCCACGTTAAGTCCGTTAATCGTTAATCCAATGCCTACTATTTACCTATTTACTATTTACGAAACAAGTGTCGCGCTTTTTTTATTTATTTTTTTATTTTGACGGCGCGTGCGAGTGAGAAAACTGGGAAGAGATTCGTTTCGTTTGATCATTTCATTATGCCGGTCGTCCACTATGTGCGCGATAAGTTCAACCAACTTCATTCAACTTTTTATTCAGCTCTTTTGTTGGATAAACGATTTACAACCTCTTACAATAGTGCAGCAACTTACGTAATTCACGTTGAGCAACTAAAGTTGAACAAAATGCATTCGGAACCCCGTACATATAATTGACCAACTTTTCCATATGTTGATTAACCCCGCACACCTAGTTGATCAACTCTTAAAACATATTCCAGTGTTGAATAGCTCCGTACACCTAGTTGACCAACTTACTTAAATGTTGAATAACCTCGTACACTAGTTGATAAACTTGTTCGATTTTGACAGAAAAAAAAGTTTTTCGAGTTGATCAACTGCGTTTTCGATATTGTTGTTTAACCAGTTGATGAACGAGTTGATACCTTCGTACACTTAACCAAGGAACCAAGGATCACTCGTCAAAACTCAAATAATTTTGACTTAAAAGTGGTACATTAGGCAATTGCATTTTCAAGGAAATTTGAGACCAAGCCAATTCCCTGGCATATCGATTTTTATAAGAGGGGCTCTTAATGTCCCATATATTGGGCTTTTCCTCAATTGCTGAAATCATTTGCAAAATTAATTCCGTGGTCCACTCTGATTTTTTATCACCTTCCATGACGAAAAACCAAAATAAGCTACAGTTTGCAAGTTGCAACAACTGCAAGTTCATGGCAACGCAATAGTTCAACCACGTAGACACATTTCACTGCAGCCAACGCAACGCAACACAATATTACGTCAAGAAATCCCAAAGAAAATTAAAAAGTTGATCAACGCGTTGAACAAATAATGTGCAACACATTGTCTTGAAAATGTGGCTCACCGTATTGATCGAACATTTTCAAGGAGCAACACGAGCTCGTACACTACCCGTACACTGGTTGCGCAATTTGTTGAGCAACGGCCAACAACTAGATCCAACCCGTTGGTTGAACAGAATTGAAAACACCATAACCGTACATTAGAGTTGAATTCGAAATTTGTGCGTTGATCGCCTAGTGGACGACCGGCATTACTTAGCGCCGGTGCTTAGAGAAAAAAAAATTATAAAAAATGCAATTTTTATCACATGTTAACGGATTAACGATTAACGTTAACTTGCGTTAATTCTTCCGAAATTTAACGCTTTAACGTTTAACGAAGCTAATTTTTTTAGTAGCGGATTAACGATTAACGAAGTTAACTGTTTGCTTAACGGTGCCCAGCTATGCTTAAAACCATAGACAGATGGTCACCATGTTCTTAAATTAAAAACGAAAATGTATCAGGAAGTCTTTACGAAGTGCTAGGAATACTTATTTCGGTTTCAACTGATTACGATTTTAAGCCACTTAAAATATATCGCAGTATAGCTCAATGCATAAGGTATCGGACTATCAACTGACGCATCCAAAGTTCAAATCCTAGAAAATGCATCAGGTAAGTAGTAATTTTTCTCTTAATAAAAATAAATAACATTTAATTCCAGAATAAACTAATACTTGAGTGGGGAAATAAAAGTCAAAATGAAGAAATAAAACTAAATAAATTATTTTTTTTTGATTATTTTGAAAAGGCTTCGACTAGGCTTTCGTTTTTAAGTTTCGTAAGTATTCTCAGAGCTTTCTGATAAAAGTAAGAACTTGCATCAACAACATCCGCATTTCCAATTTTATAATGTAGTCATTTTGATAAGGTCTTTAAGAAGTCTTGTAAGTGCCTCCTATCAATCTGTATATGACTACTAGGCAGCATCTCGAGCTTCTTGAGTGCGCCAAATGGGCTTGTCTAAGGCCATATAAAAGCAAATTTGCTGATATGGAAATAGCTTCGTTAGATCCTTATGGAAGAAAAATTGTTATTTGGGCAGGCTATAACTCAAACGAAACATTCAATCAACGAAAATGTAAACATTGTGTACATCTGGTGTACCTAAAATTGCCACTGAGGACTGAGCAAAGTATAATACGAGGGCAGTTTGAAAAGTTCTCGGACTGACCTTTTTATAGGCCGATTCCTTCAACTCTTCGAAAAACCGCTCCATCTCCGCAATCACCTCCTCGTTGGTGAAGAATTTGCGTCCAGCCAAATGTTTTTTAAGTTTGGAAAGAGGTAATAGTCTGATGGTGCCTAATCAGGTGAATAAGGGGGGTGGTTCAGTACAACAAATCGAAGTTCATGGAGTTTAGCCATGACAACAACCGACTTGTGTGCTGGAGCATTATCCTGATGAAAAAGGATCTTCTTTTTGGCTAATACTGGTCTTTTTTCGGCAACTTTTTCAGCCAATTTGTCCAACAGGTTTGCATAGTATTGACCAGTGATAATTTTGCCCTTGGGAAGGTAATCAATAAAAATAATTCCCTTGTAATCCTAAAAGACTGACGCCATCACTTTCCCAGCTGAAGCACACGACTTGGCCTTCTTTGGTGGAGGAGAACCGCTATGCTTCCATTGTTTTGATTGTTCTTTTGTCTCAGGAATATAGTGATGAATCCATGTTTCCAAATACAACATCCGCAGTAGGATCACATGCCGATACTCGAATAAACGTCAAATCTCTATCCACAGCAGGATTTCACTTTTCTCCTTTTATCGGCAGTGATCCTACTGCGGATGTTGTATTTGTCATTCATATAAAATCCTACTGTACTACGGATAACTTTTTCAAAAAAACACGGATATTATTATACTTTGCTCAGTGGCAGTCTTTGGAATTTTAGGCACACCAGATGTACACGATGTTTACATTTTCGTTGATTGAATGTTTCGTTTGTATTGTAGCTACTGTACTACGGATAACTTTTCCAAAAAAAACACGGCTAATTAATGTGCTTGCAGGAAAACTAAACGTTACTTTAACTGAGCTTTTTGTAGGAACTAATGTACGAAACCAATATGAATCGCCTTTAAAAAAACATTGAAAATTTAGATAAAAATCCAACTGGCTTGTCAACAGCATCTTCATTCTTAACAGAATAATAATTTTTGTTCTCAATGCAAGTTAAATTCAAATGGCCGTGCAAGACAATTTGTTAGACTTAGAAACATTTACAGTCGAATATATAAAGAAATTTTAAAGGTTGCTTAACTTTAAAATACGTCCAAACAGCTCTTAAGTATAAAATCGGTATCTATAATCAATTTTCACATTTAAGTAACGTTACTTAAAGGCCTCTTAACTTAAACGTCATCCACCGCATTTAAAGGTCACTTAAAGACATTTTAAAATGTATTTTGACATATCAATTTTTATCTTTGAAGTTTTTTTGATTAAAATATATGTGTACGCGCAAAGAATTTTCGTCCACGCTTCCCACCTAGAGTTTGAAGTGTTTGTATCGACATGTTTTCCTCGTTGTTGGAAGAGAATCTGTGCATGGAAATATTAATTTTTTTTTTAATTTATTATGGCTTATTTTAAAATAAAGACGTTCCCTTGTCGGAAGCATCCCAATTTTCAGATCTTTTTCTTTTGTTTGTGGCGACAGTGGTGGGTGTATTTCTTAAGTTCACAGATATAAAAATGTGTCTTCCTAATGTTTACTAATTCAAGGTGTCACAAAACAGCTGTTTTGTATAAAACGGAGCAGCATTCTTTTTTGTATTAAATTTTCACAATCTTTTACGTTACGTGACACAACTATCGTTTAGTTAAGAACAAATGAAAAATCGATTATAGATACGAATCTTTTTTTCATCATTTAAAGGCAAATTAAATATTTAAGTATGCTTAACTAAATAACCTCTAATATAGATACGGCTGTTAGTATTTAGTATTTATTAAATAGTATTCATAGTACATTAAGTTGTAGATTTTACATCTTTTAGGTTGTACATGCTTAATTTATGTATCAGAAATTTAAGAAATTTAATAAAGATTTTCATTTTAATTACAATAAAAATTCAATATGAAAAGGTCCAAGCAAAGCAAAAAGGTGATAAAAATAAGAAACAGAAAAAAAAGATGAAAAGGAAAGGAAAGAAAGAGAGCGAAAAAATAAAAAGTATTAGAAATTTACAATACAGTATTCAAAAGCTTTTTTCTTGAAAGTGCTGTTGGTTATATACTGGGGGGAATTTGGTTCCAAAGTTAAATCGCGTGCACAAAAAATTGTCTTGATGTTACCAGAAATTTATACTTTCGCAGATATATATGATTAAATAGATATTTTGGTTCTCCAGATTGTATGATTTTATGCAATAATAACAAAGTACCATATTTTAAAAGGGCTGTTAAGGAACAGCCTGTTATTTGTTTAGTGAAGCCAGAGATATGAGATATTTCGCTTTGAACTAAGTGTACTGCATATTGCTTGCTTCATCCATATTATTACAGCTTATAGAGTCCGCGGTTGTATTTTCTGCTCCATTCTAATTTCTGCTTAGTCCAACACTCGGATCCGTAAAGTAGGACACTAGATACTGTAAGGGGTTTGAAAAGCGTGCACTTTCTTTTACGTATGAGGAACTAAGTTTTAAACGCATTTGTTATTTCTACAGACCGAAATAGCGGCGGCTTACTACGATATTTTTTTTGGAATCTTCTCTAAGATGGAAATAACACTAACTCCAAGGTAGATAAAATCCTTAACTACTTCGAAGTTGTTGCTATGAATAGTAATGTTTTTTTCGAGACAGTGGACAGATGTTTTTTTATTTGTTGCTAGCATTTACATAGTTGTCCTCATCATTAACTTCAAGACCAACAAGTTTTTGTTGATCTCCAATCGCCACATGAAGGCCACTATGACAATACGTTTGAAATCCGCATACCCGCATAGCTTAACAGATTTGTTATATGGTCTGCTTTTTGCGCATCATGTCCTCCATAACTGACTCATCATGAGACTGATAGGGCATCTCCTTGCCGAAACTCTATCCATGTTTGTAATATAGTTCGGAAAACTGTTCCCTAATAAGACGCATTGCACTGATGCATATTTTTCACCCAGTAGCAGACAGTTGGATCAATTTTTCTGGAATTCCGAGTTCGCTCATCGCTATTAAGAACTCGTGATGATGAATATGCTATCACATGCGGAAAATTGTAGATCAAAGAGTAACATGTTACTAATTTACCTGAGTTGATCTGGCTGATTGATACATATATATACAGTATATATAGATGGCGAATTATATAACATGGGTCTATTTTTGTTTTTGGATGCATGAATTAGATTGAGTGGTGGACATTTTATTATCTGTGTTGGGTTTTAGGTTGAACTCTTCGTCGAGGAAATTAATAAGTAGCTGCGCATTTTCAGTCGAAAAATTGACGTTGAAGTCTCCCCCTAAGATCATGGGCATACGGTGATAATTTTTCCCAAGCTTTGTAGAACCTGCCTCGGTGTAAGGAAAAAGAACGAAGTGGAGAAACTCTACAATTTTAATAACAGATTGATTTGGCGAGATGGCAACAGCAAGCACATTTTGCCCATAAGGCATTTGGAATTCTGCTACGCATATGTCTCCTATTAGTTGATTTGCCTGATTCGTTTGACATAAATTAATAAATATGTTTGGTGTAATAACACAGAGTCCATTTGTTTTTTTATATATATTGCAACTCCACCCGCTCCACCCGCTTCTTATCAGATCCTGCGACGTTGTTGTTCTTAAGCTTTTTTTTTTGCTACATCTAGCTCTTCTATACTGGGTCGAGGAACTGGTTCTTTAATACTTCCAAGTGGGCTGTCTTTTTGTTGTATTATTCGCTCTTGTTTAATTTCAGAAACATTCCTGAAGGGGATAGCAATTGTCATTCATTATATTTTTAGATTATTGATTGAGAATTCTAGCATAAAATGAGTAAGCACCAACTTTATGATGATTTATTTCATTTTTCACCAAAGTTCCTAATTCTAATTCTTGCATCAATTCGTAAAAAGTAACGTTGTATAAGCTGTATAACTTCATAGAAGAAAATATGTTTGTCTTACAGTAGGCTTGTTTTTTTGCAAGCCCATATAGAATTATAGAAAAAAATGACATCGGTACTTAGAAACTTCTTTCCAAACAATTAGGAGCACTTGATGTGCACGCTATGATATTTGTCAGCTGTATTGACGACTAGTCAAAATGGCAATAACAAAAAAGTACTCTGATATATTTACACATACCAAACTGGTCGACTAAAAGCTACATGTGTTTTATTCAGGTAAATTAAATAAATTATAAATATAAATTTATTATGAAGCCATAAATGGATGGGTTTTAATTTTCTTGACACAAAAACACAGTCAACAAAGAAGAATAATTTTTAATCAATTTTAAATAAATAAATAAAAACAAACAAATTAACTTAGTATATATCATCCTCCAGGACGCTTTCGTAGGCTCTTTTCTGCTTTCTGGGATGAGAAAAGTCCTTTCTAGCCGTATAGCACCACAGCTTCCAACAGATCCAACACTTCCTGCTTCGCCCACTTTTTCCGAATACTACCAAAAAACAGGTATACACAAATTGTTGTAGACTCAAATATATTAATTTACCTTTTGCCTTTTCTGACACTTTTTTTTCAAATTCAAAAATTTGGTTATTTAACCAGCAACCATCCATAAATGAGCGAATCGTATGTATTCATTTCCGATTAACGGGTAATGAAATACGAAATAACGAAACGGTACTCACAAATCAACGTCGTTACTCGCCCGATGTCATTGCACAAATTCAGTATCCAACAATGCACACAGGTATGTAATGAGTAAAGCATGCACACAAGATGATCTCGCGTTGAACGTTCATATTTCTGTGTTTCTGCATTCGGCAATTAATTTTTTGTAGGTTGATTATTGCGAATGATGTGTGTTACTTCGTTTATATGAGGTATTGAAACGAGCTTGAAGCTCGCTTCGACGCTTTGTATACCTGTATAGAGTTGAAATGAGCTTCGTTCGACTCGATCCCACTCGCTCGGCGGTGTCGAGTCGAGTTGAAGCTCGCTTCGACCCTTTGTATACCTGTATTGAGTTGAAATAAGCTTCGTTCGACTCGATCCCACTCGCTCAGCGGTGTCGAGTCGAAATGTGAAACAAAAACCTGGGTCGAGGTGTTGGTTTAACAAATTGTTGCAGAATCGCTCAACACCATTTCAACTCTGTTTCTGTAAGGACACAAAGGGTCTATGCACATGGTATATTTTCTTAGCAACAAATGGTTATTTTTTGCAAAATTAAGTTGATTGTGTGGTCTGCGTTGTACAAATTACGTTCACAAATTTGCAATTGAATTTGGTAAACAGAAAGTATCTGTTTTTTCTGTTTAAGTTTCCAAATTTTTCTAAGTTACTTTCTTTTCTGTGTTAGGCTAGCCGCGCACTAGCAATTTTTAGTTGCGAAACTGCTTGGTTCGAGCAACTAAAAAGTTTGTGTTTTGACACGATTGCCTAAAATAAGTTCGCCATTTTATTGAACATATAATTATCTGCAAATTCACCGACATTCAACCAAACAGTTCATCTGTTTTCTATAAGTAACCAAACAATTTCGCAACTAAAAATTGCTAGTGCGCGGCTAGCCTAAGCAAGCGATAAGGAGTAATCTCTCCGCACTCTTTGTTCTACTCAGTTAAGCGAAAGTTCAATGAGCGACCGCCAAATAGAAAAATACTCCAAAAATAAACAAAAACCAGAATGAAGAAGAACGATAATTCTGCAAATTTCAGCTACTCCAGTCACCACATACGTCTATCTCCAACGACTTAAAAATCGCAAGGGGACATTTTAGGCTAGTCGTACACTGGCAACTGTGATCAAAATCAAAAAGTTTAATCACCAGTTGAAAGAGAACCGCGCACTGGCAACTCTTTACTCACGCTCACACTCTTTTCTCTCTTGCGCTTATAGAAAACAGCTCAACTGTTGCGAAGGCAATCGTTTAGTTTGTGACAAAACACTAACTTTTTAGTTGCTCGAATCGAGCTGCTCTAAGTGCGTGGCGTCCCATATAAGCCCAAATGTTTCATTTTAGCAACCAAACAGTTGCGAAACTAAAAATTGAATGTGCGCGCCTGGCCTTATCCTTTAAATGCAGTCTAAGGCGCACTTTCAACTGCGATTTAAAAGAAATAGTTTAATCACCAGTTGATAGAGCAGCGCGCTCATGCAACACTTCAATTTTCTCTCTTGAAACTTATAGAAAAGAACTCAACTATTTAGTTGAATGTGTGCGCAGGTGCATTTGATGATGTTAACACAAAATAGAGAACTGATTTCAGGCAATCATTTAGTTTGTGTCATTTGTCATTGTTTCATTTTGGCAACTAAACAGTTGTGAAACTAAAAATTGAATGTGCGCGCTTGGCCTAAGTCCACAAGGTGAAACCACAACGTTTAAATTTAAGTTGCATCGTTCAAAAGCAGTCGTTATCCTTTGTTCTAAGTTTGTGTAGTACTAAACTGTATTTTTTTTAGTGCAGCACTGGCACACCACAGCGTTGGGTAGTTAATTTTAATTCACCTCAAATGTCATTATTGATACAAAAAAAAAAATAAATCAAAACCGCGCGTGTGTGAACCAATCGAAAGTCATGTAAACAATAAAAATTTGCAAAGTTTTCTTATATATTTTTTTACGCCAAATTCTAGACTGAAAACGGTATGTATTTTGCAAAAAATCAATAATTGAAATCGTCAAATATTTTTTTCCACAATCATTTTACCGTAAATTTAACCAAAAATTGTACAAAAATCAGTTTAACAAATTCCAACCCCACGGCCAGCCGTCCACCGTAGTCGTCGTTATTGCCGACGAATTAAAAACGCTGCTGCTGTTGAAGGAGAACACAAAAAAAATTGTTGGCTTTATTTCACTTTTGTGTGTCCTTTTTGTTCTTCAGTTCTTTTTGTTAATTTATTAATGGCATCACCATACTTCTATAAACTTAACGATTTTTAGCCATTTTTTGCGCTGAATTGTGTGTAAAATAAAAATCATCAATTCAAGTTTGTTGTATCTACAAGGACACAGTTTATTTGGTAATTTTCTCAATATTTGTTTAATTGAAAGGGATTTATTTTAATTTTATGTTCACAATCCTTGTGGAGGAGACATAAAAAAATTATATGTATATTTATATGTATTTAAGATAAAGTGGTGGGAGAGCGTACATTTTTCAGACAATTTTAATTATAGTTTCCATCAGTTCTTTGTTCAAAATCAAAAATAGTTTTTCTCATTTTTTGTTTGATTTAAATAATTATGTATATGTATACTTTAATGGCTATGCACGTATATATATATGTATATATATTGAATATTGAAAAAGAAACAAAGTAATGTATTCGTGATTTGTAAATTGTTATTTGGTTCCATAAGACAGTTTCAATTAGATCTTTGATTTACCTAGAAAATCGTTTCTGTACTATCATATATTGTGATTTTGAGATACAACTAGATGGTTCTTTAAGGCCTCGAGGAACAACTGTCTGCTCGACATCATTAATGACAAATGTATCAATGGTATGTTTCATAAATAATTTTGGTCGACAAGACCTCTTACTATTTAGAAGGATAATATCCAGCTTAGCACTCTTCACATATGGCTACAGTTATAACTGAAAGCCGCCCACGGGATTTACCTTATTCGCAATTCACTGTGCCAACATAAATTCTTTCCTATCCTTCTTCTCCTTCTTTGTTGTTATAAAAGACGTTAGGCCTTACACACTTACAGTCGTATACCTTAAATTGTTATTATTCATCATATGTTTTTGCCTTTTGCGGCAGAGACAAATCCTCCTCTTGTCATGAAAAGTGTTTCCAATACTCGACAGAAAATTGTAGGTCCCTTCCATTCCCGCCGACAACATGCACACAATAATGGTTTTTAAGGTATGGTTCAAGTGCGTGCAACACTTGCAACACAATATTGTTCTAATCACACCTTGCATTCCAAATGAAACCTTAAAATACTTTCAATTCAATGATTATTATTTGCCATTTATGTTTATAGTAATTTATGAGGAGAATTCTATCATCTTAGTTAATTATGCCAACGAAATGCACTGTTACTTGATCTTGTGCTAGAACAATACCTACATAGAATTGATAAGATTTGAATAACTTAAAAATCAACTTAGTTCAATCGAAAAACCTTACTTCACGCACATTTGAATGCATTTTCCAAATACCATATTTCAAAAAAAAAAAAAATATTAATATCTACATAATGCATAAACAAACAATACGGTAGTGGTCATATTTTTAGGGAATAAAGAATAAATTCAAAGTTTCTCAAACTATTGATTTATTTGATGAAAATATTAAAGAACTTATTAAGCAATTAAAATAAACTTTAATATTATTCACAGATTTTACTAAAAACTGAAGAGTTTAGGTAAGAGTGGTTTATAGGGACATCATTTTAGTTTTCTGAAAAATTTACAAAATAAGTAATAATTTTCTTAGTATATTTTGTTTAGCTCGTTATAAATACTTAGTATTTAGTTGCTTGACCACCGTTTTCTAAAACAGCTTGGCACTCCGAGGCATATTTCCTGGACTCTTCCATAAACTGTCTTTATTTTTAAATTTTTCTTTTCCTATATTATCCATAAAATACTTCCATATATTCTCTATCGGATTTAAATCCGGTGACCGCGCTGGTCTTTTGAAACAGTTGCTGTATGTTTGGGATCATTATCCTATTGGTAGATTCATCGAAGGGGAATATTCTTCTCAGCATACGGCAACATGACACTATTATATTTTCCACATAAAATTTGTGCAGTCATTATTTCGAATATTCTGCGCCTTTCCAACTAACAAATGTTATACGTTTTTTGCTGCTGATCTTCCAAATAGATTAGCTTCTTGTAAGCGTCTATGCACTGTCCGTGCTAAAACATCAACACTAATTTCATTTTTAATGTCCCGATATGACTTAAATTCCTTGGAAAGATGAATGATCAGACAGTCGGCTTGAAATTTAAACAATTCTTAAACTTTTCTATCAATAAACAAGACTTTGTTAACCCACACTTTAACCGAAATATGATAATAGCAAAAAAAAAGCTTTTTTCTGTAAACAAACACCAACAAAATAGTACAGAGTACTAACAAAGTATAACTGCAAATCCGTATTTTTTTTAATTAGTTTTGAAATGCGCATTTTATTATTAATAAGTATTTAAATAGACAATCAAAATTATGTAAGTAAGTATTCAAGATTTTTCCGATGAATTTTTAGATGAAAATGCGATATCCTAAGAAATGTGACCATCACATCATAAAATTGTCGCAAATTTCGAATTACTTTCGACTCATATGCATTGCATACTTGAAAAGGTGTTTTTAAGCTTTTGTAAATAAAATAAAAATATTCAAATTTTGATAGAAAAGATGAGTGTTAGTTTATTGAATGCAAAAAGTTAAAAACTACGGTTTTAGAATGACATTTTGAAGGTATGTATATGTACATATGTACATACAATATGGAGATCATCACTCCATATTTTCACTATCGCATAGTTTGACAATTTTCGAAAAATTCTTAACAATCATTTTATTGTACAAAATCTTAACAAATTTCTTAAATTATTTATGCGACAGAAAATTGACAATAATTTGTCAAGTTTTCACTTTACAAATTTTCACCTTTCGCATTTTTTAGTTTTGAGTTGTGTCCTTAATACGCATATTGTAATAAGTTTTAAATTAAGACCTTGTTAACAAAGTAAAATAAGTAAAAACTTAAATTAAAATTTAATATTAAAAACCAGGAACAAATAAGAAACTTATAGATTTTTGGTAAAATTTTAAAAATTAATTTTCGTCATTAGATAAATCAGATAAATCCTGACCAATATCAAAAGAATAATTCGAAAGAAAAATACCTATGTACTACGATTAGTTTTGGAAAATAAACCGTTGTTACACAAAAAGCGAACTCAATTTGAGTTGTGTTGTTATGACCAAAACCTTATTTAAAAATGTAAACATTTTTGCTTGGTCAAAACAGCACAATTTGTGTTATGCCTTTATGATCAAACATTATTTTAGAAAAAGGTGTTAAGTGTGGTTAAGATTATTGAAGATCTTTGAAACCAGTTTACTTAGAGTTATGGTTTTAAGACCAAATGAAAATAGATTTTTTTTTACATAGTTCTGCATACTTAACTCATTTTCGAAAAAAATTGACTTATGTTGTTATGACCAGACTCCATAGAATTAAGACCTTACATCTATTAGAAAAAAATTCCCTAAATACGGTCGTATTTTTTTATATTTCCTTAAGCATGTTTATTTAGATAGGTCAACAATTCTCAATAGCACCATATATGTATATTGATTCAATTTTTAAATAATCTATTCCGGTGTGTATGTTAGACAACACAGACAATTTGGTTCTAACTTTTTTAAGTTGATGGCTATAATAAGTAGAAGGTCCTGTAACTGAATTAAGAAATCTTATACAATCAAGAACAGGGGGATATGCTTTAATAAAACCGACACAAGTTGATTGGAAAGCTTATAGGACTTGTCGATTACTGTGGCCAGCTAGAAACTCTTATGGTACCAAATTTTGCATGTACAATGTAGTTGTGATATCATTTGCAAGCTTGAAAATTTTTTTTCAAAGAAAGGTTTATGGTTTATTTAATTATGAAGCTCGTTACAGTTATGGAATAAGGCGCTATAACCACGTATCGGATTTTTGTTGATAATTTTTTAAGACTTCGTAATCACATTTTGCTTTTTTAATTTTAATGACACTTGTCAACCTTCGCAATTAAATAGGTGTACTAAAAATCTTGACAATCAAACCAAAGCAATTCAGATCGATATTCTTCTTACTCGTATTATGGAATTTTGTATACGAGTAACGCCATTTACGAAATACTATTATTATTATTATAATTTATTAACACATAATTAAAATTATAATGCTAACAAGAAAAAAATGAGCACAAGCTACTAAGACTTTCGGCTCTGAGGTAAAATTAGAACTAATGAGAAAAAATTATATCATTTATATTATTACTAATATATTAAGATTACATATAGTAAAAGTAGTTCAAATATCAATTTTACATTTTTTAAAGAAATAGTGTACTTTTTGTATATTGTCATGACTGAGGATTTTTAGGGCTTCGTAGATTGATAAATATGATGTTGAGTTTTGATGAGGAGTTGAAGCTGGGCAGTTGCTCAAAATATGATTTATCTCAATGCGAGATCTGCAAGAGGGACATGTAGGTGGACTATCCTTACGAAGAAGGTGTTGGTGTGTGCTGATTGTATGACCGAGACGTAGTCTAATGAAAGTGGAATTCATAGCCTTGGAAGTAGTGGTAGGGAAAAAGGGTTGAGACCTTTCGTGGTTGATTGCTGAATAATGATGTTTGTAATTGTACCATTCGGATAACTGTTTGTCTTTAAGTTCCATATTGATGTAGCGTAATAAATCGAGTTTGGTTACAGCTTCAAAACAATAAACTGGAGCACGATGGGCGTACAAAGCGGTCTCATCTGCAAATACATTTCCTTTTATACCCATATGGCTGGGTACCCACATAAGTTTTAATTTGTTTGGTTTGCTTATAAGACAGTCCCGGATCTTGTTAATTATTACAGTATTATGATCAGGATTTTTAATGGCATTGATGACTGATAGACTGTCTGATGATAATACAAATTTTCCAGTGCATGAAGTGCACGTTGTGATGGTCTTGAGAACAGCAAGAGCCTCGGCAGTAAATATAGAGGCTGTTTTATTCAGTAGCCCTACACATATCACTGTGCCGTTTTCATGAACAGATGCAAACGATGTGCCTGTTGCAGTTTTGGAGCCGTCTGAAAAAACGAACTTCCATCCTTCTTTTTTTAGTTTTGAGGACACACTTAAAAAGGCTTGCGAATATACTTGTTTGGATGTGTTATTTTTGTTGAAACTTGATAAATACATTATAAATGATTTAGGTTGCATGGTCCATGGAGGAAAGCGATGCGTATATTTACCATACTGTTTAATAGGAATGCCAAAGTCTGCAGCTGATGCAATTGAAAGGGATATTGCCGATGGTATTCTTTTTGGAGCTTTAAGTTTAATTGCTCTAAGCACGTCCTTGTCTATAATGGAACCGTTTGAAAAGGCCAATTTTACATACAGTTTTGCTTTAGTTGATGTTATTCTTTCATCTAGGCTAGGGAGTCCAGCTTCAACCAGCATGTTTTTTATGGGGCTTGTTGGAAAAGCATTTAAGCTTCTGCGAACACATTGGTGGTAAGGTGGTTTAATGATATTTATTGTTGATTTTGGTGAGTTTCCATAAATGATGAGCCCATAGTCAATCTTGCTTAAAACTAAAGATCTAGTTATATTACACAGCGTATTTACGTGAGCATTACATTTCTTACTTGCTAAATAGTTAATTATATTTGTTCTTTTAATCAAGCTCTTTTTTAACTCCAAACAGTGAGTTTTCCAATTATATCTATTATTAAACAACAGTCCTAATATACTTAAGCTATCAACATTTTTAATATTTATATTGTTAAAAGAAAGTGGATTTTTATTACATGAAGTTTTACGACAAATATGTATAGTCTTACATTTATCTAGTGATAGTCTAGCACCAGAACTAGAAGACCAGGCTAGAATATCATTAAGAATGTTTGTTAGCAATAGATTTGTAGTCGCTGGGTCATTGTTTTTACATAAAATATAAAAGTCGTCAGCATAAGCTGTGTGATCTAGTTGTTTGTGATTTGAAATGATTGTACTTAAATCGTCAAAGGCTATGATAAACAAAACTACAGATAATGGAGATCCTTGAGGAATTCCATTAGACAGGGCATAAAAAGGTGAAAAGCAGTTGCTTGTTTTGACACAGATTTTTCTATTAGTAAGAAATGCCTTTATATAATTGAAAATTTTTGGACCGATGCCCCAATTTTTAAGCTTATTAAGAATGAGGTGAATACCTATCCTGTCAAAAGCCTTCTCAAAATCTAAAGAGAGAATAGTTACATGGTTGTGAGCGGAAAGAGCATTAGATATGTAAAAATCAATGTGAAGTAGTGCATCGGCACACCCTTTGTTTGGTTGAAAAGCCACTTGGTTAGTTTTAATTAAATTTTTGGAATTGATGAACCAAAGCAAACGTTTAGCTACAATTTTTTCTAAAACTTTAGCCATGCAAGGTATGAGTGAAATTGGTCTATATCCATTTACATCATTTATGTCCTTTTTGGGTTTGGTTAGCGGAAATAAAGTAGCTTGTTTCCAATTTTGTGGAATTATGCCAGTATCGAGAACATGGTTATATAGTTGTATAAGTCTAGTGGTAGCAGGAGGGGGAAGATTTTTTATCATAGGATAGGATATCCTGTCTCTGCTGGGTGTTTTTCCTTTAAGCTTGTTTAGACAGCTTTCAAGTTCAAGAAGAGAGATTTTATTTTCTATTAATGTCGCTGAGGAAGAAATAGAGTTATTGTTAATAGAAGAGCTTAGAGAAAGTTCTTTTTGAGAGATGTAGTCTGGATGAAAGTTATCATCCTTGGAGCAGTTTGACCAAGTAAGTGCAAAATGGTTACTTATTTCGATGGGATTTGAAATAGAACCTGTAGATGTTTGAATTGCCTTTATTTTTTGTTGATTGTACTCACCAGTTAAACAGCGAATATTATGCCAGATCTTGGTAGGAGATGAATTTGCATTGATAGATGAAGTAAATTTAAACAAGCTTTCCGCTTTTGCAGTTTTAAGTTCTCTACGAAATTTGGCATTAGTTTTTTTGAAGAAAATTAAATTTAGCTGATTAGGATATTTTTTAAACAGCCTCCATGCTTTAACTTTTTCGTTTCGTAAAGCATTAAGTTCTGGGTTCCACCATGCTACAGTTCTTTTAGATTCTTTGATAGTACTTTGAGGAATCGACTTGTTTGCTGCTGTACGAATACCTTTCTGGATGAGAGCAGCCTCTTTATTAATGTTGGTCGAGGGACTATAAACTGATAAATGTTCTGATATGTGATTGTGGAAACAACCCCAGTCAGCGAGATCAGTTTTAAACTTATGGTTAACTATGATTTTAGGGTTAATTAAACCGAGAGTCAGTCTGCAAATTATAGGAAAATGATCGCTATTGTGGAGATCATCTAAAATTCGCCACGAGATTTTATTTTGTAAGTCGGGGGAACAGCATGTTATGTCGACATGAGTTAAGGTCTTGTGTGTGGAAAAGTGGGTAGGGGAACCATCATTCAAAACTATAAGATCAGAATAAGACAAAAAATTTTCAACTACGGCACCCCTGTGGTTGGTAATTGGGGAACCCCAAAGTACACTCCACGAGTTGACGTCGCCTGTAAAAAGAATGGGTGTACTGATTTGGTCAAAAATATTGGTAAGGTCATCTCTTGTAAACTGTTGGTGAGGAGGTATATAAATTGAAACCAAAGTAAATTTAATAGGAAGTTGAACTTCTACAGCCAATATTAATAAATTAGAAGTTATCGAAATTTTTAAATGTGGTATGTTTTTCTTAATTAGGATTACAATACCTTGTTTTGATGTGATATTTTCTTGAAAATTATGGAAGTATCCTGTATATGCTTTTGGTATATAAGGTGTAAAATTGAAAGAACAGTGAGTTTCTTGAATTGATAAAATATCAGGTTGGTTTTGTTTAATGAGAATATTAAGTTCATCATAGTTATTTATAAATCCTTTAATATTCCATTGCATAATATTTATATTTGTTTCATAAAAATTTGGTTTATCAATTTTTGGTCGCAGACATCTCTGGCCAGAGCTGGAGTGGACAGGTTGTAAACCACTTGGGTCCATTCCCCCTCCCGCCAGCAACACCTGCGACCTTGTGTTGGGTGAAAATTGGTTGTTTCTATGCATTATCATCTGCATCGGAAGTGTTCATAAAATATGTTTCGTTATTTAATAAATTATTAGTAATTAAAGAAATTGGTGAGCTTTGTTGTGTAATTAAATTATCTGAAGTTGATTGAGTTGAAGTTTGTGGGATAGTTGTTGGAGGGGAAGGAAGGGGGCGATTGAAAGCTAAAGATTTATTTAAAGTTATTTGTTTGACTGAACTGTTAGGTGGAGAAGAGATAAGTGATTTATCTGTAGATTTTGTGGTATTTAAATTTAATGAAGTATATTCTAGTGGTCTATTTATTGTATTGTTATTGATTGGATTATTTTTAGGGGCTAATGTATAGCTAGGTTTTAAATTGTTTAAGCTGGGGGTATTATTTTCAATAGGATTGCTAGTTACGTTTGTTACTTGTGGAGTTTGTTTGACTATTACAGAATATGTGTTGGAAGTTGTTGTTTGGGTTGGGTGCATAAGATTGTAAGTGCGTTTGGCTTCTGCCATGCTGCACTTATTGCGCGTTTTTATGGTTAGAATTTCTTTATTTTGTAAATATTTTGTACATGATTTAGATGAAGATGGATGTTGTTCAGAGCAATTAGCACACATAATTCGTGTGCATTCACTGGGGTCATGTGGTGGGAGGCTGCAATTTACACATATTTGATTTTTAACACATCTTTTGGTCGTGTGCCCGAGGAGTTGGCAATTTTTACATCTCATGGGATTTGGTATGTATTCTTGTACTTTTGTTTTATACCATGCAATATCAACTGTTGATGGTGGTTGATATCTATCAAACGTAAAGAGCATCAAACCAGTGGGACTTTGTACTTTATCTATTGTTTTTGTGAATTTATACACTTCAATAATTCCTTGTGGTTTAAGTTCACTAATTATTTCCTCTTCTTTAATATTGATAAGGCACGGAGCGTAGACTATACCTTTAGAAGAGTTGAGATTAGAATGTAATTTTATTGAAACGGGGCATTGGTTAGCTAGATTTTTTACGCACAAGAATTTGTCTGCAATTTTTTGGGATTTTGTTAATATAAGGATATTTCCATCTCTTAATTGCGAAATATTTTCATATTCCGTACTTATAGCATCTATTGCTTTCCTAAGCACAAAAACACTTACGGAAGACAATGGTATATCTTTATCAGCAGGTGTTATGATTATAAATTTGGGGTTTTTAATATTTGAAATGGTTGGTAAATCGGGGAATTCAAGGCTAGAACGTTTATTTTTTTTTGATCTAGGTTCGAAGTCAGGTGGAGACTCCGCAAGAATGTCGAACCTATTACCGGGTTTAGTTTTACCTGGCCCCGGGGCCATTATAACCTTAAAAGTATAACCTGCGCGCGAAAATATATATGCACACGCGGTTGAAAAGAAAAGCCAACAAAAAAAAAAAAAATGGAGATAAAGCTCTATTGAAAGAGCGAAAAAGAAAGAATCTAAGGTTAGTTAGAGAGGAGAATACTTCCACTAAGAAAAGTCAACACGAAGTTTACGCTACGAAAGCTAGATGGTGACTGACGAAATACTAATACTTAGTAATATTTCCTTAAGTGGGCTTCAGGTCAATATTAAATATTGATTTTCAATAATCAATATTTAATATTGACCTGAAGCCCACTAAAGGACATATTGTTAATAAAAAAGGTCGCGAAAACAGGAAATATTTACTGATATGTAGTACAATAACATTTAAGAAAAATGTCTATATTATTCCATTATGCATAGGTACACATCTTCCTCTCTTTAACTCTCCAAAACATCCATAGCGTATTTCAAGTCTTTTGCTGATAAAACATCAGATCCTACGATCTTTATACTTCAGATTTTTGGAATCTAAGCCTACAACTTCTATACTGGGGGTGAAACTAGTTCTTCATTGAATGGAAGTGGGTTATTCCCTTGCTTATTACTCGCTCTACATGATGGCAGTTGAAACCGCCGCTTTAAATCATTAACTATTTCGTGTTGTTCTCCAACTTTACCAATGACGTTCCTGAGCACAACTTCTTCGATATTGTTCTTTGGTCAGCCTTGGTAAATACCCTTTAGGAGTTTATGAAATTTCACCTTGGTTCTTTTGCTTCACCGATGGGGACTTCTGGCTTTGAAGCAGATCATTTATGGACTCAAATAACTTTACATCTAAGGTGATTATCCAAAATGCATCGCATCGTATGTGCACATACATGGATTCAATTCAATTCAATTTTGTTTTATTGAACATACTATTTACAATTTGGCTTACAACTAATAAGATACTACATATGCATGAAAATTTACATTTCACATACATGGATTGCGGTTATAGCTTTTGCCGCCTAAGGACAAACTCAAGTTTTTGAGTAGACATTGAGGTGTGAGATATTCTTGCGTTTTAATCACACACTGTTAGATAATCCATTATCCAGGTGTTCCACTCTTCTGAACAAAAAATATTTTTTTTTTGTTTCTCTGTTTAAATGACTATTTTTTTGTATTTGTATTAAAAAGCATCTAAAAACATGTTTTTTTATTTTAAAATTTGTCTCGGGAGTTTTACAATTATAAATGTTGTCAACGACCATTATAACGGTTAAGCCTTCTAAAGGGTGAAAAATGTATTAATATCTATGAAATTGGCTTTATTTTAAAGACATTGCACATCACCAATCGTTTTTTCTGTGCGCACTGTACGGCGTCTTAGAAGATGCTTTTTATCGTTTATTACCCTATTGCGAAAACGATCCATATTTTCTCGAACTAATCATTCTGATAGACGATTATGAGCAACCATAAAGGCACGTAACGCCCCATTTGTTTCTGGAATTGAACCATGTTTTTTTTTTTAAATATATTTGAACCGTTTTCAAATGTTTCTCTGGCATGAGTCTATTCATGATCAATTGCTCAACCAAACTTACCTCAAAACAACCGATAACTTTTAAATGCGTTGTCACAGAAAAGAGTGTTGGTAATTTAAAATGTTCCGCCTCTAAAAAAACACCTTTCATTATTAAGTAAGAGCACAAAAGAGCAGTGAAGAGAATAATAATGTTTCACGCACTTGGTTAATAGTCAGTGCTGGGATTGGCAATCACATTTTAGCGGTTCAGCTTTATGCTAGCAGCAAAAATGGCCTCCATACAATAAATGCAGACTCGTTTTGTTACATTTGCGGTGAGTTTATCAAAGCAAAAAATACAAAAAAAGTACAAATTTAAAGATTTTGCAGCTTATGAAGCTTATTTTAAGCTTCATATGCGAAGCTAATATAAGTTTTGGGCTTCTTTTTGTTCATGTACTTGATACAAAGTCATTCTAGAGGGATTTTCCCTTAAATCCATAATTTCAAACTTTTCTTTTTAAAACAAGGAAAATCATATCCAGAACTCAGAAAGAAAAATAGTGTTGGCCTGTGTTATTTATTTCTTTTTTGTATGTTTTTAGATTAGAATCAGGTTTTTTTTAACGTATATTTAAACGAAAAAGATGTTTAATCAATAAAAACTATAGAAAAGCATTTTTCAATCTACAAACATACATATGTATATAAGAAAAAAGAGATGTTTATATACCTGATCTTTTTCTCCATTTGTTAGCAAAAGAGTAAAATAAGAAAGTTTTCTATTACTCACCGGTGGGTTGTCTAGAATCTAGATAATAATTTACTCTATATACACTGAAAGCCAACAGTTTGAGTCCACTCTAATTTTTCGAAGGAAACCTAAATTCTAATAAAAATTTATTTTATTTCAAATTTAAATTTAATTTATTACTAAATCATTTTTTGTTCGAAAAAGTCTCCTTTACATTCGATTAATTTTTCTTACAATTTTTGGCATTCTAGCCATAAGGTTTTGAACTACTTCACTTGGTATATTATTCAAGCAAACCTGTAATGTATTCCCCAACCCAGATTCATTGCGGCGACTTGTAAGATTTCTTCGCCTTCCCTCTGTATGAGGTAATTCTGGCAAAGTCTGGACATGGGTTTGGGGTTGTTATTTTATTGAAATACGAATTATTCGCCTCCTACTTCACTTGAAGAAAAACATCCCCAGACCATCAGAAAACCAACTCCATGCTCAACGGTAGAAAGCATCTTTTGTCCAGCACTGTGTCGAACGAAATACATCCGGTTTGTGCCAAATACCTCGAACTTGGTTTCCGCAACTTTTCCTATTCCCAGATGAAGAACCTCAAATAAATGCTTATGACTTCAAAGTGTGGCTTTTATAACTTTCAATCCAGGTCTACAATTTTGGTTTTAAAAATCTTTTGTATGTACAGGGTCATAAAAAAATCAACAATGAATCAATAATTTATAAACATAACACGCTTTAAAAAAATCTGGATTAAAAATCCAACTTTTACTAGCTCAGCCTGTTCTGTTGCATTTTGTTCAGATAAAAAGCTCAGGTAAAAAACCCCAAATCAACCGCAGGCATGAATGAAGTCAGTTGACTACATCGGACTCAAACTTTTGGCCCTCGGTTGGTTGGACATCGAATGTACGAAAGGCACTTGGTTCTGGTAAAGCATACATATGTATATGTATATTCTCGTAAATAAATATTTAAGATTAATATATTTTTGACTAGTGAATCGTTTTCCATTAATAGACCGAGAGCCCACAGCAATTTTTGGGTGTGATTGATAACAAAAAATAATTAGCATAATTAGATAGGCCTTTAGTAGATATTTACAAATGTGAACGTCTTGCATACTCTAGTGGGCGCAATAGTGCATCAAGTATGCAGTTCTTTCCAAATTCTAAAAAACTGGGGTACAAAATTTGTCATAACTTCAAAATGAACAGCTAAGTGCCCTGATTGCAAATATCGAGGTCCATGACGTTTTGAAGGTGGCCTTCTTAGTGCAAGAAGTTGCCTATTCTTATCGCGTCTGACAGGCAGAAGGCTGTCTGTAAAACGTCTTGGACCTCGATATTTTCAATCAAGGAGCTTAACTCTACATTTTGGCAAAGTTGTTATCACAATTATTTGGACTTGGAAAGAACTGCATACTTGATGCACTATTATGCACTATTGCGCCCACTAGAGTATGTAAGGCTTTCACATTTGTAAATAACTATAAAAGGCCTATCTAATTATGCTAATTATTTTTTGTTATCAATCACACCCAAAAACTGCTGTGGGCTCTTAGTCTATAATGGGTTGTAGGATATATACATATCTACAGGGTGTGCCATCTTTAAAGTCTGTATGAGAATGTTCGGCCATCTTCCAAGTTTTGTGAAAAGTCTTTGAGTCAATTGCACTTTATATGGAAATTACCGACAAAAAAGATGAATCATCCCTTCATATGTAAATGAAACAGAGCACACATAACTTTTTCTAGGGTGATTATTTCGTTATCTTTTATTCATTTATCAAAACAGACTGAAATCTCCAAATAAATTTGTCAGTTTTAAAAAACTTGGATTTTTCTTCTTCCCCACAAAAAACTAGTTTCACCATTGATTCTTTGTGCTCAAAGTCAAAATAATTCTACCAGATTTCATGGAAGAATTTAATTTTTTTTTAACCGTCTTTGTTTGTATTATTTATCATTTTCTGTATTGAGATATTGTGATTTCTTAAAACTTTAAATTGTTTAAATTAAAATTAAATTAAATGTTTTATTTAGTTCGAGTAGTTTTTTTTTTCTTAAAATTTAATTATGAAGTAGAATTTTAGTCAATACCAAAGAAAAGGACACAAAAATCAAATCTTCTATTTCTTCTCTTTTTTTTCTTGAACATAATGGCTGTGGAAAACTGGATTTTATGTAAATCGAAAACGCAAATAATGTAGAAACATAAAACGGATACATGTGGAAGTGAATTGAATAAAGACAGTAAAACCATCTTCACAATCATCTGAACATACATGCACACATCATTGTAGATCTCGAATAAATTAAAATCATTCATTATAACTGTCATTGCTCATTTTGAAATAAGAATCACAACAACAACAAACTAACTCTGTGCACAACTAACGCTGGCTTAATAGCAAACTTTTGAGTGAAGGTGTAAGATGACCGAAAAGATGGCGACTGCTCATTCACAAGAGTTCTGTGTACGGTGGAATAGTCACTTGGGAAGTTTAGGTGCAGCTTTTCCTCAGCTCCTTGCTGGGCAAAGGTTCGTTGATGTAACGTTGGCCTGTGAAGGTCATCAGCTGCACTGTCATCGACTGGTATTAGCTGCATGCTCGTCATATTTTGAGAGCATTCTGGCAGAAAACCCTTGCAAACATCCTGTGATAATCTTACCACGGGACATCAAATTGTGGGAGATTCAAGCTTTGGTTGATTTTATGTACAAAGGTGAAGTGAATGTTACACAGGCCGGTTTGCCAAATTTACTGAAATGTGCCGAATCTCTACGCATTAGAGGGCTTTACGGATCTGATGCGGCTTTGAATCTCAATCAATTAAGACAGATGGCCAAAGCAGCTCGAACAGCTAGTGCGTCTGGAGCTGCACACCCATCACAACAACAGCAATCAACAGCGACAATGGAAAACACAGAATGTACTGAAGAACTACAAAGCACAGAGTTTTCAGAACAAACAAAACTGAATTCCTTACCACATGAATCTACAGCCTCCAACTCCAACGGCCCATTAGATGTCAATCCTATTTCACTCGAAAGCCAAGAACAAGTGACTCCTAACATAAATGATCTTCCTGTGGCATCCAACTGCAGCACAGCCACTACCAGCAGTTGTAGTAGTAGCAATACCAGCACTATCACCGCATCGGTATCAAATCAAACGATAGCACTCAATGTCGTTGAGCCGGCGAATTTTATGAGCCAATCGAACATCATGAAAACCGAAAGTGTCGCTACAGAACCCTTCGATGACTCAACCATTGCCTACGATAATTTTGATGACTATCCCAAACCCGAAGATGATACCTATCCGACGGTTAATGATGAAGACAGTTTCGCCGGCGACAACGATGAAAGTATGTTGTTGCAAATGAACATGGACAGCCCCAATAACACTTATAAACGTGTCCGAAGATCTGAAGCTTCTCTTGCTCAAGCTGCCAAATGTGTTTCGAAAGGACAAACATTCCAGACTGTCAGCAATATGTTTAACATCCCAGTGTCCACTATTCGTTTCTATATGGCAAGAAAAGGCATCCTTCCGAAAAGAAAACGTGGCCGTGGATCTTCTAACAGCGCTGTCATGACAGGTGCTGTAATGAGCCATGCACTTGATCATATTAAACGTTCATCCAGTCCTCCAATGGAACCACCGTTCCAGTTCGTTGGCTACAAATTACCAGCGCATAAACCAAATCTAATCTAGTTTAAGTAAAAAAGTAAGTTCTATAATATTATTAAAACACACACAAAATTAAAATAACATACATAACTATTAGTACTCATAAATAGGTTAAAGGCTCTTATTTGAAGAATTGAATGCGATGCGTAAAGGACAATGAATGTATTTTTTTTTTTAATGATAACACATTATTGTTAAACAGATTTGGCTGCACATCTTTTGAAATAAGGGATTTTATAGAAATTTTACATTTACCTAAAATATCAGTTTTATTAGGTTCGTGGTATGTACTTTAATTTGTACATGCATACATATAATTTTTCTGTTAATTTATACATGTATAATTCTTTAACCTCACATTCTTTTAA
This sequence comes from Philhelius festivus, assembly GCA_963931855.1. Taxonomy (NCBI): domain Eukaryota; kingdom Metazoa; phylum Arthropoda; class Insecta; order Diptera; family Syrphidae; genus Philhelius; species Philhelius festivus. The sequence goes on along the minus strand of OZ007556.1, from coordinate 75,967,660 downwards.
ACATTAAGAACATATAACATTCTTGGGTTGGCATTTTTATATTTTTAATTTTTTTATGAAATATTTTATTCATAAAAAATGGAAATTAAAAAAAACGAGTCTTTTGTTGATGAACAACATCAATATCAATTCTAAAAATTTTTTAACCTGTTAAAACAGATGGGATCCAATTATTTTGGAATATTCTTTAATGAAATCAATTGCATTCATTGAAACGTTTCTTTCATTCAATTGCATGCAATCATTAACGAAATACATACACATCCAAATTTATTCTCTTATATACGATTATATAAGATTATATAAATTTGCATTTTTTGCTTTTAAATTTCTTGCCTTCTTTTCTGTTTTTTTTTTTCTGTATACACTCAAATTCATTAATTATTAAAAGTTAGTGAAGGGTTGAAATGATCAGAAAAGTTGTAAAATGTTGAACTTTGGAATCTAAAAATATGTTTCTCTACGTGAAGAAATGTCATTTTGTGTATTTTATTATTCGGGCAATTTTCTTAACAATTTAAATTAATGTAAAATATTACCAATTCAAAGAACCTAAGACATGTATAAATTAATATCAATAATGAATATGTTGATTGATTGCATTCAATTGAATGCTAGGAATGAATTGCAGTCATGAAGGTTTTATCCCTCAAAGTTTTTTAAAGAATTGTATTTCAAAATAATTGAGTTCTTACACGTAGAAATGGTTTTATTTTCTAATAATTTTGTTAATTCCTCAACCTAAAAATAAAACAATTGTTTAAAACTTTTAAAATCATTTTGTAATTAAAAAAAGTACATTTCTCAGTTTCTATCATGAGTAAAATTTCACAATTAAACAAATGTTTTACAAACTATTCTTGCTTTTTTTTAATCTTCAGATGAAAAGGTCTTTTCCAAGCTTCCACATATAAGTCAGGAAGATCATGTTTAATAGTATTTAACTCTTCAATTCCCATGCTTATGTTTATGAACAAAAAAACGATTTCTTCTTCTTAATAGCATAAATGGATTTAAAAAAGACGAACAAAAATTATAAAAACAAAACACCTTCCTCCCCCTTTTGTTTAAGGGGGCGTCACCTACAGGTGACACTGGGCACTGCGTGTATTGTTTTCCTCTTTTTGCTTGCAGAAATAAAACATCACGTTTCTTACAAGAATATATTTTTTATATTTTTAAGTGGAAATTTTCGGTGAAAATAAGACAATATCACCTGGATCCTCTCCAGCGTGCAAGTCCTCAACAATCTCATCTAAAGTCAATCTGTAAGACGTACAATAGCTCTAAAATCCCATCGCCATCAATGATTCAGTAATTGTTTTAATACACAATGCCCAGTGTCACCTACACACTTAACATTTTTACCGTTGTAATAATCACTTTTTTTTTATTTTTGTCCTGAAATGCATTTATATACGACTTTATATATTCTTTTACCACATTCAATTAGAAAAAAAAAAACAATACTTACAGTTTAGACATTTCTATCTCAATTTATATTCCACTAAATCACAAAAAGTAAGAACACTACAATAATTATACACAAAACAATGAATTGACCTATTGGCTTTGCATAAGTGAAGGAAGAATAAAAAAAACCGTTGCGGTATGGTTGGAAAAAAAATATATGTATATGTCACCCATAGGTGACGCTGGGAATTGAAGAGTTAAAATTAAAAACTTTAATAAAGTATTCAAACCAAATATTTGAGCTTCAATTCGTTTCAGTTCTATGCTGCCAACTTTAATTTTTTAAACTAAAAGTTATTCTTGATCATATTTTTTAGCAACAAGTCAACGTCTATTTATTTTGACGTGGCCTCATGAACCCAAAAGCAATGTAAAAACTGCGGATTCCTTTTGGCGATCAGAACTGGCTAAAACAAAACTGAAATCTGTTCTCTTTGTTTTATTTAAGTGACTGCTAAAAAACTTGATATACATTTTAAAATTCAATGCGGTTTCCTTAACAGAGGGCTGGATTTTTTTTATATAACGAAAAAAGATATAAGTTTTTAAAAATGTTAGTCTAATTGGTCTAAAATTTTTTATTTGGTTAATATCTAATTACTGGATGGAGCCCATCACTTTTTAATTTGGTATTTTTTTTATTTAAAAAAAAGATAAGGTTTTCCTAAACATAAATGTTTTAAAATTATAACTAATCTCACATATTATTTATTTCCACAAAGATGGACCACCAAACATTTTCGTCCTCCGAAACAACAAACTGGCTAAATAAAGATATCAAAAAACGTCAAAAACGTTTCGCTTTCAATTTAAATAACTAGGCGGAGATATATCAAATTCTGCCAAACCTCAAAACGACTTCCTTTGTCGCTGTTTGTAATCCAAAACAACATCCATCAAACAAATTTTTAATAGCTTGTCTGAATTGGCTTGATAATGTTCTCCCACCTTCCATGCAAATGCTGGGTAATATTTTTGTTCATTATACAAGCAGCACCCTTTTAAGTTAATTTTACTGGAGACATTAATGTAACCTTATACGGTTTTCCAAAAATAACATGCTGATGCTATTTTCGGACAGTTTTTCAGGACCCACGAACAGACTGTTAGCTTTATACTTGAGAGCGCATCGTTATCCTGGAAGAATTGGTAACAACCTCTGATCCATGTCTATAGAAAGAAGCGTGCAAATTTGATCTCAGGATGTTTAGGTACATTTGTTAATACATTATATATTCAATAAAATGCAAGTTTCGTTTTACTTATACAGAGAGGGTCAAAAGTGACTTCCTGTATTTCAGCACGAATGCTTCCTTCAGCTGCGGGATAGTGGTGGATTTTTTTACGTACACTTTACTCTATAAATAAGCCCACAGAAAAAAGTCTGGTGCAGTCAAATCCGGAGAACGTGGAGGCCAATTAAATCCTGATTTTTTTAATTTGAATTTCCCTTAGTAGCGCCATTGCGCGAGCTCCATCCTGCTGAAACCACATCTTAGGACTATCAGCAATTGCTGGCCTCAAAAAATTTTTGATCATATCCCGATACCTTTCACCAGAATGACCCAATAATTTTTCTGAAGTTACACCACACCAGACAGTGCACTTAAGTGAATGCAATTTCCGCGGATGGATCAACCTTGGGTTCCCAGTACTCCATATACGATAATTTTGTTTATTAATGAATCCATTTAAACTGAAACATTTGAATCTCTGGAGCACCGCCGCAATGTTTCATGCCAATAAGTATTTTACCACTATTTTCATAAACAGTGCTCTAGTTAAATACCAAGTTGCATTCCTCCCCTCAAACAATTCAACCGAAATACTCGTACTTCTAGGAATGCTCATCAGTTTACCCTTGAGCCAAATTTCGGACGTAATGTCAAGAAGAGAGATGCTTTTTTTAGCCGCACTGAATCCATTTAAACTGAAACATTTGAATCTCTCGAGCACCGCCGCAATGTTTCATGCCAATCAGTATTTTACCACTATTTTCATAAACAGTGCACTAGTTAAATACCAAGTTGCATTCCTCCCCTCAAGCAATTCAACCGAAATACTCGTACTTCTAGGAATGCTCATCAGTTTACCCTTGAGCCAAATTTCGGACGTAATGTCAAGAAGAGAGATGCTTTTTTAAGCCGCACTACACGAATGTGGAATGCTTTACCCGACTCAATATTTCCCTCTCATTGCAATGTGCAGACATTCAAAACCAATGTGCATCGGTATAATCCTTTCTCATCCTATCCTACTCGTACTTTCCTAATTGCATGCACTTGTTTAACATTTATAAGGGCATTCATAACTCCTTGAGTGCGCGTATAATATAAAAAAAAGAAAAAGTGGAAATGAGCTTCATCACTCATTATGAGATGATAAATAAAATCATTTTGCTGTCTTGCCATTTCTTGTAAACGAACTGCGTAAACAACACGTTCTTGAGGATCTCCTGGCTTTAATTCTTGCCCAAATTGGATTTTGGTATGAAAACAGCTGCTATTCGGTTCTTAGAACTCTTAGCAATGAACTGTGGGACACCGAGTTGATAAGAGCGCCTTCGTGCCGATGTTCTGGCAGAAATAAAACATCACGTTTCTTACAAGAATATATTTTTTATATTTTTAAGTGGAAATTTTCGGTGAAAATAAGACAATATCACCTGGATCCTCTCCAGCGTGCAAGTCCTCAACAATCTCATCTAAAGTCAATCTGTAAGACGTACAATAGCTCTAAAATCCCATCGCCATCAATGATTCAGTAATTGTTTTAATACTACTACTACTAATACCCACAATGCCCAGTGTCACCTACAGGTGACACTTAACATTTTTACCGTTGTAATAATCACTTTTTTTTTATTTTTGTCCTGAAATGCATTTATATACGACTTTATATATTCTTTTACCACATTCAATTAGAAAAAAAAAAACAATACTTACAGTTTAGACATTTCTATCTCAATTTATATTCCACTAAATCACAAAAAGTAAGAACACTACAATTATACACGAAACAATGAATTGAAATGAAGAAATGACGTAAAGCTAGTATTTTGAAAAAAATAATATGGCCTACTAGGACCTATTGGCTTTGCATAAGTGAAGGAAGAATAAAAAAAACCGTTACGGTATGGTTGGAAAAAAAATATATGTATATGTAACCCATAGGTGACACTGGGAATTGAAGAGTTAAAATTAAAAACTTTAATAAAGTATTCAAACCAAATATTTGAGCTTCAATTCGTTTCAGTTCTATGCTGCCAACTTTAATTTTTTAAACTAAAAGTTATTCTTGATCATATTTTTTTAGCAACAAGTCAACGTCTATTTATTTTGGCGTGGCCTCGTGAACCCAAAAGCAATGTAAAAACTGCGGATTCCTTTTGGCGATCAGAACTGGCTAAAACAAAACTGAAATCTGTTCTCTTTGTTTTATTTAAGTGACTGCTAAAAAACTTGATATACATTTTAAAATTCAATGCGGTTTCCTTAACAAAGAGCTGGATTTTTTTTATATAACGAAACTCCAAAAGATATAAGTTTTTAAAAATGTTAGTCTAATTGGTCTAAAATTTTTTATTTGGTTAATATCTAATTACCTGATGGAGCCCATTACTTTTTAATTTGGTATTTTTTTATTTAAAAAAAAAAATTAGGTTTTCCTAAACATAAATGTTTTAAAATTGTAACTAATCTCACATATTATTTATTTCCACAAAGATGGACCACCAAACATTTTCGTCCTCCGAAACAACAAACTGGCTAAATAAAGATATCAAAAAACGTCAAAAACGTTTCGCTTTCAATTTAAATAACTAGGCGGAGATATATCAAATTCTGCCAAACCTCAAAACGACTTCTTTTGTCGCTGTTTGTAATCCAAAACAACATCCATCAAACTAATTTTTAATAGCTTGTCTGAATTGGCTAGATACTCGTATGTTCTCCCACCTTCCATGCAAATGCTGGGTAATATTTTTGTTGATTATACAAACAGCACCCTTTTAAGTTAATTTTACTGGAGATATTAATGTAACCTTATACGGTTTTCCAAAAATAACTCCATCAATTAAAAAAAGAGCTGATGCTATTTTCGGACAGTTTTTCAGGACCCACGAACAGACTCTGTTAGCTTTATACTTGAGAGCGCATCGTTTTCCTGGAAGAATTGGTAACAACCTCTGATCCATGTCTATTGAAAGAATCGTGCAAATTTGATCTCAGGATGTTTAGGTACATTTGTTAATACATTATACATTCAATAAAATGCAAGTTTCGTTTTACTTATACAGAGTGGGTCAAAAGTGACTTCCTGTATTTCAGCACAAACGCTTCCTTCAGCTGCGGGATAGTGGTGGATTTTTTTACGTACACTTTACTCTATAAATAAGCCCACAGAAAAAAGTCTGGTGCAGTCAAATCCGGAGAACGTGGAGGCCAATCAAATCCTGAATTTTTTAATTTGAATTTCCCTTAGTAGCGCCATTGTGGCCCGAGCTCCATCCTGCTGAAACCACATCTCAGGACTATCAGCAATTGCTGGCCTCATACCCCGATACCTTTCACCAGAATGGCCCAATAATTTTTCTGAAGTTACACCACACCAGACAGTGCACTTAAGTGAAATTCCCGCGGATGGATCAACCTTGGGTTCCCAGTACTCCATATACGATAATTTTGTTTATTAATGAATCCATTTAAACTGAAACATTTGAATCTCTCGAGCACCGCCGCAATGTTTCATGCAAATCAGTATTTTACCACTCTTTTCATAAACATTGCTCTAGTTAAATACCAAGTTGCATTCCTCCCCTCAAACAATTCAACCGAAATACTCGTACTTCTAGGAATGCTATCAGTTTACCCTTGAGCCAAATTTCGGACGTAATGTCAAGAAGAGAGATGCTTTTTTTAGCCGCACTACACGAATGTGGAATGCTTTACCCGACTCAATATCTCTCTCTCATTGCAATGTGCAGACATTCAAAACCAATGTGCATCGGTATAATCGTTTCTCATCCTATCTTACTTTCCTAATTACATGCACTTGTTTAACATTTATAAGGGCATTCATAACTCCTTGAGTGCGCGTATAATATAAAAAAAAAAGAAAAAGTGTAAATGAGCTTCATCACTCATTATGAGATGATAAATAAAATCATTTTGCTGTCTTGCCATTTTTTGTAAACGAACTGCGTAAACAACACGTTCTTGAGGATCTCCTGGCTTTAATTCTTGCCCAAATTGGATTTTGGTATGAAAACAGCTGCTATTCGGTTCTTAGAACTCTTAGCAATGAACTGTGGGACACCGAGTTGATAAGAGCGCCTTCGTGCCGATGTTTCTGGATTCTTCAAAACACCTGCAAGAATGCGTCCTACATTCGCTTCAGTTTGGGCAGTGCGAGGTCTTCCAGCTCTAGGAAGATCAACTACTCCCAAGTATGTTTTATAAAAAAAAAGGAAAATAAAAAAATAAAATTTGGATTTAAAAATTCACGTCTTACAACAGCCATATCCTTTGTAAAGGTTTTCTTTTTCGAAATCAATTCTATAAATTTTGTTAATGGACGTCTTCCTTTTGACAACCGATTCTCAAAAATGATTCGAATCGTTTTATGCATGCTTTCTTCTTCATAATCACCTTGACGATCATCGTTTTAAACATTATGAAAATACCCTCTATGTCTGTATTGTTTAAAATAATATGCGAGTTTGCTTATCTTAACCCTCTGGGTAGATTTGCTTCACAATGTTTTAACACCTATAAGCCTTTGGCTGTTGTTAAAATGTCTAAATGCGTTATCCTACCTAACACAGGATCCCATGCTATTTTTTTTTTCAAGTTTCAAAAAACATTTCTATCCTACGGTAATCAATTATTATTTATTTTTATTTTAAATTATATTAATTTATTAAAATACAAATGTAAAATTTCGTTCGCTGGTCGAATGTCCACCACAAAGTCCGTTTCAGTACAGAAAATACTATATTTAAATAAGCTTAAGCAATAAAATTAATTTTCCCAATTTTCGAAAAAACTTATTATGCAATATGGAAAGACAACAAAAACGTGCCATAATAAAACAATAAAATCTGTAAATGTTCCTTTGAATTCCGCATTGTATTTCTTTTTAAACAGGAGCTTCAGTTGTACATAACATTCAATATTTTATGCAGTATAATATGATCGTCCCTAGTGATTAAGTATTATTTGTTTGTATATAATTATATAAAAATATATATTATTAAAAAAAAAAAAACATTATTTGACCTAACAAATTACCACCAATTCTAAGTTCGGTCAAAAGCTTACGCAGTATTTTTTAATTATAACTTAATCGGCTTCTAGAATCTAGATATGTGTCAGATATAATCATTTCCTAAGTTGCTTTCATTTTGTTAAGACATTGTCCCAAGTAAAAATACTAAAGTTTGATGGTGTTAATGATAACATCTCAATATTGTATAAAGTGTTCTAAGAAATTTAAGAGTTATTTTAGTCTTCACTTCAGATCATGGACAAAAGTAATGTCATCACTCTGATTGTATTTTGGTCCGGGCAGGAACTGGATCTCAATCGAAATATCACTTCAAATGACGGTTTTTATTGTCTCTCAACAATAGATAATGTGTTTGTACAGATTATCATTCTGTCATAAAATCAATTAGTCTGTCCATTTCAAGTTTAAAATACTTAGTTCCTTTATTTCCGAGACGTGGAATGGAATCACAATGAAATATAGCATATTACTTAAAATTCATAGCGATTGAAAGACAATGTTGAAATGTCAATCAAATTACATTTTGAATTCACATTATTGCTTGCCCAAAGAATATCTTCATAGAATCGTACCTTTGGATACAGACTACATACAGTTAAGAGTGTTTAGTTAAGCCTAAGGCTAAAGATTCAGAAATGTAAGAAACTTAAAAATCTCGTGATATTCTGCAAAGCAATTTAAACTTTGATATATTCATGGTAAGCCGGAATAGCTACAACATTTTAGATGGTCATCCCATATTCCTTAAAATTCTTTTTTATCAATTTACTTACCAGAAGATCTTGTTGAAAGCTTAATTTATTTAATAGTTTCATGTTTCGAATAATTCTCAAAAAACACCTACACGAATGTTATATTAGATGTAATTCAGAAGCCATAGCCATTTTAACATTTTTTATACAGCGCTTTAAACTTAATGGTAAATGTACTTTAAGATTTTTTAATAAACTACTTTTATATGTATGTATATCTTCAATTTATTTTTAACAATAGAATTTGTTTAAGGCTTGATTGATTTTGTATACTTATTTTTTTTTTTAAATAATTCAATGTAAACCCTAACTATAAAATATTAATATAAGATGTATATTACTTAAAAAAAAAGAGAAAAATACCATCATAATTTTAATACGTAGATTTTAGATGTAAAAGAAATCTCAAAAACTAGTATTTGTAAAATATTTTTAAGGATTCTTGATTCCATTCTAAATATTTGTGTGCTCATTTCCAAGAATAAACCAGAAAATCTGTAAAATATAACATAAAATGTGATTTAGTTCACTTGTTACTCTATAAACATCAAACAAATAAAATACTAAAATAAATAAATCAGCTGGTGAAGATATTTTACATTTTACAAAAAAAAAATAAAAGAAGGAAAAATCAGCCATAAAAGAGGAATGGAGAAATAATTTATATAAAATTAAATGCAAAAAAATAAAAAAATAAACATAAGATAAGAAAAAAACTATTAACTGTTCATAATTTGTGTGTATTATTTATTTTCAAAAAATAAAATCGTGTCAAAATCGTAACCAAAAACAAATAATTTAAACAAAATTTTGGAAAAAATATTAGATAAACTTACTATAAAGAAAAAAAACGCAACATTATAAAAGACAGAGTTAATAATTGAATGTGTTATTTAAGCGAAAGAAACAGACATAAATTCGAAATGAAAAGTATTTTAGATTATTAACTACAAATAGTTTTAATAAAACAAAGAAAATGATAAAAATTAAAACATACAAAAAACTGTAGCAATTAATTGCTTCGTTGTTTCTTTTTTTTTAATATCTTGCAAAAATGTTTGCTTCTAATAAAATTATGAAGCAATTATACATCTTTCTTCATAATACACTTTGTATAGAGGTTGAAAATCGTGACATCCAATTGGTGTTGGATGCTTAATACAGTTGTTTTAGATAAGATGCATCAAAACTCTAGAGCGTGGCTCAAGACAAGAAGGATTCTTCCATCCGTTTAGGCTACTTAAAAGTAAAAAGAGACGGACAACTTAAAGTTGAAATTGATTTATTGTATCTCGCGCTGTGTGGTGTGTGACGCGTTCCACTGAAACCACTATCTTTCAATTAAAGCACTAATCATGCCTCTATACGGCCCACCGTTCACTCCAACGTTTCGACCACCATTTTCGAAGACATATGTATGTCTATAATTCCACCTGCGGATAAAGCGCACCAAACGGGGGATGTAATGGTGTTTCGACAATGATTAGTGGATAATATGCTATCAATTATGTTAATTGACATAGGGCCTTACCAATAATCAAATTAAGAGAAGACTTTAATATTTGAGCGAAATGAAGCGTTATTTAATGGACTCTATATAACTGACCATATATGCAGTTCCGTACAATAAATGGTTCATAACTTAGAGTTCACATAAATATTAAGTTCATAACATGTATGGAACTTTATAGAGCTCTTTAAATAATGGTCCATTTCGCTCAAATATTAAAGTCGTCTCTTAATTTTATTGTTGGTACGGCCCATAGTCAATTATTAAACAAAAGTGAGTTTTTCGAAGTGAAACATGTTTTTCAAAATAAATTTTTACAATTTGCAAATGTTTCTCGGCTCATGTGTCTATTCATGGCCAAAATAACCACAATACAACCAAAGAACTGATAAATCAGCAGAAATCGTTGTTGCCAATTTTAAATTAAATTATCCGCCTAAAAACAATTATAAAAAAAAAAACAACTATTAAAAAAAGAAACTAAATTTTATTATGAGTTTTTTCTCAAATCGTATTTGAGTACGAACTTAGTTTTCAATATACAATGCCCTTATCAATTTTAAGACGAATTGTAAAACACTTACACTGCTCCATAAAACTGTGTTAAATTCTTCTTCCGCCCAGTCTCTGTACTTTAAAACCCTTTCTTACTGTTTCAACTTAGTTTGTGGTCGCGGAGGGGTTTTTCGAGCCTCTGCTTGACCGTTATCAAGGACAGCAGCTTAGTCCGTGTTGTATTTATTTCGAAACATATTTCAGGTGCTGTTTTTCACCTATTTCGTTTGATGGTTGATATTATTATCAGATCCTCGTGTTTAGTTGTTAATCTAGGCCGTCCTGCCCTTGGTTTATCATGAAGACGTCCGGATTGAATGTGCTGCTCAACGGCACGATTGATGAATGCAGAACGTTTTTCAATTGTGGTTTTCATATTTTCCCATTTTGAAGTATGTAGTTGTTTAGTCCATAGATGAAAAATCTCAAATAAATGCGTATGACTTCAAAGCGTGGCTTTCATATAAAAAAAAAGGTCTAACTTCCAACTTCGGACGTACTGTGAAATGCAGATTCTTTTTTCTGCTGGACTACACGAATGTGGAATGCTCTATCAAGCTCTATTTTTTCTTCCCATTGTAATATTCAAAAATTTAAAACTAATGTGCATCGTTATTTCCTTTTAACCCCTTCCTTGTTTTCCTAACGCTCGTACTGTCTTAATAATTTTAAGGATAGAAATAACTACTTGAGTGCGTGCTAATTATAAAAAGAAATATAATTATATTCGACATAAAACCCACTTTTTCTTTAGAGGCTAGCGATAAATTTAATACCGATTAAAGTAGTTTTTATCTAAAAATACGGAGTTCAACTGAGTCAAAGTATGTTTCAATCTCGTGAAATTCTATAATGTTTTCAAGAGATTTTGTTGGAACATTTTTTTTTTGAAAGCCAAAAATACATATAAATAATATAAATCACAAAACTTTGGCTTCTTATCCTACACCCTTAAAACTTCTCATTACTCTTCATTTTTTTTGGAAGAAATGATTGCAGCCATCAATGGAAACTATTTCTGAGACAAAAACTGTCTTCCATATCGTTTTACTATCATTCTAAACGCGCGGAAATAAAGTTGAAAAAATAGGGATGATGTGGAACAAATTATTACAAAAAAAAAAATACTTCGTACATTTTGTAACACAATATATATCCCAAACCTGAACAAATTTAGTGTGGTACTACTTAAACATTTGACACGTAATGAGACTAAAACGAAGCCGATACGAGCGCCTTAAATTTTGGTCGAAGTTATTTAGGAAAGGCTTTTGCCAGTACTCTGTATGTAAATACAGTGACGAGCAAAAGAGGACAAATGTTAAAACTCGTTTGAAAATTTGATTAAACCTTAGTGTTGTAGGCAGACAGGAAATCATTTTCATTTTTTTAGTTTTGTGTTTAAGCTACCATTTGTTCAATAAGAAATAAATGTCTCCACTCTAATTTGTTTCCTTATCTGTAATTTAACATCATTACATTTCTAATTTTTTTTATTAAAAAGTGGTGCATTATTGCAGAAAATATCAAATATTTTAAATATTTCAAAAACTTCAGTGCTTAACATTCGAGGTGCCCATACTAAAAAAAGGACGACAGCGGTTACTTTATGACTTGGAATTAAGAACTTGGCGGTCCAGAACACCAAAAACAGTAGCACAGAACATAGACAAGCCAGTTAGGGAATGGACTGCACGCCGAGGTTTTAAAATAATTGGATTAATCGCCAAAGAGCAACCCAAAAAAACTCTACTTTCAGCAAAAAGTCACAAGAACTGGACCATTGACCAATGGAAAAAAGTAATTTGGTCTAACGACATTAAGGTCAATCGAGTACGAACAGAGGGCAGATCGTATTATTGGTCACTTGTTGGAGAACCAATTCAGCAACATCAAGTTCATAGGACATTGGAACATGGTGGAGGTTCGATAATAGCTTCGGGAGTTTTTTTGTGGGGTTCTTTTGGGCCTTTAGTAAAAACTGATGGAATAATGAACAATAAAAAATACCTTGACATATTTTTTTGCAACAACTGTCTACATGTAGTCTGAAATTACTTTTCAACAAAATGGGGACCCCAAACACACCTCTTAAATTGTCAAGGAATGGCTCGAAAATTTCAGCACAAAGCCTTGACTTCAATCCAATTGAGAATCTGTGGTCAATTATGAAGCGACGGTTAGGCCAATACGAAAATCATCAATCTAACACTGATGACATTTGGGATCAGTCCGAGTTCCAAGCAATTTCTTCACAATTTAGTAGAAAGTATGCCAAGGCTTTGTTTATAAGTAATAAACAAAAGATTATGGACTAAGTATTGAAACAAAAAATTTTGTTTCCGAAACGTGCAACATTGGGCAAGTCCAAATTTGTATTGAATACTTTTTTTTTTGAATAATGTAATTTTTTTTTTAATTTTTATTGAAGACATCAAATGTTAATTTAATACACAAAATTAAAAAAAAAATGAAAATGATTTCAATTATTAATATTAATAAAGGCAACATGCTTTGCTTGTAGTCCAGAAAATGTAATAATGAAAATCTATGCGATTAAATTGAACATGAAGAACGAACGATATTCTATCCAATTTTTCTATGCAGCTTCGGTTCGTTAAAATGCACCTGAAGAAATTCCCCATATTAACGCATGTGCTGTTTAAAATTCCATTAAACAACAAACATTAAATAACTGTCATCATATAGAAGTTGTCATATTGTATCACTCTTTACGATGTAAACAACTGACAACAATTAATTTCTTAAAAAAAGTCTTTTTTTTTCCAGATACCCATCCGCTTTAAAGACAAAATGAATCGTCTATCCGTTCAACTCAAGGCAGTAATTAGGATGTCACCTACAGCTTCTGCCAGCCACTTTTCTACAACTAAATATTTCTTCGACAAATCAACTGTTAATCGCCAAGGTAAAATTTTGGGTAAACTTTTTGGCAATCGTGTCTCGGGAAGTAAGAGACGATGGTTTGAAAATCCCATGAATTCAACTGGACATCCGACAATGGATTCTCCATTAAATTTTAATAATCCAAAGAAAAGTGATCATGGAAGTCTTCGTCGTGTGAAAGTGCTTAACAAGCTATTCATGACCCACATAACAGATTTATTAGCTACAGGTCAAGCATCGGAGAAAATTCTTGGCAAAGGTTTACAAATTACTCGAGTTAAAGTGACGCCAAATTTTCAGTTTTGCAATGTGTACTGGATGGCTAAAGGTGAAGTGCACGAAGGTGAGCTAGAGGATGAGCTCCAAAAATGTGGCGGTTTGCTGAGGCATGAACTGTCGCAGCTGCGGCTTATGGGAGAAGTTCCACGAATACATTTCGTTAGAGATAAGACATTCGAAAACCTTGCACTTGTCGAAACAGTTCTTAAAGCAGCTGACTTTGGAAATGATCACAGGCAAATGGATCCTAGTTTTGAAGTAAAAAATGATTTATATCAAAGGCCAGTGAAAGTCGATGAAGAAATAACCGAAGATGAGGAACCATTGCCCGAAATGCGTCATGATGTTTTCGGTGTGGATCGTAGAGCAATTATGCTTAAAATTCTAGCCAAATTAAAAAAATCCGAACACGCATGGCAGCAATATAAACAAGCTGAAATGGGAACAAAAACTACAGTTTTAGAGCCGGAAAACATTTCCACAGAAAAACAAGATGAACTTAAGGAGAAATTAATGCAATTGGAACAAAATGAGACATTCAATAAATTTATTGAGACGAAAAAGGCTGAAACGAGGCAAATGAACAAACGAAGATATCGTACACCTAACGAAAAGTATTATCGCAGAGTTGGTGAGGACGATTATGACCCACTTGATGATGGAGACTTTATTGATGAGGAATTTGATGAGAAAAAAAAATAAAATATTTTCAAAATTATAATATTAAGCGTTTCATATAGATACTATATAGAAAAACATATTGAATTGCAGTTGATGCAATTCTTAAGTTCTATTAATAAAGCACGGCCTGATTTCGTCTTAATTTTTGTTTTATGACTTCTGCTTTATTTAATTTTCTTTAGTCAAAGAAGATATGAAATACGAAAATTATTTCGGTTTAATTGGAGTGATTTAGGTTGAGGTCAATTGAGCTTTCATTTGGATTAATTTTCTTTAGTTTCAACAAAAAATGAAATGGCACAAACTGGGCCAAAATTGTGGATTTGGTGGTCAAAGTCCAATTTCTTTAACTTTTCAAATAAAAAAATAAATAAATATATTTCTATACTGTGAGTGTCAAAAGTGAGTAAACACCTAAATGATTTCTTGAGTTACAAGGAAAATTGAATTCCAATATGTAATACGAAATAAAAGTTTTATTTAATAGCCGGATATGAACGTTACAGGTCTTGTCTTTCTTGCTTGTTTGAACGTATTCCGGTTTTCCCCAAAAGGGTTGGCTTTAAAACTACGGAAACTTACTTCTCTAACCCTGATTGCATCTTTACAGCTGGAATTAAACCAGCAGTTTTCTTTCGATTTGATAGATTTTATCTTAAGCTTATATATCTTAATATATGTAAGTATGTATATAAAGGGTTTTTAAATAAGGACGGGTAGATATTGAAATGTAATAAAAGAAGCTATGTGTGATGTATTAACAAAATTGTTTTTATATTTAAAAGGACCATGTATGTATGTATGTCATTGTGTATGGAATATGACGTTGTCAAATGCCCACCTCGGCTTCTTACGGTGGCACGTATCCGAGTGATTGAATTTTCAAGACTTTCACATAGATTCGACTGAATTTGAGCGATGGTCTGTTATGTTAACCTTAATCGATTGTAATTTATTCGAATAGACCTGCAACTTGACGACATACTAGATGAAAAAGGCCAGTTCACATCCCCTCTGCGAGAGATAACCTTACGATCGAATCGTTCTTGCAGAATGTCAATCGTTGCGCCCGTTGTGTGGCACGTAGCGCCGTCCTGCTGAAAACGCATGTTGTCTAGATGCATATGGTTCAAATTGGGTACAATAGAAATTGGATACCTTGTTCTTCAGCGTTCGTCATTGGCTGCGATTGCCTAACCAACGTGCGTCGTTTTCTAAAAAGTACGGACCAAAGACGCCGCCGCTCGTAAATCTACAGCAAACGGCAACTTTTTGCGTATGCATTGTCAGCTGGTGAATCTCATGAGGATTGGTGTTGTCCCATATATTGTTTTTTATGGATTGAATATTAAATAAATCGTTTTTAATTTAAAAGTAAATTCTTTATTAAATGAACCGAACAGTTGAAAAGATTTGATCAGATTTTTTTTTTTTTTTTTTATCCGATGGAAATCTTCAAAAGACACTCGGTTAGAATCGGTACCGAGTAGTGTGGGACTCTTACCGCACTAAAACCACCGGTGAATCAGGACCAATCTATGAAAGATCGACAAATGATTTTTATTTCTTAATTTTTAAATCGCATTGGGGGAAGTTTAATGTAATAATGTAATAACACCTTCCCATAGCTTTTAGACCATCAGCTCATGAGGCTTGGTTCTTCTTAATCTCCGAACATTGTCTCGTACATTTAATACGGTCTCCATTTCGGAGTTAGTATGACTTTGCAGTCGCTGATTGTGTGATACAGCGTGTTTCTTAACCACTTCTGTAACCATTTCAATTTGAAGGTCACGATGTAGATCGCTATTTCTTATATACCAAGGGGCATTTATTATTCCACGAAGGACCTTGCTTTGGAATTTTTGGATGGGTTCAGCATTTGTTTTCTTTGTACAGCCCCATAGTTGGATGCCATATGTCCAAACGGGTTTCAATACATGCTTATATAACATTAGTTTGTTCTAGATAGATAGGTCAGAGTTCTTTCCTAGTAACCAGTACATTTTTCTGTACTTTAAGTTTAGTTCTTCTCTTTTTTCTTTTTGATGTGCTCTTTCCATTTAAGCTTTGCATCCAAATTCATTCCAAGGTATTTGGCGGTATTGGAGTAAGGTACTTCTGTACTGTTTATAAATATTGGAACATTGTTTATGTTTTTGTTTGTAAAGTTTATATGCGTCGATTTTGTTTCGTTTAATTTGATACGCCATTTCTGCGTCCAATCACTAACTTTATCGACTGCATTTTGCAATTTTTGTGTAGCCTTCGTAACGGATTTATCTGGCACCAATATTGCAGTATCATCAGCAAAGGTCGCCATGATAGCGTTGATGTCCACTGGAATATCCCTTTTATATAACAGATACAGGGTTGGTCCTAGGACACTTCCTTGTGGTACACCGGCTTCAATTTTCTTAAGTTCCGAGTAATTTTGGTCGTACCGTACTCTAAAGAGTCGGTTCGTAATGTAGGATTTCAGTACTTCGTAGTACTGCCTGGGAAGGTCCCTATGCAGTTTGTACTCAAGTCCCAAGTGCCAAACCTTGTCAAAAGCTTGAGCAACATCTAAGAATAAAGCAAAGCATACTTGTTTTTCTTCAAGTACCTTTTCCACAACATCCGTAATTCGATGCACTTGGTCTATCGTGGAATGTTTATTTCTAAATCCAATTTGATGGCTTGGAATTAGTCTTCTTTCTTCAATTATTTTGCTAAGCCTTTTCAGTAGCAGTTTTTCAAAAACTTTTGCCATGATTGGTATAAGCGATATTGGTCTGTAAGATGTTACTTCTGTTGGTGGCTTACCTTGTTGAGGTATAACAATGACTTCTGCAATTTTCCAATGATGTGGCACATATCTTAGTTTAAGGCATGCGTTTATTATAAATTGGAGTTTCTTAAAGGCTATTAGAGGCATTTCTTTCAAAACCTGAGCAGTTATAAGAGATTACCCTGGTGATTTTTTGTTAGACAACTTATGTTGGCACATGCTTCTTACTTCTTTGAGCGTGACAAAAGGTATTTCACATTCGTCGTTTCTGTCAACAAACTGTAAGGGATCTTTAGCTGTGTTTGCTGGGAATGGCTTGAAAACATTCGCGAGATGTTCAGCGAAGAGATCAGCCTTTTTAGGCGCTTAGCTGCTTTCCATTAAGAGTATTCGGTGACTCATTTTTAAACTCACAGATTCTTTTTTTTTTTTTGTTTTGTTTTTTTTTTTATTTATCAGATAAAAATAAAATTAAAAAAAAACAATATTTGAGTTATACATGGAAAAACAAACTTAATTAAATTCTAAGAACTAAGTTCTAAAAATGTAAAGTAGATTAATTAAAACAAGTAATCAATACTTTCAACACTTTCCCTTTTTAATTGATACTTAACATTTTCATGACATACCCATTTCGCTACACAAAAGGATTAGTCTTGGATAAGGAAGTGGTTTCGTCATTATATCAGTTACTTGTTTTTCCATTGATACTTGTATTTTAATTTTTCCTTCAGAGACTTTCTCTCGGATAAAGAAATGTTTTGTTGAAATGTGTTTTGTTCTTCTGTGGAATTCTGGGTTTTGAGCGAGCCTGACAGCTGCAGAATTGTCCACTTGAAGAATAGGAGTTTGATTCAGTTGAATTATTCCTTTACACAACCTGCATAGCCAAATTATTTCTTTACTTGCTTCATTTGCTGCTACTATTTCGGCTTCAGTTGTAGACGTTGCAACCATTGCTTGCCTTTGACTTAGCCAAGAAATAGCTCCTCATGCGTGAGTTATAACTACACCGGAAGTTGAACGTCCAGTCTTTGCGCATCCACCGAAATCTGCATCACTATAAGGCTAGGCGCGCACATTCAATTTTTAGTTTCGAAACTGTTTTGTTGCTAAAATGAAACATATGGGCTTATATGGGACACCGCGCACTTAGAGCAACTCGATTCTCGAAACTAAAAAGTTTGTGTTTTGACACAAACTAAACGATTGCCTCGTATCAGTTGAGCTGTTTTTTATAAGTGCAAGAGAGAAAAGAGTGCGAGCGTGAGTAAAGAGTTGCCAGTGTGCGGTTCTTATTCAACTGGTGATTAAACTATTTGATTTCGATCACAGTTGCCAGTGCGCGACTAGCCTAACATTCTAGTATACCTTTTTTAATATTTTGCCGATATTCAATACCCAAGCTCAGAGTCCCAGCTATGTACCGGAATACTCTTTTGACTCGAATGACATCTTCCATAGTTGGATTCTCTAAGGATCTCGACAGAAATCCTATGCTATATGCCTAGTCTGGTCTTGTTCCCACCATTAGATACATTAACGCACCTACTGCCTGTCGATAAGGGAAGTTATGGTTTTGTATTTCTTCTTTCCCTGTTTTTGTGATTTCAGCAGTCTTCACCATTGGTGTCGAAATTGGCTTGCACTCCGAAAATTGAAGTCTATCAAGGATTTTCTTGGCATGTGCTTCTTGACTAATTTTTATTCTGTCTTCTTTTTGTTCAATCTCTAATCCCAAAAAGAAAGAGGCTTTCTTTGAAATGATCTTGAATTGATTTTTCAGCTCTTCGATGAATATATCTAGCTCATACTGATCAGTTGATCCAACTAGCCCATCGTCTACGTAAAGAACAAGTATAATTTTCTTTCCGTTTCTCTCCCTCATATACAAATAAGGATCAGCTTCACTAACTCTGGCCCGTATTACGAATCACGATTATCGTTTAAAATCCCTCGTTATCGTTAAGTTGCGATTACGTTTTACGATACTCGTTTTTTTAAAACGATAATCGTTTTCTCTTACGACTGCTTTTGGCACTCGTATTTCATTGTTTTGACACATGTACTATTTTTGACAGAAATATTGAAAGAATGAAGTTGGATGCGCTTAAAAACATAGATTTTTTTTATTTTATCAGGCAATATTTTGATGCATCCATTATCGTAAACCATAATCGGTCCATGTGTTGACTATCGTTTTCTAGGTTATCGCTTTTTTGCCTTTCGTTTCGTAATCTGTAATACGGGCCCTGAATCCTAGATTGTAAATGAAGCTCCCAAAACGCTTGTTCCAACACCTTGATGACTGCTTGAGCCCATATAAACTTTTCTTGAGCTCACATCCTTTATCAGTACCATCTTCATACCCTTCAGGCTGCTTCATGTAATACTTTCAACACCATATACCTACAATTTTGATTGTTAACATAGCAATTCATTCAAAAATGTGCCTTTCTAACTAAAGATGATTTTTCAGGTAAAATAAGGGTCCTCTTCTTCCTCTTTAAAAAACGCGTATTCAAAAAAATTAGTTCAATACTAACAAAAATATAAAAACGTTCCTGAAATTCAAAACGACTTATTTTACATATACCTTCTATTTCCTCACAAAAGCACTCCCAACGAAAGAAATATATGGGCATATCCCAAAAACTTTTTATTTTAGCGAAAAAAAATTTTTTTTTTTTTACTTGTAGGCACACTATTTTCCTTTAGAGTTTAAAAACTAATAAAATACCCGCGTTACTCATTTATAATCGACGGCACAGCCCGTTGAACCAAAAATCCGAAAAAATGCAATAAATATTTATTTTAATGTATATTTATATGTATTTTTTTTCAATTTATTATAATGATAATTTCATAAATTGTTTCGAACAAAATTAGAAAAAAAAAGTATAAATTGATTACATTGCACAAGGTCAGGTGCTGCATCGTTCGTAGCGTAAAAATCATTTTTTTTTGTAGATATTCACCCCTATCACAGAGTCCCTCGTAACAAATCCCCGAAAATTTTGTTACGCTACGAATACGAATAAATTTACTTCATAGGCCCCGAACGGAATCAAAAAATATTTTCCGAATTTCGGAGTTTCAAAATCAGTTGATTTGCGTCAAAATGTAAGAAAATAAATAAATTTCCGTTGTTTATCTTTTGATTTGATTTTAATTTTGTTGGTCGTTAAAAATAAATACCATTACCGTTGCAATCTTTGTAATAAATGTCACGAACTCCGAATTTCGTAGCAAGTTTTTTTTAGTACGACGGGAGCGATGATACCTTTTTTCGGGGTTCGTACTACGAATCTATTACGACGGGGCCTGTGATAAGGCTGATTTAATAACTACTTCGGGTTTTTAAGATAGTTAAGCCTATAAAAGTTCAGATCTGAATTTATTATTAACGCGACTATTTTTTTCGTTAGTTATGGGTTTTGAGAAAATAATTACAGCTATAATTAATTCTATGAAAACAATAGTATAGATGTGCTACGTGAAAAACTGCCTTTTAAATACGAATTACGTTTGAAAAGTCAATTTTTCAAATGCTCTTGTATCAAAAGTATTCATAGCACAAGAATAGGCTTCAGCTTAAATGTTCGTTTTGATGACAACTACAAATATTCATTACCATTTTTAGATTGAAAAAGTTAAAAAATTCTCTTACATGCAAAAAAGTAATTTAATTTTTTTTTCCTGCAAATTGCACATCAAATTCCTTGGAGATGTAGCTCTGTAATAATAAAATTTAACTTCCGAATTAAGAGAATGATTCAAAAATGTCACGGCGTTGAAGAAAAAAAATTAAGAATATAAAGTTGTATGCTACACGCTAAATTTAAAGATTTTTCGTTTTTTTTTTTTTTGCTACTTTGAATGAAATTAATGTTGTTTTTATATAGTTAATGCATGAAGGCACCTACATTCAATACTTTAACAAAGGAGGGATTTTATTTGAAGGCAATATAAATAATGCAAGTAAGATTTTTATCCAATTACCTTGAATATTAGTTTTTTGGATATGCCCGTATGTATGTACCTAATGCCGTGCAAATTTTAATTCTTTATTTGCTTTGTTAAAAACAATTTTTGTTGCTATTTAAGAATTAAATTTGTTGGCGTTTATGCCTAATGGAAACGTGACCCTACAGTCTCACCAGGTGGTTTTTATGAAATTCTGCTCGAAAATTGTCAATTTCCAAGTCCCTTGAATTCTTTAATCATCCTTATTATCGGTTAAGTGGCATCGGCAAAATTTCACATCGGAATCACATAGTGGGCTGTCGTGAACAAAATTTCCCTCGGAATTTTTCCTAGCTTCGAAAATTAGAAACAACTTCTGCATTATTCGTTATAAGCTGACGACTGACCTTTTGAAATGAGTCAGTCAGTTTAAAACTTAATTAAAATTAATAGTCTAAGGGAAACTTTCGACATTATTCAAGTTGGGAAAAATTCCCGAGGGAAATTTTATTCACTGCAGCTCCCAGCGTTTTTAGTGTGTACCGTCAATTCCGCTACCAAATACCTACAACCTCGCTCCGAGTTGCACTTTTGTTTTTAGTGCAATATTCCGAACCAACCCAAATTGAAAACCAACTTAAATAAAAAGACTTATTGGTGTAAATTTGTTCCGTGCTTTATTTCAGACATTAATTTGTAATGTTTTTCCAATCAATTAACTACAGCAATGATCTGGGCTCTGGGGGTATTGTATTGGCCGTGTCATGCTGATATCTGAAAGGTAAAACAATAACTTGTTAGAATTTCAACAAGTCTATGCAAAAATTGTAGATGTTAAATGAAGAAATCAGTAAATCAAGTTAACATCAACAATTTTCAGTCGAAAGATGGTAAATATGTGATTGCTCATCATAAAGAGTAAGAGAATATTAGTCAGGCAATAGATAAATGCTTACCTCAAATTTGTATTCAAAAAAGTATCTCCGGGTTCAGATTCTTCTCCTTGTTAGCTTTAGCATCATCTACACCAACTCGAGTGGGAGTTCTTCATCAATGGCTCAATGATTATGCGTCCCGATATCTTCATAATGGCGCATCTGTATGAACCTACAAACTCAGAGAAAGAAAATGAACTTAAACATCCCCCATCTTACTTCAGCAAATCCCAACTAAATATTTTCTGTCCCAAGGGAATACAAAATAAAATAAATTATTATACGTGTAAAACTTTTTTCTTGCTTTATTTCACAGAAATAGAAAATTTGTACAGTAGTAGTTTGCAGATGAATTTGTAACTACAACACGACCTGGGTTGTTGTGTTGGCCCTCCCATGCTGACATCTGTAAAATGAAATGAAAACCGTAAGAATTTTAGCACAATCCAATGTTAAGAGCTTAAATGTTTAATGAAGAGAAATCAGTAAAATAAGTAAACATCAACAAATTTCAGTCGAAAGATGGTTGAATTGTGATCATCATAATCAGGAATTGGAAATATTCGCAACCCAAAGTAATTAATTAATGCTTACCTCGTTTTTCCACGCAAGTGTTGGTTGGAATCGAATACTTATTCGAAAAGACCGAATCCCATATCGTCATCTTCGGATTCAGATTCTTCCTTCTTCTCTTCCTTCTCGGGCTTCTTGGACTCGGTAGCACCGGCGGCGGCAGCTGCTGGAGCAGCAGCAGCAGCAACTGCGCCACCACCAACTGGCATTGAGGAGAGCTTCTCGCGACCGTCCTTGATCAATTGTTCGATGCTCTTGCCGCTCAATTCCTTGACGACGAGGGTTAGGCGCTCGGAATCAACTTCAATACCAACAGAGCTGAGGATTTTCTCGATATCGGCATTTTTGGGGCTTTCTTGTCCGCCGAGGACAGCCAACATGTATGCAGCCACGTAACGCATTCTAGAAAAAATAAACAAAATTTAAAACTTATAATACGTTTCATGAAAACCAAAATTCAATGAATACTATCGAACACAAATTTTTTTAGCAAGCAAAACTAATCTTTAAAAATCCAGTTAATCCATGTCTATTTCAAATTTATTTTTATAAAATATAAAAGCATTTATAATTCTGATTAATATTGCTTGTTTCAATATTAAAACTTACTTTTAAGTCCTTTGAATTTGACACGAAACGTGAACGGCAATAAAACACAACTTTCGTTTAAAGAAACTTAAGACGAAAAGACCAATGACAGCCAAGTGACAACTATCATCAACTTCCGTTTTGCTCTCAACCACTGAACTGAAAATGGATTCTGTTTTTTTTTTTCTTTAAGTTGTTCCGAAAATGGGAAAGTAAGGCCATAGACACACTAGGATTGGAATGAGTTAAGGATCTGCTAAAACAAGATATAAAATTAATTACTGAAGTATTTGAAGCTCGTGTGACGTTCATATTTATAAATTATAAATTGGTAGCATGCGCATTAAAGCAAAATAAGTAGATAAATAAAAATTAACAGCCGTATCTATAAGATTTTCTTAAACTGCATCTTAGAGGTTATTTAGTTAAGTATACTTAAATATTTAATTTGGCTTTAAATGACGAAACTTCAATTCGTATCTATAATCGATTTTTCATTGGTACTTAACTAAACAATGGTTGTGTCACGTAACGTAAAAGAATGTGAAAATCTAGTACAGAAGAAAAAATGCTGCTTCATTTTATACAACACAGCTGTTTTGTGACACCTTCTTTCAGTAAATAATTGGAAGACACATTTTTTTATTTGTGAAATCAAAAAAAAAAATGGCTATCGAACACACACCCACACCCGCCGCCACAAACAAAACAGAATTATTTTATGCACAGATTGGGCATTTTCCTAAATGCAGTGTTGCAGCGCATCATGAATTTTGATGCTTTTTTTATTCACTTGCTTCAATAAAATAACGTTATTAAATACGAATTCTAAATTTTAGAGTTTTTTTTTTAATGAATTGTAAAAGTAAATTTCAGAGTGAAGAAAAACGTTGCAAGGGCATCAAAATCCACGCTGCAACACTGCATTTAAGAAAGAAAGAGGGAAGCGTGGACGAAATTTCTTTGCGCGTATACATACTTTAATCAATACAAATTTTATGTTTCTTAAATCGTGGCACTTTACAGTTCTAATATAATATCACAACAAACAATACCTACAAACTCACAATTTGAAACTTCAAAATTTCAAATATGACAATCGATATGTCAAAATACATTTTAAAATGCCTTTAAGTGACCCTTAAACGCGGTTGATGGCGTTTAAGTTAAGAGGCCTTTAAGTAACGTTACTTAAATGTGAAAATTGATTATAGATACTGATTTCATACTTAAGAGCTGCTTAGAGGTATTTTAAAGTTAAGTAACCTTTAAGATTTGTTTATAGATTCGCCTGTAACAGCCGAATCTATAAAGAAAATTTAAAGGTTGCTTAACTTTAAAATACCTCCAAACAGCTCTTAAGTATGAAATCGGTATCTATAATCAATTTACACCAGAGATCAAAAGTAAATCTCAACCTTTTGAAAGGTCTCTTAAATTACTCTCACTTGTTGAGATTTACAAAAATGATCACTTAATAACCAGTTTACTTAAATTTTTTTTTTGTTTCGGTTTCTCAGAGAGAAACTTTTATTTTGATTTTTTTTAGGTTTTGGTTAACCGGTGACCACTTATTGCTGCAAGAAAAAAATAAAAATAAATAAAGAATAAAAATAAATTCTTCTCTAAGTTTTATACTTAGTGAAAGAAGATACAATTTAAATTCAAAAACTCTTGGGAGTTTTCTTTTAGTTAGGCTTAATACTTAACAATTAACTTAGTGAAAGTGCCCAAACCAAATTTGAAGAATGGAAATAACACAAGTTTACTAACAAGAGTTAAAGGTTTTATTTTTATGACTGAAGTAATATATTTTGTGGTTTTTACTTGCAAAATAAAGAAAATAATATAATTTATCATTTTAACCATTTTTGATTTATTTTCTACGGAAAAGGTTTAAGGTTAACCATTTCCATTTATTTTTAGTTAAATAAGTCAACAGATAAAAGATATTTGTGAACATAAATGATAAATCTCACCCAAAGACCTAAAAAATTAATTTTTAAAAATAAATCACAGACCAAGACCAAAATGAAATTGGCGAATTAAATAAATCTCAGTGAGAAACCGATTGAAAATAAAGGTCAACGGTTATTTTGGATCTCTGATTTTCACATTTAAGTAACGTTACTTGAAGGCCATGCGGATAGAGATTTGACGTTTATTCGAGTATCGGCAGTGATCCTACTGCGGATGTTGTATTTGTTATTCATATACACCCATATTAATAAAGATGGTTTAGTGGAGGTTTATCGTTAAGGCCTGGACTAAGTGCGAAATTACATTAATAAAACAAATTTTCTGTTAAGTGACGTTTACTAACTATGATTAAGTTAAACCACGGAAGTAGGTGGTTTAGCAAAGGAATAAGAAATAGAAATGTCAAATTCGTTTTTTTTTTTTTTTGTATCATCGTTATTTATGTCCAACAAGCAATAATTGACAATCAATTTAGGCAGACACAGAATATAAATATGAGATAACTTACTTGTTGTATTAGATTTGTTCAAAGGATTTTTGATAAACGTCGCTTAAATATTCCGCGAACATTTCGTTTTTATTAATGCAAATATTTAATCCAGGACTTAACTATCCTATTCCATGGTTTAGTTAAACCGTGGAATATAGGTGGAATAAGCGTTTTTTATTAATATGGCTGATAAAATCCTACTGTACTACGGATAACTTTTCCAAAAAAACACGAACCATATTAATTGGAGCTTTTGTATAGAAATTTCATACGACTATAGGCTCCTCCCCTTTAGGCCTTTTTGGGTATTACAGGCCTCTTTAAGATTGTTCAAAGAGTTGAAAACACTTGGAAAATAACTTTTCAAGATATCTGTAAGAGACAATTAATTGTGTTGCTTGGGTAGCAGTCCATATACATATAATATGAATGCTAACCTACCTTGATATATAGCCTATCCAAATGAATCCTGAACGTAATCAAAATGATAACAATATAGTCTGGAAGGGAGATTTCTTGCTATAGAATATTTATGTGATAGAGCGGATTATATTGGAATCTAAGGCCAGGCGCGCACATTCAATTTTTAGTTTCGCAACTGTTTTGTTGCTAAAATGAAACATGTGGGCTTATATGGGATACCGCGCACTTAGAGCAACTCGATTCGAGCAACTAAAAAGTTTGTGTTTTGACACAAACTAAACGATTGCCTTCGCAACAGTTGAGCTGTTTTCTATAAGAGCAAGAGAGAAAAGAGTGTGAGCGGTTCTCTTTCAACTGGTAATTAAACTATTTGATTTCGATCACAGTTGCCATTGCGCGACTAGCCTAAATGAAATACTCAAAGAAACCATAATGTTACATGATAAACATTTTCTTATGTCAAACCAAAAATTGCTCCTCCATAATAGAATCTATGAGCCGATCAAAATTTGTGAAGCTGATGGAGACTATTATAGTATGTTTCCACCAAAACGAAAACGATATTTCGGCTGAAAACTTTTGATATTTCAAATTAATGGATCAAGATTTTATGGAGATCTTAACGAAATCTCTATGAAAATCTGAACTTTAACAGTATCTTGCTACAATAAACTGAAATTTGATGGATGAAAGCCCATTCTTAACCGTGGTTTCTCTTTTAGCTTCATTTCGACTGAGTGGAATACTCTTAAAGAAAAGAATTTTCAAAAAAGTAATATTTGTTTGAACAAAAAGGAATGTATAATTTTTTTTTTTTTTTTTTTTTTTAAATATAAATAATTTAAGTGGGCAATGGCGTTGCCGTCTGCCTGATTGACGTTCTAAAAGGTTTAAAAATTTATCAATTTATCAATATACAATTTTAAAAATTTAAATGAATGAAAACCATGACATATTACTATTATTTTTTTTTTTTTTTTTTTTTTTTTTTTTTTTTGTTCTTATAAAAATTCGGTTAGAATATTATTTCTATACGCAGATGCAGTCTCAATAAATTTGTAAAGTGCTATCCAGTTATCACCATCGAGAATGTTTTTTGTTTGCTCCATTGTTAAGGATAGCTTTCCGAAGTAAATAAGCCTCAAATCTTTATAAATTGGACATACTGCTAGGAAGTGGAATGTGTCTTCTTTCATTTGAAGGTTGCATATAGTGCAAAGATTTGTTGTTGTTTTTTTGAATGGGGCACCATTCAAATTCAACATTTCGCATCTAGCCCTACATATTAGAGATATCGACCTTATGCTATAACTGTCATTGAAATAGTTTTTATCATTAAGATCATAGTTAAGTTGAGGGTATATCAACCTGTTAATAGAAGATGTTGCTTGTGTTTTGTTTTCATTTCTGTGGAGAATATCAGATATTTCCAAAACTTTATAGAGTTCTTGTTTCAAAAGTACGGAATCATCATATTGAACGCTTAAACTAGTGCCACATTTTTCTGCCAGTTCTACCCAATCTTTAACCCATTCTACTTTGTTAATGAAAATATATTTCGTGAGTATGAGGGGAAGTCTGTATGTGGGATATTTTAGCACCTTGAGCACGTAATCAAAGTGTAACTTCAACGTAAAATTAAAGAGGCTGGGCAGTCCCGTTTCTAAGGTGAGTACGTAATTGGGGGTTGTTAATGGAAGGCGAAAAAGTTTTTTCAAGAAAAATCGCAGAAGTTTTTCAACTTCCTCGTACTGCTTGTACCCCCAGGTTTGCGCACTATAACACATAACAGATCTCATGACGGATTCAAATACACGGTATTTTGCAGAAATTGGTATTTCTTGTTTGCTTATTATATTTTTCCATGAGGCACTTATGAGACTTTTAGCTGTTGTTAGTTTGTTTTCAAGATGAACATTTAATTTCATGTTAGGTGTTAAACATACTCCAAGATATTTATATTGTGAGACAATTTCTATTGATTCACCGTCATAAAACCACTTTTCACTGTTACTTAGCTTGGTTTGTCTGTTGCGAACTATCATAATCTTTGATTTTTCAAGATTCACTTTCAGGTTCCAGTATTTGCAGAAATTATTCATTTTGTTAATCATTAGCTGTAGACTCTGAGGGGATTCTGCAAGAAGAACAATATCATCTGCGTAAAGCAGCACTTTAATTACTTGTTCCGCAATTCTTATTCCTGCAGGTAGATGTGCTGATATATCATCTATAAATATAGCGAAAAGAGTTGCACTTAAAAGGCAGCCCTGCCTGACTCCAGATTTAGTCTCAAACCAGTCGGACGCATTTTCACCATCCCATACTCTTTGACGTGTATTTGTGTACATGCTTTTGAGGACTTTAAGCATTTTAGTTGACATTCCTTTTTGTGATAGTTTATAAAAAAGTGCATTGCGGTCTATCGAATCGAATGCTGCTCTAAAGTCTACAAAAAACACGTAAAGTCTCCTATTTTGCCTAAGGAAGTATTGGGCGACGGTTGTTAATGTAAAAATGTTGTCAACAGTAGAATAGCCTTTGCGGAAACCAGCTTGAAATTCGCTAATTATATGGTTTCTTTCTACCCATGTGTTGATTCTTACCAGGAGAATGGCACAAAACAGTTTGGCGATTGAATTCATGAAAGAGATTCCACGATAGTTGTTAGGTATATTGACATCACCTTTCTTATATATTGGATACACAATAGCATCTTTGAACTCTTGAGGTACCTCTCCTGTTCTAAAGATGTAATTGAATGCATCTAGCATTTTGTTTAAAAATTGGGGAGGAGCGTTTTTGTAGAATTCATTTCCTATGCGATCAGGGCCTGGTGCTTTTTTATTTTTGGCGTTGTAAAGACTCAACTGGAGTTCGCACATATTAATTTCCACATCAAGCATGTTGTTGGATATATACGGCTCGGCAAATTGGACAGTTTCAATAATGTCCGTGGGATTGAGAAGAAGTTTAAAATAATCGGCTAGTTTATGAGCAGACACATGAATTCCACGTACATAATCTAAGCCTTTGAGTGTCTTTATTTTCTCCCAAAAGCTTTTGCTGTTGGTTGAGGCTGACAATTCTGCAGCTATCGATCTGTAAAAACTCTCACGTTTGTCTTTGCAGAGCGTTTTATATTTTTTATTTGCACTTGCATACTGTTTTGACAAGTTTTTATTTGGGCTTGTGGAATCTTTAAGTTTCCTCAAAAGTGAAAAAGATAGTTTTCTAGCTGCAAAACATTCCTGATCATACCACTTCTGGCGGTAGCTTTGATTATTTGCTCGTGTGCTAAGCGGGACAACTTTTTTAATACAGGTGCTTAGCAAAAGTATCTTTTCTGTGGCGGTTTGTTGGTAAGTGGCTACCGAAGAAATCTCATTCGCTAATTTATTTGAATAATTGTGCTTCTGTTCTTCTCTCCATACTAGTTTTGGTGGTAAGGTTAGTGTGCAGAATTTGGTTTTGATATTGAAGTCAAAATCTACTGATAGAGGCATGTGATCTGAAAAAATTTGAGTTCCTACTTTAAAAGAGGAAATTGATGTAGTCCACTCCCCTGATACAGCACAAATGTCTATAACCGATTTTCCTGACCCTCCAATAAATGTAAACTCCCCATTCTTATCTCCTCTGCTGCACCCGTTAAGGATATAAAGATTGAAATTTTGACACATTTCCAGAAAGAGGCGACCATTTCGGTTCGTGATTTTGTCTTTCGAATTACGCTTCTCAAAAATATCGAGGCCAATAAAACTTGTTTCATTTGGAACTATTTGATTTTCTCCAATTCTAGAATTGACATCACCAATAAGCATAATATTTTCTGAATTAATTGTGTTAAGCAAATCATTAAGAGCATAAAAGTCGTTATCCCAGAAATTGCAATTAATGTAAGTTGGCAAGATATAAAATTTAGAGTTTAAATTATTAAGAATAATATAAACGTGGTTATTCACATCAATAAAGCTACCATTTATATTTTTTCTGATGCCAAACAAACAACCTCCTATGGCTCTACCAAATTTATGATCATGATAAGCTGATATCCAATGTATTTTAAAATCGTTAAAGTATTTGTTAAAAGTTTCAAAATGTTCAATTGTAATAAAAGTTTCGTAAAGAAAAAATATGTCATGACTTTTTACAAATTTAAAAAAATCAACGTTAAATAATTTATTTGCTAGACCAGCAATGTTCTGTGAAAGTATACTAATATTTTTAATTGCAATTTGTTTGGTATTTAAATTTTTACTACTATTAGTATTATTATTATTATTATTATTACTTGCGTGACAGACGGCAACTCTGTTTCAATAATGTTGTTTCATTTGTTGTTGCGTTGATCTTTCAGATGGCGCTGTTATCATCTCGGTTCTTTTGGCAGCTGAAGTTGAAGGATGCTCATTTGCGATGACATGCTGTTTTTGTTTTGGTTTCAGCGAAATGGCGTTTTCATCTAATTCCAAATTACCAAACATCTCGTGAAGAACTTCGATTCCGTCGCGACTGCCACAAAAGAGTTTTCCATCTTGAGTTGCATAAAAAGTTTTGTCGTTTACAACTAGCTTAAGACCTCGGATTTGTGGAGTTGTTGATGGATGTTTGCATTTAATAGCTCGTCGTATACGTAGGATTTTTTGTCGTCTCTGTAATTCATTTTTTGTGTAGTCAGGGCTCACAAACACTCCAGTGCCTTTAAGTTTGGCAGAGCTACTTAAGAGTTGAGTTGTGATTGCTTTGCTTTGTGCCTCGACCAATATGAGTTGCTGTTTTCCTTTCGACGGTAAAGCTATAATTTGCTCGAATGTGATGTTTTGGTTATTTAACATTTTGTTGGCGATGTCACTGATTACTTTGTGGGGATTATCTTGTAAAGCCTGGTATGCAGTTCAAGCTAAACTAAATTTTATCTCTACAATTTTTATCTCTCCGATTGTTTGCTAAAACCCAAGATAAATTTTGAAGTTGGAGAGATAGATTGAAATGTCGACCTGATTGATAGCAGCTGATTTATTCATACAATTTCCGCAATCGATTCTGTAATTAAATTTTTCATTCTTTCATTCTTAAAATGGACGCGAAACAAATAGAAGAATTGGTAATTGTATGTGCTACGGTGGTAGTTAATGCTGTTGCTAGCAGAAAAATAGCCAAACAACCTTCCATACGGGTTAACCCTTACCTGAAGGAAAGGAAAAACAAAGGGCGCTTTGCCAAGGATGTAAGAAATTAATTAGTTATTGTTGTTCAGTTTCAAATATGTTTTATTGTTTTCTCTTTAGTTTCAGGACATGCTGGAAAATGTTCCAGTTTTCACAGAGAATTTCCACATGACACCAGAATCCTTTGGTCAAATTTTTAAAATGGTGGAACCATTACTTCGTGCCAAGAAAAACACTAGACCTTCGGATCACATATCACCGCTAGAAAAGTTTGCGGTAACTTTAGAGTACGTTATAATAAGTTATACATATGTATATATCTTTAAAAAAAACTAACATTATACTTATGTAAGGTATTTGGCAAGTGGCACTATACAACGGCATGTAGCAGCAGTATACCGAATTAGCAAGCAACATTTTGGGACCATTTTGGACGAAGTTTGTTGTGCCATTTGTGAAGCATTGAGAAATGAAATCCCTGATGTGGACTCAACAGAGTTCATTCGAATTGCAAATGAGTTCAATGCGTTTTGGAACTTGCCAAACTGCGTTGGGGCAATAGACGGGAAGCATGTTGCTATAAAGTGTCCGTCCAATGCAGGGAGTTTGTTTTACAATTATAAAGTAAGCACCCTATTACACTAATAGCAAATATTCTAAAGAACTACTTTTTTATTTTTTTAGGGCTTTCACAGCATTGTGTTGATGGCTATTGCTGATGCTAACTGTAAATTCGTTCATATTGATGTGGGGGCATATGGCAGTGAGGGAGATGCAAATGTTTTCTCTTCGACGAAAATTGGAAAACGCATTTTGCAAGACCAGCTTAATCTACCTCCAGATATGCAAGTTGGAACTGAAAAACTTCCATATTTCTTCGTTGCAGATGATGCGTTCCCTCTTACTAAACGCATAATAAAACCATATGCACCTAGAAAGCCAAAAAAGTTGGAGGATGATGAGCGGGTTGCAAACTATCGAATTAGCAGAGCAAGGCGTTGTGTCGAAAACGCTTTTGGTATTATGTGCTCAAAGTTTATTTGTCTTGCTAGGACCATGTTCTGTAATCCAGACAGGGCACAAAAAATTGTCAGTGCCTGTTGTTATTTGCACAATTTTAAAATTCGGACAGATAGACCATCTTACTGTCCTGCTAATTATTCCGACTATTATGACGACAGTGGCATTCTTGTAATGGGTGACTGGAGAAAAAAAATTTCTGCAGATTCCTTATCCCACTCAACATTTCAACCGGTTGTTGGAAGACCGAACGATTTTGGGAAGCACATTCGAGATAGATTAAAGAATTTTGTCAACTCTCCTTGTGGTTCTCTCCCTTGGCAAAATGAAGCTGCTTTCGTCCATGGTAATAGATATCTGTGGTTTAATAACTTAATTTTTAAATTGCCTTCTTTCAGATCCACTTCAGTAGTATAATGGTCATGAGCCTCCTTTTGCCATCCTTCCAAAATTTAATTGAATTCAGTGTATAGTTAAGAAAAAATAAAAAAAATAAAATGTTCCATTTAATTTATAAAAGTGTCAATAAAATGAACACATTTAGTGAAACCGGAGCTGGAGTTCTTGCCTTCTTGGCTAAACATTGGAAAGCGACCCAAATACATAATAAAGATAACAACAACAGTAGCAACAATAGTAGCTTCAATAGTAACATAAACGCCAACCAACATGGGTAAAAATGGAAGAAAGTATTCGCGAAACATGGATTGTAGCAGACAAAACTATGCAATTCTTTGCTAAAATGGGTCATGGTGGCTTTTACAAGAGATGCCAGTTAAATTTACAAAAACAGTTATTGATAATGCTAATGCTAACCCAGCTTCGGAAATTAAAAGTTTGTTCACAATTTTGGATGTTCCTAATCTATTATAATTTATTTTTAATTCTACAGAACCACCGGTTACAGTAGACAAACCAGTTGTAACCAACACCAAGGCACCGATAATAACATAATAACAAAAACAAAAAAACAGATGAAGACAATTATCTCTCTCCGATCCGCCAGTGCGGTTGTTAAAAAACCACCACTTGCAGTGCAGCAGATTCCGAATAAATAAGTCACAAGTACACCAATTCAGCGTGTTCCAACGTGAGTTGATCAATTTTCCTTTAATAAAAAATAAATATTTGTAATATTGATAATTTTTTAGTCGTCGTGCCAAGCGTACCATTCCCAATGGAAATGGCGAAATAGAAGAAGAAATTGTTGAAAAAATTGTCGCCAAACGTTTTAATCCTCGGAGAAAAATGCACGAGTACTTAGTTAAGTGGGAATCATGTTCACGTGAGCACAACACTTGGGAACCAAAGGTTCACCTGGAAAATGTCCCAAAAATTCTGGAAACTTTTGAAAAACAACTTGCTCGTTAGAAAGAGCAACGGGCCGCACAACAAGCAAAGTAACAGGCAGCAGGTCTTGCTGCTGCTATAAATATAAATTCTATAGCAGCAGCAAGACTTGCTGCCTGTTGTAAATTCTAGTTGACTTGAAAAAAGATGTAATAAAGGATCCTAATAAAATAGAAGAGGCACCTAAAATGAATTTATCATCACCCGGCAGTGATTCAAGTCGGTTATCTCGAACATCTAAAAGTAAGGCTCTTGATCAAGTAACACAATGGTGTGCCTATGAAGCGGTTGAAAATAATATTACTGGTGTGACAAGTGCAGCAGCTACCCCACTCGCCATTCAGGCCCCACATCCAGTATTGCAATCGAGTGGTTTTGGTTCTGGAAGCAATTTCGCATTAAAGAGAAAGTTGGACGATAGTGATTTTGATGACTCGGCAATGATTGGTGACGAGGATTCGGAGGAAGATCACGGTCTCGGTAAAGGTTGAGACAAAAAATGAGCACGAAGTCGAGGTGAGTTTTAACACATGGTATTGTAAACTTTTTTTCTAAACCGCGTTTTTTACAGTCCAAAATAATCAAGGTTAATAAAAACATTAATAATACAAGTACTTTTGACACATTTTCTGCTGATGTGATCATCATCCATGATAAAAACAATTCTGGAGTTGTCAAAAAGGCTGGCTTTAATGGAACAACATCAGTAAGAATCTATAATTTATCTCATGTTATGTCTCATGTCTATAATAAATATTATTTACAGTCTTCACCAAAAACTGAGGCCCACATTCGCGTTATTTCAAAGGGTGAAACAAATAGCGGAAATTGTAATCAAATCTTTTTTTAATTATATTAACTAAAACAAAGTTTTCCCTGTTTTCTTTCAATTGAAATTTGAACAAAACGCAATTCAAGATTTATATTAATATTTTATAGTTTTGAAATTTAGATTTAATCGATTTTTATTAATTAAAAAAATATAATGGAAAATCTAACTGTTTAACATTCATCGTTAAATAAAAAATAAATATATAAATATATTAATGTATAATTCTAAAGTAAGAAATAAAAGAATATTAATAAAAAAAATTGTATTCATGAAGATTTTTAAAATTTATTTGTTTATAAATTTTTCATCCAATTGCATCGTAACAAAATTCTCTCCAATTTAGAAGAATTTTGTAGCTGTTCCGATTGATAAATGATGAGTGTTTTGAAGTGAGTAAATTCATGCATGGAATGGACACGTTTTTTCTTTTATTCAAAGCTATTTTGGCAAAAAAGAAATCAAAAGATATCCTAAAAATGTCAGTACACAAAAACAATCAGCTTCTAAATTAATCAAATTTTCTTTGTATCAGCTGATTTTTTTGACACCTTCCTATCCAATCCAGTTACGGTCGTTCAGAAAAATGATCCTAGGTAGCCTTTCCAAGTGAATGAATTGCATTACCTTAAACTACAACA
Organism: Philhelius festivus; assembly: GCA_963931855.1. Classification (NCBI taxonomy): domain Eukaryota; kingdom Metazoa; phylum Arthropoda; class Insecta; order Diptera; family Syrphidae; genus Philhelius; species Philhelius festivus. Next base: position 75,932,476 of record OZ007556.1, on the reverse strand, counting down.
CTGGTGTGGAATCGCGTAAGGTGATAGTTGATTATCAATTTGTTGATTGTCGTTTTGACCATCGCTCTCTCTATAATTGTTAATTGATATGATAGAGAAAGCTATAGTCAAAAACGACAATCAACGAATTGATAGTCAACTATCACCTAACGGGAAGGCTGTCGAAACCTACATGCCCTGATTGCTTCAGGTTTCGCAAGTGGTGCTCGTACTGTAAAAAAAATTAATTTAAATTTAATTTGTCTTTATGGTTTTGTTTTATTTTATACAACATAAACTATTTTCGCCATGCAACTAGAATCGCCGGAGGATTCGATATAACTGAATCAATTTTATAGAAAAATGTCCTCATAAACATCTCCGACATAATAAACTACTTAATCTATAAGTTGAGGCGATGCAATACTTAGTATTGAATATGTAGCTTTTGTAAATGAGTAAAAATATTATTCGAAGAGAGAGTGTAAAATTATCAATCAATAGTTTTTCTGATGATACAATGAGCCCGACAGACAGAAAAAAAAGATAATGATGAGATGAAAGAATAAAATGCATGAGTTACCTATGAGTTACCTTGAACGGTAAAATCTAAGACAAGAAGTTAAAAAAAAAATTCGACTAACTGGTTCCCTAAAACTCGGTTCATAAAGTACATTTATAAAGTTTTAGCGTTATTCTTAATAGGTTTGGAACCCATATTAAAATTGATAGAAGTTAGGAAATTTGTGCATGCATGTTTCACAGACAATGTTAGCAGCTGCAGTCTATGCTTATGTTCTAATTAGAGGGGTTTCTTAATAGATTTAGTTAAGCGACTCGTTTTTATGAGCATTTTTCTTATTTTTCATTTGAACCAAATAGGTTGTTGTATTACCATATGGCATAATGTTTAGTGCGTTGATGCTGTTGAACTAATCTTAAAGCTCTCCACTGACCTGATGGATGAACCAAAGATGTATTTGCTGAGAACTCAGATGTCGGCAACAGTCCTTGCTGTTGCATTATCTGCAACTGAAAAATGTAATCACTTATTTTCGCAGTTTTTTTCAAAAAAGTGATTAACTGGAATAAGGCGTACACTTTTTGACCACTCTTTTCAAATAGTTTGTTCAACAGAAATGTTTTATAAATTTTTCGATTCCGTTAGTTTTTTTATTATACTTTAACTAGTAGTAAACAATTAATAATAATAACAAATTAATAAATAAGCGATTTATCCTTTGCATCTCTTAAGAGCCAGGATTTCTTAACTTGCGGAGTTCTGCAACAGCCTGTTGCTGGAAGCTTAAGCCCAAATCCTCAACAACGTCACTTGGAAGCTTTTTTAAAACTCGGTCGAGATTGGCTAGAAGAGCAAAATGGGTAAGATCCTGGGTAGGAACCTCATTTTTTCTTCGAATGAGCTCAGTCACAGTTTCAGTCAACGTTGTTACATTTTCAAGCATTGGGTCTCTTTTCTTTGCCTTTAAATTCTGTAAATAAAACGATTTTATGTTTGTTTTTAAAAGGTTACAACAGGAGCATTTTAGAACTTTTAACATACATATGTATAACTTGAAGTTGGTTTTTCAGTCTCCAAATGGGTGTCGTCATCATCGGGATTAGTTTCTTCGACTTCTTCAATGCTTGAAAATGTTCTATTAAATACAAAAAAATACTTTGGTATTTTTTTTTTATATTTCATTTTTCATACAACTTACTTGCGTTTTTCGGATATTGTTGTCAGGAACGATAAGTAACCCGAGAATTCCCAATCAACTGTGCTGTCTTCAGATAGATTTTCATCTGGCCGCAAATTAAGTGCCGCGCTCCCTGACTTCCGTTTTTTTTTAGACCCAGTATGGTAGCGGAGACTGTCACGAAGTGACTTCCATGCCGCTTTGCAGTCGAACACTGGAAAAGTAAGAAATTATATTACGATTTTATTTTACATACGTAGGTATATTACTATTTACCTGATTTATTCATGTCCGTTGCTATGTAGCGCCAATTGGAGTTCACTTCATCAAGATTGCTGTGCCCTTTGTTAGCAAGATCCCATATTGCAGGGCGTTCTTCTACCAGCCTAGCTAACTTTATTTTTTCTTCGGAGGTGAATTGCAGTTTCCTGGCAGTTTTTGTTTTTTTGGAATTCATTTCGGGCAAACTTTCTTCTAAATATTCCACTAAAAAATCCATTATTAAATTTGATAAGATCAAAAACTTTGTAAACACTCGTAAATTCGCGGACACAATACACACAACTTTGCAAATGTCAAAGATTTATCTGCGAAAGAATGTGTTCAACATTATTTCACGCGCTAAAGTAAGTGGAGACTTTTTGAAAAGGTAGTAGATTACAATTTGAATTTAGCGCGTGAACTGCGTACTGTTCAGCTAAAAATCCTAGCTAAAATTTATCTCGAGCTGAATTTTGTATGGAAGATAAAATTTAGCGCGATCTGCGTACTAGGCTTAATTGTTTATCAGCTGGAAGTGTGAAAACAAGATTTTTTTCCTTAGCCCGCTTTTCAAGATGTTCCATTTTCTTCTCAAGTGCATTGTTTTTGTTTTTTATTTGTTGTAATTCCTGCGCGAGTGACTCATTTGTTGTCTTGAGGCTTTTTACGTCAGCGAAAATTTGTAAAAAATCTTGTTTAGTCGGCAGATCTTGTATTTTTTCGTCCAAGATTCTCGCAAACATATCTTTTAGATCGGATATTGTCATTGAAGCGACAGACATTTCACTAAGATATAGTTTCTTGGTTGAGTTAGGTGTTTCAGTTTCAGGTGATGTTTGCAGCAGGTTTCTTTTGCTCGACATTAGATGCGCACTTTAATTGATGATAATTTATGATTTTTTCATGTGTTTCTTTTCAAAATAATAGTCAAACTTTTATGTTGTTATAATAAATAGATTTTAAACTACGCACAGTACGATTTCAAGTTAAATTTATATATTTAAAATGTATTTTTAAAGAGCCGTGAATTTTTGTTCTGCAACCTTTGACAGTTCAAACGTCAACCCCAGTCAAATATATATAGAACAAAAAGGAATGTATTTGCTTTGAGAAGGGAGAACGCCACTTTAATTGCTCTTACACGAAAGCGATTTTTAATCTTTGTTTCTCTTTTGGCTTCCTTTCGATTGCATGGATACTACTTTTAAACAGAGTGATTTTCAATAAAAATTAATTTAATTAATTGAAATCAAATAGTTTAATCACCAGTTGATAAAGCACCACGCACTGGCAACTCTTTACTCACGCTCTGTCTTGCGCTTATAGAAAAATGGCTCAACTATTTAGTTGAATATTCCACAGGTGCATATTATATGTAACACAAAATAGCGAACTCATTTTAGGCAATCGCTTAGTTTGTGTCAAAACCCAAACTCTTTTAGTTGCTCAAATCGAGTTGCTGTGTGTGCGCGGCTTATCATATAACCCCATATGTTTCATTTAGCACCTAAATACTTGCGAAATTAAAAATTGAATGTGCGTGCCTAGCCTAAAAGCAGTCTAATCTTTTTGTTCAAGTAAACTACTGTATGTCTAAGCACGAAAGTGGGAGAGAATACACAGGTGGTAACTCTTTTGTACTACTTCCTAATAAACTGCTTTAATTTGTTGGCCTGTTAATACGAAACTAAATGCAATGAAAATTTAACTTACCTCCATTTTCTTCCATTTAGATTTACAGGCGAATCTATAAACAAATCTTAAAGGTTACTTAACTTTAAAATACCTCTAAGCAGCTCTTAAGTATGAAATCGGTATTTATAATCAATTTTCACATTTAAGTAACGTTACTTAAAAGCCTCTTAACTTAAACGCCATCAACCGCGTTTAAGGGTCACTTAAAGGCATTTTAAAATGTATTTTGACTTATCGATTTTCATCTTTGAAATTTTGAAGTTTCAAATTGTGAGTTTGTAGGTATTGTTTGTTGTGATATTATATTAGAATTATAAAGTGTAACGATTTAAGAAACATAAACTTTGTATTGATTAAAGTATGTGTACGCGCAAAGAAATTTCGTCCACGCTTCCCTCTTAGCCTTTGAAGTGTTTGTATCGACACTTTCTTCCTCGCGTTGTTGGAAGAGAATAGGCGTTTTCCTAAATGCAGTGTTGCAGCGCATCGTGGATTTTGATTCCCTTGCAACGTTTTTCTTCACTCTGAAATTTACTTTAACAATTCATTAAAAAAAACTCTAAAATTTAGAATTCATATTTAATAACGTTATTTTATTGCATTAAAAAAAAGGATCAAAATTCATGATGCGCTGCAATACTGCATTTAGGAAAACGCCCAATCTGTGCATAAAATAATTCTGTTTTGTAGTGTATTATTGCAAATTCTAAAATAAAAAAGTTTCCTTGTAGGAGGCATCCCAATTTTCAGATCTTTTTCTTTTATTTGTGGCGGCGGGTGTGGGTGTGTGTTCGATAGCCATTTTTTTTGATTTCACAAATAAAAAAATGTGTCTTCCAATTATTTACTGAAAGAAGGTGTCACAAAACAGCTGTGTTGTATAAAATGAAGCAGCATTTGTTTTTTTTTCTGTACTAGATTTTCACATTCTTTTACGTTACGTGACACAACCATTAGGTGTGTTTTTTTTGCAAGTCCATATAGAATTGTAAAAAAAAACGACATCGGGATTTAGGAGCTTTTTTTCCAGATAGCTGGAAGCACTGTGTACGCTATGACATTTGTCAGCTTATTGACGACTAGCATCAACCAATCCAAAAACTTCACTTTTGACGTCTCTGAGCAAATTATCGATAACATATAGATAATACTATTTTGGCATCACCATTTTTATCGGGTCTTAGATTAACTCTCGATAATTATCTGGTCTTAACGCCGCACCTCCATTAGCAATATTTATTTCTGACATTATATCAGACACTATTAGGCCTATTCGGCGAGATCTTTTATTCTTCTATTCTGTTATTCTGCTATGAATTTCCATACAAATGTTTGAGCTGTCAACAAATCTTTTATGAATTTTAATTTTGGTATTCAGCACGCTAAAATCTGTTATAAAATCTGCTAAGAAAACTTTTATGAACTGTCAAACGTTCGAACATAGAAAAAATCTTTTACGAAAAGCATTTTTGGTATTCAGCATGCCAAAATCTGTTATGAAATCTGTTAAAAATCATAAAAGAATAAAAGACAAACTTCTGTGACTTTTATCATAAAAGATTTCAATACATACACAGATACGAGTATATCAATGAAAAATTAATATATCATCGTCGTCCATTGTGCAATACAATATTTTGCAAATATGGCGGATCTGGAATGAATTAAATAAGAATTAAATTACATTTTTGTTAAGAATGGACGTTTCATAGAACGACGACGATATATTTTTATTTCGTCAACGAAATCTTTTTAAAATGAGACAAATGAAAGAAAATATTTTCACACACATACGAGTATTATATAAACATATGTATATGTAAGTAGAGTAGAGGACACCAATAATGTGTAAGAGAAGAGATTACTTTTTTGTTCGTCATCCATTTTAATTTTGTCAGATGAATTATTTTATTTAATCACAGCTGATTATGATAGCAGATTTAGTTCAGTTTCATAACAGATTTCGTTTTCGAAGTTGCATAACAGACTTTTATAAAAGTTCGAGCCCCTGAATACCAATTATAAAAGATCTTTTAAGATGGAAATCTTTTACGATTCATAACAGAAAATCCATAGCAGAATAACAGATGTTGCAGAATAGGCCTATATATCTGAAGTTTATATTTCTTTAACTCTGTGGGCAAATTATGTCGTGATTATTCATTCCTCGCCATAATCTCACCAGGTTAGTCACGTCGTTTGATTTTAGCGATAAACGCAGTGGAAAAACTGGAAGAGGCAAAACGGGAAGAATACAAAAGGAAGCACAGGTTTTGGGTCAATCCATTTTTGAGCAAAAGAGATTTGCACGATCTTGAAGAACATTTGCTCCAAGACATAATTGAGTAGTCCCACAAGCATGAAAAGTCTCTGAATGCCCAAACTAATTTTTAAAAAATTAATCAAAATACTTACTATCTTCAAAGTTTAATTCTTTTAATGTTAATTTTGCCCTGCAAACAACCAAACAACATTATGTATGTACTTCAACAGACAGTAAATGGTAGAAAATTACATCTTGGCTTAACAGGACATAATTTCTATACGAAGTGAAAACATAACATGAGTTTGTCAATGAAATGAAGGAATGTTACATGAAAATGTGGGAATTGGTGTCAAGACTAGACGTCTTGTGAGAAATTTGTGTCTAGTGAAGTCACAAGTCACGAAACGTCAAAATTTATATCTGCATTTATTTCTTCTACGAAGACAAGAAATAAATAGAAAAAATTATGTCTAAAAATAACAAAAATCGAGACATAAGGGGGCTCCACAAGAAATATTGGCTACATGACACATTTCTTGCAATCATTTATTTCAAGTGGAGGCTCAGTGTAAGGCTCGGTCAAACAGAACGCGTTTTTACGCCGCGTTTCACCGCCGCGTTCAAACGAAGCGTTGTATTACATTGCAATACATGTCCCATGTCACACTGAACGCGTTTTTGACGCCGCGTTGAATTCACCATGGCGTTGCAACGCGGCGGTGAAACGCGACGTTGTGTGAAATTACAGATTATTTCTAACGCTGCGGCAGTCAAAGGAATTTTAAATTTTTTCAAGATAGAAAAATTAATTGAATTGGTGAGAAATTACCAATGTCTATACGATATGGGTGATAAATCGTATAAAAACATTGCTTTACATACATATTTAATTATTATTATTGAAATATGAGACAAATTTGTCTCTCATCATAAATGCCGCATTGATAGGTCTTCTGTTTGTTGGCCTTTGAGATGTGCGACTCTTCTTTTTTTGTTAATTGGCATGTACCCAAATTCTTTTTCTTTTACGGGAATTTCATAAAATAGCAAATAGAAGCAATATAATTCCCCCTCCGAATCTGAGCTGCTTGAAATTATTTTTGTTAAGGCATTATTGTTTAGTTTGTTCATTGCTTGAAAGCTATCTGTTTGACGTCCTCTGACGCGGCAGTTGCAACGTCGCGTCAAAATAATCTTACCGTCGCGTTAAAAAATCTTAACGCGGCGTTGAAAACGCGTTCTGTTTGACCGAGCCTTTAGCTAACTCTGTATAGATTTAAGTAGTTGTTGCATTTGCATGTAAAGCGCTTAGTCCCGATGTCGTTTTTTTTTTACAATTCTATATGGACTTGCAAAAAAAACACACCTATTGTTTAGTTAAGTACCAATGAAAAATCGATTATAGATACGAATTGAAGTTTCGTCATTTAAAGCCAAATTAAATATTTAAGTATGCTTAACTAAATAACCTCTAGGATGCAGTTTAAGAAAATCTTATAGATACGGCTCTGTTAATGTTTTTTTTTATATCATGCGTTCGTCAACAAAAATTATAGACAAATGTGAAAATATCGCAAATTTACAAAATACAGACGAAGCTGCTATACTATACAGATGAACATGTTCGTATTTACTATAATCTTGACTTCTGCATTTCTCGAATTTCCTATAAAGCAGAAATGAAGTTCTTCTGCATTTTTGCTCTTTTTCTCTCTATCTAACAAATATGAATTTTGTATTTGGCATCAAATGCAGATACAAGTAAATCCACCATAATTTTTAGTTGCACAATTGTTTGGTTGTTTATAGAAAACAGATGAACTATTTGGTTGAATGTCCAGCCAGGTGCATATAATTATATGTTACACAAAATAGCGAACTCATTTCAGGCAATCGTTTAGTTTGTATCAAAACACAAACTTTTTAGTTGCTCGAACCAAGCAGTTGCAGTTAGTTTCGCAACTGTTTAGTTGCTAAAATGAAACATATGGGATTATATGGGACACCGCGCACTTAGAGCAACTCGATTCGAGCAACTAAAAAGTTTGTGTTTTGACACAAACTAAACGATTGCCTTCGCAACAGTTGAGCTGTTTTCTATAAGCGCAAGAGAGAAAAGAGTGTGAGCGTGAGTAAAGAGTTGAGAGTGCGCGGTTCTCTTTCAACTGGTGATTAAACTATTTGATTTCGATCACAGTTGCCAGTGCACGACTAGCCTAAGGGAATTTAATTGCTGTGGCGTAGACAGAACGCCATTTGACGAGCAAGTCGCATGCTATAGTTTTGAAATTTTAAATTTTATTTATATTTTTATTTAACGATTGTTCTTATAAATGTGAACATCAAAGAAACAATAAATAAAATCAATAACTAATTTTAAAACTTGGCTACTGATTTTGGAACTTCCATGTCACAAGCAAATTGAATAGATTTGTTTGTGAAGATATACAAATGTGTGTTGCTTTTGACAGTTATTACTCGTTTGAGCGATCATCCAATGGATAAAACATACTTGAACAAAATTGAAAGCCAAAAAGAAGAAAAACAACCTCTGTAATTTTAATAACTTCATCAATTTCCTCTGCTTTAGCCAATACATACGCCCCTCTCGCGCAAAGCGATTTTTTATTGTTTAACAGCCGTATTTATTAGAATTCCCTAAACGCGTGAATAGTTATGCAATGCATAAGGACTTATTCATCCACTATGCAAATTCATATTTATAAAACATTTGCCTACCCTGCATAGTTATAATGAGCTTGTGTCAAATAAAGTACCAAAAAGTAAGAATCTATTACATTTAGCCTTCATAACACTCAGCTGTTTATCAAAAAAACAAAAAAAAAAACATCTTGTCTGTCTATCGAATTTAATAAACAAAAAGGAAACTACCAAAAGCTAAAAGAATTCCAACAATTAACTTTGATTCATCAGATAAAGTATGTTATTATCTCTAGCACAATATTGGAAATCAAATTGTTATTCGTTTCATTATAGCTGGAATACTCCTCAGACATGTTCTTGAGGATACAATTCAATAATGCAAGATAATAATTACAACACTAACACACCGGATGAAGAAGGATGCGTGGAGAGACATCACCAACAAGTATATTTATCTATTTAATTCTAAACAATTTTCAATTCAATTTGTTTTAAATATATTAGTATAACATTTTTGTTTCAATAAATAAAAATAACACAAAGTTTTAGTTTCAATATTAAGTCAAAGGCATTTTTTTTGTTGATAATCTTTATAATTCAATGTGATGTCAAAGTGAATGTGACAGTTCAATACTAAAATGTCCTTATGTAGGCACTATTCAACCTCCAAACGCGTTTAGCTTATAATGCCCCTATTCAACGTCACATAAGTTTTATAAATAACAATTTTGCGTTTAGAGGCATTATAAGGGTTGCATAGCCTTATGTACTCGCTATAATGAGTTTATAAATATGGCTGTAAAAGCATAATTTTTCATTATGGGGGGAATATTGTTTTGAAAATCTGTGAACACTTGCCACTAGAAATTGTAATAGATTAAATATTATTTTAATATTTACTAGAAAAGTTACTTCTCTTTTCAACTTATTGAAATACAAGGCATTAATAAATATATTCAAATGTTGTTGTTTCTCTTTCAATTTAGTACATTTCAGTTTAGTACTCATTCATAAAAAATAAAAGACCCGAAGAAACACCGACGGTTGGTCTAGGTCTACGTCTAACGTCTAGCAAATAGCAATCGCTAATTGTCCGAGAAAACTAACTTCACCGGAAATTTGTGTGCCATTAATATCCCGTGTTTTGCGCTACAAAATTATCTCTCATATTCTGATTCATTTATTGTTATTGGAATCTTGAGTGGAATTCATTTTATTGAAACACAAAAAGACCAAAAAGGAAACTCCAAATAAAATCAATTTGTTGGCAACCTACTTTGTTGTATGTGTTTGGTGTTGAAGTTGGTGAAATAAACGCAGTCGCAGAACCAGATAACACTATCTCACAAAGAGCAGAACAACTATTGTAATCGAGCAGAGACAGATAAACTTGCGATTTTTTTTCTGATAGACATCTGACAAAAAATCCCTTTCAGAACGAATTGATAATCGCGTAGTTTTCTTCGTGTTTTCGTCAAGTAAAGTTCTCTTCGGATCGAAAGTCGAGTCGCGACGGTCTGATACGGGCTTAACTACAAGTGGAAAAAATCTATATATAATACAAAGAACACCACAAAGATCAATTAATTTCGGGCTTCACACTTTTCCGGAAAGAACTCTCGTCGTCCGCTGGAAAAGTGTGTGCACAACACTGATCTGAAACTGAAACAATTATGGATACGTTAATTCCAATTGTGAATAAGCTGCAGGATGCATTTACCCAACTGGGTGTGCATATGCAGTTGGATTTGCCTCAGATTGCTGTGGTGGGCGGACAATCGGCTGGAAAGTCTTCTGTGCTCGAGAATTTTGTTGGGAAGTAAGTGAAATGAATCATAGTATTATAGGTCGAGTTGGAAAAACTGAAACTAATAGAATTTTCGATTTCGTTTTGGGTGTGAAAGAAGGGTTTTGCTGGGAAATCAATGAAAATTTTAACAGAATTTTCTGAAAGAAAAATCAATGCCCTTACACATAGAAAACAGTATACATACAGGATAATGGATGCGCAGGTATAGGTGCCAGTGGCGGAGATACAAAGAGTCGCTCTTTCTATCTCTGACGAAATGACAATCGATTTGTAGAAGAAAACATTTTTTGTGTGTGAAAAAGTGTCAAAATAAGCCAAGTTCCAATGAGTGCGAAAGAGAATGAAATAGAGACTTTCTCGGAAATGACAGTTTGAGTCATGCTCTTGGACTTTTTGGCAGTGTTCTGAGTGGGTTGTTTTTAGGGAAATGTTTTTTTTTTTTCTGTGAAAACATCCAATAAGTGTCCCGATAAAAATGTATCAAGTGTTTTTTTTGTTGGGGTGTTTTAGGTCAAAGGGCATTGGGATTTAGGATTATTGTGTTACGTATAAATTCATTTTTGGCTTAACTATGATTAATAAATTATTAAATGCTCTCGCTTTATGGTAGAAATGAATGGAGTTGGCTTCTTTTTTTAATTTTCTGGACTATAGCGTAGAAAAAGAGGTTAATTTAAACATTAATTTAAATATTTTACATCTGTTATTTAGATGAATAGAAAATCTTATATAAAAGATTCCATGAAAGCAGTGGACATATCAAATCTTGACCTAAAGGCCCTTGTTTAACCTATAAATTGAACAAAATTTCTTTGGAAAACTTTAAGCTTAGGAACTACCTACCTATATATACATATGTAGTTGTTTAACTTTTCAAAAAAATCTTATAAATGGGTTAGTTTTTTTTTAAACTATTTTGAAGGCCTCTTTTTGATTTTTTTTATAAAGCACCATAACAAAAAGGAAACCACCTGGTTAAGCATAAGTGAGACTCTTAGGTCAGACAGATTTTAGGGTGACTTTGAGCCTAAAATGTATGTACTGGTTTTTCGTTTTTTCATAAATGTGTGCTTCATATAGGTAGGTATGTACAATTTGTGTATCTCAAATATGAATTAAATTACAGATCATTTTTTTTTCTTGCAAAATCTTTGCAGCTTAAATATTTTTGGACTTACAAGTCAGAAGTTAAGAATTGTGTGGCAACATAGATATTTCAAAACGCTTGTAGGTACCAACATATTTGTTTCTTCCCATCCGAACAGAGATAAAAGTATAAAAGTGTGGAACAAAATGAGAACATATTTCTTATAAACATCAATAAAAAAAAAAATTAATGATTTTGATAATGAACTGATTTTTTAAAACTAAGATCTTTGTCTTGTTTGATCTTGTTTGAATAATTGTTTAAATGTTAGCTTAATAGTGTTTAAATTTTACAATATATTGTTTGATTGTTTTCTAAAATCTGTTCCCATAGCGATTATTAAAACAAGATCTTTTGTGCCAGTTTGGTACAATAGTGAAATCAAAAGTCTGAGAAATCGCAGAAACAAGTTATGGCCTACTTTTAAACTACATACATATATCCAACAGAAACCAATTTTAAAATTTATTGTGAATTGAGGGATATTTTCAATAGAATATCTAGTTTAAAGTATCTAAATTATATTCAGAAGGTGCAAAGAGATCTAAAAATGAATCCAAAGTGTTTTTGGAATTTTATTAACAGCAAAAGAAAATCTTGTCCTTACCTGTCTGTTCTCAAGTTAAATGACATTTCAAGTCATGTCATGACTCACAGGTTATAAGGTAACTTTTTTTCTGACTTCTTTCAAAGGCCTTCAACTATGATACCTTTAACTGTGATTCCTCAATCTGTGATAAATCGGACGAAATGGATCAAAACTTTGACCATTTGAAATCTTTTACTTACTTGACTGATATGAACTTTAACATTGATATCGACAACATTGTAAAGTTTATATCTAACCTTGACGACAGCTGTATACCAGGTCCTGATGGTATACCCTCTACTATTTTGAAAAACTGTGTACGTCACTTGTCATTACCTTTGTCTATTCTTTTTAATCTTTCAATGTCAATACATATGTTCATTCCCTTCTATTTGGAAAAGTTCATTCATTATCCCTCTACATAAAAAAGGGAAAAAAGACTAAGTGAAAAACTACAGGCCTATTGCCAGATTATCTGTGATTCCTAAACTTTTTGAGGCTATTATTTGTGAAGCTTTATGTTTTTATGTTAAATCATTTATTGTTCCTAATCAGGATGGCTTTATAAAAGGTCGCTCTACTGTTACTTTTCTAATAGAATTAGCTGAAAATTGTATTGATTCATTTAAAAACAGTAAACAAGTAGATTGTGTATTAACTGATTTCAGTAAAGCTTTTGACAAGCTGTCACATCTTGTTTTACTTTTTAAATTAAGAAAATTAGGATTTAGCGAAAATTTTGTAAAATGGCTTCAATTCTATTCATTCGATAAATCTTATTCGGTGTTATTAAAGGGTTGCGGTCCTATTCTTTTTATTTTATTTATAAACGACTTACCATTGGTGTTAAAATACTCTAAGTGCCTCATTTATGCCGACGATGTAACAATCTTCAAAACTATTTCAAATACTCGTGATTGTGAAGAATTGCAATGTGATCTTAACTCGTTTTTTGACTGGTGCACTCGTAATTGTTTGTTTTTTAATATCGATAAAAATGTAAAACTGTTTTACAAGAAAGTTTTCTTTTATTTCGTTCAACTATTTGTTTAATGGTATATCAATATCTCGTGAAAAAGTTATGTCTATTCTTGGTACCACATTTGATCGCAAACTCGAATTCATTCAACATATAAACTCCATTTCAAATAAAGCCAATTCAATTCTTGGTTGGATAAAAAGAGAGTCGAACAAATTTTCCGACCCTTTCGTGACAAAACAACTTTTTATATCTTTTGTTCGACCTATTCTAGAATACGCTTGTCAGGTTTGGTCACCTCATTACGAATGTCATAAAAATAGACTGGAACAGGTGCAAAAAAGATTCATTAGGTTTGCCCACAGGGGACTTGGTTGAGATAATCCTTATGATCTCTCACCTGATAACAACAGACTTAGTCTTATTGATATACCCAGTCTCGAGAACAGACGTTCCTATTTATGTTTCGTTTTCATTGTAAAATTAATCAACGGTAACATAGACTGTTTGCACCTTCTGTCTCGTATTAATTTTAATATTCATGAAATAACTTTGAGGAACATACTTATTTCAAACTATCGTACCAATTATGAAACATTTTTTCCATTAAACAAATTGTTATATTTAAGATTGTAAAAATTAAATAGTTTATATTTAATTTTTACAATCTTAAATATAACAATTTGTTTGATAAAACAATTATTAATTCATGTCAACATGTCAACATTTTTCCATGAAATTGTTTATGAATCTTAATATACACCTTTGTAAGAAATTTTGTAAAACTAGCAATTTAGTTATGTAAATAAATAAATAAAATGTTTTATTGGGAGCATTAAAGAAAGTTAATTCGATATTACCCTAAGTTTACTGTATAGTTACAGGAATTCACTGTTTTTCATCAATGTTTAGAGGTTAGCTTATAAAATGTCATCTGTTAATTTGAGTTTAACTCAGAAACTAGGAGGATCCTGCAATAAAAAAAACCATCCTTAAAACAAACAGATTGTTAAAGATGAAAATGGAACTTAAAACTATTTGTTCTAAATTTATACATATCGTCGCCTGAGTTCTATCTTGTTCAAAAGACCATTTTTGGCGAAATTGAGTTAGAAATGCAGTTTTTATAAATCGAACATGCTCTTTCGAATGGCGCACTCCATTATTTTCTATCTCTTTTAGTTTTTAAGTTATGAAGAACTATTTTGTTCAATAAACCACTTTATTAAATATTTTGAGTGTCTTTTTTATTCAATCAACCACTGCTTTTTATTTTTATATGAAATTGAACAATTTTATATTAACTTAAAAAAAAAACTACCATGTATTTCTTTGTTGTTCAATGTCCATATCTAATCCATTTAGTTTTGTATGTTATTGAACAAAATCCTATTAAAAAAGTTACGCGGACGGAAAACCGCATTTTTGTTCAATATCACTGCACTGTAATGTACCACACAAAATTAATACTGATATAACATTGGAAGCTGTAAGCACAATGTGATGTAAGGGAAAAGTTGGAGCGTAATCTTCAAACGCCTTTAAGGTATTTTGAGAAACCCTTTTATCTTTAGACATTTTTGAATACAATATTTGTCGCTTACAGTATGATAAATCCAGCTAATCCAGGATCTGGTATTTCAGAATTCTATGATTCAGAATTCTAATATATGTAGCTCCTTTATCTGAAGAAGTCATTTCAGTGCCTTCAGAAGTTTCCGTTTCATCTAAACAAACTACATGCTTTACACCAAGAGAAGCCCTGGATGGAGTAAAAAAAAAAATCGAAAACCATTTTCGTGGAAACAAAATATACAAAAACGGATGGGTCAAGGTGGTAAGCAATATTCAAATGACATCCGCTTGCAACGTTAGTTGCAGTCATAATTGTTTCACCAAATTTTCTTATGATGAACGTGTGAAAATATTTGATTCATTTTGGACCTTAAGGCTAGGCGCGCACATACAATTTTTAGTTGCACAACTGTTTGGTTGTTTACATATAATTATTTGTTACACAAAATAGCGAACTCATTTTAGGCAATCGTTCAGTTTGTGTCAAAACACAAACTGTTTAGTTACTCGACCCAAGCAGTTGCGAAACTAAAAATTGAATTTGCGCGCCTAGCTTAAAAGATTCTGAAAAAGGACAGTTTTATTCCAAATTTGTGATAAGATCGGAACCAAAGTGAAAGAGAGTAGCTAAAGTAATTTCAAGAAAAAAGTTTACTTTCAATGTAAACAAATACAATATCGACAATCTGGGGCCTGTTTCTCAGATCATACACATCATACATTGTATGATATTGACAGTTCTGCTGTATGATTTCTGTTTCTCAATTTCTGTTTCTCAATTTTGTTGTATGATCCACAACAATGTATGACTGAAGATTACACTGGAAATATTGGAATGTTGTATGATTCTGTTTCTCAGAAATGTGTCATTTACATCATACAGCAAATTTACCTATAAATGATCATACATTTAATACAGCACAAAATTCTGTTGTAAAGTGGCTGCTGCATGTAACATGTAGCAACATTGTTTTCATCAGTCAATGCTGGGGAAACAAAATTTATTTGAGGAGTTCTCTAGCTCGACATTTACAAAACATGGTAGAGCCTGTAGGGCATAGAGAGAGGTAGTTTCATTGGGGTTGTCTTATGGGCTTGCATTATGCCGATTTCATGATAATGGATTCCATTTCCAAGCTAATGAAGGCTTAACAATATTTGTTACAAAGGTGACAAGGCTTCGTTGCAATTAGTTGAACGCACAATTGATCTTCCCAATTTTTCCACTAAAAATTTAAGGCAATATAAATTTTTCAACAAAATATGGATCTTTAAGATTGAAATTAACAGGTTCTTTTATTATTTTAGGGCATCATCTGACACGTATATTAATTTCAACTAGTTGAGATTTATATTAACCTCACACTTAAATAATAATGAAATGTCAGAATCTACACAACATACAACAAAACAAATGTCATACAACATTTCCAATGAAATCTGAGAAACAGAATGATGTGTATGTTGTATAAAAATGTTGTTTGTTGTATAAAGTGTATGATGTGTATGATATGAGAAACAGGCCCCTGATCTTCTTTCAATGCATTACAAATAAAATCATAATGGCACAAAATTTTAGTTGAATTATTACGATGTTAAATCTGTTTTAGTATGAAACTAGGTTTAAACAACGATTTTTATGAAAAAATAATAAGAAACCAAATACAATAAAACTCAGTGGCGCAAAATTTTAAACAGCCTTTTATTAAGGTATTAGTATGATAATTCTTAACGATTTGCTAACTTTAAAGTTGTTTACTAACTCATTCTTAATTCTTACAATTTTCTAACTATTATCGTGCCAAGGCAATTTTCTTAATAAATTGCACCTAAAACAATGAAAGTTCGTGCAAAGTACTAAGTCCTTGTGTGGCGTTTGTAAATAGCACGATACTAAAGAAATAATATAGGTATTCGACGATTTTAGTATCATACTAAAACAGCTTTAGCATCGTACTAATTTAATTAAAATTTTGCGCCACTTTGCTTAAAACAATGACAAAATTTAAATTAAAAATTTTATGTAAAATAAATAATGTATTTATTTGAAAAAAAGAAGGGTAAAAAGTGAATTCAAAAAAATGTTTAACAAATTTTGAATTTCATTACCTACCGAGCAGCAGCAATATTTTTTCTGATCACCCATTATGTTCTGGTGCTTAACTCAAAGAATGAGTTAGAATTTTTTGTTCAATGTTCATAGTATTTTCGTAGTTTCAATGATTTAATTATTAAGTGTTTCTATTTTGTTCAATATTTAGCTTTTTTGTTCAATATCCACCAATTTAATCAACTTGTTTACAGCCCATACAACGTTGTTCAATATCCAAAATGACATCCCACTTGATTTTATTTTTTAACTATTTCAGGATTTAATAAAACCTAGATTTATAAATCATTTTGCAAACAAAAATTATTGAGTTTAATGGAGAAAAAAACTCCACAGTACTTCCTTTCAAATTTAAGTAAAAATTTTGCTTCTGAAGTTAAAAAATCGTTTTCCCAACATTTTCCAAAATGGACTTTGAACAAGATAGAACTCAGGTGACGATATGTAATCTTAGATAGAACAAAACCACGCATTATAAAATGAAATATTTATAGTACTTAATGCATTTTGTAATGTGTGGTTTTGTTCAATCTAAGATTACAGATAAATTTAAGAAGAATCAATAAAGTGAAACGGCCAATGAGATTCCTGCTTGATTCTTGATTGGATTTGTACTTTTTTTTAATGACAAACCTCAATCTTTCCTGCACTTAAATCTAGCTTAATATTTTTTGATGATTTAAAATAAATTTGGTTTTGACTTAAATATCATGGTTTATTTTGGTATACAAATATTCACTGATTTTGCATTTTAAAATGAAAATGTCTCAAAATGGAAATGTTAAATTAAAATTTTGGTAATAATCCTAAATGGTTAATTATAACTCAAGTTATAAGCTTTTACTCTTTTTTCAAAATGCCATAAGGCCACCACAATCAAATATTCCATTTACTGATCGACTACAAAAAAGGAATTTTTATCAAAGTAACACTTTTGGGAAGAAAAGGTTGTTGCTATCTAACACGAGATAAAATTCCATTGTACATATTTAAATTTATTTTGAGCCCGAATTTATAATTTATTTATTTATTATATACATATCTACAAACCTAGCCAAACCAATTTTATAGAGAAAATATATACTACTACTATAAAAAAGGTAAAATTTAATTGAATGCAATGTTCTTGAAGCGGTCCGTGGAATAGTGCAAATCTAGAAAAATGCCAAATTTATTAAAAGATCTTAAGACCTGGAGATAGTTTCGTTCATCGCATAGTTTGTTCCATGCTGTTGCTGAAAAAGAAAATGTCTTTCCCTCAGTGTTTTAACGGGGGCATAAATAGGAATAAGGGGATAGAAGTGAAGGGCACGTTACATAAAACATCTCCAATTAACTTTATTTCATTTCTTTTTCTATTAAGAGGCAAAATACCCAGCAACTGGCATCTAGCAGGATAAGAGGAGAAAAATCCCATTTTCCTAAATATGTATATGTTTGGTCAAACGACCAAATTAAAGGTCGACTCTTTTTAATTGACATCGATTAAGTTTGTAATCAAATATATGAAGAATTTCTATAAAAGGTTAAGACATTGCATTTTTTTTATTTTAGTTTTAGGCAATTTTAATCACACCAACTGGAAAGTAGGTTTAAATCATGCTGTACCTTATTTATATTATAAGAAAGAGTTTAAGATCATTCGCACATATTAAGCATTGACAAAACTCAATTCTCGACACTTTGTCGTCAATAAAAATTATGAAAAATAACGGTCTCAAATGACTAATCTGAGGCACACCAGATGTGCAATTTATGGATCTCGAATATTTGTTTTCTATAGATAATCCTTGAGTTCTAACTAAGAAAGAAGCGATCCAATTAAACATTGCTGACTGGAAACCAAAATTTTCAAGTTTTTTAATGAGAATAATTTGACCAACTGATTGAAACGCCTTGCTGAAATGAGTATACGTATATTGCATCTACCTGCGATCCATTTTTTTTTAAAACACTAGCCACATAAGAAGTAAAAAGTGCAAGATTAGAGACAGTTGATCGACCAGTGGCAAAACCGTGTTGATTTTCGGATAGGTGTTCCGTAATTTGAAATTGTAATTTAGGTTTACCGATTGACTTGAGAACCTTGGGTATTGAAGACAGTTTGCAGATACCAATTTTTAATGTTATTTTAAGAACCTGACTTAATTAAAAATATGAACTAAAAAGGAAGATTTCCATTCATCTAGAAATAACGGGTGATTTTTTAAGAGCATGAGAACTTTTTAAAAAAAAAAAACGCATAAAATTTGCAAAATCTCATCGATTCTTTATTTGAAACGTTAGATTGGTCCATGACATTTACTTTTTGAAGATAATTTCATTTAAATGTTGACCGCGGCTGCGTCTTAGGTGGTCCATTCGGAAAGTCCAATTTTGGGTAACTTTTTCGAGCATTTCGGCCGGAATAGCCCGAATTTCTTCGGAAATGTTTTCTTCCAAAGCTGGAATAGTTGCTGGCTTATTTGTGTAGACTTTAGACTTGACGTAGCCCCACAAAAAATAGTCTAAAGGCGTCAAATCGCATGATCTTGGTGGCCAACTTACCGGTCCATTCCTTGAGATGAATTGTTCTCCGAAGTTTTCCCTCAAAATGGCCATAGAATCGCGAGCTGTGTGGCATGTAGCGCCATCTTGTTGAAACCACATGTCAACCAAGTTCAGTTCTTCCATTTTTGGCAACAAAAAGTTTGTTAGCATTGAACGATATCGATCGCCATTCACCGTAACGTTGCGTCCAACAGCATCTTTGAAAAAATACGGTCCAATGATTCCACCAGCGTACAAACCACACCAAACAGTGCATTTTTCGGGATGCATGGGCAGTTCTTGAACGGCTTCTGGTTGCTCTTCACTCCAAATGCGGCAATTTTGCTTATTTACGTAGCCATTCAACCAGAAATGAGCCTCATCGCTGAACAAAATTTGTCGATAAAAAAGCGGATTTTCTGCCAACTTTTCTAGGGCCCATTCACTGAAAATTCGACGTTGTCTAAGTTGTAAGTCTATTCATGATGAAATGTCAAAGCATACTGAGCATCTTTCTCTTTGACACCATGTCTGAAATCCCGCGTGATCTGTCAAATACTAATGCATGAAAATCCTAACCTCAAAAAAATCACCCGTTATTTCGAACTAAGAGATTTGTTAAAAACAATATAGGTATAATAGCCTAGAAATTATCTTAAAACATTATTTTAGAATTATGGCAGTTATGCCATTAACACCAGGATTTAAATTTAGTCTCAAATTAAAAAGCGCATTTTCATCATCAAGAATAGTTGTATTATTCTAATATTAATTTTTGATACTTTATCAAAATTCATATTTATATTGGATGTTGAATTAGAATATGCAGATTGGGAAAATGAAGGAAATAGATGCAGGGCTTGGTCAAAATTATTAGAAATAATATCATTAAACAACATAGTTTTCGGTATCCCTAGTGACTTTTTCTTATTTCTTATGAATGACTTTGAATCAAATTTGAGCTGGCTTTCTGTATCTAAAATGTAGTTTCTATATAGAAACTTGCTTAAAACCTCAAAGTCTTTCCTATGACCACAGAAGAGATTGTAGTCGGTTTCACTAAGGGTTTTTTTTTATAATAATTTTAAGGTTATAAAACCTATGTATTAACTTTTTTGTTGTTTTAGATTTAATCGGCTTTTTGAGGGTATTTTTCCAGGTTTTGAAGAAATAAATTCCTGTTAGTGTGATAAGTTATTTGACTTTTAAGTCTATATTATTTTATATTTTTTATTTATTTTATTATTTTGTTATTTCTTTTATTATTTTATTTTTTTATAATATTTTATATTCTGCATCAACCAAGTTTTTGCGGTGAATACTTGTCAAAATTTTTCAAAGCTCTAAATTCTAAAAGATTTTAGATCTATTGTGAATAGTTCTATTGATAAACTTGGAATAACGGTTGTCAAAAAAAGTTGATATGTATTAAATCTATCAACCACAAATTCTTCTTTGAAAAATGTATCAAAGTTTTTTGTTAGTTTTTATTGGAAAAAACGACTTTATAAATGAAATGTCTTGAATAGAAATATTTTGAAGAACGAAAACTTCTCAAAGACCGGCAGTATGGATTTCATAGCAATAGGTCCATCAGTGATCTAATGGTATACTCGTATCTCACCGAATAGTGTCACAAATCTTTACATCGTTTCTGAGAAAGTAAGATTATTGCACTTGATATTTCAAAAGCATTTGATAGAGTTTGGCTTTTTTTTATCGTAAATGCATGCATTTGGTATTGACGAATCTCTTCTTCGATGGATTAAAAACTACCTTTCAAACTGTTCAATGCAAGTTGTATTGGATGGTTCTTAGTCTGCAATTCGGAGATAAAAATTCGTGTTCTACATTTCGAATACATAGCGTTTTACGGTGAATTCAATTCACTTAGTTTTTTTTGTTGAAACTTTACATTTGCGCGACAACTGACAAACATATACAAATACACAAGAACTCCCGACAAGAAATAGTTTTGTTGCAATTTATGAAATAAGTTAAGGAAGAAGTTTATGTGTAAAGGAAATTAAAGTCGATTTTACTAAGGGCTGCTTTACGCTGCTTCTGGAAGATCTAAAATTTTGGTTTGACCACGTAAAACTTTTCCACGAACTCTCTATTATTGATTTTCGTCCCTTCTACCACTTATTGATAATAATAGTGAATGTATTTTAGTTTTGCACAAGAAACAATGTTTGAATAAATGATGCAAATTGTCTTTCACCTGATTTTGACATTTCGAAAATAAATTCGTGATTAGCAAAGAACACGCTTTGAATTTATGAATTGTTAGCGTAGACTTTACATTTAAAAAAACCTTATAAAAGAGATTATAACGACTCAAATCAAATGTTTTTAAATTTATAAATTTTGAGGAAAATAGTTCGATTTAAAAAAGAGATTGTTTCATAGTTTATGCGCGAATACAACCTGATATAAAAAAAATCTCGACTTGCGTGAGTAAATTTAATTAATTAACTTATAATTAAATGAATTTAGAGAATATGCTAAATGAAATCTAAAATCAGATACAAAATGAGCTGCAGCAATGTATATAACATATGCATACATTTCAGTTAAACTTCAGAGAGTATTATGTCATTTACTAATTAATAACTGATAGGTACAATTACCTTATAAGTTTCCATCGTTTTTAAAAATTACAACTTAAAAAAATTAATTATTCGTCGTTATCATCTCTCACAATAATTAAATATGTGAAATAAGTTACTTTATGATAATTTACAATTAAATCAATTGTTTAGTCATAGTTTTATTTAGAAAAGATGAAATCCAAACAACGCACAAAAGTTAAAATTGCATTTCAGTACCTTGCTACATATGCGAGAATTAGATTAACGCCCCTTTTCAATAATACACCTTACGTCAGTTTTTTGGAAATACATATATATTCTATTTTCTTTGAAATAGTTATAGATTCTTTTGTATTTGACAGCGCTAATTATTTCATCGGACGAATCTTCTTTCTGACGCATGCAGTTGCAAGAGTAATTATAGAGCTCGATGTAGATTTTAGATTAGATTTAGATTAGATAGATTTTCTTTATTACAAAATTAGTTTTTCACATAATAGTTTACAAAATCAATGAGCATGACCTGCCGATTGACAAAAATTAATATAATATAAAATAGTTGTACTAACATTTAAATGATTAAAAAACAACTTGCAATAAGCATAAATAATCTTTACACAATAATTAAAAGTCTTCATTTATTATACTTTGTCGATACCCTAAAGCAGCTTTGCAGTAATTAAATAGTTTTGAGACGTCCATCTCATTGAGGAGAGCCATTATCTGGATCATCGATAAGCTATTTGCACCCAAGTAGAATCTTCTCGTTTCGGCTAAGACTGGACACCGACCTATGAAATGTATGGTATCCTCCCTCTCATGCATGTTACAAAGCTCACAATTTACGGGTACATCGTCTCTATGTGGGATATAGTTAAGGCAAAGAAGTTCACCTCTTAATTTTTCCATCATAGAGATTTCTTCCACACTATATTCATCCCGAAAATAATTCCGCTCATTGAGATTATGGTTTAGACGGCTGTACAGTATTCTATGAACCGAACTTGTTGCTTCCATTAAATACCCTTCTCTCCACCCGCGATCACCGTTTGCAATTAGTTTGTAAAGCTTTGGTTTCCATTCGCTGAAGTCACTGCAGTTGAGGTTAATTTGCATTCCGCACCATTGGCTTAGTTCCATCCAGCTTATTTTTTCCTTATTTCGTGCAGTACTACTATCTTTGGAAGTCTTTCATTAGAGTTTTAAGAATATAGTCTACATATAGCTTAAGGGTGCGTATAAATAGAGGTGAAAGTCCAGTTTCCAGCATGACCATATAGTTCGGGGCGTTGGATGGGATATGGAAGATTCTTTTAATATAGTACCTCAGCAACTTCTCCACCGTTTCGTACTGTTTGTAGCCCCACACTTGAGCCGAATACAACATGATGGCTTCTGAAACTGCTTCAAAGACATGAAATTTGGCACTTTGTCTAATATTTTTGTTAGAAAAACACTTGTTCCACGAGGCACTGATTGCAGTCTTAGCTTGTACAAGTTTATCCTTCAAGTGGTGCCCCATATCTAGGTTCTTAGTCATAAGTACACCAAGGTATTTGTATTTGTTAACAACTTCGATTGCTTCACCATTGTACCACCACGTCTCACAGCTACGGTTTCGCCCTCCTCCATTTCTGAATATCATAACTTTTGATTTTTCTAAATTCACAGTCAAGTTCCATAGTTTGCAGTAGTCACTCAAGCGGTTTATCATGAGTTGTAGCGATTTAGGCGAGTATGCAAGAAGCACAATATCATCAGCAAACAGCAGTGCTTTGATAGCTTTTCTGGCGAATTCCATACCACACG
The DNA here is from genome assembly GCA_963931855.1 of Philhelius festivus. Classification (NCBI taxonomy): domain Eukaryota; kingdom Metazoa; phylum Arthropoda; class Insecta; order Diptera; family Syrphidae; genus Philhelius; species Philhelius festivus. Next base: position 75,908,769 of record OZ007556.1, on the reverse strand, counting down.
GCAGGCATTGGACGAGATCTTCGATAAAAAGAGCAAACAGCGAAGGACTTATTGTACATCCTTGCCGAACTCCTGTCCATGTGTGAAACCAATCCGACATCTCTTTCCCATTCCAGATCGCTGATTTTGTACTGCTATATAGAAGTACGGCTTTTATAGTTACAGCTCTGATAGTTTATCTCACCAAACAGTTGCACAAATCTTTACATCGTTTTGGAGAAAGAATGAGTGTTGCGCGAAATTTTAAAAGCATACACCCTCTTTCTCATATTCATCAATGATCTCCTGTCAGATCAATTAAATTGTTTTGCTGACAACAATATCCTCATCTTTTCATATCCGTTTCCTGATTCACATCATTTCCTTCGGTTGTAGATCTAAAATGGAAACGTTTGATAAGCTTAATAAGTTCTGATCTTAAGCTCTTTAATTAAAAACCGTCGTAGGAGCTTTTAGAAAATGTTCATCAATTGGTATTTGAGCTCAATTTCGGACGTACTCTTAAGTACAGAGATTCTTTCTTTAGCCAATATTAATGTGGAATGATATAACTAGCTTCGTCTTTACTATTCACAACTTAAAAACCTATGTGCATGGGTAAAAAAATAAATTGGAGGCCAAAGACAGCCTAAACGTTTTGACCTACAGCTCTCTCAACCATGTTTGCGTGTGTGTGTGTTAGTAGAAATGGAGGGGACATAGAATTCTCTGCCGATTTTGAACGGCTTATGAGCAGCACTTTTCATGACAGGAGATACTCTTGGAGGATTTGCCACTTCCTCGGAAGAGGCAGTAAATCTCTGAAAAATATTTTTGTAACGGCTCAAAATCTAACTCAAGGCCCTCTACATGACAGTCCAACGCCTTAACCATAATGCATCGATATCTCCTCTCAAATCCTTCCCTATTTTCCTTACGATTGCACTGTGTGTAACATTTCAGGGGAATTCAATTTGGGAATTTGAATGTTACCTCATCTATATAAAACCAAAAGTTTTTAATAGTGGGCTCCAGGTCAATAAAAGAAACTTGGTTATTTTAAGGGTATTCAAAACCCCCTTAAGTGCAAGCACATTATCCAAGAAAAAATCATGTGGTTATACTGTCTGTGTTGTGTTGTATCTTATGAATGACGAATATACACAAAAAGTCAACAATAAGCCGTCAGTAATGTTTCTTTTTGTACCACATTTTTTATCTCTTCTTATTCTCTGCTTCTTTTATTTTTTTTTTTTAGTTGTATACATTTTTTATATGAATTCTTTTTATAGAAATCATTTATTGAATTTGTGTAGTCTCTCCGATGAATGTTGACCTTTCTGATGGTTTTGGACTTCTTTCTCTCTTCAAAAACATGTAAAAAACAACTCTTACAATAAGAGAGCAAGTTGTTTATTGAACGAACTTTGTTTTGTAAACACTAAGTATTCTTTCTATAAAAACGAAAACACCAACACTGAGATGAGTTGCTTATTGGACACTTTTGCTCTTCATTTGCTTTTGTGTTTCTAAAATCAACACCCAAGAGGAAAAATCAATTTTCTTCTATCTACATGAAAATTGTATAACACCATACCTACTCTATTGGGTTTTATATTTTTCTTGATGTATTATTTCTATCTATTGAGCTTTTATTTTTTTCTTTCGTTTTCGTGATATTATTTGATTTTTTTTAATTCAAGTTTATGTGTTGATGAAAATCGAATCACTTAACATAAAAAAGGCTTAACAAGAATTCCAAAAACGTGAACCCTAAATACAAGTTTCGGTCACTGCAATATTTTGAGAAAGATAATTTTTTAGAAATCGATGTTTACTTGTGCACATATCTTTTATTCAATTTTTAAAGAGAAATTAGAGGGATTTGATTGAAACATAATAATATATGTACTACATATATGTATGTATGCATGTATTATAAAATCTCAAGTAGAATTAATTCCGAAGTTCTTTAGAGAAGTGTATTAAAGGGATTAAGTACACCTTCACAGGGGTGACTTGTTTAGTTATACGAGTACTTTATAAAAAAATCACAACTTTGTGTTTGTTCTTTTTCATCTGAAAGCTGATTTTATGTAAATTTAAAAAATTCTCGATACTTATAAAAAATTAAATTAAATACATAAAAATAATTGCATTGGCTATTGTTATAACCAAAAGATAATTTTCTATCATTAAGGACTATTAATTGACATGCATGAGAGCTACAAACGAGAGACCGATGAATGAAAATGAAATTTTGAATACATGGAGAGAGAATTAAGAAGTTGCGGGTCTAAAACACCGGACTCTTAAAAGAATTGGATTATCTGCGAAAGAGAAACCCAAGAAAACTACTTTTGAGCAAAAAATTTAGAAAGCCAGGTTATCTTTTGCTAAAAACCACAGTAACTGGACCATTAACCAATGGAAAAAAAGTAATTTGGTCCGAAAGGTCAACCGAGTAGGAACAGATGGCAGAGCGTAGTGTTGGTTGCGTGTTGGAAAACCACTTCAATGAAACATGGTGGAGGTTCGGTGATGGCTCTAGGGTATTTTTCGTGGAGTTCTGTCAAGCCTTAGTATATATTGAAGGAATAATGAACAAAAAAAATACCTTGACATATTAGGGCTTAATTTACCATCATTTTTGGCAAAAAATGGCTACATGGAGTCTGAAATTACTTTTCAACAAGATGGGGACCAAAAACACACCTCTAAAATTGTCGACAATTGGCTTGGAAATTATAAATTTCAGACGATGAAATGACCGGCATAATAGTTAGTGCGTTAGACTGACTGTGTTGCAGAAGGTCTTGGTATCAGCTTCTGCACACAATTTTTTTCAGGATTGTACTGCCTCTTGCGAGGAATTGACAAATCCTCCAAGTGTATCTCTAGCCATGAAAAATGCTGCTCATTAGCCGTTATGAATTGGTAGAAAATCGTAGGTCCCTCTATTCTTGGTTGTAAGTCACTAGGTCCTGGTTCTCTTCGAGCTGTTGCACCACCAAATTTTAACATGGCCGACACAAATCCAATTAGTCAGTTGTGAAGCGATCGTTCGGGCAGTACGAAAATCATCTATCCAATGCTTATGATGATGACCTTTGGGATCGAGTTGTACTGGAATTGAGTCGAATTCCCGAGCAATTTTTATTCAATTTAGTAAAAAATATGCTAAGGCGTTATTTACAAGTAATAAAAAAGGATTATATTATAAATTATAAGCATTGAAACAAAAAACTTATTTATTGGATAGCTAAATTAATAAACGTGGAATAGCAAAGGGTTAGGTCTTCAACTAAGTGACATTTACTAAGCTAATCCACCGAAGAAGGTGGCTTAACCAAGGAATAAGAACCAGATGTTTCAAATTTAATTTTGAATATAAATAATAAATGTTTACTGGATTTATCGAGTTCTTAAATCATTTGAATGTATTGTAAAATCAGCCTTCAAGAACGGTTTAGCCATCAAGTTTCGTTTTATCTTGCGGGTTTTCTGTAAATTTAGTTGAGTTTTACTTTAATACAACTGTATTAAGCTTTCCATCCTCTCCGATCCCGAGCAAACTGCTTGCAGTTATCTAGGCCAAGCTGTTTGACTTCCGCTATGGCTTGGTCTTTAAACCGGAGGTTCGGTCTTCCTTTTCGCCGCGCTGGGATGAATGAATGAATGAATTGAATTGGGGGGGTTATTGCACTGCGACTTGTAGATCTATTGTGCCTTCGCTTATAAAATGATGATCTGGCTCATCCTACAGATCCTCCTCCAAACCTAATGCATTTAGGAATTTTAGTATTTGGGGCACTTTTAGAGAGGATGGGTTGCACTTTTCTACCTGGTGTTGTCCCAGATGGGGTTTTCTTTGGTGCATGATTGGACAACATTTTCCCAGTATGTGTTCCGGTGTTTCCTCATGCATGTTGCAGAATCTGCAAGTGTCACTGCTTACCACACCCAGTAAATTAAGGTGTCCTGTTAGAATACCTGTTATTATTCTTAGGTTATTCCTGCTTAAGTAAAGATTCCTGCACCAGTCCTTTCGCTTGTTCTTGATTTATCAGTGTTCCATTAGATGGTATTTGTTTCGAGTGTGTAGTCTTTTTCCTCTCCTACCCAATCTTCCTTGTTACTGAGCTGTGTAAGAAAGTTTTTCTCGAAATTATGTTTTTTGATCATTCCATCTCTTGGGATGTCCCTTTCTCTGAGACCAATAATTTCGCCTGTCCCCTCCATAAGCTGCGGTAGGGCAGGTTCTCATTGCTCCCGTAATACAGATACATGCGAGCCTTTGAACTTTTTCTAGGGTTTTTCTCCCTCTGCGTTTCAATTACTTCACCAGCCAAACGGATAGGTTTCATATGTGGTAGAAGTCTCTTCCTGGTAAATGGTATGATTGTTGCCTTGGATGGGTTTATTGAAAGCCCTACAGACATACACCATTTTCTTGTAATTGTTAGTCCTCTTTGGATAATATCGCAAAGAGTTTCTTCAAACTTACCTACTGCAATGATAGCGATATCATCGGCAAAGCCAATGCAGCATATTCCTTGGGAGGTAAGATTTTCTAACAATTCATCTACTACAAGACTCCACAACAAGGGTGATAGTACACCGCCCTGAGGACAGCCTCTTGTTGTAATTACTTTTTTTATATTTTGTCCTGCTTGTGCATCTGCACAAGATTCGAAGACTATCTTCGCTGGAGCTTTTTTTTTTTCATTCGCTCAATGTGACCGATCAAATGTAGTCGACGTGTTTTGGCTTTCTGGAGAACATCAACATCTTGGTACAGCTGATAGAGTTCGCATTTATATCTTCTCTTTCATTCATCCTTCGAATAATTTTTCTTTCGTGTGAGAAGTTTTGAACCCATTTAAATTTGCTAAATCGAAGTAGCAGCGGTTTCCTAGGGTAATTCTTCGTCGGATCTCCACTAAGGTGTTGTTCATGGTGTTAATATTAACTCCGAGGTAGATGAACTCCTAAACTACTTGGAAGTTTTTGCTATAAATAGTGACGGTTTGCCCCAATCGGTGGACAGATGTTTGTTTGTTATTAGCCTAATTTACTTCAAGATCAACAAGTCTTTCCCGATCTTCAACAGCCGTGTAGGACTCTAATTGGGAACGGCCAATGATGTCGTTATCATAGCAGCATCTAGACGTTCAAGCTTTGTGATAACTTCAATTGCCATCAAAGTCATGCAGTCTGGAATCAGTTCAAAACCACTGAGAATATAGAAAATCTTATCGTCGGGGAAGAGTATTCTTCAATTATTCATATCTCGCACCATTTTAGACTCAGTCGCATTGAAGAAAAAAGCAGAAATCGAAAGATCTGCTGACCGGTACGAGAAGAATGACCACATGGAAATTTTGTTCAATAGCGTGAAATGTTCACGTTCGAAAAATCTTTTAATTAACTAAATTATATAGCTTATGCTCGAACATGATAAGCATTAACATTAATTTCGAGAGTTGAAAGCGGTAACATGTCGCGAATGTAATTATTTGCTGGGGAGTAAGCTGTGATTTGATTATACACCTTCTTGTCACTTCTTCTAAATTTTATAAAAGACTATTTTGAAAGACGTTGTAAGGCCACTCAACAAAACATTGTGATGTCGGTCAATAAGCAAAATGATAATGTTATAGCTCGAAATCACTCAAGAGTGTCTCAAAAACAACGTACCCAACTTTACCTTTAATTTAATTAACTTTCCATCAAATCAGTTGCACTGTCCTTGTTCTTGTTTGAGTTCATTTTACCCTATTTTGAAGGGTGGTAGTGTTAACTGTCAACTTAACATACATACATACCAGGGGATATTTTTTTAAAAAACGAGCGCGCCAAAATTTTCACGACAATTAATTAAAATTTTACATCTTAAAAATTTTGAAGTGGTAGTGCTAACTTGACGGACATGATAAATACTTGGCCAGCGCGTCTCAGGTTTTTCCTTGAGAGCAAATGGCCGCCATTTCGAATAATGTACAATATCATTTAAGTATATTCAAATTAAAAAAGTCTAACCAGAAATGTTCGAGGAACCCATTGCCTCCCGGCATTCTATATCAATTAATCATTTTAATTATTGGAAAGAATAACTAAATTTCGCAATCACAACAAGTCTGATTCATTACATGTGACATTCATTTTGACTATTCCGCGACTTTTAATAGTAATTATTTAATACAATCTATTAAGTTTACATGCACAGCATCAAACGATAAAGCAAAGTTACAAATTGTATATAATAAATTACGATCAGTAGGGTGATTCAATTGTTTTGTTTTTTCTTTACTTCATCTGTTTCTTTTCCTTCTTCTTAGTAATTAATTGTGTTGTTGAAAAACAAAATTCCACCCTTTAAATAATAATACATTTTTGTTCGGCTGCATTACTTTTCCATTCACTGGTTCATATCAGTGTTTCAGCAACCAAAAGCAATATCATTTCCAACATAGCATTTGATAAGATATTAAAAAAAAATAATTATAAAATGAAGGCCAATGATAATAACTTTTTTTTAATGCAAAACATTAATAAACAGTCTCTGCATATTTGTATAAATAATAGTCTAAATCCACTAAATGGATTTCGGTGGAATTTTTAAAGCTGGTTCTTATTCAGCGAGAAGGTTTAGTTAAAAATAGACTTCTGCCGCGCTCGTTTTCATTCTATTTGAGGTTCTTTATTATTTAACGTCTCTAAAATGCTGAAAAATTGTAATGAAGCTATCGTGATCTTATAGGTTTACAACCACGCCCACTTTTATTTATATTACTTATAATACTTGAAAGTTTTAAAAGAAGTCTGAGCAATGCTCAATCGGTATCTAAGTGAAGCATCCCATGGTTCAGATAGTTCGTTAATTAAAAGAAAATCGAGATGTTAATCCAACGTGAAAAGAATCAAAATATAGGAGAGAAGACACTTTAAGTCCAGACTCTGGTGTTGAGAGTCCTTGGAAATGACAAAAAAAAAAAAAAAAAAAATGAGTGCACATAACCATTCCGTACTGTTCGTGTCATCTATCGTTCACGTTTTCTTAAGTTTGAGAACAACTGAAACCGATATCTGGGGCCAAATTACCGCTTCAGTGACCGAGTGAGTGAGTCCCATCAGTGATCGAATGAAAATGTCAAATTAGGGTAATCGATTGCTCGATGACGTAAGCGGTAATGCCAAACTCACATAATTCAGTCACGTATTACTTGAAAACTGATGCGGTAATTTGACCCCTGATTTGATATTTGATGAAGATCTTAAGGCTAGCCGCGCACTAGCAATTTTTAGTTGCGAAACTGTTTGGTTACTTATAGAAAACAGATGAACTGTTTGGTTGAATGTCGGTGAATTTGCAGATAATTATATGTTCAATAAAATGGCGAACTTATTTTAGGCAATCGTTTAGTTTGTGTCAAAACACAAACTTTTTAGTTGCTCGAACCAAGCAGTTTCGCAACTAAAAATTGCTAGTGCGCGGCTAGCCTAAAGTAATGTTCCCATCAGGAAAGAATGATGACGTTGTGACGTATCGAGACAACTATCTTTATTGATGGCTCAAACATGGAGTTTGGTGTTGGTTTAGGAATCTTTTCTGAGACTTTGAATATATCTAGGTGGTTTAAGCTACTTGACTTTGATAGTGTTCTTTTTTCAAGCTGAATTACTGGCTATTAGGGAAGCATGCAAGGTACTCAAACAAGTTCCAAACTATTAAAGCCATTAATTCTAGTACATCATACTCCAAATCGGTCCAGCAATGCCGAAATGAACTTGCTAGCCCAAATATTAAAACAATGTCACTCTTATCTGGGTTCCGGGTCATTGTGGCATTGATAGGAATAAACGCGCGGAAAATATGGCCAGGCAAGACCACTTGCTGAAAGATTCAAATTCCGCTCGTAGTTATGAAGTGCAATATTCTCTCGATTTTTCTTAACGAATCAAAGCGTAAGTAGAGCAGTTCAACTCACTGCATTATGTCTAGAAAGATACGCAGACCCAGGCAAGCCATAGCCAGGATCTTTGATACCTCTAGCGGACACTGGCCAATACGAGAACATGCAGCAAAGCTAGGCATTTTTCACAACACTATCTATCATAGCTGTGGGGACCAGCGGGAAAAGGAAACAGTCCTCCATTTCCTGTGCAAATGTCCTGCTCTGGCAAAATTTAGAAGGGACATTGATATTTTTTCGGAAATAAAGATCAAAGACTTGATCTCTTTTCTCAACGCGATTAAATGGCTCTAGGACGATCTTCGGTTACTTCTGTAACCGTGCCCTCCGTTTGACTCCGTTTGATTCCGAGGTAGCGGACTGAGGGTTTACGGTGCCCGGGCCGGATGATCACTTTATCGGATTGATTACTGTTTCACCACCAGTCAACGAGCTGCCTAGTTTGGCACAGTGTAGATTGTGTCGGATGAGTGTGGTAATCCAATTGAGTGAGTGATCTTAATTTCAGATAATTGTACCTGCTAGATCCTTGTTATATTGTAGGTCCCCTCCAGTCCTTTAGACTACAAACACATTGAAATTGTTGCGAGTTGAAAAGAACATAAAATAGCATTAGCCGTGTGTTTTGGGAATTTTTAAATAGCATAATAACCCCCAGTTTCACAGAGGAACTTTAAAGTTCAGTTCAACAATAAATTTGGTTTGACAGTGTCATTCAAACATTGAACAGAGTTAGTTCTAATTCCGTAACTTCGAATTTCATGATCTAACTCCAAGGCCACACAGATCTCAAACCAAGTTGGTTTGACGTAGGCGGTACGCCCGCTCCCCTTGGCGAGGAAGTTGCCTGCATGTTATCCGATATAACTTAAGAGTACACGCCACCGAAAAAATTATTTGTAAGAGGGACAATCAAATACTTCATCAAATAATTTTACTACAGGTGCAACTACAGCCTACTTGCTTCCCAGCTTGCCTGGCTACTGGATTCAAGACTTTCATGCGAGTTGATGAGCAAATTCGTTAAGTTTGTTTGTGTTAATAAAACCAGCGGCTTAGGCTGTAGATTGAGGTACAAACATACAGACATACTGAAATATGTTTTTTATATACCAATTTTTTTGTATATATTAATATAAATTTAAGGACATTACTTCAAAAATTTATTTTTTCATCCGTTTTCAAGACATTCGTGCAAAATTTCAAAAATTTAAAACCCGCTCTAAATCAATTTTAAAATGTGAGTCGACTCGAAATATTATGAATAAAAGAGAATTTTAAATGACATAAACTATGCTTTAACCTTAAAGGGATCGTCTAACTTTAACAGTAGCAAATATGTAGATACTTTATCCTTTAAAAGTATACTTTATCCTAATTGAAAATAGATATTTTATGCCAAAACAAATCGAAGTAAAAATGTTTACTGATGTTTTATTTGATTTTTTAAAAGATGTGCTTTTTAAATAGACGTACAAAAGTATTCTACTATCTTTAATGTTGCAATATTGCGGTGGGCGATGGAAGAACAAATCTGTACCTACAAATGTACATTATGTATGTATGTCCTTAAATGGCCAAATAAATTTGAACCATGAGTTTTTATTTTGTGAATTAGCGATAGTAATTTGATTTCTATCTAAAATAATGCAAATAACATAAAAAATCAAAATCTGTATGTAAGTATAAAATGTACTTTTTTCGCGGAAAATTTTTTCTAAAAAGCTCCTGTATAAAATGTTGATTAAAATCGTTAGAGACGTTACTGTGAAAGTCGAAAATCAAAAAACGGTTATATCACAGGTACCGTTAATAACATTTTTTCTTAACATTTTTTTGATCAAAATGTAGTCCATGCCAATAACAGCACAAAAAATCATGAAAGGGAATGATCGAGGTACAACCATACGGACGAAATTGCGGGATCCACTTTTTTCGTGATCTCTATTATCGTAATGTCAACTTTGATCAAAATATCGAGTTCGATTTGTTTACCAAATGCAAAATTTGCCCTATAGCTATAGTACCTACATACATATATCTCTGAGTAAAAATGAAATGAGAAATAAAACATAATAAAAACCAAAAGTAAAGACGGAAAATTTAAGTCAAATTAGTACAATGTTTAAACGATTTAAGTATGATATCGAATTTAAACGACCATGTTGCAAATTGTCCTTACGCCTTTTTTGGAGAAAAATATTTTTTTAATAATAATCAATTTGACTTTAAATCAGATATGTCTACAGAAGACATTATTCTAAGATTATGTAGTGAACTATATAGTAGTCTTAACTGTAACAAATCTACTATGGCAATTTTTGTTGACATGACGATGCCATTTGATATGGTTGAACACAACATTTTTCTGGACAAATTATATAAGGCAGGTTTAAGAGGTGATACGTTTAAATGGTTTTAATTCTACTTGAGAGAAAGGGAATAAAAAGTTGTTGCTAATGTTAACTTAAGCAATTCGCGTTATTTAGTGAATGATGTTCCCGAAGGCTATGTAGTTGGTCCACTATTATTCTTATTTTACGTTAGTTCAATATTCAAACTGAAACTTAATGGATCATCTACTGCATTTGCTGACGGTTCAATTAGTGACTTTCAAAATATCAGGCAATAGTATTTCATGATTACAACATGTACTTCTATTCTACTTATTCACAAGTGTGGTAAAACCAATTTCAATTCTCGTATTCAATGCTCCAATAGGTGGTTCAAAATTGAATCAGTAATTCAATTTAAATATTTAGGGGCTTTAATTGATTCAAACTTATATTGGAAGCAACATATAAGCACTTTGAGATCGCATATAATGTTGATTTCTCTCAAATTTTATCTCATTAATCCATTTTTCTCAAAAAAAAAAAATAATAACTTTAGTTTATAATGACGTTTAACTGTCAAAAGTACAATATGGTATTGCCAGCTGGGGTGCATGTTATTCAAATAGTTTAAGACCTCTTTTGGCAGCTCAAAAACACTTAATGCCAATCATTTGTAATACAGTCTGCACATAAACAGCTTGCATCTATTTTTACACTGCCACAACTCTTTAATTTTTCAAAAAATTACCGATATTTGTCAGAAATACTCTTCATTTGTAGCTTAGGTTTAAGGTACTAGTAAGGTCTAGAACGCCAAAAAACGCACGATTTTTGGGAATTTTTTTCTCAGAAACCTTATTAGGTAATAACATAATTTTTTTTTTTAAATAATGAATACATGCGTCAAGAGTACAAAAAAAATTGTTTGTCGAATTTTGGCCGAATTATAGAGGGCGTCAACGTGGAATCATCAAAAAACACATTTTCCCATGGCGGACAGTTAATCTCCGGATCTACTGAACCGATTTTCAAAACACTTGTTGCATTATGTTATTATCTTATAAAGTTTCCGAGAAAAAAATTCCCAAAAATCATGCGTTTTTTGCGATTTCTAGACCGTACTAGTACCTTAAGTTAACCATGAATAAAAATCTGTATATAATAAAATAATAATAAATTTGTAGTTCTAACTTCATATGACACTTTTTCATTTCGAAACGTCAAAAAAGTAAATTGCTTTAAAATTATCAAATTCTTAAGTAGTACTTTACACTAGACTGTTCAAAATTTCGCAACGATATGTTTCATAACACTTTTTGGTAACTCTTTTTCTTTACGCAAATAAAAAACTTTTAATTTGCTCTATGTTTCGTTAGATTTTCACAACTTCTTCTGGATTAAATAACCTAAACAAGGATTTTTCTTTTGTAATAAATAATAATAAAATAAATTAAAACAAAATTTTAACATCCCAATTAAAAAACGAGTATTCCATCTCTGTCACGATTTTACTAAACCATGGAATAAGACTTTAGACTTATATTTTTACATTAAAAACCGAAATGTCCGCGAAATAGTAAAGTGACGTTTATTACTAACTTGGTGGTTTATTTAGTTTAATCGCCCCTGGCAAACGTAACCTACCACACATTTTGTTTTATTAATAATATTTTGCCCTTTATAAAGGTCTTAAAGATAAACCGCCACTAAACCGCATTTAATAATGTGGGTGTTTACTGATTATCACAGTTCATGTACGTATTTTCTCTTAATTCTACAGCGTACATTAAGATCGTAGAAATCGAAATAATAGGTCAAGTTATTAATAAATTAAATAAAAGTAGTAATTTGGTGAATAAGAAGCAACGGTAAATAAATTTGAAAGTCAATAACATCATCAATGACGTCAAAGTCCAAAAACAATTCTTAAATACATCAACACACACATTCTAGGGCATACAATAGTAATCGTTACAATAATAGAAGCATTGTAGGGTTTTCTGAATTATGTACTACATACATACGTATTTGACAACAAAAAATTTTCGAGAAATTAATTACCTGACCTTAAACAAATGGTACGGAGTGTATAGAAAGAAAGAGTTCTGAATACGCACATTAGCCCATTCGATTAATGAGACAGCAGTGCAAAATAATTCAAAGGGGAAATGGTTCTGATGTTTTTTTTATTCAGGCCAGACCCCAATTCAATTCTGCAACCCTCTTGGTCTAGTTTTTTCCAGTATCATTTTGTTGATTTTCAATTTAATGACGGGTCGCTAAACACTACGCGACTGATGTCTACAATCTACTAGTAGATATTATTTAAGTTATGATAAGCATGAGTATGTACATATTTTCAAATCGAATTGATGTTTTGAAAGCGATTGCGAATTACCCTAAACATCGACATTGATGGAAAGCTTCGTAACTAACTCAAGGTGAGTCTTACAAGTTTCTCACGACTTATTCTCTGATTAGTTCACCTGTTGCTAATATATAGAATGAATACGAAAGAAAATTAGCAAAACTAAAAACAGCGTGTGTCATCAAAGCGTAACCGTTGTGACTCTAATTTTGTGAAGTGAACAATAAAACTACTTGAAGTAAATAACAAGCAACATTTTTGCTGCCCAAGTACAATTATATTATTTTTTTTTGCAAACAATTTAATGCACTCGACCACATGTTTTATTTATGTATCTACCTTGATTTCATTTGATTATTTAAGCTATCCGGTTGCGGTCAGCCATCAGACGAATAGGGGGAACAACATGTAGCATACGAAAACATGCACGTGCCGTAACTATTCGGGACTGGTGGAAGTGTGATCATAGCCTCTTCGCGGCGGCCGCTAGAAACAAGCCTTTTAAAAAGGTTTGGCTAATATGATCAGGCTGGTTCCACAGGTTGGCGACAGGTTAATTCCCTGTCCCGTAAAACTAAGAGAATTTCGAGAACGACAACAAGCCTCGGAAACGGACTGATCACACGACGACAACCAACGCAAAGAAAAAGGAAAAACGATTTACGAATTTTCTTATGGAACGTACGATCGCTCTATAGAGCTCGAGCTGCTCAGCAGCTAGCCGATGCCCTGTCAAAATATAAAGCTGACATAACAGCTCTCCAAGAAATCAGATGGACAGGGAATGGTGTTCTACAGAAGAAAGAATATGACGTATATTACAGCTGTCATACAAAACACCATGTGCTCGGGGTAGGCTTCCTAGTCAGCGAAAAAATGAAGTCTACTATCATCGGCTTTAACGCTATAAGCGAAAGGCTATGCACCCTTCGCGTGCGAGGCAAATTTACGAACATCAGCCTCATTAACGTTCACGGACCTACGGAGGAGTCCTCAGACGAAGAAAAAGAGACTTACTACGAACAAGTCGAGAGGGCCCTCAATGCCTGCCCAAGGTATGATGTTAAAATCATCCTTGGGGATTTGAACGCAAAAATAGGTCGGGAGCCGGTATTCAGGCATTACGCAGGCACCCATAGTTTGCATGAGAACACTAATGACAATGGACTTCGAGTCTTAGAATTGGCAGCATCGAAAAACATGGTCGTTGCGAGTACCAGGTTCCCGCGTAAAGATATCTACAAAGCCACCTGGGTATCACCTGATGGAGTCACTCGTAACCAAATAGACCACGTGTTGATAGACCGTCGCCACTACTCGAACTTGATGACGGTACGAACGTACCGAGGTGCCAATATCGACTCGGATCACTATCTTGTTGGTATGGTTTTCCGAGGGCGGATTGCCTTGCGAAGACGCATTGCATCCGCCGATCAGGTTCGAATCAACACGGCTGCCCTGCGCAATGAAAACACCAGTAACACCTTTGGTAATGCGTTAGGACTCGCCCTAGAATCACTTGATTTAGGGAGAGTAAGTCCTGGAGCCAGTATGCTGGGCGTAAATGAGAAGTGGTCACGCCTTAAGAATATTGTCATTGGTACTGCCAACTCCATCTTAGGCAGCAGTCGTAAAAATCGGAACGACTGGTTTGATGATGAATGCAAGCTAGCGACTGAACGTAAGAATGTTGCGTACCGAGCAATGCAACAATCTCATAGAACGCGGGCACGCGAAGAGGAATATAAAGAGCTCAGAAGAATAGAAAAACGGCTACACAGACAAAAAAAATCAGCCTGGGAGAAGAACCTAATCTGTGAAATAGAAAATAGCCGAGAGCGAGGTCCGCACCAGGCGCGGAAGTTCTACCAATCCGTCCGAAACATGACGCAGTACACACCACGCTGCACATACTGCAAGGACGGGGAGGGAAATCTGATCACCGATCCTGAAAGCATACTGGAGCGATGGGAAGTGTACTTTAATGAATTGCTAAATGGTCAGCTCACTGCAGAAGTGGAGGCTCCACTACTTCAAGAAGAAAACCCTATGTTGCCGCCACCAAGCATAGAAGAGGTTGAGAAGGCTATAGGCCGGCTTAAACAGAACAAAGCCCCGGGAGCCGATGGCATACCAGCCGAATTATTCCATCACGGCGGGCCAGCCTTACGTCAAGCAATGCATGATATTATAGTACACGTATGGGAGCAGGAAGAAATGCCAGAAGACTGGCGAAAAGGTTTAATATGCCCCATACATAAGAAGGGAGATGTCACAACGTGCAGCAATTATAGAGGTATCACGTTGTTGAGTACCGCCTATAAGATACTCTCCTCTATCCTACAAGACCGGATAACCCCATACGCTAAAACCGTTATCGGACAATATCAGTGTGGTTTCATTCCAGGCAAATCAACAACTGATCAGATCTTTACCCTTAGGCAGGCGATGGAAAAATGTCTAGAATTTAACATCCCAACATACCATCTGTTTATAGACTTTAAGGCCGCCTATGATAGCATAGCCAGGGTAGAACTTTACAAAGCCATGAGAGAATTCGGCATCCCAAATAAATTGACACGACTATGTAGGTTGACCATGACCAACGTAACAAGCCAAGTAAAAATAGCCGGATTGCTATCCAGACCAATCAACATCTTTAATGGACTCCGACAAGGGGACGGTTTGGCCTGCCTCCTCTTCAACCTGGCGTTGGAGAAAGCAATCCGTGACTCTGGCACGGCAACAAGAGGGACCATCGTCAACAGGTCCAGCCAGTTACTGGCTTACGCAGACGACATCGACATCATCGGAAGAACCGAACAAGCTGTACACGATTCCTTCATCCAGATCGAGCAGGCGGCACAAAATCTGGGGCTGCACATTAGTGAAGGTAAAACAAAGTACATGGTGGCGTCGAATGCGAGAGGAACAGTTGGTCAAACAATCAAGGTAGCGGAGCACGAATTTGAAGTGGTGCAATCCTTTAAATACCTTGGGTCAATAGTAGCAGCCGATAACAATATAGAAGAAGAAATACGCGGGCGGCTTCTCAAATCCAACAGAGCCTACTATAGTCTGTCAAAGCTCTTCAAATCCAGAAATCTCACCATAACTTCAAAACTGCTGCTGTACAGGACCATGGTCCTGCCAGTACTCACATATGGATCCGAGACTTGGGTGCTTAGCAAAAGGCACTCCGACCTCTTAGCTGCGTTCGAGAGAAAAGTCTTAAGGAGAATTGTTGGCCCCGTATGTGAGGAAGGACGATTCCGGAGACGGTACAATCATGAATTGTACGCAATCTACCTAGAAGCAGATATCGTGACAAAAATTAAGCTCGGTAGACTCCGGTGGGCAGGGCACCTAGCTCGCATGAGCGAAGAGGAACCTGCTCGGAAAGTTCTTTGTGGTACATTCTATGGTAGACGACAGCGTGGTAGACCCATGCTTGCGCTGGAGAGATGGCGTAGACCAGGACGCCCGAAGCCTTGGGGTGCGCAACTGGATGGCGTCGGCTAGAGACCGGGATAGGTGGAGAGACTTGATGAAAGAGGCCAGGACCGGAACCCGGTTGTCGAGCCGATGATGATGATGATGATGGTTGCGGTACTTGATTTTAAAATTTTGAATATAACGTAAATCTAATTACACTCTCGCATAAGTTCCTAGCTCAGATTTGTTTTTTTTTGAGAGATTAATCAGAAAAACATGTTTTGAAGAATTGATGAGGCTCTCATCTTTATTTATAAGAAATTTGCTTCTAGTGATCTAGGCCAAGCGTTCTGGCATCCGCGATAGCTTGGTCTTTAAACCGCAGGTTCACTCTTCCTTGTCGCCGCAAACCTGGAATTCGAAGACTCTTGGCTGGAGCATTGTTGTCCATTCGCTCAATGTGGGCGATCCAATGTAGTCGACGTATTTTGGCTTTCTGGACTACATCTATATCTTGGTACATCTGATAGAGTTAGCAATTATATCCTTAATTCGTCCTCCTCGCGCGGAGAACCAAAAATCTGTCGAAGAATTTTTCTTTCGAAAGAGCCCAGTATTATTTCTCTCTTTCTGCTTATAGTCCAACACTCGGCGCCGTAAAGCAGGGGCCCTAGCACGTAACTTGATACGATCGAGTTAGCTCGATACAATCGAGAACAGGCAGTTCCTTATTATGATTAGCCGATTGTTTTCGATTCGATTGAAACAAATTAAATAACTCCCTATACTCGATTACATCGACTAGACTCGATTGTATCAAGTTACGTGCTGGCACCCCAGGACTGTTAGTATAATGGTTTTGTAGAGTGTGCACTTCGTCTTACGAGTGAGGAGTTTTGTGGTGTCGTTAGTGGTGTTGATATTAATTCCGAGGTAGATGAACTCCTTAACTACCTGGAGGTTTTTGCTATCAATAGTGAAGTTGTGCCCTAATCGTTGGACAGGTGATTTTTTGTTTGTTTGTTGATAGCATATACTTGGTCTTGCTCTCATTTACTTTTCTTGAAGACCAACGTTGGGAACGGCCGATGATGTCGATATCGTTCAGGTACCCCAACAGTTGAACAGATTTGTTGAATATAGTGTCCTCCGTGTTAGCCTGCCCTTCGCACCGTCTGCTGTAGAACGAGATTGAAAAAATCATATTATAGCGCATCTCCTTGCCCAAACTATGTTCATGCTTGGAATAATTCAGAAGAGTTACTCCCTAGATGCACATTGCACCGCATATTTTCCATTTTTCCTGCGAAACAGTTGCATCTGTTTTTTTTTCGGGATACTAAGTTCGGCCATCGCCACCATATAGAGCGGTGAGTCTGAGTGTCGACTTGAAATTCGTTGGTCTTTTCAATGCGAATATTGGATCTATGGTCGATTGCCGAGTCGGTAGCCACACTGGTACTTGCCGACTAAATTATTACAGAACGGTTTAAAACGTTTACATAGCATGTTGGATAGAATCTTATATACGACATTTAGTATGGATATACCTCGATAGTTCTTCAAAGACAGAGGATCACTTTTTTGCAGATGGGACATATGGAGCTGACGGTCCAGTCATCCGGCATGCTCCCTTCCACCCATATGTGGTTGATGGTTTGTTGCATGCACATTACCAAAACATCACTCTCGTATTTGAAGATCTCTGCAGGTAAGCCATCAGATCCTGCGTCGTTGTTGTTCTTAAGCTTATTTATAACTAAGCCTAACTCTTCTATACTGGGTAGTTGAACTGGTTCTTCGTTGATTGAAAACGAGTTGTCTTCTTGTCCTATTAAACGCTCTACATGATACCCGTTTAACAGCTGCTGAAAATGCTTCTTGAAAGAATCCACAAATCCCCGTGGTTCGGTGACTATGTTACCTTCGTTGTTTTGAACAGCCTGTGTTCCGGTCTTAAAACCAGCAGTCAGTTTATTGGCTTTTTTTTATAAATCTCTCGGGTGTTATTTCTATCGCGAGACTCTTCGATCTCCCTGAGCTACGAGGCTGCGTAAACTCTTTTATGTCTTTTTTTCCTCTCTCCTCTCTCCTCTTTGATCGATACTCTTCTCTCACTGCTCTTGTTTTGCGCAGCAGCATATTCGCATTTATTTTTATGGGTGGTTCGCAATCTCTTTTCGTTTGACAGTCGAGCTCTGAATTTAGCAGCAACAAAGAAATGGTCAGAATCGACTTTTGCCCTTCAAAATATACGCACGTCTTAGATGTCCGATACATCCCTTGCATCAATTAACGAATGGTCGATTTGGTTCGTGGTTTGTCCGTCTGGAGAGCGCCAGGTTGATTTGTGGATCCTAAGCTGCTGCAAAATCTATTAGTCGGAAGCCGCTGTCTGTTGTCGTCTTGTGGAGGCTGTGCTTACCAACTAATCTGCCGAAGATATCTTCCATCGTACTCTGGACGAGCTCCGTCGAGTAGATTATGAAACTCCTCCTTGGCAGGTTCTTCAGCGATCACTTATCGACTTGAAGACAATAACTTGCCCCTTAGCCGATTTCCCACTCCGAATCCGCATCCTAACACGTTCATCGGTTTAGATTTTGCAATTTTTTTCTTTTCAATATACCTCATCCTCATTGTATCTCCTGGATTTCCGTAATATCTGCCTTATACTGCGTGAGGACAAATTTAAGCTTTCGAGTAGCACTGCGGTGTACAGAGTCCTTACGTTCTAGGTACATACTCTCGGATCATTATTCTTTGACATTCCGGGTCTTGTTGCGATTTGCGGGTAATCATTATCCGATGCTCTCTCATAACTATTAAATTTTATGATAATTAACCCGACGACACATCCCCTTACCCAGGGACGATTATTATAAACTATTTCTGATCAATAAAACAAATATAAATTTTGAATTATAAAAAAATTCTACCAAATCTTTTGAATTAAGTAATAATTTGTAAATAAGCCAAAATTGAGTTACACGTTTTTTTTTTAAAGTTTGTTTTGAAAATTTAATAGTGAATCTAATTGAAATGCCTCATTCTACTCTACATTGAAATTGTATAGATTATGAATGGAAATGATGGAGAAAAAAGTGTGAACATTCAAAGATTTATGCTTTTAAATGTATTGATTATATATGTATATATTTGGGTTTTATTGTTTGTTTATATTGCTATTGATCTGCCGCAAAGAAATATGAGAAGATAGTATGAAATTTTATAATATGACCAATAATAATAATTGTGTGCGATCATCTTTTATGACTCATCAGATCCTATAAATACAATTTATCTTCATCTTTTTTTTTCAAATTAGTAAACTTAAGATAATAATCTGAAGTTTTTTTTGTTTTGTTGTTGATTAATTATTATTTATTGTATAAGAGAGTCTTAGATCATGTGCAGATAGATTGAGGGAGCACATGTTTATTCTTGTGTACACTTTCATGTATTAAGAAATAACGAAGCAACCTGGGGTGTATCACATTTAATTTCCAAATTGGCCAAATATGGAAATTATTTACTATTGTGTATCACAAGAGTTCCATAAAGTCAAAACATATTTGCAAATTTACAAAAATACAACGATTATTTAGGACATTTATGTTTAATGGGTTTAAAGTCTGTAGAATTTAATCAGTGCACAATAGACATTTGTTACAAACAAAAAAACAACTGAAACAAAATACACATCAAGGTAAATAATAAAGTAGTAGTACCCCGTCGTTTAATAATGCTTTGACTGTCAAGTGGAATATCTGAGATCGATTTCCAGTTAATGCCACATTAAAATAAAACTTCATTTTGAAGGGGACTGTCGAGGGAGTGATAAATTATCATAGAGTGCTCTTAATTCTTGTCGACAACACACGAAAAGAAAGAAAGAGCTGAGTCCTAGTCCTCCACGAGTTGTAGCGCCATCAAATAATACCCTATAGTCAAAAATCCTTAATATGAAGATATTTTGCGATTGAAGTTGAAGTTGAAGAAAATGTGATGATAAAATGTAATTTAAATTTATTCTTAAAATTCCAAGAAATATAGCAAAAGTAGGGCACACGAGGTAGTAATGAAGGTACAAAATATACACTCCTTTTTTTCTCATTTTTTTAAAGAAGACTACATACCAAATTTTAGCTTCCTATCTCTATAAAATTGTCTGCTCTTTATTGTCCGGAGGGAAGCGACACCATCCTTTTTATTTTCGCAAGCATCAATTATTTTTGTATGAACAGTGTATGTAATTTATAAAAGTATGTAATTTGAAGGTCTCCCAGCGCAGTCGTATAACAGGACGTTACAGGAGGTTTCCAATTACAACAAGAAATTGACGAACACAAATTCATAGACACAAGTTTTAAACTTTTAAGGCGTATTATTTGATACGTAAGAAATTTAAAAAAATATATGCTCTTCCTCCTTCAACTCACAATCAAAGGCTTCTCGCCTCCAACCCAAAAAAAAAACAACTCACACCCAAAATCATATTCTGAGGATTAAATCGATTTCAGTGATTGGTTTGAATATTAATGAGAAAAAAAGCCTTCAAATGGGATGAATGTGATAAAACTGCAAATCTGAACCTTTCGAAAGGTAATTTTTGATGTTCAATTACCTTCATTATCTCGGTAGAAAAGAAGCCAATTGCGAAAAGTCACTTACCTCTTAAATATATAAATAAATTTTATGTTTCCAAATGTGTACTTAATCTTCCTTTTTTCCTATTCAGAGATTTCTTGCCTCGAGGTTCTGGAATCGTTACTCGTCGACCTTTGATTCTTCAACTAATCAATGGCGTGGCAGGTAAGAAATTATTTTTTTTTTTTTTAATATTAAATTGTTTCAATAAAATAATTGTCTTTACTTTCAGAATATGGAGAATTTCTTCATTGCAAGGGTAAGAAATTTACCGACTTTAATGAAATCCGAAGTGAGATCGAAGCTGAAACCGATCGTGTTACTGGAAGCAATAAGGGAATTTCAAATATTCCCATTAACCTGCGGGTGTACTCACCACATGTGCTCAATTTGACCTTGATCGATTTACCTGGTCTAACAAAGGTTCCAATTGGTGATCAGCCAGCGGACATTGAACAACAGATCAAAGGAATGATTTTCCAGTTCATTCGGAAGGAGACCTGCTTGATTTTGGCTGTAACTCCAGCAAATACAGATTTGGCAAATTCAGACGCCTTAAAATTGGCCAAAGAGGTTGATCCTCAGGGTATTCGCACAATTGGTGTGATCACTAAATTAGATTTGATGGATGAAGGCACAGACGCAAGGGACATTCTGGAGAATAAATTACTTCCGCTGAGACGAGGCTATATCGGTGTGGTGAATCGTTCCCAAAAAGATATCGATGGCAGAAAGGATATTCATGCTGCCCTTTCGGGGGAAAGAAAGTTTTTCCTAAGTCATCCATCTTACAGACATATGGCTGATCGTTTGGGAACACCTTATCTTCAACGTGTACTCAACCAGCAGTTGACTAATCATATTCGGGATACATTGCCAGGCTTGAGAGATAAATTACAAAAACAGATGTTAACTCTTGAGAAAGATGTTGAGCAGTTTAAACACTTTAGACCTGATGATCCAAGTATTAAAACCAAAGCCATGTTGCAGTAAGTTGAATATTATTTCTATACACTAAGGATTAATGAAATATTTATCTTCATTAAAGAATGATTCAGCAATTGCAATCTGATTTCGAGAGAACAATTGAAGGTTCAGGTTCAGCGCTTGTTAACACCAATGAACTATCTGGAGGTGCTAAGATCAATCGAATCTTCCATGAACGGTATGTTTTTGTTTTATAATTCAAATTTAAAAATAAAAATCTATAAATTAGACTTCGCAAAGGAAATCTTGAACAAATTTATAAAAAAAATATTCGATCAGCCAACTATTGATTCAAAGTAATATTTAGAAACACTTATATTAAGAAATATAGCCTTCGTATACCCGAAGCATTTTATATCATTAAACCGATTGCACATTAGCTCGGTAATAGGCCGTTCACTGTCTAATAGGCACGTCACGCGACTTGTCTATTAAAATGATTTCTTTAGAAGTGCAGAAGCTGGATAAAGGGGAGGAAGAAAACAATTCCTCACATTCTATGTACAAAATGTTTCGTATTTGATGTTTTAACATTTTTGCATTAAACTGTAAATTATGAAATTTAAATAAACGACTTTGTAATTCTTATTATAGCCCCATACAACGGAAATACAATCTTCGGAAGCATATGTTCGCATCGTATAATCCTACGTTTTTATTTGTGTTTATTGTTGGTGGTACATATTTATTTTCCAAGTTTTGTAGTATTCCTTAGAATAATGATTAGAGGCTTGTACTGCCATCCATGATGACTGGTTCGATTCCCAGTCGCTGCTAAAAAAATGCAGAGGTACTGCACCTGACGAGGAAGTGACAGATCCTCTAAGAGTATCTATTGTCTAGAAAAGAGCTTCTCATCTTAGTCATTCAGTCTCGCCCGAAAATTGTGGGCCACCTTTATTCATGCTGGCCATACACACAGAGTTATATATCACTGGACTCTGGTTCTCCACGAGCAGTTGCGCCTATAATATTGCGCCTCAAATTTTAACTCCCATATCTGAGCATAATTTCATTTAATTAAGAAAACATAAACGTTTTTTTCTTTTCTAAATTAATCTTGCACCTACAAGTACACACTCCCTTAAAACAAAAAAATAATAAAAAAAACAATTTCAAATAATTTTCTTCCGAATAAAATGGATCATATGATCCGCTCTGGAAAAGATGACAAAGCAGGCACCCCAAGAAACCAAATAACACCAGGGAAGCAAAAGACAAAGACAGTACCTACATCGAAAAGATTTGGGAGCCTGCAGAACACTACCGCTTCGAAAAAAAAAACTATTCTTTAAAGAGCCAGAACTCGACATCGCCTAATCCAATTCTAACCACTAAAACAAATCATCAAATTTAATTAAATTAGTTTCCAAACGGGCAGCATGGCTATACAAAATATATACATTAACATATATGCCTTAGCTTTTTATCAAAACGATGCAAAACCAAACGGGTTATAAAGCTCTTTGTATATTCAAGCATTAATCGTGACTCACATGTAACTGAGGTTTTGTTGCAGTATTTTATATTTCAACTGAATGAAACGTCTTAGGAAAACACGACTGCAGACAGCTTTAAAATCTGTATTGAATGGTTATGTAAAAAGAATTTAAATTTAAGACAGTTTCCTTTGACCACCCTGCTCAGCAAAATTATTCCCTATTTTATTATATAAAACCTATACCCGGCACCTTAACAAACAGTATTATTTTAATCAATATACTGAATGAATTACCCCATCGAAATATATAGGAACTTTGCCTCTATAGCCTTGCATTTATATCTACGCAAACAAGTATCTTATCAAACTTTGAATCACCTCAGTCAGTGTTAACAGTCTTAGGTACATTAGATTTTCTCTGCAAAATCCTATTACAAGAATACTACAAACATAGTACTTACATAAAATTTTAAATCTGTTACAGACTACGTTTTGAGATCGTTAAAATGTCTTGTGATGAAAAGGAGCTCCGTCGTGAGATTTCATTTGCCATTCGGAATATTCATGGTATTCGTGTTGGTCTGTTCACACCTGACATGGCTTTTGAGGCGATTGTTAAACGCCAAATATCCCAACTTAAGGAACCCGTGATAAAGTGTGTTGATCTAGTCGTACTTGAGTTATCAACTGTTGTACGCATGTGTACTGATAAGGTATTTTTAATATTGATGCATTTGTTTGTAAAAAACAGATTGCTTTAATATTTATATATTTTTTTTTTGTTTCAAGATGTCTCGCTATCCAAGATTACGTGAGGTGACCGAAAGTATTATTGCCGCACATATCCGCCAACGTGAACAGTATTGCAAAGAACAAATACTTTTGCTCATTGATTTTGAGTTGGCCTACATGAATACCAATCATGAAGATTTTATTGGATTTGCAAAGTGAGTATTTGTGGAATTGCTTTTGAGTGTGAGTTTATTGTTTTATATGTTTTTTCCCGTATAGTGCTCAAAGTAAATCGGAAAATGCCAATAAGACAGGCACACGAGCGCTTGGAAATCAAGTCATTCGTAAAGGACACATGGTCATTCAAAACTTGGGAATCATGAAAGGTAAGACTTTGAATCTAAACCAATCCTTAGATATGTTGAAAACGGGGAATAGCTTTTTTTAACGATTTCATAACACTAAAACGTGTTTGCACTCTCACATGACATTTTTTTTTGTGTACAAATATGAATATTTTAAACCCATTTTTCTTATTTGCTCCACGTCGTTAGAATAAAGCATGAAAATGTATTTTTTGTATTCTCCAAGTTCATAGATTTTTTTGTTTCGTTTTTTGAGTTTTTCTGTTTATTATTTTTTTTTTTCTTATTTTAATTTTTGTAGAATTGATGAGTTTTTTGCCCCGAGCTCTTGGTTTGTATTGATGTCCTGTCTTCTATATTTGCATTTTTCTGCTACTCCGAGGTTTCATGGTTTTTTGTATTGTGTGCAGTCCTCTCTATCCAAATTGTGCATGTTTATGTTTTCCAGTTCACAAAATGTCTAATTGCATTTAGCACGATTCATTTCATATGATTTTTGTTGGAAAGATACCAATCGATGTGTTTTTATCATAAGAGCAAGATAAAGATAAAAAAAACTTCATTTGCAATATTATTTGAAATAAATTTAAAGAATTATAAAGAAAACGATAAATTGTACTCCAAAATTAAAAAAACGTCTAATACTCGTATGTCTATATCCGAAGATAGTTTTCTTTTATAAGATACATGTTTTTTTCTATTAGATACATAGATACCATTTTAACACATCGAAAACTAGGACTGTAGAATTTAATGAACTTGTTTTTATAACAATGAGATTTTAAATATGTGGGAATTTAAATTGTTCCAAAACTAAGCTTATGGATTTTAGTTTCCCTTATGCTTGTTCGAACACTTTCCCAACTTATCGATGCTTTCCTATCGGTTTGGTCTTCTACGTATTAAACACTCAAAGCCTATTCTGATTAAATCGTTCGGGTTACCACCTAATAGAAAATCTGCAAAGATACTGAAAACAATATCAAGCTGTCGATTTGGAGTATGTTGAAATGAACAAATGTTTATTTGATTACCCATGCAGATTCATACTCATTAATGTCGTCAAAGGAAAACCAATTTGTTCAGTGAAGTGCATTTTGAAATGATTCTTTCAGTTTCAGTAGTTTTAGTAGCAGTTCCATTTCTTTCACTGAATGGGTGTGGAAACTTTTTAAATATTTTTGGCGTTGCTTATAATATATTAGCATCGATACCTTCTTATCCGTTTGTGATTTTTTGGCTTTCAGCTTTACCTTAGATGGTTTAATATTACCGTAGGTAGGTAGGCAAAAATGGTCAAACAAAGGGTACGGCACAGAAGTAACCGAAGTTCGTCCTAGAGTCTTTCGTCGAGAAAAGAGATCAAGTCTTTGATCTTCATTTCCGAAAGTTAGTCAATGTAGTCAAAAAGTGTTCTTCCTAATCATTGCGCTCTAAATTTGACCAGAGTAGGCCATTCGCAGTGGAAATGTAGGACTTTTTCCGCTGGTTCCCACAGCTATATATATTATATACATATACTACTGAACTATTCAGGTTAAAAAATTTTTCGTCCTCATTTATAACCATGTGAGGTTACTTATTCAAAATCGGAATTAAGTATTTGGGAAACTTGCAGAGAGGATTGATAGCACTTTTTTATTTGGCTCATGTCAGTTTCGGAATCTGCACGCCCTGTAAACTTGTGTCTGATATGCATTTTTAGCTTACATTGTCCATTGATAAAATGCGTTACTATTCTTAAATTATTCCTTGAGCTTAGGAAGAATGTGAAATTTTCTTGGTTGCAATTTCCAAGCCTAATCCTTATACTCTTCTAAACTGATAGCCATTTTTAATACAGACAAATCGTGTCCACAGTTGCATACTACTTTTGTATATATAACCTATAGTATTATCATGGAGCGTGATGCCAATGCTATCCAGGTGGTGGCGCTGAAAATAGCGCACGATTTTACAGTGTAGAGTAGGATAAGATACAAAACAAGTAGTTAAAAGTAGCTATGCTTAAGATGTCGCGAGTACTATACGTTTTATATACAAAGATACATACAACGAAATCGCAGTCAACAATTTCCTACTTGTCGACTATAAAGGCACCAGAAAAATCGTGGTTCCTTCCTTTAATCGTGGAAATAATGGTTATGTCCATGGAAAAACAAAAAACTGTTTGTTTCTTTGAATCAAAGCGAAAAAGCGCTAAACCATTTGATTGCGAGACTAATTCTGGTTTCTATCTACGAATAATCTGAAATCTTTGTCCAGAATTCTCCTCAGACTAGTGCGTGAAATGTTGAGCTGTTCAACTGATGTTCGCTAATTGAGTCTCACATTCTCGGCTACAGCAGCCACATTCTCGTCTATGCGCACCGTACGACGAACTGGCATACCAGTCTCACGAACGTACAACAGGCGCGGTACTATGTCCACAGACAATATCTAGTTTTCTAGTTATACGAAAATACAAATTAATTTGTCCGCATCGAAGCAAACGTCTTTTGGGAACAACTCAGTTGTTACTTATGTAATAAATAACATTATGACCAAGAAGTGATTCGCCTGTACCTCATCACAGCCATATGTCCATTATAAATGTAAGCAAGATTGGCTGAATCAAGCGTCATCGTCTTCCGTGCACACCAAATAACATCACGGTTATTATTTTTTTGAACGCCGTCTAAGGCATATTATCAACGTAAGAGAAATGCCAGAAATGAATGCGCTTTCATTTTCTTGGAATCTCTTGAATTGAATAGATGCATACAAAAAAGTACTTCGCATTCATATTTAGCACGAGAGCACCTATCTAAAAAAGCAACATTAACAAAATATCTCTTTAAATTCCATTTGCATATATATCACCCTGACAGTATACTAAAACCGAACCTATTGTGTCTTGTATAGGACGAAAAAAAAAAACTATTGAAAAACTAATCCAGTATTTCCGTAATGCAAATATACACATCCATTGACCTAGAATAGCAAACAAAATACTTACCCAAGTAGAAATTAGAACAAGGACTCATACTCGATTGTCCTTTCTGCATGCAGAATTCAAGATTCCAGTTTGATAACATTGACCGCTGCTGGTGGCACAAAACTAATGCACATATCAAAGTTTATAAAAAAATATTCACAATAAAAAACCATGCCACCTGTTTCCTGGCCTCTTGTAAGCCTGTGCCAATGTATGTGCATGATAGATTGAGCTTGCCTTGTTATTGTAACTTAGAATATACAAAATCGATTCATTTTCCAACCCTAAATGTATTTTGAACCCTCCAACCAACACCAATGCTTTGTTCTTTTTGTTTGTATGGGAATACAGGTGGTTCCCGGCCATACTGGTTTGTTCTAACATCGGAGAGCATTTCCTGGTTCAAGGATGAAGATGAAAAGGAGAAGAAATTCATGTTACCCCTTGATGGATTGAAGCTTAGAGACATCGAACAAGGATTCATGTCCAGACGTCATACATTTGCATTGTTCAGTCCCGATGGTCGAAATGTTTACAAGGTAATTCTCGCTCAGGCGAATAAAAGCTTAAATTGTATTTATATTTTTATAACCAAATTATGCATGCAGGATTATAAACAATTGGAATTGTCATGTGAAAATGTCGACGAAGTAGATTCGTGGAAAGCATCGTTTCTGCGAGCTGGTGTTTATCCAGAAAAAGATGTGTCACAGGAAAATGGTGATGAGGTAAGTCTTCAAATATTTTTGTCGTTTCTGTATGTTTCGTTTCGTCATTCATTGTCGTACGAAGTGGTTTATAGCCCACTATTAATTTAATTATTTGGGTGTTTTTTTTTCATCGTCATCCTCCTATTCCTATGTGAAAGAGTTTCTTAGTCAATGTACTCGGTGATAATTTTTTTTAAATATTAAAAGATGGTAGATGCAGTTGAATAATTCATAACGATAGACAATATAGGTAGCCTCAGTGAAATCAAATTACTTTATTTTTTAAACTAAATTAGCAAGAATCCGGCTGTGCATCAATGGTCAACCACACGTTCATCAAAAGAAGCAAGTATTGGATTTGCTTAAATGGAAAATGTGTCAACCAAAATTAAAGATTTTCAAAAGAACACATTGATAGTTTTTTTTTTTATTATTAATTTATGTAAGCATGTACATATGTACATACGTCCTTTTCATAAAACCAGTGCATTTACTGTTTGACCTTCTAAAAGAATAAATCATACAGTGCCTGTCGGTGGGCCAAATATAAAATGTAGAAGTAAATTCTAAACTCGATTTACTTAAAAATAATATTACCTTACCTAGGTGACGTACCATTTTGGCTTAGCACATATCGGGTAGCATAGGAAGTAAAAAAAAAAACGGCATTCATACAAGAAAGTTAACCCAAGGAAAAAATGTTCGAGCATTGCTCTTTATTCGTCTATGACTTTTACACGTAAAACTTTTCTACGAACTCTCCCTCCTTGATTTTCCTCCCTTCTACCACTTATTATTAATAATAATAGTGATATTTTCGTTTTGCACAAGAAACAATGGGCGCATTCACTAATGTATTGACTACGTAGTCAACTCATTGTGATTGGCTAAATACAACTAAAAATTGAGTTGAAATTTACCCTCCGACGTGATGTAAAAATTTCTGCTTCAAATTTAGTGGATAATGATTTTGGCATTCCACAATCAGCTGTTCGATGAAAATACAAGTTTAATTTTTGATGATATATATTTTCAAAATTAAATTATGAAACAAGTATTTGATGTTATTTAATGAAAACTGTAAAAAAAGTTTATTTAAAGTTCTCAAAACACAAATGTTTCTTATTTCATATGCTAAGTCAGCTTTTGATCGTCAGCTTCTCATATTAGATTCATGATTGTCGGTCTTTTTTCATTCTATATTAAAGTAATTATGGACGAGTATGAATTGATTTTGAATCAGAAATAATTTCAGTTAACAAAAGCTAAAGTTAATCAAAACTATTTTTCATTCTAAAACTACTATAAATATGGTCAATTCTGATTGACTAATAACAACATATTGCAAAAAAAAACCAAAACCCTTTATTGTTCTTAATAATATTATAAAGTAGTAAAAACTGTATCAATTAAAATGTGAATAATCATGTTTCTTTTATAATCATACAGGATGGACAAGAGGTTTGTTTCATTTTTAATCTTTTGTTTGCCAAACATTTGTGTATCTAATTTTGTTTAATTATTGGCAAGGATTTTCATTATCTCTTAATCTCCCTTTTATCCTTTATATATATTTGTATGGTTTTTGTTGGCAAATTGAATTTTTTGGACATGAGTGTTTGTATTTGAGTGTGAATATGATGATTCGACTTAACTGGTTGAACACAATAGACGCAAACCCGTACTGGCAAATTTCAATGATATACAAACTCGTTAAAGTAAATATAGTACAGCAGCACCCTTTACCGCGACTCTCAATATTTAAAAATTATAAAAAACAACTCAGGCGATGTGCACTGCAACAATTCTATTGTGTTCGACCAGTAAATGGTTTGGTCTGATTTAAATTAAGAAAAAAAGAACAAAGTACTCGAAATTTCCACACACTTTGAGTTGGGAAAGAGGTTTCAACAGAAGGAACATTCAGATAACTAAAAGAAAAAGGATAGAACAAAATCAATAACAACCACAACGAGTCGTTGAAAGGGTATTTGTATCTACTAAAATAGGTTTGCAAGCGTGATTTCCAATTCACTGTGCAAAAAGTTATTCGCTAATAAATTCGCACTCAATTTAAAATGTTAAACACATTAAGGGAAAAGTAGAACAAGTTAAAGAATTCCAGAGTTCCAACTTAAGAACGAATTTGAATTTGGGAGTATGATGATGGGTGTTCCTAGAGGCGCTAGTATTACTGAGTATTTCTGAGAGGAATCCAACTAGCTTTTTGTTTATACCAGTAGCAAAAAATTAAAAGATCACCTATCATTTGATAGCCTTGTTTATACTAAAGTTTCAAGTAGATTAAAGGAGAACCTACTTATCTATGCGATTGTGTTCTGGTGTATTTTAGTATGAAATAAAAGAAACAAAAAGAACTTTAATAAAACCATAGTTAGCAAATAACTATAAACACAGCGATTTTAAATTAGCTGTCATGCATTTCGTTGTTATGGGTTCAAAGACCAGGGGCCAGATTCTGTAATTAACAAAAAGAAACGAAAGAAATTGTGCCAACCATTCCTGTGTGCGTGTTACCAGAAACGGAGGGGACCTACAATTTTCTGCCGATTCCGAACGGCTAATGAGCAGCACTTTCCATGACAAGAGATACTCTTGGAGAATTTGTCAAATTCTCGCAAGAGGCAGTACACCCCTGAAAAAAACTTTCTTGCAGCGGCCGAAAATCGAACTCGAGACCTTCCGCATGACAGTCCAACGCACTAACCATTATGCCAAGGGGTACTACAAAATTAAAATTAAGCAAAACTTAAATCGGTTATATTTTCGGATGAGTCAAAGTATAATAATTTTGGAAGCGAGGGAAGGCTTCCAAAAATATTATACTTTGACTCATCCGAAAATATTATAACCGATTCCCAAAACTTTTTGGTCTTGCCTATATAATTTTTGGCACAATCCAAACGTTTTTTTCGGTTTATTTCCGAAATGAATGGCTTTTTTCTCGCAGCCCTTCCTTTATGCTTTGATTCGTGGAAAACATTACGAAGAGTCGGCCTGTTTTTTTTTTCATATTTTGTGTTGACCCGATGTTCTCGTATTTTTTAATGACACTTTCACTATCACTCAGCTCCTTCGACTTCCATGGCATTTCGATTTTTTTTCTATTTTCTTTGAGTGACAAGCTTGGTTTTTTTTTGACTTTTTAATTGACTTTTCTACTAGCCTCCGGATTTTTAATAACGGCACCTATTCAAAGATCAATAAGTGTTGCCAATACTTTTTTTTACCTGCATTTTATTGTTATTTCTTATTCTCTTGTTCATCTTTTAATCGAAGTAAATAAAAACACACTTAGAAGTTGTAGTTTTGTTCAATTCTTAATATACAAATTATTTTTCATAATAAACCCTTTACAATCGCTTAAAATCTAAAATAAAGAAAATTGCCAATATTTTTTTTAATCCACTGTAAATAATAAGAAAAGATGATATTTATATCGAAGTAAAGTAAAGTAAAATTTTGCATATAGACTGAATTTAGAAGTCTCATCACTATTATTTTGACAGAGATTATGTTTGAACATTAAAGAAGGAACTGTTGGAAAGTAAATATTTATTAGCAAGAACTGTTTATTCAGACGAGATTATTACTCGTTTCACGCTTGTTAAGCCAAAAAGACGACTCTATGCTTTATCGAGATGAATTTATTTGGTATTTGTATGATTTCAATAGACTTACTGTATCCATGAAGAATATGAAACCTTCTTGTACATGTAAAGAAGTTGATTGCTATGAACTGATTTTGTTTTAAATTAAGCGCGATAGCAAGGGGTTTTAGATATTTTTATAACAATGTTTTTACAGGTACAACCAAAGTGTTAGAAAGATAGTGGATAAAGTCGATTTTCAGCATGCTAGATTTCGAAATTTTACATATGTATACATATTTATGAGATCAAACTATTAAAAGTTCAATCAATTCTACTCAAATGCCAACAAGGTTTTATAAAAGCATTCATATTGTGTTTGGTTTTGGTTTTTTCCTCAAAAGAGTTTTTGATTTTTATTTGCTCCTTTCGAAACATTAAAAAAAAAACAGTTTTATTATTTTTATTGAAATCACTCGCTCTGCTTCCACATTCACAAATTGTATACCTAGTTGCAAAAATTCTTTGAATACTGAGATCTAAGTAGTTGGTCAATTAATATACAACATTTATACTATGTTTTTTAATAACCAATAACAATTTTCAAAAATTACTAATTAATTATTTTGTGGGTTAACTAACTCTAGCTCTTACAAATATTAAGTTATTGACTCGTTGACATTTTCTTGTAGTATTAAAAAATTGATTTTGTCATTTCTTAATTTGTTTTATATAATTCTCGATATGGTTAATGTTGTTTTAATAAAAATATTATTCTCACTACACTGCTACAATTTTGATCTACATAGTAAAAATTACATATAAACAATTATTAACTAAACAATGTGCTAAATTACAATGAGAATTTTTAAATTCATTTCCAAATTCAGGATTCAAGCGAAAGTGAAACTACTTCAATGGATCCACAATTGGAACGTCAAGTGGAAACAATTCGTAATTTGGTCGATTCGTATATGAAAATTGTCACAAAGACTACACGTGACATGGTACCAAAAGCTATTATGATGCTCATTATAAATAATGCTAAAGATTTCATTAATGGTGAATTATTGGCACATTTGTATGCATCTGGAGATCAAGTAATATAATTTTGTTTGCAAATATGTTTGTATGTTGAAATTTAATGAGTTTATTTATAATATTTAGGCACAAATGATGGAGGAGAGTGCGGAATCGGCAGTAAGACGAGAAGAAATGCTCCGAATGTACCATGCATGCAAAGAAGCTCTCCGAATCATTGGTAAGTAAAATTGCACCATACTTTCTTTTTAAAGGAAAAGAAATACTACCAGTTCAGGACAACCCCTCATTAAGTTAGATTACTCAGGTTTAAAAGTTATTATTGCAAGAGGCTAAAAATAATTCTCTCCCTAGTAACGTTTTAATAGACAAACGCTATCCTGTTTGTACGTCGTCGGTGATTATTTGCTCAAAATTACGATCTTACATCGTTTACATATGTATTTCAACTTACTTAATTGGTTCACTATTGGTCGTGTAATTATTCTCGGTGTTTAGAATAGATGTTATTACATACCTCTGAAGCTATTATTTAGTGTTTTCGTAAATTGCATGATTGGTAAAACTCCATGAACTTTTCCGGATTTCGAGATGTAAAAATAACAAGTCAATTGTCCTGATTTTGTTTTCAAACTCTCCTACTTAAGCAATGCTGTCTCCTTTTCGTGAGAAATGCTGTCATCTTTATTTTTTCTCAAAAACCTTGGATTTAACTATTTACTTCCTTTGATAAAAGTTTCCCTTAAATGCGGCCAAATGATTATTTTTTTCTAATTATATGCACACTAAAGGGGTTTTGAATACCCTTACAATATTAAAAACAGTTCAAGTATAAGGAGGAATGTAAAAGATTTAGGGGGATATACTGATGCTCATTGCTTTTGAAGCTCTTAATATCAAAATGGTAGGGGGAAAATAGAGTTAGGTGAAGTATACTGTGGTAGTGTTGTGCGAAAAAAAAAGAATCTTTATACATAACAGTTTGTCCGAAATCGGAAGGAAGCGCGAGTGTAACGATTGGATTGTTTAAGGAGACCATCACAACACCAATGGAAAAACCAAGAAGTTTTTGTCTCTTATAAACACATTTTTGTTCTTCTTTACTTGCAGTACTAAGAATTATCATATTTTAAAAAATGTCATTATGTATTTTAGGTGATGTATCAATGGCCACAGTTTCAACACCAGTTCCGCCACCTGTCAAAAACGATTGGCTTCCAAGTGGCTTAGATAATCCAAGATTATCACCGCCAAGTCCAGGTGGTCCAAGGAAACCAGCACCCCAGCAACAGGTGATTTAATTAATTTGAAATCATAATACATAAATAAATATCATTTATTTGATAAATTTGTAGGGCTCATTGGGAGGCTCTGTTGGAGGTCGTGGACCACCACCACCCCCAGCAAGTGGGCGACCTGCACCAGCTATCCCTAATAGACCTGGTGGTGGTGCACCACCATTACCTGGTGGTCGTCCTGCTCAAGCTCTTCCAGCCCCACTTATTCCATCGTAAGTAAAATTTGTTTGATTTCCCTATTTTAAAAATATATTGGTTACAGTATACAAATCTCTCTTAATGGGTGGGTTATATTTAGAAAGAAAAAATTAGAAAAAAATATATTTGTTTATATTATGCACAAAGCTCAAAAAGGATTGTAAATGATACGCTCATTTATTGTGGTGTGTGCGTGCACTATAAGTAAGCACTTGTTTTCTCACGCTTTTTTGTTAAAAATCACGCTTCAAAGCGCGATAATTCTACTAAGCAAGTTAAATACATATTGAATCCTTTTTGTTGAGCATTGGTCTTAAATATAAGAACCCAAAAGTTTTTTAAATAATTGAAAGTGATATAGTAAATACTAACAAATCACTTTCAGTTAAATGAAACAACATACTAACATAAATTGCGTGCATTTTGAGTTCTTTAAATGATTATATCATTTATATACATATGTATAGTTATATTTGTTCCTGCTTTTACTTATTCATTGAGTTCAAAAGGTATCCTTTAACTATCGACAAAGCGAGCAAGACAATTTTCCAAACAAAAACCCAACATTTTTAATTTTTGAATTTTACAATAGTATACAAACAAATAATAAATTTTCATAAATTAAATTTAAGTCTATTATTATAACGACCTCCATAAAATGGTGTTAGTTATAATGTTTAAGAATTTCTCATGGAAATAATTTACATACATAAGTACATATATGTATTTATATATTTTATGTTACTTATTTTCTTAATTTAGTAAGTTCTATTTTTTTTTTTAATATATTCTTGTAGCATAGACATTTTTTACAATTAGTTTATGCCATTATAGGTTTGTTAAATCTTTGGAATTTGTATAAATTGTTATTAAATACAAAAATTTTATATGTTACGTAGTTTTATTTTTAAATACCATACAAAATAATTTGAAATATTACTGAATTTTCAATATAAATGGAAATCAACTTTTAAGTCAAAGACTGATAAGTGTGCGTTCATTAACCGATTTTTTCTAAATTACATTCCCCAAGAGGAACAAGATGATTTTTGTTTTAATAATTTAAATTCTATGTTCTACAGGTCTATTGCACTATTTAATGTTGGTAAAATTATTGGTTCAGAAAACCATTTAATCACTTTTTCACCAACATTTGTATTTTGCCCGGACGATCTTACTTGAGCTAATAAATAGAATATAAAGTGCCTTCTGTTCATTTTGATCATTGATATTTTGACCAAATTTTAATGCGAGCTATATCCAACAGTGTCGAAACGCCAATTTTTGTGTACTAAAAGTTATTTTTTAAATTAAGGATAGTCGTGAACAAATTAAACACATAGGACACTGAAAACTTCTTTTATCATTTTAAAATATCACGTTTAAAGAAATTATATATCTGTTTTGTTTGAGAGAAACAACTACAAAAAATTTAATTTCCAAAAAAAGGGCATTTAAGCATTTATTAAAATGTTGCGAAAAATCTCTTACAAAAATTGTACATATTCATTTGAATTGAAAAAAATGTTTCCATTGCTTCTAATGAGTTTTGTGTTAGTACCACAGATTTATTACATCTACTTTGAGAAACAATGATTGCAACGCATTGTGAACTTACAGACGAACGAACATACATGAATTATTGACCTTACGAAGTGTAGGCTATTATAAGAAATCAAGCTAATACAAGGGTTTCAAGCAACCAGAATTTCTTGACTTATATTAAATAATGTTGAACACATTATGACTCTAGACTTCATTAGCATCGACGATGACTGTAAATTCTGAAGAGATTGTAGAAAACTAAAGTTAGGATATACAGATAGAGATAAAGTGTCCTATCTTCTCTGCTTCAGCCTCTAGTTTTTAAGCAGATATAAGTAAAACTAAATGTATCTGGGGTCGAAGTCCTGGCGAATTCTAAAGATATCGTGATAGTGTATTCCCGCATCTACGAGCTCCCGCAGACATTCCTTGACCAAATTTCGACAATTAATCAAATAACTTCGGACTTAATGCCAAGTTTGTTTATAAGAAAACGAAACAGTGTAAAACTAAATCACTCAACCAACATTAATTATTGTCATTATTCTTCATTTTCCTTAATTGATGCAATTATCTGAGGCTTGTTGGAATAAGCAACTTCAATTAGCCCCAAAAGAAAGAAGTTTCGGATGGTTATATGTTGAAACCACATGTTCTCCAAGCGCCGCTCATCATTTCGGCAGTAAAAAATGGTTTATCATGGCCCTGTAGCGTTCGTCAGTAACCGTAATGCCGATGGCGTGAAGTGGAAATGCGCCTCTTCGTTGTTGATAATTAGGATAGGTTGACAATAATTCACACGCGACGGACGGTCAGCAGGAATTAACTGATGCACTTTTAACGGCAACATGTGTAAGTCGTTCACTAAAATTCGCAGTGAATCCGTCTGGTGATGTCCAATTGCGTGGCCTGTCGTCTGGTTGATGTTTCTTCGTTCTCAGCGACATCAGCAGCCACAGCCGCGATATTCTGGGCCAAACTACCAGTCCGGTGGCGGCCGCGTCCTACATGGACTTTTGTGTTTCCAGTCTGTTCGAATGGAGTGGAATGTTTGCCCAGTTGGCGCTGGAAATGATTAGGAAATCGACGTCGAAATTCCTTCTGCGCTAACACCACCCACTTATTATTATTGGACAAACGAATCGACACAATTATTTCACGACCTTGCGGAGTATAGTGCTCAATTACTTGTCTATTTGTATACTTGATGCCTAGTTCGCAAATGTCAAATAAGATTGAGGTACGACGCCATTTGCAATCATAACATCTTCCGATAGGGTGAATAATTTTGAGCCACCTTTTATCAAAATTCTGTAAATGATACAACAAAAATTGTTTTTATATTGAAAAAGAATTTAGAATTTGGTAATAGATTTATTAAAAGAATAAACAAATAATTTCGTTCGTAGAGAATTTTCTATTCATTTACAGAAAGGTCCAACAGTATTTTGTGTTGTTCTTGGGTAAATGAACGCCCTTCAAAGAAGCGTTTTTAGTTCCAACAAGACCTGCTTTTTGTATTTTAATATTTTAACTATGGAACAATGCAATATATACCGGATCATTGAACGTATAATGATAAAAATTATTTTGGTGGTGCAGTAGCTCGAAGAGAACCAGCACCAAGTGACTTACAACTCTCAACCATTCCTGTGTGCGTGTTGCCAGGAATGAAAGGGATCTACAATTTTCTGCCGATTCCGAACGGCTAATGAACAGTACTTTTCATGAAAAGAGATCCTCTAAGAGGATTTGTCAATTCCTCGTAAAAAAATTGTATTCAATTTCTTTAATTGTGAACTGAAATATCAAAAATTGGAAAGAGTTATTACAATTTCGAATTGTCAAGAAAGTATCCGGGATTGTTGTGATTCAAACCCAGCAAGGCTTAGTTGACCTGCCTGCGGTACTGTTTTTGAATAAAAT
Organism: Philhelius festivus; assembly: GCA_963931855.1. Classification (NCBI taxonomy): domain Eukaryota; kingdom Metazoa; phylum Arthropoda; class Insecta; order Diptera; family Syrphidae; genus Philhelius; species Philhelius festivus. The sequence goes on along the minus strand of OZ007556.1, from coordinate 75,871,194 downwards.
TCAGATCTTTTAGAACAAACCAAGCGGCAGATGCGTGTCATTCCCAAAAAATATACAAAAATAAAACGCAAAAGACTAAAGTGTTGCTTATCATTATTTTTTATCTGTTCGATATTTTCTTACAAATTCCGGGGGTTTATCAATCTTAACAACAACCTCAGCAGCTTTATTCACCAATTATAAACCACTATATTCATAGTTTTTGTTGTATGTGAGAGGAAAATATTTTTCCCTAAATACTACTTTTTTTATGTATCTTAAAAGTTCTTATTCGCTTTTAAATAATTGTTTGTTAAAACGCTTATTCGAATTAAAGGGTACCTTTACAATATTGAACTCGGTACAAACAAAATCGTATTAATAGCTTAGTAGGGGCTTTAATTCGCATTTAATAGGCTTTATAGATATATTTTTAAGTAAATAATTTATTGTTCTTTCTCGTAACCTAAAAACTTTTTTTGTTCATATATTACGGATCTGTACTGAAACTATAAATATATACAAATATATAAACATTTTAATTATATGTCCTAACAAATTCTCTTTCTATTATTTCTGCTTTCCACTCTATCCATACTGCAAAATAACGTTTGTTTTTAAATGATTCTATGATGTTGTCGGTTTGTTACTTATCATCCTTTAGACGGCGTTAAGCCACTCATCAACTGTAACTAACACAAACGGCAAACATAGAAAATAATTATTGTTAAAAAAAAAAAACTTCATAATCTACATAATGTTACAAGAACTTTAAATAGAATAGTTTATGTAATGTTCAAAAAAAAAATCATACAAATTTTAAAAGAAACACTTTATTTCTTTTACAGTAAATAGTATTTGCGCTTAAAAATTTAGGAACATTAGCATTAAACTATAAGTTAAATTGAATCATGCAATTGTCGTTTAAATTATTATTATTATTATTATTAATCAATGTTAATGTAAAATTAATTTACTGAAGTACCTTTTATAAATGTGTTATTAAATATTACAAGCACCTGAATGTTATATATTGTTGAAAAAAATAAATAAATTAAAATAAAGAAATGTAAAACATTAATTTCTTTAAAAGATTATATACAAAAACAAAAAAAAAGACAAACACGAATAAACAAATTTAATATTATTATTTGATTTTTTTCTATTGATTTTACAAGCATTTTCGATTTTGAGTTAATTAAGCCCTTTTGTTTTATCAATCCAAATACATAGATGATCGCAACTTGCAACGAAGAAATAGTAAAGAAAATATACATTTTTAAAAAGAAAAAATAAAGTAAATTTATTCACATTGAATAGAAAAATATTGAAAATTAACGTTCATTAAAAAATAAAAATACTACTTCGCTCTGGGTGATATTTTGTTTTGTTTAAAGTCGAGCTGTTTTTATTTGTTAATTGTATTTTTTTGTCTTTGTAGTTCTTGTTTGTAAAATTGTCTTAATGCTTGTTTAACGTGTGTTATTCATCAAAACCAGAAATAATTATTGAGAGAGATTACATAACTAATTGCAGTTTTTTTGTTTGATTGCCAATACAAATCTTGGTTCGTAATCGAAAACCTTAAGTTTTTAAATAGTCCCAATGTTTGAAATTCACACTTGCTTTTTTTTATAACTACGGAAATTTGTTTCATGTCAATCTTTATTTTTCTGGATCTAGTGAATGAAGATAGAAGAACCAAATTGGGTTATGTTTACTGCAGTGGACAGTCAGTCAACCCGGATGTTTGGGAATCAAATCCAACCCCTGTTAGCAGTTCGCTATCTGGTTCATTTAAATGAATTATGATCTTTGTTCACTAGGAGAAAAGTTCAGATGAGGCTGAAAAGTCTTTTATGAATGAGGCTTTAAATTAAATTATGCAGTTTTGTATATAATGATCCTGAAACTTAGAGGAATTCAAAATAAAAAGTTCTCTGCTGGCAAGCTTGTGAATCAGCTGCTTGATTAGAATTGAAGAATTAATCTGTTAATAAAGAATTTCAATAGCCCTACATCGTTTAGATTTGTATACTTTCAATATTGGTAATCTAAACAAAAAAAAACTGTATTTAATTCATTTAACTCATTTTTTCTTTCTCATTTTTAAACTAAACAGTTAGTCAAACTCGTATTCGTGAGCAGCTTTAAAGTTATTTTAAATTTAAATACTTTTTTGTTAAACCAAGTTTAACTTTCTCAATAAAAATGTTAATAAAAAAGAATTCTAAACCTAGGATTAAAAATGTAAGACCAGAAACATGGTAGAATATATTCTATTGTAGTATATCAAGTTCATATTCGTATAGTGATTTTAAATTTCAAAATCAATTATCAGATAGTTTCAAATGATAATTTTTTGGATATGCACTTTTTTTCTTCAAATAAGAAAGATGGCTTTTCCCAAATGGTTAGACAGAAATATGATTGGTCGATTGAATTTAGGGATCTTGAATACAAAATTAACACTCCAAAAAAATTGCTTCCAAAATTACAAATTCAATGAAAATCGGAAATAAAGAGAAATTTAATTAAGGAAGAAACATTGAAAAATTGATTTTTTCACAATACCAATTCGTAATCGGTACCGATAGATAGAGTGATTGTACTCCTTGTTTCATGAGTAAGAAAATGAGAGATTGAATAGGCATCGGCTATATAGTGTGAATCTGGCATAATTTTTCGAACATGAACAAGATAACTGTTTTATTTTTTAATTAATTTTTGAACTTATGTACCTATACACATAATGTACATACATAATGTAAATATGTATAATTCAGTTTTTCATTAACACCTTAAAAAATGCTACTGATACAAGTTTGACTGGCTGTAAATTTTGTGTTTCACATAAATATTTGTTTTTGTTTTGTCTTATCCCTATAAATAAAAAAAAAATAACTATATTATATACCATAGTCGTGTTGTTGGCGGAGCTGTCTTACAGTCATCTGGAGCACAACAATATATACCTCCACATATGAGACAACAAGTCAACCAAGCTGTCGGGCAAGCTGTTACCAATGCAGCTATGAATGAGTTGTCAAGTGTCTTCGCAAGCAAATTCAAGTAAACTTTTTTATTTGTTTGTTTGTTTATTTAATTTGTTTTGTTTTATATCTGTGTTCGTTTATTTTTGAATGAAGTTTTGAGTTTGACTTTTTATTATTTTATTTCTGTTTCATTATAATTATGAATTGTTTGTTCCTTCAAAAGGATCGACAAGTTGATTGTTTGTTTTACTCACTTTTCTTTTTTATTTTTATTTTTGTTTGTTGTACATAAAAAAAATCGAATGTATGTAAAGTTGTACTATAATTTTCCATTAAAACCAAAATAAGTATTAGATACAAAAACATACATACATATTATACATAAGATTGAACGGGCTCAATTATAAAAAATAAAGTAAACAATTAAAAAAAAGCCCCTTTGCTCCAGTCACTGCTTGCATTATAACAATGTTTTTTTTTTTTGTTTTAAACCATTTGTACACAACATACACACACAAGTTAATTAAGAAATATTTAACTATTCAAAAATAAGAAAACTTAATGGTACTTACATAAAAGTTCTTTTTTTTTATTTTAACCCAAAATTCAAATATTATTTAAGGAATTTTAATTAGAATATATTTTAATATGATATGTATGTAAAAACGATATTTTTGTTTTGCAATTGACAATAGTAAGGACATTCTTGGAAACATACAATTACAAAATTTAGAATTTAAAGTACGTATTAAATTTGTAAATTATGTGCCTATTACAACTCTTATTACTTATTGGCCTTTACTAATACTTAAATTTAAAGACAACTTTAATATCATTATGAAATGAACTATAATTAACTTTACATGTTATGAACTTAATATTGATGGCTCTAAATAATTAACAATTTATGGTATGGAACCTAATGAAAACATAGTATGTATGGTTAGTTATATGGACATAATGGTTTATTTGATTTTATTGGTAATTGACTTCTAAATTAAATCCTTTTCTAAGGATTATGAAATCTCAGCCATCTCAGAAATCTGAACGAAGTTCCTCAGTCTTGGTGTCAAAAAGTTGAGATTGAAATATTTTAAATTTGCTTGCTCAATTATTCTTTGTCTTAGTTGATCAATTTATAAGAAAAAAAGACATGGAGAATGCTTTTGATTTCTTGAGGAGAGATCTTTTTCAGGTTAGTCAAATTGATAGAACAAAATCACAGAGATCTAATAAATAAAAATAATAATTTATTGTTAACACTTCAGAAGATGTTTAGTCCAAGTTATGCCAAATACTGGACGTGCTGTCCGAAACTAAAACCGCTGAAATGTTTTAGTGTCTTGCTTGCGGTTCATATTGTTTGTTTTTGTTGGTAATTATGTGTAATTGTAATGTTTCTAATGTGTAACGTTTGGATGGGTGTTTCCCTGTGATAAGGATTTCTACTCCTTAAAAGTTCAGTTGGTGGCCAGCCTTAACGCTGTGATAAGCCAGTACCGTCTTTCTAGCATTTCTTTAATTCGTCATTCTTTGAATTTTGTTACTATCAGGTTTGTATGGCTTAAGCGAATCAATAATACTAGTATATAGTGGAATATGTGTCTTCGGATGGGTTGAGAGATTATTATTGATCTACGATAAGTTTTAGTTGATTTCAACTTGAAAAAACAATCACAACTGCATCTTGAGGACTTTTGAAAATCTGTCTCTATCTCCATTGGCAAACCAATATGAATATATGAACATTGTAACAACACCGATGTGCACTTGCCGTATTCAGTTTAGATTAAAACTTAAACACAACCGTTACACTTATTTTCTATTTTATATTTTGAAGAATAAGTCGAAAACGAGGCTTCAAAAATTTGTAATCGTTTCCAAGAATGTCACTATTCTGAAAATTTCATATTTTATACCATTTGCTTTAAAAGAAACATTCCTATAAAAAACATTTCGTAAAAAATATTCTATTTATATTTTATTATAATTATTATTAATACATATTATAAAAGTTAAAGTTAAATTCTTCTTATTATATAGAATGCTTGTTGCTGTTTTTTAGTAGTTTTAAAAATTCTATAACTTAAAAAAACAAAAAAAAAATCCTAGCTTCTAAACAGAGAGTTGCATGTTTATTGCAAACTATAAATGCTTAAAAAAGAAACTAATTATTATATTTAAGTAAAGACTCTTCTTATTCTTAATGAATATTCCAAGCAAAGTGTATGTTGTTGAAGTGTAATATTCACTAAAAAAATAATTAAGCATTTGTGTAAAAGCACTAAATGTAATGTTTTTGCACTTGTATTTGCAGAATAAGCGATTGTTAGGTTGTTTTTTGTTAAATTTGATTATTTAGAAAGTGCTAAGCTATAAAGATTGTTCCAAATTTGAGTTAAATCGACTCTTTTTTTTTATTATGTTTGATTTTTTTTAATTAACTTGGATATTAGAGGAAGTTGACACTTTCTCACCAGTCGATTGGTTTACATATTATATATATTACTCGTATGTATACCAATAATGTTTCAAATAGTCATTTTGGTACACATATCAATCCATACGTGGTTTGACTTTCATCACTTAGATTTATACGGATACATGTACACAATGTATGTACATGATTAATGAAATTGTAATAGTGTTTTGACAAGCTTTAGGTGAAAGTGTCAACAAAACAATATTGGTCTTCGTCGTTAATTAGTGTCAAGGTCAAAACAGAACTAGTAATATGTTGCTAAGTTTAAAAATACTTTTTGAAATACGAATGAATCTGTTCGTTAAACGTCCATTTTCCAAATTTACTTAATATTGTTTTAGACATTAATAAAGTTTGCGCAACTGGAGTACATATTTATCCTATACCTTCTCTAATATTTTTTATGAAATGAAGTTACATAAGTTCATATATGTACATATATGTACGATAGAAAATAAAATGTACTTTACAAACTGATTTGGATTCCATAAGATATTTTTTAAATGTTTTCATGCAAATTTCTCCCAAGAACAGATAGAAGTTAAAATTGATAATTTCTTATTGTTCCATTCTGTTTAATTTAAAAAAAAATATCATGGATTAAGCTTAAAAACGTTTTGCGTATTTTTAGCCAAATTTTCATATGCAGCCTTTTCTGCTATCGCAGTGGGTGTTGTAAGCTTGTTTACGTACATATTTGATTAATTCAAAATGGTTTTGGACGAAGAAAATTGCTTTGATTAAATAAATTAATAATAAATAATGAATAAATTCATAGCCGTTAACAGAAGAGGGTTATTTTAAGATTATTTTAAGACTACACGTAATTTCTAGCTTATTAAAAAAAGGCTGTTTGTTGAAACGTGAGTCCTATGATTAAGTTTATAGGGATTGTTTTCCGATGTATTTTCAAAGAGGCCCTTACATATTTACCTTATTGGAGGTCAGAGGTTGTCAACAACATTTCTGGGTGACATTTTGTTCGGTTTTTCGCAATAACTTTTAGCTCTTTCCAGCGTTTTTTGGAAGGCCCTACATTTGTCATAATTTGTTATGCGTCATATCTGTTTAGAAAAATTTGTTCTTTTTTCTGACTGGCAATGACACATCCACTTTCTCCTTAGTATAGTGATGGCTGATGTCATGTTGAGTTTTGCGATTATGATTAGGTTTAGCCATTAGGTACTTCCAAAGTGATACCCAAATATATGTTAACAAATGATTGCAGTTTTGGAGTAAATCGGGTGTTCATCTTCCAAGTTAAGAATCTATACCGTACCATAGTTTGCTACCATGCCGCCTCAGACGGTATAATAAGATGCTATGAGAGGGGTATCTCAGAAATGTCTCGTCCTCTCATACATGAATTTAAAGTTGGAAAAAAGGATCGAACGTTCGAAAGTTTGATCTTCAGATTCCAGGTTCTGAATTATCTGGAGTAGGAAAAATAATGTTATGTTGGACAGACTCTGATGCTGGGATAAAACCATTTATTATTATCACTATATTTATGTAAATTAAAATAATTCAAATGATAAGAACAGTCAAAAAGATCCACCCGAGACTATCATTTGTCTGTAAATTATGACCTTGCACACAAGACAAGACCGCTTGTATCAAATTTTTTATTTGATTTTTCCCAAGTTTTTCTCATTTATCTTAATCAAGCACCAGCAAGGCCTTATTATCCTACTTCACCACCTAGAATTTGGTTCAAATTGATACTCAGCCCAAGTGAAATTATATATATACTATGAGTTATCTTATGCCGAAATTAGACTTGAATTTTGCTAATAGCATTTTCATAAAAAAAATCGCTTCTTTATGTATAAAATTCAAACGCCTTTTACTCTTAAAGTATAACCATGATATTAATTGTTTTAGGTTACCACAATATACTAAATGTCCGTATTCATAAAGTTAAACGAAATTTAAGTGTTTTATCTATATAGTATGATAATATTTATATAAACAAACACATATATATAACTGTAAAAGAGTTTTATTAGTTACATAAATAAACCATACTAGTTCGTTGCGTTCTCTATCTCACCATGAAATTAGAGGAAAAATATTCAAAATATCAATTCAATAAATATTTAAATCTATCATTGCTGTTTAAAAATAAAATATCATGTAATTAAATTTAAGAAAGCAAAAAACAAAAAAAACTTATGAAATACATACACATTATATAAATATACACTAAAATAGTTATATTAAGATGATTCCCGAAGTTACTAAACTCCATATTCAGTGAAAAGATATTTGACAAAGAAAAAAATGATGAACAGTTATATATGTATGTACAAGGTATTTGATGGTATTCCAACTAACAATATAATATATTTATATAACATAATGTGTACTCAACAGGAAAATCACAACTATATTAAACTTTAAAATAAACGTATAAATATACTTATACACAATAAAATTCCAGCAGAAACAACTAAAAAATAATTTTGCTAAAATGTAGAGTACAGAAATAACACGACGACGCAATTAAAAAACAACTCAGAACAGTAAATATGCCTAAAATATACATATATACATATATTGATATGAATAAAAATATTATTTAGTTAAGTAAAGTTAAAGTTAAAATTAAGACAAAATCGTGCTTGTATGTAATTTCTGCTGAAATATGTTGGAAATTAAGATTATGTTATGCAAAATAAAAAGCAAAAAATATGAAAGTAATAAATAATTTTAACTGATTTAAGTTGTAAAAACTAAAAAAAAAAAACAATTGTTTCTGTCCAAACTATATTTTTGTGTTTTCTAAGTGTTTGTCTGTTTCCCTTTGTAACCTTTTTATCTTGGGTACTATTTTGGGAGTGCTATTAATTGGTGGTGGAGGAAAAAGGTGAGTTTTTTTTAAATAAAAATGTTATACATAGTGTAGGTATATTTATTTTTTTTACTGCCATCATGAATGAATGCTACTCGTATGTAAGACGCTCAGAAGCGAACACGTGCAGGTTGGGTCGAGACTTTTTTTTTTCTTATGGCTCAAGTGGTGCCAGGAAGGATGTTAAAATTGACACATAATATGCGTGATAACTTGTTTGTTTTTTTTTTTTCCCGATAGATGCGATTAAAAATTTCGTTTTCTAATAAATAGGGGTGTATCTATATAATCAGCCCCATTTATTACCATTCGCTAAACGGGTGAATAGCTATGCAATGCAAATTCTTATTTATAAAACATTTTCCTACCCATCATAGTTATAATAAGCTTGTGTCAAATAAAGTACCAAACATTGAAAATTCTTTTACGTTTACAGTTTGTCAAAAAAAAAAATCTTGTCTTCCGGTCGAATTTAATAAACGAAAATGGAATTATCTACCAATCAAATTAATATTCGTTTTATCTCAGAGAACTTATTGGGAATAAAATCTCGATAATCGAAAATAAAATATACGTAGATATGCTAGATTGTGTATAGAGATTCCATATAACGCTTCAATACTCCAGCCGCGATCTAACAAGACTAGAATAAAGTGCTTTTAAGGTGTATGGATCTTTGAAATTCAAAGAATTTCCCAACATGGAATTTGCTTTTGAAATAGCATGATCTATATGACAAGCAAAATTCATTTTGGAGTCGAATATAACCCCTAGATCATTTTGGCTATCAAATCTCTGTAAAATATCGTTTTCAAGTTTGTAATCAAAACACTAGGGATTTTGATTTCGGTAAAATGTAACTACGCTACATTTTGTACTGTTGAAGTAAAGCAAATTAAGCTTGCACCAATCGATAATTTTGTTTAAATCAGATTGAACCTTATTTGCATCCTGAATTGAGTTTATGCTGCTGAAAATTTTTAAATCATCAGCAAATAAAAGGCATTTAGAATAGTAAAGATGAAGTGGTAAGTCATTTATAAAAAATAATAAAAAGCAGCGGTCCAAGATGACTTCCTTGAGGAACACCTGAAAAGTTAACTATTTCTTTAGAAAACACGTTACCAGATTTTACAATTTGCTTCCTACTTACTAAAAACTTTCTATTCACTTAAGGAGAGAAGAATGGAAGCCAAACAACTCAAGTTTCTTGCAAAGGACACAATGTTGAAAACGGTCAAATGCCTTCGAAAAATCAGTGTATGCAGTGTCTACTTGCGAATGTGTATCCATATGAGTTAAACAGTAATTAGAAAATATTGCTAAATTAGTAGTTGTAGTTGTAGGTCTCAAAAAACCATGTTGTTGTTCAGATATATGATAATGAATAAAGGCTGTTTTTTTATTTTACACAAAAGCTTCGAAAACTTTGGAAGTTACATAATTGCAAATTTGCAATGTGTCTATAGTTTTCAACAGATCCTTTTGACCCAGATTTATGGAGGGTAGTGATTATGGAGTATTTCCAAGTATCTAAAAAATCACCTTGACTTAATGACAGGTTGAATAGAAAAGAAAGTGGAACTGCAAGGTTGTTACAAGTTTTTAAAAGAATCGATGGAATGTTATCTGGTGAAACCGAATAGTTATTTTTAAGAATTGACAATACTTGCAAAACGTCGTTTACAGATTAATTAAGGTTCCCAACTTCAACAGAGGAACTCGTGTTTAAATTGTCTAATTTAAGATCGATGAAGTTTGATTGAAAAAATATGCTTTTGATGTTTATAAATGTCAAATAGCCATATGAAGTTAGCACTACTAATTAGACTAAAATTTGGTGCCAAAGGGTTTCCTAAAATTATTCAAACAGGATAATTTTTCCAAAAAATATATACAATTTAGTACTATAAGAAAATAATACAGATTTATGGGAAAGTATTCATTTAACGTTTCCCTTCTCATTTTTGACTTTTAAAGGTTCATATCTCGATTCATAGATTGTTTCGTTTTAGTATTACTATTTAGTTATTTATTCGAATTCACTCAATTGATGGTCGAAAACTCGGACATAAACTTTCCTTAACAAAATATTTTGTACCCAATTAAATTATATTAAGGAATATTTCTTGGTCAGGAAGTACTTTTTCACACAAAATTCCTGATCATTATAAATGTCAACTACTTAATTGAAATGTATTTACATAACTTAAGAAAATTTAAAATACTTTATTAAATTAGTAAGTTCAGTAAACTTAACATTAATACAATACATAAGCTTTTAAATAGTACACAATTAAGCTTCTATCTTTGAATTGACTTCTACTTGAGATAAAAAACATTAAATCATTTCTTTCACTTTGACTTAAATTTGCATTGATTTTTAAACTAAAACTAAGCTTCAACATTTTGAGAGCAAAATTTCCAAAAAAAAATTAGTGGCTCATCAAAGATTTAGATGTGCTTAAACAAAGCAATTAAAATAAGCTCTTGAATAGTAAAAACTCGATTAGTTTTTAATTTTAATAAATTAAAATAGTTATTTTAATGATAAAGTGAAACTTGAGACGAAACGACCCAGATTTACACACAGATATTTTAATGTCATGTAAACTGGGATATAATGATGCACCATTTAATTGTGTTTCACTATTTCAACTAACATTTCTTATATAAAAAATATATTTTTATGGTGAAAATTTTAACTTTAAATTAACAAGAATGTGCACAAAATATATATTTCTAAAAAAAACGTCTTTTGAATGATATCTATTTAGCAAATTTTTAAACATTTTTATTTTATATTTTCACTTTGCACTTAATCGATCGAAATTGAAATTTTACCACGCAGCCTGATAGAACAATTACAAGATACCTTCGGGAAAAGTAGTTTTCTATCATGAAAGGATCTGTATAAGTACTTCTTCCTTGCGGATTCTTAGCAGAATTTCGATTTCGATTAATTCTATGAAATAGCTGATTATATTTTATATTTCTATTTTTATTTTAATTTTTATATTTTTATTATTTTTATTTTTAGCCGGCCTGGCCCAAATGTCGCACCAAAACTACCCGATCGACCCTATTATGGTAATGCAAAAACAAACGGTAGACCGTATTAAGTACAATCATACTCAAAACCAAAATTCAAAGTGTAAATCATAAAAATGACATTTTTTTTTAAGAATAGCATCTTTCATTATTTTGTATATACATAAATAATATAAAAAGTTTAATGTATAAAAGAAAAACAAAATATTAAAATTAGAAAATAATTTATAAATAAATTAATTAATAATATCGACAGTGAAAAATATTATTGTTAATATTTAATTAAAAAAATGTATTGTATTTAAAATAAAAACAAACGATTATTGTTTAATAATTATTAGATAATGGAAAATTAAAATATAATTATGGAAAAGTTTACGCAGAGGTTTTGCCAGCGTTGAAGATCACTTCGTCGGAACAATGGGAGGGATATTTTTTGCCTCAGTTGTTGAACATGCCCAAATGTGGTTCGTTGAATATGACAGTTACTCTGATTTAAATCAATAGGTTTGGCTTTGGCCCCGATTGCCGTTGTCGATTGGCAATCGAATCGGAACTTTTCGATTGTTTTGATTGGTTTTCATATTTTGTATTGTGTAACTCAATTGATCGAACAATGTACTATTGTGAATGAACCCACAGAATATTGCGAATATTTAAAATTTGACAGTTCTATGATGTGTTAACTTTTGAAATCATTATTTTTTTTTCTGTTTTTCTTTTTTTAATATAAAATAAAATAGTTTATTTACATTTTAAAATGAGAGAAATTGAGTTATGGTTTAGCGATAGTAACACGGAAACCGACAATGTCCAAGAAAATTTTGAAATTACCAGAAAAAGAAGACATCAGATACACCTCTAATCTTATGGAACTGGAAGAAACAATGTAAGATTTATGGAATAAAGGTTGTTATTTCGTATGCACATATACATATTTGCTTTTTTAAATACTTTCGCTTATCCAAAAATGTTTCACAGAACTTCTAAGTGGAATTAACCACAAAACTTATGTCAGCAATAAGAAGCTCTTCGATTCTAAACATAATACCTACAGCTAATACTTTGAGATTTTGTGCTCATTGATCTTATGAAGTTAGTGTTGGTAATTAATTTTGTATGGCCTTGCACAATCCAGTGCCTTCGGTGCTAAAGGAAAAGCTCTCAGTTCTAGAAACGCATATTTTCTCCAAATAGGTTACTTTTATTTACTCTGAAGCAAAAAAGCTTCGGACTAGAATGCATTTTTATGAAAAAGTGAAATACCAGGTGTGATAGGGTGTATTGACGGTACACATACATATATTATCAAGGTCTCCAAAAAAAGAAATTCAGCAGGCATATTACAATCGTTAGCGAATTTCTCTCATCTTTGCTTTGCTTGGCTCTTAGCACATCCATCAATCTGAAAAGAATTTCTATTTGCCTTTTTTTCGTTATCACTTTTGACCTGCATTAAATTAATATTTATATATTTTGTCCTTAAATAATTATTTGATTGTAAGAAGCTTACATTTTGTTTACAAGAAAAACTTCTGGACTTCACCTTCCCTACGCGTCGATCAGAAAATGACAATCGAAAAGAAACGACTGCGAAATCGAAAAATTTCGATCCCAATCGACATTCGCAATATGAAATAGAGTAATCGATGATCGAAAAAGGTCGATCGTCGATTATAAAATCGACAACCGCAATATGGGCCTTTATAACATCGGAAAACTCATATCAAACCAAGAGTTTTTATTAGGTAAATTCTATAGAGCCACCATTAGACTATAGCTTAAGATTAAATAAATGAAATCTCAACCATTTTTGTGCTCGTCTTTTCGGCAGAAATTGTGAGGATACATAATTTTTCATCATACTTTGATGAAAATAACTTTTCAAGAGATGTTCTTTTTTTATATTATACGCGCACTAAAGGGGTAATGAATATCCTTATAATGTTAAATACAGTGCGAGCAATTAGGAAAGTAGGATAGGATTAGAAAGGAAATACCGATGCACAATGGTTTTGAATGTCTGCACATTGCAATGAGCGGGAAATATTGAGCCGGGAAAGCATTTCACATTCGTGTAGTGCGGCTAAAAAAAGAATCTCTGTACTTGACAGTACTTCCGACTCAAGGGTAAACTGATGAGCATTAACGTACGGGTATTACGGTTGAATTGTTTCAGGGGAGGAATGCAATTGGCGATTTCATTAGAGCACTGTTTATGAAAATAACGGTAAAATAAAGATAGACATGAAACATTCCGGCGGTGCTCGAGAAATACAAATGCTTCAGTTAGACAACGGTCGCCTATCATTTTTAAAGCTCTCTTTTGAATTCTGTCCAAGAAACTCAATTGGGTTTTTGGAGTACCTACCTAATTGTACTCGAGCTTCGGAAGAAAAAAGGCTATACAGGGTGTCCGGTAATTAGTCTGCCATACTTTGGGATGTGATTCTTGGTCGTATTCTAAGAAAAAAAATGTTCTATAGTAAAGTCTGATTTTCAACTTTGACATCACTTTTTGACGATTTAAAAAAAGGCTAACTGGTGTACCCTGACCCATGTTAAGGTCAATTTCTCTGTCAGTACTAATGGTAGGGTCCTCATTTTTAACTGTTTTTTAGTAAAAATACTAACCTTTAAAACTGCGTTTAAATTGAGCTGATACGTTTTTAGAGTTGCCAGATATTCAATTTTAAATGGTGTTATTTTTTCTTGCCGGAGCGAAATTTTGACTGAGGTAAATTTTTTTCAAAACATGCGTGATAAACATAAAGTTTTCTTATTTTTACCTGATAAACAAAATAATAATAATAAAAAAAAATTATTCGTTTATGGGTTGTGCAATGGAAATTCAAGAAGAGCACAACGAAGATACCAGGAACTTTATCCTAACAGACGACTTCCTTCTCGAAGTGTTTTTGGAAATACCTTTCGAAGGCTTCGAGAAACTGGACCAGTTTCAACTGTAAGACCTATCGCTGGAGCTGCAAGCACAAGAAGAGTTTCGGCCGATGGAAGAATACTAGCAGCTGGTGTGATCGATCCTTCCATTAGCTTAAGACGCTTGGCTCTACAGTTTAAAGTTTCCAAACACAGAATTTCTAGTATACTGCATGGAGGAAATATGTATCCATATCACCATACACCTGTGCAAGAACTGCTTACCGATGATTTTGAAAAAAGACTCGAATTTTGTAACTGGTTGCTAGAGAGAATCTTGGATGACAACCAGTTTATAAACATTCGCAAGAGATGGTATTACGAATTTCCATAATCTCCATACATGCGCTTCTACAATCCACATTCAAGACGGCAAAGATTATTTCAGCACAGATTCAGTGTCAATATGTGAGCAAGTGTAATTGGAAATAAATTAATCGTGAATTTCAAATTACCACCCCAACTTAATTCTACTAACTATATGGAGTTTTTACAAAATAATCTACCAGACCTATTGGAGGATGTTCCACTGCTTCAACTTGCTTCATCATGTTTCCAACAAGATTGTGCTCCGGCTCACTATAGTCGTGAAGTTGAGGATTGGCTGGATGAAGAATACGGTGATCGATGGATAGGCAGAAAGATCTCCCGATTTCACTGTAAAGGATTTTTTGAATGGGAACGAATGAAAGAAATCTTTTACTTATCTGAAATAACAATCTCAACTGAATTAGAACAACGTATTTCGGAAGGATCACTAAAAGTAAGGAAAGAGTTATCGAGAATAAACATTCAAAATGAAATCCAAAAACGGACTCTAGCATGCATTCAAAACGCAGGAAGGCACTTTTTGTATAAACATAAAATAAAAAATTACTTAAAACTACACAAATTATTGTTTTATTCAAACCCTTTACACCTCAGGGCAAAAAATCATTTTTTTTTAATTTTACCTGTTTTAGATTTTCCCAAGTATCATAAAATGTATGGGTTTTTGGGTGCATTTATTAATGAGATTTTTTTTATTATTGTTTTGTTCATCAGGCAAAAATAAGAAAACTTTATGTTTATTACGCATTTTTTGAAATTGCCGATTAATTTGAAAGGCCCGTTTAATTTATTTCCTAAAGTATAAAGTTCAAATCAAAGTATAAAGTTCAAATCCAATAAATGAATGTACCAACCAAACCACATTGCGTTCCAAATACCGTACAACTGTAAGGGCGTTTGGAAAATATAAATAATTTATTATTGCAAAATAACTATCCTTTTTGTCTTAGTAAGAAACGAAAAAAAATGCTTACACTCCTTTTTGTAAATTTCACAAGATGTCATCTCAAAATGACATTTAGATACTAAAACGGCCTTAAACCTCCTATGAACCAGTTTTAGCTTATTCCACCGCTATTCCTCGTGCATTTTCATTATAAATAAGGTTTTCAGGATTAGAGCCGTTGTAAAGTCGAAGTAACTTTACTCCATCACTAAAACGAGTTAGTAAATAAGGCTGAATATGACCCAGAGGTTAGTATTTTTATTAGAATTGTTTTAGTTTATTATATCTACTGAAAACCTACTTTTAAGAAATATAATATAAAAATTCTTTATTTATTTTTCAATCTTAAGCATTTATAAAAATAAATGTATCTACCTAAACAATAATTTTTAATAATTTAATAAATTAATAATCTTTAAATGGGGATGTTTTTTCCGTAAAAAAATCTTACAATATTGATGGGACTTAGGAAAGATGTGTAATCTGTTTGGATTGAGAGGGACGTACAGGTTGTTAGTTCTTTCACTTAAATTTCTTATTATTAATGAAAGAGCGTAGTTTTCTTTAAGAATTTGTATTCTCTCGGTTACAAAAAAAACCAACCAAGTACAGGTATTTGTTTTGTTTTTGTAGTCAATTATCTAAAGGGGTGGAAAAATCATATATTATGGGCTGCTTAGAGGGTGGGCGTATGAGTGACTTTTCAAAATTTTTTGAATATGTCAAATTTGACTTTAACCTATCTTATTATCGCTCATGATTCATATGGATCATCAAAATTTACAGTTTTTTGAAACTTTCATCTTGGTTAACAATTTCGTGCAATGATTTTTGGCGTGTCTGAAAAAAATGGTACTGTATGTGAGCTGATATTGCAAGATCTTCATGTGAAAATGTGAGATTGGAGCATGATTCGCAATTAGTTTCACTCGCTCAGCTTCGATATTGCGTGAACATTTGTACGCGTTGGGTACCGCATCGCAATCGTTCGAAAAAAACTTGAGTCAAAAGGTACCGAGAAATGTCTGAAAGAATTCATTCAATCAAGAATTGATTGAATCATCCACCGTAAATAAAAAACAGTCAAAGTGTGCATCAATGAGAGTGAAATAAAAAAGTACAATGAATTCCACCCATGGAAAAACAAATTAAGTGACTAACAGCGAGAAGTAAATTTTCTTCCTTCTCCCATCACTGACAGTTTGGTTTGGTTTTTTCGTTCTTAGTTTCATTAATTCATAGCAATCATAGTTTCGGGTCATACCATACATTGTGTGTAACTGATTGAACTAAGGGAATATCAGATACATTGCTGTCATTTGGTTGGGTATCCAGGAGCGAATCAATATATTTACTATTGAGGCATAACACTAGGTGCGTTTTATTATTCACAAATCTATCTGGATTAAGTTTTAACATGTATTACAGAAACAATTTGGGATCCTGTTTTCTATCGGGATCTATTTCAAAGATCCAAAAATTAGGTATTATACTTGCGAGTAGATGGCTTTTTATGGTAAGGTAGTGTAAGCTATATAGTATAAATAAATAAGACAAGAAATAATTTAAAATTTACAAACCCAAGGATAAAAAGAGACGGGCTTATAACACTGCTGTCACTAAGATCCGTATCGTTTTATTTTCAAGGGATAATCCAGATCCGGATGCAGATAGATTTGTGAATAATAAAACGCACCTATTATCTACGGATCTACCTATGTGGATCCGGATCTGGATTAGTTTTTAACATGTATTACAAAAACAATTTGGGATCCTGTTCTCTATCTGGATCTATTTCAAAGATCCAAAAATTAGTTCTTTCTCTGGCGAGTAGATGGCTTTTTATGGTAAGGTAGTGTAAACTAAAGTGTAAAGAAAAAAGACAAAAAACATTTGAAAATCAACAAACATAAGCATAAGGGAGATGAGCATACAACGTAACTGCCACTATGATCTATATCGTTTTATTTTCAAGAGTTAATCTATATGGATCATTGGCGATAATAAAACGCGGCTACTTATAGTAAATTGTATTGTGAAGTTATTTTAGTGCCCAAAACCCGATATCAACATATACATACATATGTAGTTTATTGATTGATTTGATTTTTTACGTTTGTTTCGTTTTTGTAATGTTGAGTGTATTTAGAGTCGATTTCAGCAACAATAAGGGGCTTAGTAAAAATGTCTGTGCTGTATACCAATGTCCATAATACGAAAAATAGGCTAGCGGGGTCGGGTTTCGGCACTTAGCGGAACCCAAGTTGGTGAAAATTCAGATCACACGGAATTCAGCCTGCCTGGTTATAGCTTGGTACCTTAGTACCAATATATGGTACGTAATGATGTTGCTTATCAGCTTAAACCACAATATGGCCCTTGTTTAAATACAAACTTTAATTTCATGTGATTTAAGTTCACAGTCCCTAACCGCATCATTCATATATGCTTTATTTATCGCAGCCCAAGTTTGGATAGTAACTCGACTTTTAACGAATTCGATGCGCTATCCGAATTTATCCAATGAATTGTTCCTCATTCTCCGCACAGTGAAATCGTTATTTCGGGAGATTTCAATGTACATACACAAATCTTAGTGGATGCGCTATTCAGGTCAAACAACACTCAGAGGCCGATTTTTTCTGAGTTAAACAATTTGACTCAGCTTGTTTTTTACATCTGGCCCTGACAAATACACTATAAGTGTATTATCACCCCTAGGAACATCATACCTGTGGGTAATATCTCCAAATTTCTCATATCAACAAAACTCCGAGAAACTCTTAAAGACAACCGTTTGATAATCCGAGAAAGCCATCTGGGACGGTCTAAACGATTTCTTCAGGAATTTTATCTAGTCACTACACTCAAAAAATTTCGTGTGTAAATATTACTAATTCATGCGTACATTCTACGAATTTTATTCGTGGTTTTCAGTCACGAATATTATTCGTAGAATGGAGGTTTATTAGTACATATTACTAATATATTTTATTAGTATTCGTAGAAAATCAAACGTATATTGTACGAATACCATTGGTACAATGTACGAATTTTTACCAGTGCCATTCGTATACTGTACGAATATCATTGTAATATTTACTAATGCCCTTGTATTTCATTCGTAAATTATACAACTCTATTCGTATATTGTACGAATATTATTGTAGAACTTACTACCATTAAATATGTTCTCTGAAATTTCCTTAAATACCTATTGTAAGAAATATTAACAAAAGATATTTATGTTGTAAGTTAAAAATAGTTTTTTAATTCATTTTATTGTCATATATATGAATAAAGTTAAAAATTAATAAATTCATTATAAATATAATTAAAAATCAATGAAATATTTAAAAACTCCTCATTTTATGTACTAAGGGCCACTGAAAATAAATTTAACATTTAAAATATTGAAAACTTCGGAAAAAAATTGTACTTACATTGAAATTTTTTTAGGAATAAAATTCCCACATACGTGTTGACTAATGGAATACATTTAATTTTTAGAATTGAACACATATTATTTTTCTTACTCATGATTAGTAAATAATACGAATGCACTTCATGAAAATACGAAGTTATTAGTACATTCTACGCATAATGCGTACGGTCAACCTACGAATGAATTCTGTCTACTAATATTAGTTTTACTTAGTAAATAGTACGAATTTATTAGTAAATACTACGAATGCAAAAGATTAAAGTACGTAGTCATTCGTACGAGAAATTAACGAATGTTATTAGTTATATGTGCACAATAATTCGTACAATGTACTCAAACAAATTGTTTACTTCTTGTTTACGAATGAAATTAGTGTATTAAACGAATAGATTCGTAGATAGTACGAAAGTTATTAGTAAAATTTTATGAATGCATTCGTAGATATGCCACTGTACAAATACTTCGTACATCTTACGAATATTCCTACAATGCACGAATATTTTCTTTGCGAATATCATTCGTAGCCATTTTACTAATAAATTTTTTGAGTGTATGTTTTTAAGATAGCGACGTGGATTCTGGTTCAGATATGATTACAAATTAAATTTTTTTCCGATTTTATAAAGCCAACTCTTCTGAAGAAAACCCGAATTAGTTCAAATAAGCTAGAAACGCCTGTAATGATTATATTTAAAGTACCAAATTTTTGCATGACCAAAAAGCAAGGCAAAAATACTACAATGTCCTAAAGGTAGTGGTCATTTATAAAAAAAATTCGAAATACTACTTCGTCTTCAGTTCCTTCGCTCGACCAGATAGTGTCATGATTCCTCCTGTAATTTAAAGCGTAAACGATTTCATGAGAAAAATTTATGGCACTCATACAGTTGCAAGATTACTGAAAAATCTCGATATACACAAATCCGCTAGCCTAGGTACCTCTCCTATTGTTATGAAGAAGTATTCTTCAACGCTGGCAAAACCAATCCGTAAGCTTTATCATCTATACTACTCTACTGGTCTCTTTCCGAGTGGATGAAAAACACCATGTCTAGCCTGTCCTTCAAACAAGGTGAATGTTCTTCCTCCTCTTACTATCGTCCAATTGCACTTACATTCCTTCTTTCCAAGGTCATAAAAACGCTGATAAATTATCAGCTCTAGAAATATCTTGAAAAACGAAAGCTTCTCAATGAAAGACAATTTGGATTTCATAGAAAGTCGGATAAAACATTGCGCATTCGTGTAGTGCGGCTTAAGAAAGAATCTCTGAAGTTGACAGAAAATCGGGAGTTGAGCTCAAGGGTAAACTGATGGGCACCCTCTGAAGCGCGAGTATTACGGTTAAATTGTTTAAGGGGAGGAATACAACAAGCTATTTCACTAGAACACACTGTTTATAAAAATAACCGTGAAATAATGAAACGCAAGTTTCATATCAAAACACAGTTCTAAGATAAATTAATTAAAATTCAGCTTACCTACCCATTAGCCTGTTGATAGGTAGGTGTATGTAGATACTTAGATACCATAAGAGTCATCGGAAACATGTATAACAAATACAAAACATTACTCATTCATTTACTTAGGTATGTATGAAACAAGCCATCAACATTCCAATTATTGAAAACAACAATCCTTATCAAAGTGGAAAGCTCCAAATGGTTGCATACCAATATATACTCTTACGATTACGACGACTTCTGAATTCTAATTAAATTGAGGTACCTTATTAAAATGTTAAAGCTTTAAAGCGTCTTCGTCTTTATACGATGATGTGCGTTTAAATACAGCGACATGCGATGTTCTGTGTGCTCAACTCACAACCACAAGATATCAAATTGGAGTTTTGTTCAGTCTAGTTTGCGACGTTCGGTATAGCGCATCTTAAATTTGCTTGCAATCTTTTTCGATACGCCAACGAGTTTAAATATTTGAACCAAACTAAAACGGAAAATCTCGAACACGTATATCTCGAACCTTTGTATCCCTAAAAATAGTGCGAAATAGCAGTGAATTCTTCGCAATATAAACGGTAATAAAAAAAAAGAGTTATTTTTGAAAATGAATTACTTTTACTACTTTTTTCAAAATAATTATAGTACATTCCAACAATGATGAGCAATTTTGTAATAAATTCTATTTTAAGTTCGATATTCTCTCCAAAATATAAAAATGCTGAAATTGAAAAAAGTGTGTGGGTGGGGTGTGGTAGCTGTTTGTTTCGTTGTTGCGTTCTCTCTGATTCTGGGAAAATGCTATTCGCCCCAATATCCATTTTTAAATTTACTGAAATGATCTCATTCCTTACGATG
Source organism: Philhelius festivus (assembly GCA_963931855.1). Lineage (NCBI taxonomy): Eukaryota > Metazoa > Arthropoda > Insecta > Diptera > Syrphidae > Philhelius > Philhelius festivus. The sequence goes on along the minus strand of OZ007556.1, from coordinate 75,849,856 downwards.
GAGGACATTGAACATGAGTACATCTACTCGTACCTTGAACTGGTTAAGAATATTCAGCCATTCAGACAATGAAAAAGAAGTGCGTGCTTTTATGAAATTACTTACCTTTGTATCTTTTGGCCAAAGGGCGGGTCTGATGGGTAAACTTTCCCTTTCAATCCATATCGGGATGTGGATATTTTATATTCAGCACATGGTCTAGACGCTTCTGCATCTTCTCACTTTCACTTATAAAATTTTTGTTTACATTTTGTGTATCTGTGTAATGGTCGGTGTAGTTTTACACTTTTGGCCATGTTTTGTTAGGTATTTGAGTTGGAGCTGTTGCACCATACCAACTCTTTGGACGTGTTTTGAATGATTTTGTTGTTTAGTTTTTTTGGTAGGTATTTTATTTACTCGTCTATATAAAGGGGGAGATGTACGGTGCGTAGTTGATGATGTCATTCATGTTTGGCTGCAAATTTTAACTCACGTTGTTCGGTATAAGCAACTAAAGTTGTTTTGGAATTTAAGAATGAAATCGATTAGAGCTTCTCAAGCCTGAAAATCTTATTTTTAAATATATACATATGTACTTTATCAACAAACTGAATCTAGAATAATTGAAAATCCCGAAAATAGTTATATAGAAAAATTAAAATAGGCTTACTCGTATTTAATTGGAGACCATGCTTGGCAGCTGGTTAAAAAAGTAAAAAAGAATGGTCACATTAATCAATTAAAACTTATACATATGTAATGGTAAATAAAACAACAGGCGTGTTCCAACAACATTATAGGTTTTCCGTGACAAGGAACCATGATCCATGACTATTAAACTTGCTTTAAATTTAAACAAAAAAAAAATGGCAATAAGAAGATGTTACTAGAAGTTGGAGCTTCTATTAATACTTACTTGTATTTTTATATCTTTAACTACGAAAACAAATTAATTTAGGTAGGTTTATGTTAAAAAGCGAATAGACAGTGGTTCTCAGCTTAAAAGATGCACCCAAATATATAATTTAAAAGTTATATTATATAAGAAAAAAGTAACATTTTAAAAGAACACTCCCTATTATTTACATTTTTAAAGTTCATTTAAGAGGAGCTTACGAAAATTTAATGTTTTTTTTTTTTAAATTAGAAATATAAATTGACATTTTTTGACTCCAAAACAACGCTTCAGCTTAAATGATCTTGTATACCTAGTATTAAATTAAAATTACGAATATGTTTTTGGATATCCCTTTTGCTTAAACATTGAAATGGATAGCTTCTCAATGTTATAGGTAACTGTAATTCATATTTTTTTTTAATCTCTCACTAATGGGGTAATATTAAGCTTAGAAGTTAGTAGCTGATGAAAGCCACTTAGCAATATCAAAGAGAAAGTTTTTTTGTGTGACTTGTTTTAACTTCAAAATATATAATGTTTCTAAATATATAATGTTTCTATTGCAATAATTTTTTTCTCTTAAGAGTATTTGCTTATGGGTAATAGAAAAATAAATATTTTCTTAAAAGTTGGTTGTTTAAGTTGAAAGTGAAAAATTGGACTTAATTAAATTTATCCTTATGAAAAGTTTTCTCAAAATTCGTTTTTAAAATTCGAAAGTTTTTTTTATTGAATTTTCAAGTGGAGTTAAAGTGTATAGTTCCGCTGAGTTCCGGCTCGAAATTTATAAGAAAATAATTCTGTGGAGTTTTGGCTTTCAGATAAAAAAAAAGTTTTTGTGTGTTTTTTCGACACCCATACAACTATTTTTACTTTTAAGATGGTTGCACAGATAAATGTTTTTAAATTGAAAAGAATTGATGTATACATAGTTAGAATTTAAACTTTCAGAGTTTCAAGATGTTCAAAAGAAACTTAATACTTTTATCAAAAATATGCTGTTCAAAATTATTGAAAAGTGGGTTAAAAGCCGTGGGCATGTTAATAGATTTTAAGTTACGAACCCAGAGTGGTTAGATGACGTTAGTGGACGTATATGTTGCCAAACATAATTAACAAAGGACAATCGAAAAAAAGCTCTGAAGCACAAGAAAGAGTTTTGAGGAATATTGTGATAAATCGAAAAAAACGCAAAGTTGAAAACTTAATAAATGCATTGACTTCACAGGAAATACTAAAATCTAGTAAAGTTGTCCTTCTCAAAATTGGTAAACGGGACTCAGCAAACATCATTAATGTTCTTTCGGAAGCTTCATCCAGTAAAGTTACTGAAGTGAAAACATTTTACAGAAATCGAAGTTCTGATCACTTTTCCAACTTACATCTGGCTCTCTATGAAGCATTGGCCTTAATGATTGATATAAATTTGTCCAAACATCATTATCAAGTCATATGCACAAAAAATCAACTTAAAGTGTAAATATCTGCTTCCTTCTTAAATGCGAAGAAAAAAATGCTGACACACAGAAATTGAAGTCAGTCACCTAAGCATATGCTAAAAGTCAACTTCAGTCCTTTGTTTCAAGGTGACGAAAAAGGGAGCGGGTCAAAATGCTGTATTTCAAAATACTGTATGGTCAAAATTCTGTATGATCAAAACACTGCATCTCATAATACTGTATCTCAAAATTCTTGCTGTATGAGCATGAACACGTGAAAGTTTTGACAGATCAATTAGTTTGGTGCAATTGTTGATTATGATCAAAACAATTTATGTAAAAATGTGAGAGAGATTCAAACTTTTAAGAAAAGGAAGATGAAAAAGAGAAAATAAGAAGAAGATACCATTTATTTTGTTTTTGTTTTAATTAATTCAAAGACTAACGAATTATTATAGGTACATGTTATTGTTCAGGAGAAGTATATTAGAATATTATGCTAATGAAAAATTATTATATACATATATATATATTCATAAAAAAAAATTGTGTATTTCAAATAGCTTCAAATAGGCTACAAATAGAAATCGTTTTGATAATGTAAAAAAATGATTTTTGTTTTTCAGCCTATTTACAGCATTTTGAAATACAGAATTTTGAAACACAGAATTTTGACTTATAGTATTTTGATCATACAGTATTTTGATCATACAGTATTTTGTACTTACAGTGTTTTGAAATACATTGTTTTGAGATACAGTATTTTAAATACAGTATACAGTATTGTTGTGAACAGAGCTTTATACTACTACAGCGCCATCTGTTGGGAAATTGCATATCTAATTTATGGAAGAAACAAAAAGCTCTTTTCCAATGTCAAATGTATTTCCCCTTATTCCAACCATCTAGAACATTCCAAGATGAGAACCTTCGAGAGCAACTAACTTGAGTATATAAGGGAGTGCTCGCGGTGAGCACGGGACAGTTGATTTTTTATTACGGAAGTGTGCAAAACTCAGCTTATTGGATTGTGGAAAGTGTAAAACAAGTGTGATTTTAAATTGAATAAAGTATTTGAATTGATTATAAATTGAGATTTATTGTTGTGATTTGGAAAGTAAAAATAAAGAAACGATACTAGAAAGAGTAATAGGTTTTATTTAACGGACCTAGGAAAAATATTACAGTATTATGACCCATACAGTATTTTGACCCAAACCCGACGAAAAACATCCTGAAATTTTGATCAAATGGGGCTGCGATGGTGCTCAGCAATCTCAATACTACACAACAAGCTGTTACTCGTAATACAAATGAGGGAAATATCGTTAGACGTTTATTTTAGAGTAGCAGAAAAAAGTTCAGAAACATTACATTGGGAAGTGGATATCCCATAAATAAAAATGCATTTGAAAAGTATGTAATTGAGCCAGGAACCATTATTTAAGAGAATATTCATGGTACAATATACCAGTGAGTGTTCATGAAGAACTATTTCATGGAAAAGACATCATTACATTCTTTCTGTTGAGCAGCTTTCAGAAAAGGCAAAAGAGGCCAGAAATAAGAAATAATCAATAAGTTACAAAAATCAGCTTCTTGTTTTGGAGCCATGAAATCATTAATTTTTTGATTGTTTTTCTGAAAAAAAAACAATATTATTTCTATGTTGGATCGTAGATTTTGCCTGTTGGTAATCATTAAACAAAAAATATTTCATTTAAAACATGATTTTTCTTTTTAAAATAATTTTGTTCATAGCATGAGGCAGTTCCAAATCAACCAAGACTGAACAATTCCAGACTTGACTTTGAGATCATTGTCTTGGTGCAATCTGAAATTGTTCTTTATGTTTAGCTTTTCAGCACTTTGTACCAAATTTTGTTTTAAAATGTCAAGGTACACTTTTTCCATGAAAATGTTAAACAAGAGAGACAAATTGTAGATAGCATTCTACACTTGGACTCGAATTTTTGATACAAAATTGGGACTTATTTTACTTTTTATTATTATTTTTTTTTGTACCAGAAGTATTATGCGCGAAACAAATCAAAGGAGCAATAGAGCACCAGGATCGTCAAAAGAAAATAGCACGCTGACCAGCAAAAATGTCAATACAGTACCTACAATTCATCTATTTGACATATCATAGGGAAAGAGCTTTAAAAATGACAGGTGATAGAAAATATTACAGAAGCATTTGAATCTATTGAGCACCGCCGCAATTTTTTTTGTCTTTTATTAGAAATGGTAATTATAACTCGTTCTATTAAAATTAAAATAAATAAAATTTTTACTACCGTATTTTTTATAAACTGTCTTCTAGTGAAACAATTCAGCCGTAATTATCGCGCTCCAGAAAAAATGTCCATTAGCTTACCCCTTATTACCTTATTCGCACGTACTGTTAAATTCAGAGATTCTTTTTCTATTCCTATTTTCTATTTCCTTCCAATTACGACATTCAGGCATTCTAACTAACTTTAGTAAACGTTCTCACTGTGCTCAAACTTTTTAAGAATAGTCACTTTGGCCTAATGAGGCTTTTGACGTTGCTGCTGCTGCTCTTATATTGTTTGCACTTTTCTCTCATTCGCAATATTTAGTTTTTTTTTTAATTTTTTGTCTCTTTCCCGCTAATCGAATGTCTACCCTACTATTTTATTCTGAGCTCACTGAGTGCATTCTGAACATGTTCGGAACGAAAAAAGAAAAACAAGTCCTATACTCTCAACGCTTGGAGCTTGCTTAAAAAAAGCAAGCAATTTTGTTCTAAAAAAAAATAAAATGCACGACTGACTGGATCGCACGAACTTGCTCCTATGTAAACGACTAAGAATTTCAAAAGTGAATGTTATTACAGAAAACTGTTTTTAAAGATAAAATCCATTTTTCAAATAACTAAAACAACTCCTTTGTGTTTTTAGCAAAAATTAGTTTATGCAAGAATAAAATTATAATTCGTTGTAGTGGTTTCTTTAAAAAATAAGCTTTTATATACAAAATTTTTAAAACATTTTTAAGAAAAAATTTTGGAATGCCAATTTAAAGTGTTTATTAATGTACGAATAAAAATTAAATTTGCAAAAAAAATATTGATCCGTTTTTGAGATATCGAATTTTCCAAAAAAAACTAGATTTTTTTTTCAAAATTCAAAAAAATATTTTTTTTTTAAGTTTTGAAATGCAATATTTTTTAAACTTTTTAGAAGGTTGTCTATAAAAAATGTTATTAAAATCCGTTATGCCTATAATGAGAAATTCGAAAAAATCGTTCTTGATTACAAACTTTTTTTATCAAATTATAGATGGTAAGAATTAATCAAGAGAAAAAAAAATTAGCAAAATTCTTGGAACCGTTTTCGAGAAAAATACGATTTTCGAAATAGAATTTCGATATTAAGAAACTTTTATTTCTGAAGTTTTAAAAAATCGAGCCTAGGGTTTTCAAAATATTGAGTTTTCATTTGAAATCCAAAAAAAATATTTTTTGAAAATTTGAATTAACAATAATATTCAAACTATTGGAGACTTTTAGCAGAAAAAAAATGATCAAAATCCTTCGTACCGTTTTTGAGAAAATCGAAAACCAAAAAAATGGTTAACAATTTTTGGAAATTTTTTTTTCAACCATTAGCTAGCTTTAACTAAATGAAATTTTTTGAATTTGTTTTTTAAATCTGTGGGACAGTTTTTGAGAAAAAAATATTTATAAAATTTCGAAAAAAAAATCCTATGACAGAAACCGTTATTTTTTGTCTTAAAAAAAAGAATAATACGTGTGAGGGGAAAAAATTCAAAACGACATCTACCAAGTTTAACGAAAATCGGCCGAGCCGTTTAGGCTATAGTCGAACAGATAGACAGAATTGCAAGACTCACTTTTTTAGTCTTCGCTATCATCGTAATGTCAACTTTGATCAAAATCAACGAGTTCGATTTTTTTCCGAATGCATAACTTGCCTTATAGTACATACCTATAAGTCGCAAGTAAAAAAGAAATACGCCTAATGGAAACGTTCCGCCCAGTTGACGGTAATGCGGTGGCGATTCAAATTTGAATCTCCAAAATTTGGTGGATAAATTGGAGACGTCATAAATTGGTGAGCAGCCAGTCAACAGCCGTACGTCAAAGGAACCCCAGGTCGGCCAAAAACATCACCGCTGTACGCTTAGACCTTTACCCATACTGACACAGTTGCTCAATGTTAACGCCCGTAGACAACACCGTTTTTAAGCTTACTGGGAACGTTTGGAAGATGACCTCAATAATGACCGTAAAGTTATCTTCAGCGAGGAGATGCAAATATGCATATGATAAATGACAATTTTAACAAGCAAAATCATCAAATTTGGGACGATGTCAAGCCAGAAAACAAATTACTGTTTTGTGCGGAAGAAGGACTGATGACCCCATTAGTCCCTACTTCTGCAAAATCGATTTTGATGATAACCAATTTCTCTTGGCCCGAATTCTACGATATGGACATGAACATATTTTTACTATATGTAAGAAAGAAAAAACTATAGGTATAATTTTAAAAAAAACGTCAAAAGACAACAATTTTAAGTTCTTAAAAGTTTCGTTATTATGAAAATTTAAAAGACATATCGGTTGCAAGAAATAGCAATTATTGACCCCCATTGGCGCTGCTTAAATTCCAAAAAAGTATTATCTTTCGGAATATTGATATTTATGGCGATCTTAAGTTTTACGTTCGCTTGCTGTAGTGCTGTCATATCATGCCATATACATATACATATCTGTACTTTTCTTTTTCAACATGACTACACACAAGTGTGTACATTCAACGACTCACCGTTTCGTATGAATAAAATGTGTTCCCACAATCAACATTAAGATGATACAGATTAACGATCATAAATTTCAAGAATGAAATAGTTAACTTAAGTGTTTGAGTCATCAGCAAGTGTATATAATGTACATAGGTGCACGTAACAATTGCCTCGGATTTCCCTTATTAGAATATTCTATTTCTGAATCTGAGTCATCATCTATTATTGAAAGTGAACTTCAATAATAAGGTCAACTTTTGTAAAGAATGCAACAGACGCATATATGTACATACCAACTCATTCAGAAATATTTTTACAATATTTTATTCAGCTAAAAAAAAACTCATAAAAAAGGGTGTGTTCACTTTGTATTTGTATATTGTACGAGTATATATCTTAAAAGTTAATTTTGTTTCTTGTTATTAATAAATTTTTTCGGGAATACATTTTTTTTGTATTTCTTTTTTTCTGAAACTAGTTTAATCATTTTGACCTCACCCTAACTTAATGCTTACATCATTTCCGATAGGAATGCCACAAAATGAAGATAAAACAACAAAGAAAAAGTTCACAAGCTAGGTAGTTCCTTAAATTACTTTATGTATGTTTTAAATGTGTATCCGAAGTTCTTGTCTATGGGGGTTTGACGTCATCTTTTTAGAAGTTATTTTTATAGAATGTTGAATTCAGAAGAAAAAAAAAAGAAAAAGAAGCATTTCGATACAAATTTACTGTGCATACTATCACTTGGAAAGCAAAGTGGAAAAGTGAAAAAATACAAAAAATACTTAAATTTGTTTTTTAAAAGCCATGACAATTTTGTTCCCAAAACAATTCACAATAATGTATTCATTTTGCTTTGAATTAATTATACATTTAGGCCGTAATCATGAATAACGAATTGAACGAAAAACCTTTCGAATTCATATTATGAATAGCGAGCCGCTTAATAGGAAAGGAGTTTACTCAGAATTTTCTATCATCGTGATGTCAACTTTGATACAAATCTCGAGTTCGATATTTTTTACAGTACCTTTGAGTCGCAAGTAAAAAGAGATGTGCATATAATACTGCTATCACTATGAATATTGCTAATGATCCATATAGATAAAAAAAAATACTACGGATGTTTTGTTTTCAAGAAATAATCTATATGGATCATTAGCGATATTTAAATACACGGCTTATATAAACTCAAAAGGTTTATTTTAATAAGCCCCATTTGAAATTGTCAGGTGCACGAGAGTATCTTTTTTTTAATTATTAATTAATTAGTGTATTTTTTAATTCAACAAACATAGTATATGAGAAGCATTTTTATGAAAGTTTACTTCAAATTAAAATGAGAAGACATTTTTATTTTTCACTTTGTAAAAGCATACAACTTTTGTATAAAATTTTCAATTCGTGGTTTCGGTTATAGATTTTAATCTAAAAACATTTTAATTTGTTTACATTTCTACCTAAGGACGTTCAGAAAGCTTAAAAACATATTAACTTAATTAAATAAACGAGAGTGTCGTTTTTTTAAGATTTTTTCCTTAATGAAACTCAAAACAGATTGCACAGCTCCAAAAGTAATTTTTCATGACCTAAAATTCATTCCTCTTGTCGAAATTGATTGAGGCAAATATTTTGATCATTCGTCATCGATCATATCGTTTATCAATGTCTACGTTTTTTTTGTTTGTTTATATTTGCAATAACTGTTTATTTAGCGATGGTGATGTATTGATTATTTTTGCTTTGCTTGAAAGCCCCAAAATAACGCACCGGAAGAGTTTTGAATTCAATCTGAAAATCAATTCATTGGATATTCTACTTGAAATGTTTTAACATTGTATGCAAATATTTTTTTAAATAAATTCGTCGATGGACGTTTTCGTAATTTAATTATTTTTTATTCTCATGGTCATTGAGAGGAGAATTGCTTTTATGTTTTTTTTTTTAATTTTTAAAAACAAATATATATATATGTATATGTATAAAGAAGAAAACAATTGTTGATTTAAATTGAGATTGTCATCGACATTAAAACTTTAAAATGGGAGAAGTGTACGTGCTTAATTTCGTTGAAACAAATTGTTAAAACTAGCTACCAAAATTAATGTTCGTTATTATTTCTTTTTTTAATCAAAAAATTGCAAAAGACCAAAGTAAAGCTAAAGTAAAGCCCCGGGAGCGGGGCACATTTGACTTTAAAAGGGGTACATTTGACAATGGTTGATTAAACCCCACATCGCGTGCATTATATTTCTGAAAGTATCAACGGATCCAGCACGTCTGTTGTTTGAATAGTAAAAAAGTAAATTTTTGTTTTTAAACAATTTATTAAACAATATAACGAAGAAAATAAATCAGTAAATTCACTTTCTAAAAAAAAAAACAACAAGAATAAAAAACATAAATTATTTCATTTATAAACATAAAAAATCAGTCCGTATAAATCTAAATTCAAATTTTTTGATATTGACATTTTCTAAATAATTTATTTAATATAAAATTTCTCAAAATCAATGTCAAACAAATATTTTTTTGCAAAAGTCAAAGGTGCCCCGAAGGAACTTTTTAATTAATTTTTTTTTTAATAACTTATATTATATTTTCACAAAACTGGCTTCAATTTATTGAACTTTAAGCATAGTGCTATCATAATATTGATTCGCGATAAAAAAATTTATTTTATTAGGTTCACAAATCGCTTACTTACCGGTGATCAAAAATTAGATCAGAGACACAGAAAACACAAAAACGCGTGGTACTGCGCGAAGAGTTAAAAAAAAGGCTGCCAAATTTCATAACGTTTCTTGAAATCAAACTAAGCTTTTTTCTTCATCCAAACTTTTCTTTTTTAAGGGCACGATCATACCGAAAAACGCAAAGTCAAATGTGCCCCGGTATCAAATGTACCCCAGCTTACCATGAACTTTTTTTTATTGATCATTGCTTATAAATAAATATAAAACATGGATTTAATGAGATAAACATTTTCAAATGCATAAAATTGCCGTCTGTTTTCTAAAAAAGTATGAATTTATGCAAACAAAGTTTAAAAATCATTTTATTAATAAATCAATTTTTTATGTAACAAATTTCTTTAACATTTTTCAAAAAAAAAATTTGGTATGCCAATTATATACATGTATATAATATAGATTTTAGGAAATAGTTTCAAAAAATAATCGTTCACACGTTTTGAAGATATTAATTTTTCAAAAAATAAAACTTTGTAATTTTTTTTTCAAAAACCCAAAAAACATTGTTCGAATATTTTTATGTACAATATTTTGAAACACTTTTTCTTAAAAAAAAATTTCGACCAAATAGTCCATGTTATGGGCATGGACACAATATCAAAATATTATTTCAATAAGGGCGGATAGACGTTTAAATATTTAAAATAAATATTTTAAATATTTTTATTTGAAAGGTCCATGTTTCCTATTATGTATAGAATATGACATGGTTCATCTGGCCGGCTTCTTACGATGGCATGAATCAGTTGTGGTTTATTCGCAAGGATCTGCGGTTGCAGAAAACAAAAAAAAACTAGCGGGGTCAAATCGCATGAACTTGGGGGCCAATTCACGTCACCTCTGCTATTGATAACTCTACCCTTTAATCTTTGATACAATGAATCATTGCGTCGATTATGTGGCACGTAGCGAACGTCCTGCTGGAACCACATTCCGTGTTGATCGATATGGTTTAACATGGGTCATAACTAATTGGTTATCATCGTTATGTAGCGCTCGCTATTGACGATGACCGTCTCACAAACGTCGGGTAACACCATAGATTAACTTTTTGAGGATACATTGTCACCTTGTGAGCCTGGTTTGTGTTGGTTTCGTTCCATACATGACAATTTAGCTTGTTAACACATTCAAAATCCAAAAATGCGTCTCATCGCTAAAGATGATTGGGTCAAAATTGGGTCAGCGAACAAACGGCATTGTCTTTTATCATGAACTTTTAGGTCCTGTATCAGTTGGATCCTGTAGGCCCCAGTCCCGATGCAAACTTCGTCAGGTTCAAGTCTACGAAAGCCCTGTTCACGGCGAGGAATCGACTGCGTTAAGTCCTGCTGTACACTTTCACGAACCGTAGTGATGTTCTCAGTCGATCTTACGTTCCTTTGACGAACGAATGTTGCTGGTTGATTACCGAACCGTTAATCTTAAATTTGGCCACCAAACGCTGAAGAGTTGACTTTGAAGGTCCACGAGGTTTTTTTTTACATTGGGACATGCTGTTTAATCGTGTTACTTGCCATGCTTATTTGGCATTAGTAACTAAATAATAAACAACTGATTTAACAGATGTCATCAACATAACATGACCGCCAGAAGACGATAAATTCTACCCGCGCTAATTGAAAAACCCTTAGCATTTGTTCGTGTTGAATTTTGCAATCGAAGCAGGCTCTTTAAAACGCTTGTGTAGATTGAAATGCTTCAATGAGTATACAATTGACAACTTTCACACCATTCCACAGCAGAACATAAAAAAAAAGAGGCTGGGTGCGACCCACACTGATAACTTCCCATTTGTGGTCTTGAAAACTTTATATTTAGTTTTTTTCAAATAACCAAATTTTCAGCGAAACAAACTTTAGCTGTAAAATTCAAACAAACATTATTTTAAGATTGAAAAGCATTTAAATTATTTAAAGAGATTTGAAATTGAGATTGTTGATGTATAAGTTGTTTCAAAATGTATTATATTATAGAAATTACTTTATTATTTCGGTTCCAAACATTTTAATTGAAAAAAATTTAAAAACGAAATATTCAAATATAAAAGATATGGTTTGGCTATTGATGGAAGGGTACTTACAAAATATATCCGCTCTAAAACTAGACATATGTCAAATATAAACCATTTGTTAGAAATTATATTATGTATAAAATTAAATAAAGGCAGAGTCAATATCATTGTTCGTTCTCAAGATATTCTAGTCGAAAAACAAATATTACCACTTTTTAGTAGATTTTTTTTATATTTTTGTTAAAACTGTCAATTCGATACTTGTCAAAATTTAACCATATGTTAATAATTGTATTATGTCGATACCTTCCCGTAAGAATGTACTAAGCGACACTTTTTTCGAAAATGACTTTTTGATGAGGAAATATACTATATGTTAAGGGCCACGTTTTGGAATGGGTTTCGCCAACCTATTATGCATGAAAAGGAAACTAGAGCCCAAATAAAAAAATTTATCAACTGCCATGTTTTCTCATTAAAATAATGTTGCCCCCTGAAATTTGTATTATCCGCCAAAAAAATTATGCTAAGCGACATTAATAAAGATCTCATTGTCGTGAGCAACAAAAAATTTTGTTAGATGTCATTTAGTTTAACCAAAATTGTCTCTTAGCACACTATGATTCAACTAGAACTTTCTTCGTTTTTTTTCGTTTCCTGAACAATTTTAGAAATGTCGCTTAGTATATATTCTTACGGGAAGGTATCGATGTATAAAACAACATACTTTAGAAGGCACTATCGGTGTTCATTCCCAAGAAATTCGACTTGAAATAAAATTTTAACTAGTTTTCACTAGAATTTTTAATAGTTTTTTTATTTAAAAAAAAAAAACTATTAATTCAATATTTGTCAACATTTTACCAATTGTACAAAATTATACTATGTATAAAATAAACTAAATTAGAAGTCAATATCACTACTAGTTCTCTAGAAATTTGAGTCGAAAAACAATTTTTACCAATTTTCAATAGAATTTTATATAGTTTTTTATTTTTTGTAAAAAAACTATAAACTGATTTTTTTTGAAATTTTCACCAGTTGTCAAACACATTATTTTTCGTAAAATAAAATTATTTTGAGTTTCAAATTGTTTTCCGTTCTTAGAATATCTGGGTTATGAAATTTTTTTTTCAGTTTTTTTTGTTTAAAAAAATAACGGTATGTTCATTTTTTTCCAAATTCATACCAAATCTGTATGACCTTAAAATTAGTACATTTAATTTTATTTGAAATCAATAGCATTATCTTTTCGTGAGATATTTGAAACTAACCAAAATTTTTAGTTTTTGTTAAAACCGTTATAGTGAAAAAACTAATCACTGAATTTTAATAAACGCCCTTTCAGCCTCTTTCGAAGATATTATCTATCAAACAAATTTATTTGAAGTCGATATCTTTACTCGTTCTTAAGATATCGACGACGAAAAATGGTACCAGAACGTACGGACGTACGAACGTACGCACGTACGAACGTACGAACGTACGAACGTACGTACACACACACACACAGACATCTCTCTAAAAATGATTGATATAGCCTCTAGGAACCTTGAAACGTCGAGAAATGTCAAAAATTCCAATTTGACAAATCGGACCGATTACAATAACTCCCTATGGGAAGTTAATAAAAAAAAATCTGCGTATGCATTACCACATAGTAGTAGATTCCAAATTTGGCAATTTTGCAAGTTGTCGAATTTGTGAATTACATACATACATCTTTTTGTTCTTGAAATCTAGGCCTGCTTCGAATTACTCTTGGACCCAGTCAGCGAAAACAGTACATTGTTTACAGTCGCTGGAAATTCCCTTGGTTATTCCTCTTTTTAGGGTCTCAAAATAAAGAAAATGAACAATAACAACAGATAAAACATGGCCGCCAGTAAATGTCAAAATTAATAACCTATTGGAAATCTCTATTTACACATCGCAAGTTAGAAAAGGCTTGGAATGTACATACATATTTGCTTCAAAATTATTGGCATGTACGTTTAAAAATGCATTGTTATCTTATAACTTTTAAGGTTTCCGCTGTTGTTGGACATAATTAATAAATATTTTCGGATTAGCCGCGTTATTTAAATTTTGTGAGTGGAATTTAGAACTCATCCCAAACATTTCGCATCGAATTCCATTGAGCGTGGTCACCGGTGACCGGTGAATTTCTAAGCAAGAAACTGGTACACCTAGGCGTATACGTAATTTTTGCTCTTATATTTTATTTGAATTTTTTTAATTCTTTTAAATGCTATATCTTAAGACAGCAAAATAGATCAATAATGAAATTGACCACTTTATCATTCTGAATTCGTTCGGTTCACTTTCAAGTAGACACAAACTTTCAGGTAACCACCCTTCTAGAGAAATCTGGTAGGACATGGCCTTCCTGGAAGATAATTCAATCGATTTTCAAACCGGTGCGGTGGATCAAAAACTAATGACGGGGTTGGTGGAGGTGTTTATTAAGACAGACTTTTGGCGATTAAAGGATTCCTGTCTTAGCTTAAGGAAAACGTGATATCAATCACAGATAACCGCATCTTCTCGATTAGCCAGGCAGATATTTAATCTCTTGATTCTGTCTCTGTCAGCTCAATAACAGCCCTTAACTGTGGATCTGAAGCTCTCCAAGGGTTTAATATCTTAAAGCAGATCGCATATAGGCTCCGTAATAGGTGTTATAACAGGATACTGTTTGATAGGTAAGCACGCAACGCGACTTGGAATTTATTCTAACGATTTCTGCAGAAGCTGTATGGATGAAGAAGAGTAGAAATCGATCCATCATCTTCTCTGTACTTGTCCTGGTTTATCCCAAAGACGTAAAACGTAGACTCCATCTGGGAGATTTCTACTACAATGATCTATAGTGATCTGGCAAATATAGATATAAGCAATCTGGCTTTCTTCATAAGGAGCTACAATTGGTTTAACAATTAGTGAGAAAGTCGCCAAGATTCAATGTGCTATCACAATGGACTCACTTGTGGCCTAAGAATTTCGGATTTTCTACTGACAGCCAAGTCAACCTAACTATTTGCGCTAGATGGAATAATCTTGTTCATGATTTGTGTGTATAGTGAATTTGTGCTAAATTATTTGCTATGCATATTAAAAAAAACAAATTTTTAAATGTTTGAGCATTTAACCTTAAATAATTATATTGTGATTAACAACAAATTCGCATAATGAGTCAGATCCATATCAGAAAGTATGACATCAGATTCAATACCTTATCATTCTAACTCACAATGTGAATTCATAACTGAGTAACTGAGTATATAGAATGTGTATATATTTATATGTGTTTATAATTGTAACCAATAATTCCAACCTTAAATAAACTTTGTTTTCAAGCACGCTTCATTCATTTTTTATTGAATGAATAGACAATTACGTAATTTCTATTAATCCATGACGCCATTTCATAACGATTGGCCTTCATTGACGTTTTTATTCTGAATGTTTTGTTTATATACAATCAGGTACATAATATAAACTAAGTATCAAGTTATTTTGCGTTCGCGAATACTTCTCAGGTATAAAAGTGAACATTTAAATTGTAGTTTAAAATTTATTCAGAAATTTCAGGTTTGAAAAATTATATGAACCTTACTTCCGGTGAAGAACTTAAGGTAGATCGAATTTGGACAGCAAGCAAAGTTTTGCCGAGAACATCCAAAGTTATGATGTAATTTTTTTTTTTAATTTAATTTTGGATACATAAATGGATTTTTAAGCATAAACAAATTAATCAATCTTAAATAAATTATAGGCTAACGTCTTGGAGAGAACTGGAAACAACTCTGAAACATGCATGTTTGCATTTTGTGGGCAGGTGACTTAAAATTTTCTGCCAAGTTCGAACGGCTTAGATGAGAAGCACTTTTCATGAGAAAATTATAATCTTCGCGGATTTGTCACTTCCTAGCAAGAGGCAGTACCCCTGATACAGGTGTAGGTTGCAGCAAACCCAATCCAATCCGGCCTGAAAGTCTTACTCATTAACCATTATGCCTAAGGTTACTACTAATTTCGCATAGGGTGTTTTTTTTAGAATTTGAAATCAAACAGAATAATGTTTTTAATATCCATGAAATTGGCTTTATGTAAAGATAATTTCTTGGCATTAATTTTTGAATATTATTTGGGGCATTTGGTCGCGTGGCCAGTTTTCGAACACTCCATAAAGTGGATGTGCACAAGATTATTATTGTTGAGCACGATGATGAAGTGACACATTCCGATCATCACCAGCACAATGGAGCACATCAGTAATGACTTTTGCGCACTGTATGTAGTCTTACGGGATGCGTTTTATGGTTTAAAGTAAACATTTTGTGAAAACCATCAAAAGTTTCTCAAATTAGACGAGTATAAGGACCATAAAACGAACGTAACGCCCGATGTGTTTCTCGAATTGAACCGCGTTTTTTTTTTATAAATTCCAAGAATTTGAAAATATTGCAATACAGTAATCGACAGTAATCGTTGCGTCAGAGTTATTGGCGTGTAAAAAAATACTTTCATTTATTAATAAAAACTAAATTGATTTTTTGGTATAATTTTAACATAATGGAATTATATTTAAATGATAATTTAACAAAAACAAACCAAACTAAGAAGATTCAATACTTTAAAATTGAAATGTCAAATTAAATGTCTAATCACAATAATAAAAGTATGTTCAATATTCACATTAATAGTAAAATTTATCTGTCAATTAATTGGTAAGTTCTATCGTTTATCAATCAGTAGATATTTGACAACTATAATAAGGTTGTTATATTTAAAAAAAAAATACCACAATTCAAAATGTTAAAAAACTAATAGAGTTACTCACACAAAATTGTTTAAAAGAAAAAAAACTATTTGTGTATGTAAATATTCGGAAAATGTTACTATTTTTACATATTCGTGCCATTTTTCCTACCATCATAGAAAATATAAAAAACAATGCAAGAACCATTTTTTATTCCAATCAGATAGTTCAAATAAGAACTAAACTATTTTGAATAAAAGTAACTAAATTTAATATTGATTTATTTAGGAATGGATAAGTTTGAATTGGCAGCACTGTTTTCTGTGATAGTAGATTTAAAAGTCTCGGTTGTTTTTAGGCTAGTTTGGTTTAAAAATTGGAAACCAGCGGGTATGCATTTACAAAATTTGTTAGATATCCAAGAAGATGCAAAAAGCCATTAGTGAAGTGAGGGTTATCCGCAATCTTAATAAATTATAGTCACGATAACATGAGCTATACTTGTTGGAGTATAATATTTTATTAAAAATTGATTCTATTACAATCATTAAAATATTAAATTTCAATAAAAAAACGTATCAACTAAGAATTTGCAATTGACTGAAATATTGATAAATGACAATAATTTTAACAATGAAAATATCAACTTTATCAAAAGAATTATTCACAATAGATCCTAACTATGAATACTATTCACAGTTGATTAAAAAAATAATGTTTGATATCTGCGAGTATACGAGTAATACAAATTCGTAATTTTGATGACAAATGCGAAGTATCGTTTTGGTAATTGACAACCGTAATAGGTGCCTTATGCGTGTATTTTGTTTACTGTTTTTATGATAAAAACAGATTTTTTCTAAGAACACAAACCTTGTATCTATTTATTAATATTTACGGTTGGTTGGCTTTTTTTGTTTAAATACTCGTCAGTCTCAGTAGGCGTCAAATTTCTGTGATCAATAATTTAATATTGGGGCCTATCGGGAATCTCCCTGGAAATTTTGTTTCCCTCGGAATTTCTTTTCCCTCGGAATTTTTGTCGTCAATCGTGAATCTCTCTCGAAACTTTTTCCCTCCGATAAAAAGAAGTACCATACATCTGTTGTCGAAAAACACATTTGAATTAGGTACATATGTGTAGTTTTAAGGCTTCCAATAACATTAAAATCCCTCAGAAATGGAAGAAAATCACGATAGCCATAAATTACGCGGGAATATTTCGAACTCATTCACGATCGCGATTTTTCGAAAATGGGAATTATTCCCAGGAAATTTTATTTGCGATAGCCCTCATTATGCTTTCCTTTATTATTTCTGTAAATTTAATTCTTGGAAGGCTTTTCCATGTACAAAATTTAAAAAAACGGACTTGGGTCAGAACAATGTATGGAAAGATTGCTATAAGGAATATTTTCAAATCGGGTTTTTATCAATTTTTATGATTTTACTACGTTTTTTTAAATTCTTAACATACATTTTGTCATGTCTGAGAATTTTTATAAAAAAATCGTTTAAGTGGTTCATGAAGTAAATGTCGTTTTCAAATACAAAGTGCACTATTGTCGGCGTGGAGATCATATCAGAGGATATTATCGCTGCATCCAAATTGATTCCAATAAAAAAAGTTTGTCCTTTTGTATAATTATCTTGATCTATACAATCTTAAATTAAGAGCTTAGTTCATTTTGGCTACTGTAAGAAGGACTTTTTCATGCATTCTCACATAGGGATAAATACTACACATTACTCTTGAATAATTTGAAAGATTCTTGACATTTCAAAAATATAATAATATAATATAAAATATTACTATTTTTTATAAAGATTGTACAACTCGTAGCAACAACAAACAAAGTCTGCTTAACTGATAGTTTGTAAAGAGAACAGTCTTGACTTTCATTTTATGCCCCATTTATAGGAGTCCGTTAAAAGATACTCGACGTATATAAATAAATATGAACATATAACCCAAAAAAGTGTGTGTGTCACCTTTTCAATAAAATATGCAATCTTGCAGCCGCTTCCCTTGTAATAATTATTTTTGACATTATTTAAGCGTTAAATCCTTAAACTTTAATAAACTACTATATCTCTCTCATTTTCTCTTCAGGAAACAAAAAATAAATCTCAAAAATGTCTCACTCAGTAACAATCACAAGGACCACAACCAGTACCACTAACACCTCATACATCGTACTGAACACTGGGTACATGAAAACAGCTCCAGGAATTCTCAAACTCTTACAGCTCGTGAGTTTTTATTTTCAAAATCAATATTTTATTTCAAGTTTGTTTAAAAAATTCTCCTAAATTTCAGCTTATTGGTGCAGCATGTGTTGGAATTTTCGCCTATTACTTCAATAGCTACAGCGGCTACCTTAATACTTCAATGTACCTTTTCTTTTTCCTGATGGTGACGACATTTATGATTGGAACGTTTTGTCTTCTACTGGCGTGTCTTACTTCACTCAGTACAGGGGGCATTATTGCCAAAACAATTTACGTAAGATATTTAAAAATCCAAAAATGCAAGGATCGTCTCATTTTTTAACTCAACAAAATAATTTTTTTTAGGAACTCATATATCACTCCATCGCTGGCGTTTTACTGTTGGTGGCTTCCCTATTGATACTCATTGATTTGACTGACTCGAGATATAAGAACTACAGGCAACACGATGTGTATATGGCGGCCGCCATTATGGGTCTTATAAACAGTGTTCTGTACTTCATAAGCACATATCTGGCACATAAATCATACCGTGGAATCTAAACTTTAATTTTAAGTCTTCATCAAGTTGTAAAAAGCTTTTTTCTTCAACTAGAGCCTAAATCAAAATTAAATTCAGTACATTTTTAATGCTGTTTTTTTTTTTTTGTATTACTATTTATTTAGACTTGTAAGAGATTTAAACGTGTTCCATACAGAAAGAAAACCTAACACAAAAAAAAGAACAAAAATGTGTAAATCATACCGAATACTCCATTAATATTATTATACATGTATGTAAACACAATTATGTATCACTTTTTTGTAATAGATATTTTACTAAAAATAAATCGTATGAATTTAAAAGTACCTACGTACATAACAAAGTTTATATACTTGTATATACTGGTATATACTGGTTTAAAAATGGCCAAATAATAAATTCGAAAAAAATGCGTTAATGTCGTTAATCTCGAGATCGTATTTTTGCGAATTTACTATTCCATTAGTAAGAGAAATCAATTTATTTTTAATTTGGATCTGTCAAAATGGCGATTTTGACAATTTTTGCATGTCATTGCACACTAATATCGATTGAATTTTTGATTTAAAATCAACTTTTTCAAATCTATATTTCCCGGCTAATATACATACATACCTCTACCTGTAATAATACCAGAACAATTTTCAGCTTGTAAATGTAACTTAAGGTTGTTCAAGTTAGTTCTAAAATTATGTCAACAAAAATGAAGAAAATTATTTCTAGTACAAAATGAAAACAGTTTAAAATGATTCTCTACATTTATGTATCGGAGAAGATCAAAAATTACGGCAGAAAATACTATTATGTCCCAAAGTTAGTTTTTTTTTTTTTTGGTTATTTGTAAAAAACGTACAAAACACTACAAAATCCTCAGTTCCAACGCTCGTCTTCAATGATACTCCTGTTGTACGCTCGATATAGAATCTCTCATATTGTTCTAAAGATGTGTTTTTCAACGCTGGCAAAACTACTGCATAATATTTTCCATCTGTCCTATTCTACAGGTCTCTTTCCGAGTGGATGGAAAACAAGCATTTTTCCAGCCTATCCCTAAAAAAGGGAAATCCTCATCCTCCTTTAACTATCGTCCAATAAATTGCACTTACGTCCCTTCTTTCCAAAGCCATGGAAACGCTGCCAAACTGTTTAAAGCGGCAGGCGATGACTTGGTTGGGAGTATGCACCAACTCATCTGCAAAATATGGTCGGAAGAAAGCATGCCCGATGAATGGAACCTCAGTATTGTCTGTCCGATCCTCAAGAAAGGAGACCCTCTGAACTGCGCCAACTACAGATGCATAAGTCTCCTAAACATTGCGTATAAGATCCTTTCTGCCGTATAATGTCAACGTCTGAAGCCTTTCGTCAAAAACCTGATAGGTCCATATCAGTGCGGCTTTAGACCAGGAATGTCCACCATCGATCAAATATTCACATTACGGCAGATCTTGGAAAAAACCCAGGAGCTACAAATCGACACATATCACCTTTTCATCGATTTCAAAGCCGCGTACGATAGCATCTACTCGTTTCGGAACGAACTATGTATATAGAGCAATGTCTAGTTGGCATCCGTGACAAACTTGTCCGTTTGTGCAGGATGAAAATGGAGAATGCACGCTGCTCCATCAAGTTCGAAAAGATCTCACCGATGCATTTGATGTTAAAAAAGGTTTTAGACAAGGCGATGCTCTATCGTGCGACTTTTCAACATAGTTCTTGAAAGAATAGTGCAAAACTCACGCGTCAACATAAGAGGCACAATCTTTCAAAAATCCGTCCAATTACTCGGATACGCCGACGACATTGACATTATTGGAAGAACAAAGCGTGATGTCAGTGGCGCATTTGTGAACATTGAGACGGAAGCGAAGAAGATGGGTTTAGCTGTAAATGAGGGCAAGACCAATCATATGCTGTCATCAAGTAATTACACACAACACCGACGCACAGTGGGCCCAAGTGATGTTTTTTGTCTCAAAAATCTGTAACTTTTTTGTTTCTTGAAATAATTCAGTGAAATTTTGCACTAATAATCTTCAATGTATTAGCTATCAAATAACACAAATTTTTTAAGTGTAAATTTATTTTAATAAAATTTAAAAATTATTCAAAGTTCAAAATTAAGAATTTATGGCTATAACATGACTTAAAATATATTGTGTAACATTTAAAATTCTTTTTTTTTTTCTAAAACTAATTAACTAGTAATAGTGTTTGAAAGTAGGGATTTAAATGTTTTCCAGGAGGTGCATAGCTTCTTCGCAAAGCTCTTTGCACACAGATGATTGTTTTTTGCGTAAGCTTGAAATAAGTGGATCTGATGTTAATAATAAACGGCGAAAAACATCCTCATTTGTTGCTGCCCTCGAACACTTTCTCGAATGAGTCAATCTAATTTTTTTATAATCCTTATTTCGCGCCTCCTGTGCTTCTTCTGATAACTGACCAATAGGTAGTACCATGAAATGTTTTATAATCGCTTCCCCGTGTATAAGTGTTTTATGCACCGAAGATGGCATATAATACCATTTATATTTGTCCACATAAAGCTGAGCTGTATTTAAGCCATACTCGCCAAACTTCTGAGCATCTACAGACAATCCTGATGAAAGAGTTTGCAGAATAACGTAAAACCTTTTTATTAGTTCTTCATCTACTCCTGTTATATTGGCAGAACATTTGTAGTTTTGGAAAAATCTCCGTGCAGTGTTACCATCATTACTATTACCCGTACCTTGTCGAGGTTTATCTACATGTAGACCCAGTTCAGCTCGAAAACGGTTTTGAACATACTTCTTCTTATCTTCTTTACTTTTTTTGTTTTCGGAAGTATTTGCAGACCACTTCTCAAAGGAAAGATTGTAGGATAAATGTAAAATTAGTTCCATACATCGAATCCAAGCGTGTAGAGTAGAAAGACAATACTGGTATGCACTTTCGTTTTTTGGTTTTGATTTTACTTTCATTAGGTCATTCATCTCCTTGGGTTTTGCTCCACATACTGTACACACAGCACTCGAACTTGTTTCAGTTAGGACTTGACCAACTTTCCCATCAATCATTGTCAAGAAAAGCTCATGTTGAATTTGTATTACTTCGTCATTTTTATTTAATTGAGTCACTTGTAATTGATTGATCTGGTTTTGTAAAGCATTAACAACTTCTTTTGTCTTATCGGGGGTTTCTTTTGAAAACTCTATTAATATTGGGCGACAGTAACGCACTGAAGAAAAAGTCTTATTTTGCCATAACACCATGTTAGTATCCGTGTTAATAAGTTTGATCGGAACGAGTGAGGCTATAAATAAGTTGGCATCAGATATTTTATCATTTTCACCTAATAATATTTGTTTGTATTCACTTTGTCCCGAAGAGCCATCACAACCCCATTTAGTAAAGAGTTTCAAATTTGTAGATCCAGAAGTATAGATAGAATCGATTTGCAAGATACGTCTAGCAGTATGGTCTAGCAAATCTTGTACCTGAACTTTAGCTCCCATATCAGTTACAGTAATGCTTGACTCTGGTGGGTAGCACAGTTCCTTCGCTTGGGCTAACATTTGATAAGATGGAAGTATTGAACATTTTTTTTCAACCAAGCAAGTCCTTAAATATTTGTATTGGTATTTAGATCAAAGGGCACGGTAGTGCCCAGCCAAGTTCTGGGACTACACCCTTTTTACAGGAACAAACTCAGGCGATTTTTGACCCCTTCCTATCTTTAGTAAAATTGAAGTCAGAAACTTAAAACTCCGAATATATGCTAAGCTAGTCAGGCACAGGCGCCTCACCAAATATCAATTTTCTAGCATAAGCGGTTCCTGAGATATAAGGCCTCAAATATCACAAAAACCGTAACTGACTGACTGACTGACTGACTGACTGACTGACAGATCATCAAAATTATGGAGCACTTCCCGACATCGTAGAATCTTGTAATTTTGCACAACGGTAGGTCTTGTCATGTAAGCAGAGGAAAAAATCGAAAATTTGAAATTTTCCATTCAGGGGGCGTGGTATCCGCCCACTTTCTCCGAATTGGTGTTGGTTGAATGGAGCACTTCCGACTGCTGTATAACGATGAAATTTGGTGAACCGGTAGAGCTTATATTGCATATAAGGAACCACAAATAGGCACCAAGATTTTCCTTTCAGGGGGCGTGGTATCCGCCCACTTTCTCCGAATTGGTGTTGATTGAATGGAGCACTTCCGACTGCTGTAAAACGATGAAATTTGTTAAAGTGGTAGGGCTTAAATTGCATACAAAGAAAAAAATATAAAATTAGCTATAAACTAAGTTGATTTTAGTAGGTAGAGTCCACCCTTCTATCTTTCCGTATCCTTAGAGATTTTTACATGGCAAAACATTAAAATCTTTGCAAAAAGGAGTGAGATCAGACCAAAAACATAAATGTTAAAAAAAGAGCCAAGTTCTTCTATACAAAAACCTTTGTGTAACAAGTCAGCCGTGAAAAGTACTGAGATCTAAAAGTACGCCAAGTTCTTACTTCATGAAGGTTTAATACCGAATATTTAAAGTAAAATAATATTGAAACAGCTACAATGTAATAGAGAAATTTTATTATTTAATGACTACTGACTAAAGTTTGATGGGCTTACTTGGCAAGTTTTTTCTTATGCCCAATTCAAAAGGTTTTAAAAACTTGCCAAGTAAGCCCATCAAATTTTAGTCAGTAGTCATTAAATAATAAAATTTCGCTATTACATTGTAGCTGTTTCAATATTATTTTACTTTAAATATTCGGTATTAAACCTTCATGAAGTAAGAACTTGGCGTACTTTTAGATCTCAGTACTTTTCACGGCTGACTTGTTACACAAAGGTTTTTGTATAGAAGAACTTGGCTCTTTTTTTAACATTTATGTTTTTGGTCTGATAGATCTAAATCGATAAAGATGCCCATAGCTTCGTCAGTTGAATAAGGAATATTAAGGGCTGAATCATGTGAAATTTCCTTCAAAAGTTTTTTTTTTTCGTCCTTACTTAAATTACGTATTATAGCTACAATTGCAGCTTCTTCTGATTCTCCTAAAGACCTTAATCCTTGAGTATATGCATTGTGTAGGTGTTCCAATCCATACTCTTGAAATAATTCCATATTTTTACGTTTTTTTGTTTTTTCTGATGACTCGCCATATATTTTAGAAGGTCTTCCTAGTTGTCCAGATGAATTTGGTTGCTCTTTATTAAAAATGACTTTGAACTCACTATCCAACCACTGTTTATTATTTTTCACAAAACGATCTCTTGTTCTAGATGCTTTAATCCACCGATAATTAAATTTTGAAATAAAGTTTTTACTGATACTTGATACAGCATTTTCAAGTTTCGTACCTGATAATTCAAATTTAGAACTGAGGTAATTCGTAAGGCCTTTTAAATTGCATCCATTGTTTATAAAGTAGTTGCACAATTCATTTACAGAAAACACTAAATAACTCATTTTTTAACTTTTTTTCACGTATTTAACTAATAAATAACCCGGACTCACAAATTTTCCTTTTTAAATTCCACATAAACATTAAGAAAGTATAAAATCATTAGAAATAACGGAAGTTTGCAACCGTTATAATAAAAAAGAAAGCCCAACAAATTAAAAAAAAATAAATATAATCTTAAAAAAAAAACAAACAAAAATGCTAATCTTAGATTTTTTGTTTTGTAGCTACCTTATTATAAGCTTATCGCTCTTGTTCAGAGGGGGGCAAATTGGGGCAAAAAATTTTTCTTTTGCCATTTTACTAATGAAATGAGGAATCTTTTGTATAATAAAAGAAAGCAGCGGAAGACAGCGGAACCATTTAAAACCTTAGCCAAAGATAAAAACAAAGAAAAAAAAACAAATTTACAAAAATTATTAAATTTATTAAACTAATATTTTTTTTTTTAATATCAATTGATTTGAAAAGCTAAAACTACAAGCTTTCCAACGATATATAACACTTGTATGATCACATTATAAAACAAATGAAGAAAATTGCACTAAACGCGTTTCATTTCGCCATGCATATAGGGTTGTCTCGAGCGACCACTTAAGGTAGCCATATTATTGAACCATGCAAATTAATTCATAAAATTTTAATTGCAGTACAAAATTTGAACTTTTCTTGATACATTTGCATAAAAATTTAATCTTTCGTAATAATTTTGAAAAATACATTTTTGAGACGCAAAATGGCATTTGGGCCCACTGTGCGACGTCCTGGAACGTCATTATAGACAGCTATAACTTTGAGCTAGTGAAGGACTTCATATACCTAGGTGCCGCTATAAGCTCAGAAAACAACACCAGCGCTGAAATCAAACGGAGAATAACTCTTGCCAATCGCTGCTTCTTTGGACTAAGAAGGCAATTGAGTAGCAAAGTCCTCTCTCGAGCAACTAAAGTGTCCCTCTGTAAGACCCTCATCATCCCTGTCCTTGTCTATGGTGCAGAGACATGGACTTTGTCGAAAGTGAATGAGAGAGCTTTAGACTGTGTCGAGAGGAAAATTCTTCGTGTGATCTTTGGTCTCGTCTGCATAGACGGGGAGTAGAGGAGAAGATATAACCACGAACTGTACGGGCTGTACAGCGAAACTGACTTAGTCAAACGTATAAAAGTCCAACGACTGAGATGGCTGGGTCATGTAGAGCGAATGGACCCGAATGCTCCGGCCCGGAAAATCTTCGAATCAAACCCCGAGGGACGGCGCAGTAGAGGAAGACCGTGACTCAGGTGGCGTACACAAGTGGGAGAGGAGGACCACAACCAACTTGACGTGCGAAACTGGAGACAGCTAGCTAGGGACCGAGCTAGCTGGAGACGCTTGTTGCTTGAGCCCCTGGTCCACCCCGAACTGTAGCGCCACCTAAGTAAGTATCGCTTTCGTAGCTATAGGTCCACTGGTGATCTGATGTCATATCTCACCGAAGAGTGGAACAAATATTTACATTGGTGGTGCAGGCGGCGACAAGGAACACACGGTGATTGGCTTCTTAAACGGTTTTCGGACCTCTGGAACTGGAGGATTACGGGTCCACCAACAATTTTCCGCGCTCTTGCGCTTAGTCCTAATCTTCTTCTTGAAAAATTTGTTTGATAACCGGGGTAAAATGGGCAGGTTGGTTTCTAAGTAGTGAACAGGCGTTGCTCGGCGTGTTGCACTCTCGGGTTCTGAAAGGCAATTAATACGGATTTCTGGAGAGGTCTGTTTATGTCCCCTAGGTCTGCTCCTAGGCGGAGTCACGGCTTTGTCTGCGGGTCGGGGTTCGGTATCGGTGGGCTCGGAATAAAATGCTGTAATGACTGAACCGGCACGGCTTACTTCGTATATTTCATTAGGCTTCCTTCTAGTCACAAGGGTGGTTCCCAAGAACATTTGCAATCCAGCTTGTTGCATAAAGTCCATTCCAATTAATGCATCGCCTACAAGTTCAGGCAGATGTGTTACTTCGCCTGTCAATTCAATACCTTCTATTGTAATCGAAGCTGTGTAATGCTCGGATGTTATAACTGGGTTCCCATTAGCCAGGTAGATCGGACGATGATGCTCACGCATTGGGAGACCTAATTCCTTGAACCGGATCCTCAGTGCCTGGCCTACGAAAGTCTTTGTAGAGTCAGTATCGAGTAAAGCTTGGTACTCAGTATCATACGCTTCGACGGGGATAAAATATCGGGAGTATACTTCCAGCGGTTGTGACGGTAGTGTTGTGGCGACAGCGACGGGGTTTCGGTGACACGGGCAGTCTTTGGTTAAACGGCCATCTACTCCACAGTACGAACAAAACAAACGATAAGGCCTACGACACGTTTCCTGCCTGTGGCCTCGCTGCCGACAGGATATAATCCTTTGCCCTCTCTCGGGGCCCTTGGCGTTTGCGCAATATCTCTTCTTCGAGCTTATGTAAATATCTGCCTGGTAAAAATTGTCGAATAAAAGCTTCTCGGAAGTCCTCCCATGTGCAGAAACTATCGCTTTTTATTCGCAGCCACTCCAGGGCGCTTCCTCGGAACACCTCCGGCAGCGTTCGCAGCATATCGTTTAGCGGAATATTGTAACACCTGGTTAACTCGGCTAACCTCTCTAGAAATTCCAGCGGATTCCCAGTTGAATCGAATTTCAATCCCCATTTGCGGACCGTGTTCATAACTTCAGCCTCATAGCTCAAAGTAAGTTGGTTAGTCGCTGGTGGTTCGAATCTCGGCGGTGGCGGTACAGGTACCGGATACGGAGCAACTTTAGGACTCGTTTGCTGGTAGGGGTAAGAGCAGGTAGGTTGATATGTCGGCATGTGAGCTGTCTGGTATGTCGGTGCAGGAGCGGTGAGTGGCTTGCTTATATCTGGCGTTGTTAAAAATATCGGCGTATGAAATTGGGCAGGCGGTACAGGAATATTGATATGGCTTTTAAACGGCTGTGTGTCGTTAAACTGCGTTGCGACTGGCATTTTACTAGGCTGAATCTCCTCAGCATTGTCATTGTCGTTTCGTTTTTCCACAATGTCTTCCCATTCTTCGCATAAGTTCTGAGTAGACTTATGCGCTCGAAGTTCCTTGAAATGCTGGCTCAACCTTTTACGCAGCGACTGTAGGGTTCCGGTAGTGTCTAACTTCCTGGTAGTTAGCACTTCGATGAGCTCAGCTTTCTTTAAAAAATAAATAAACCCTAAATTCTTGTACGGGTTAAAATCACTCGCCTGTGATTCGTCGGAGTCGGACATGTTGAATCTGGATCTGTGCGCAGATACGGCTTACGAAGGGTTTTTCAAAATCGGATAACGGCGGCGGTCGGAGTTGACTTCCAAAAGATTTCGGGTCGGGAGTTCAGTTGAACCTTCTTAGGTCCCTGCTCGGGCGGCAAAATGTGATGCTTTTTTATTTAAAGGCTGAGGTAGCGTCAGCTTGTCCAGGGTCAGTCCGAAGAAAGCACAAAACTCGGTTTTTGAAAGTTCAGAACTCCAAATAATGTCCGACTTTATTCAGTTTTATCTTAATTCTAACTAACAAATTATTTCATATACTTGTACACTTGTGTCAAATTCTTAAATAACTAACACGGTATTTCATATAGTTCACAAATTTTCATATACCTAAATACTTAACACGTTATTTCATATACGAGGGTGAGACGGCAGTGAGAGGCAGAACGCAGTGCGATTAGATCCCTAGCCTAAGGCAGCGACGAGGCACGGTCAGACGGTAGGATTAAATCCTTAGCTTTGATTGAAATGCCTGGCAAAATCGGTAGTGAGATTAATCTCTAGCCTCGGCTCAAATCGCAGCAGGGTACAAACGGAGTAGGATTAAATCCTTAGCCTCAAACAAAGTTTAAGACAAAATAAAGGGGAGGTACCGAGAAGGCAGAACAACACTTTTTTTTTTTTTTTTTTTCAAATGCCACTTTTCTACTTTCATCGAGAACAGCTTTCAGTTCTAGGTATGAGTATCACAGACCATCTTTTGTGTAGTGATCACATATTTGACGTCGCTAAAAATGCTGCTAAGTGTTTAGGTTTTGTCCACCGATGCAATAATAAAGCCCATATTCGTTCAACGTTTAAATAAATATAATAAATATAATTCCCATATTTGGGTACTTAAGTCTCGTGGATAGAATTAAAAAAAAGAGCTTTAAAAATGGTAGGTCATAGAAATATAACGGAAACATTTGAATCTCTCGAGCACCGCCGCAATGTTTCATGTCTATCATTGGCATATCGCTATTTTCATAAACAGTGCTGTAGTGAAATAGCCAGTTGCATTCCTCCTCTCAAACAATTCTACCGTAATAGGTACCCGTACTTCTAGGAATGATCATCAATTTACCTTTGAGTCCAATTTCGGCTGTACAGTCAAGTACAGAGATTCTTTTTTTAGCCGCACTACACGAATGTGGAATGCTTTGCCCGGCTCAATATTTCCCACTCATTGCAATGTACAGTCATTCAAAAACAATTTAGCTCCTTTCTAATCCAAAAAAAAAAGGTTTAAGGAAAATCGATAAAGCCGTTCGCTCTGCAGCAAGGATTGCAAGGCCAATTTTTTACGAATTCATAATTTTGCCATATAGCTCCTAAATATATAGGAAGTAAATATCAGGAACACGATCATATTTAACCAGGAGCTTATATGAGAGCGAGAAGCACACATTCAAAAGCATTATTAGTTTATTATAAGTCATTGTGTTCACTGTATTATAAATCAAAACGGAGCAGTCTACACAAAAATATACTAATGAACACTCTCTCTATACATACATATACAATACATATAATAAATTTCCATTTAAGGAATATTAAAAAAAATGTTATGAACTTGAATTTGGCCACGGGAATCCTTCAACTCGGTACAGGGGTATGTATTTTATGCTTATACTAAAGTCCGAGCATTCGATTTCATAACAATAATATTAAAAAAAATAAACTACAATCTTTGACAGGTGCTTTCTCTTGTAACCTTTTTACTACTTTTTATTTATGGAATATACCCACAAGAGTTGACAGTCCTTTATTTTCAAATGACATGTGGAGCTCTAGGACTAATTAATATTCTCTTGGGTCTTGAATCTCTTTTATTAATCTCTACCGACAAACGAGTGATTCGAAATGCATTGGCATTTGTATGAAATGAAATTAGGTAAATAATGTTGTAATATTTAATTTTTATTACATTTTTTAGGGTTTGACATCATCTTTCACTCTAAGCATTCTGATGATTATAACCAGTCGAAATTTTGCAGCGGTCTATCTTGGAAGCACAATTATGGATTCTGAAATTGATCTTTGGGCAACTTTTGTGATATCGCTCTACAATCTTTGTTACGCTTTAGGTACTTTTATAGTTATTCTTCTTTTTGTAACAATTTGCCTCTTGTCAATTTCACTTTACGAAAACATAAACGCAAAGTAAATATTACTATGTACGAGTGTATGTATCTATGATTGTAGGACAAAATTCCCAATCCGTGTGTCCCAATGTCCATTTTTCCCAAAATGTAATTTCCCAATTTTTGTCATTTCCAAGGCAATGGTTTCCAATCATTATTTGTCCCAATGCCAAGTTTTTCCAATAATAATGTTCCCAATGTTAATTTTTTACTAAATGAATAATTTAATTTATTACATATTAATATATTGAAAATTAAGAAGAAGATACGTAAAATTTTAAAGTACGGCAAGAGTACTATAACTTAGGCGCCAAGAAATTATAACGTTTTTTTGTAGAACAGTTCAATACAAGCATTTTTTACTATAGGAAGGGGGTCTATCTCCCACCGTTTGGGCGGAAGGGGCAATTTTATAAAAAAGGCACTAAAATGGAAACAAAAATATTAAAAAATAACGGTAATACTTACAGTTAAGTATTATACATTTTTTTAAAGCCAATACTCTGTTCTATTAGATAGTTCTTAAATCAAGTGAAATCTATGCACAGTTTTTGAAAAAAAAAACGAGTTTTAAACTCAAATTTTGGGGAAAAAACAAAAAAAAAGTTTAAAGCTTAATTTTTCAAAACTGCAAAGTTATATATTATTATTTTTCCTAAAATTCGTTGCTCTAATTTATTCTTATTCAAAAACTGAAAACTAGATGATTTTATGTTATCTAGTTTTTGAGAAAATTGAAAATAACTAAGAACTACTTTTTTATGGGATATTTGCTTTTTTTGCTTGCTTACACATTACGGCGTATAAACAGTGAGATATATATGGGGGGCATGCTGCCCCCCTGAAACCCCCTTGCTTGGGCACACTATAGGATTTGGGGTAGGTGCGAGGTTGGGTGTATGCAAGGTTTCTTTTGCATTTACAGAATCTGGATTTAAAGAAACTTTGAATTTACCCTATGGCCTATATCCAATGTCTTCTAAATATATGTACGTAGCCCAAAAAAACGTTTTCATTAGTTTTATAAGAAAGATTAAAAAAAAATTGGAAAAATTGTATTGGGAAAGCATATTTGTTGGGAAAAATAAAATTGGGAAAAGTATCCCGTTTGGGGCCATTTCTTTTGGGAAAAATGGATTGGGAAACTTGACCACTTACCATATGTATATCTACATATTGGGGGAAATATTTTGATTTGCAAACGACAAAAAAGTCAATCGTCCTATATATTTTCTGAATGAGAAAGATCAGTTTTTACTATTTACGTAAATTATGTATACTTTATTTAAAAAAAAAATAGATGCAATTATATTTTCAAGTAAGATATGAAAATTATTTCGGTTTAAGTGGAGTGATTGAATTTAATTCAATTGAGCGAAACGCACCTTGGAGTTGAGGTCACTTGTGCTTTCAATTGAATTCAATTATATTTCGATAACAAATAGGGAATCATATTAGCTGAGTTAAAACTATAAGGGTAGGTAAAAATATTAGTTTTCGGGTGCTTGCTTGTTTTAAAAATTCAGAAGAGTCCTTCATTAATGTTCATTTAACTTGGGTTGCAACGTACCAGTGTCGTTAAGACAATAATAAAGTGCAACGGTCGGAATAATTTTTTTGTACCGAAACATTTTTCAATACAAATGTCAAGGAGTGTCCAAAATAAAGGCTTAGTACTATCATGGTGACGATCGACTGTAGCGCCTCTAGGAAGATCCATGACTGTTTATTGTATATGGTGTGGTTAACTGGGGTGCCAGCACTTAACTTGATATTTAACTTGATATAATCGAGTTTTATCGATACAATCGAGCATCTGCAGCACCTATGTCCACACCGAGTGTCCTCGATTGTATCATCAGATATGGCAGCACACAAACTTGAAAATGACGTTTGAAACAAAGTTTTCACTCGACAGAAAAAAGTTATCGTCGGCAGAGATTTTTTTAAGAAATAGCATGGAAAAACAAAAAAAAGGCAATAAATAAAAAAAAAAACAGACGAAGATTTCAAACATTTTTATGAGTTCTCACCAAGATTCAGCCATGAGAATGCTTAAAAGTGCCCAGGGAATTAAAAACAGTAATTTGATGCGGGTAAACTTGCTTAGTTTTTTAAAATACACTGGGTCCTCCACAAAAACATCTAAAAGATTGGAAAAAGGTAGGTCGATATTTTTAAGTGGAAGTCACAATGAAACTCGTCTCAAATTACGTGCTGCCAAAAATAATTTGTTTCGAGTTGATCTACGACTGACAATGCTGGATTGTATCAAGCACCCATGGTTTGTGAACTTAGAAGCTTTCATAAAAACGAGAAATACAATACAATAGAGAATAGAGTGATGAGGGACCTTTTTAAATCGCTTATGAAAACAACAATTTGAAATAAAAGAGTAATTTTTTTCTTTCGCTGTGTGAGGCTGTTAAGGAAGAAAAATATATGCATATGTATGTACGTACAAATATGTGTACAAAAGAAAATTGGTGAAAAGGACTACGGTGCAGCAAAAAAAAAATAAACCCTTGTGTGGAATTGAGAAGATACAGTAGTGGTCATATTTTTAGGGACAGTGTAAACTTTCTAGTGTCATCATCACATTTATACATTATATATTTTTTCTTTTCTGGTCATATTTATAGGGACATCATTTTAGTTTTCTGAAAAATTTGGAAAATTAGTTTTTGATTGGTATTGCTTCTCATATTTCCTCCATAAACTGTCTTGATTTTAAAAATTTTCTTTTCCAATACGATCCTCAAAATACTTCCATAGATGCCCTATCGGATTTATGTACATCCGGTGACTGGTCAAAAAATAATATAATTAGTGCGGAAAAAGTCTCTTGAAACAGTTACTGTATGTTTTGGAACATTATCCTGTTGGTAGATCCATGGAAGGGGCATATTCTCCTCGGCATACGGCAACATAGCACTCTACATTATATTTTTCACATACAATTTGGCAGTCATTATTTCGTGAATTCGGAAAATAGGCCCCTCTCCTCACCATGTTTAACAGTCTTTATAGTGTTTATTTTTTGGTCTCCTGACATAGTGCCGACCATCTGATCCAACTAAGTTAAACTTAGAATAGTTGCTCCAAAAATGTTATTCCATTTTTAAATCCCTTCTCCGCCTTTTCAATTTTGATGACGTTCTCTTATATTTTCTTTAGCTTAGTAAAGGAA
This sequence comes from Philhelius festivus, assembly GCA_963931855.1. Taxonomy (NCBI): domain Eukaryota; kingdom Metazoa; phylum Arthropoda; class Insecta; order Diptera; family Syrphidae; genus Philhelius; species Philhelius festivus. The sequence goes on along the minus strand of OZ007556.1, from coordinate 75,816,364 downwards.
CTTTTGCTGCTGATCTTCCAAAGAAATTAGCTTTTGTAAGCGATTACGCATTGTCCGTGCTGAAACATCAACATTAATGTGCCGATAGACGGTCGGCTTGAGAGCTTGTTTTTCTCTAAGGTCCACTTTTTTGTTTGTTTTTGTTTAGGTTTAAGAGCATTTTCCACCATTGATTTGGAACAGCCCACAATATCTGGTACCTGTCTTAAAGACTTACCCTTCTTTCTCAAATTAATAATTATTTCGCGTAAATTTGCATCGCAATTCTTTTTCCTCTTTCCATTGCGAAATTTAAATAATTTTTTTTTTTAAGTAAAATATTTCAAAATGAACCAAGCATTCAAGATTTTTCGGATGAATTTATTTGTTGAAAATGCGATGATACTAAAAACGATTCACTGTTCTTAAATGATCTATGATCATCACTGTATATCGAAATATTATGACTTACAAAAGTAGAACGAACGATTTTATTCACATTGCAAAATTATCAGATATATGATGAGGGATAATAGTATTAGTTCACAAAAAAATTGGTCAATTGATTGATGGTTCTTTTTTTTTATTTTGCATGCGATAACTATGGAAATATAGTATCTTTTAATTTGAATATCCATTGTGAAAAATATCTAAAAAAAAAAACAATTCTAAGAAAAATGACACTGTACGTTGTTCGTTGTTCTTTCTTCTCTCAACAACGAATAACGAAGAAGCATTTACATTAATTTGGTTTCGTTTTTCAGTTCGTTCTTAAAAACAAAATGTTTAACAACTCATTGTTGGCATTGCCGGCACTATTAATAGTTGAAAAAAAGAGGAGATCCTGTGGACCAAGGGTTGGTTGCTGAAGAGGAAACGTTTATAACATACAAATATAATAGAACAATAAAGACTTTAGCCAGACGATTTCCGAAATTATAGTATGCCTGAAGAATCATAATGTTGAGCTCCAATAGAAAAACTTCAAAAATGTCCCTACAAGTTGCACGGCACTGCAAAACAATGTTCATTTAAACACGTTGGTTGTTCGGGTAACAACGAACACCGAATTTTCCGAAGTCCTTTGAATTTGCGTTCTTAGCTCCTTGCTCCGCGTACGACCAACAACGAAAAACGTACAAACGTAAAAACGTTGTGCACTCCACAATCTTTATTTCTTCCCGCGAAGGAAAACTATCGGGGAAAAAATGGATCGACACTTTGGCCAAATTCCTAAACGCAAGATTTGCAAAGCAAAACACTTGCAAAGCAGATATAGAAAATCAGAATACGCATATGTAAGAGAATTGCGCAAGAAATGTTTGACATTTGCACAAATGCCTCTGCATTTGCGCAAGAAAGTAGCATCGATTGCATTTTGGGACACTCTGCTTAGCAGAGATTTTTGTATTTGCATTTTGGAACTGTTTGCTTAGCAGAATTTGCGCAAGATATGCGTTTAGGAATTTGCCCTTTGTTGTGTAATACGCAATGAATATTTGCTGTCCAAAAAGTAGAATTATAGCAACAGAATTGAATAGTACGAATGTGAATACAAAAAATACCGACAAATTTGAGGTACCTTATTCACCATTGGATATTCAAAATAACTACATAAGAAGGCAACGGCTCGTACAAATACTAAATATAATCACTTACAACTCTTAACCATTCCTGTGTGCGTGTTAGCAGGAATATCGGTTCCGAATGGCTATTTTCAAGATAAGATATTCTTGGTCGATTTGTCACTTCCTCGCTATAGTTGGTATGGTACACCTCTGAAAATCTTTCTGCAAAATAATTAAAGCAATTACTATAAGAGTTACTCCTCTTAACCTTTTATTGTAATTATCTTAAAAAACTCGTAGGAAGGTTTGTTCCTGAATAACAACGGCACGAGTACGATAACTTGGCCGCCAAGATTTGATGACGGATTTTTGTAGGGGGGTCAAAAATAAGCACTTTTTACTATGGGAGGGGGGGGTCTATCTCCCCCCGTTTAGGAGGTAGGGGCACTTTTAGAAAAAATGGTTTAAATTGAAAAAAAAAATATTAAAAAACAACGGCAACACCTACAATAAAGTGCTATACCGCGTTTGAAAGCCAAAAGATTGTTCTATAATCCTGCATTTAAATTAAATTAGTGATATCAAAAGTTTTTGAGAAATTCGCATTTAAACTCCAAATTTTGATAAAAAAACGTGAAAAAAAAAGTTTAGACCGGTTGTTTTCAAAATTGTGAAATGAAATTGTAAATAAGCTTATATGTGTTTCATGTATCTATCAGTTCTTAATCGAACACAAAAAACCGCATGGTTCTATGTCTTCTGGTTTTTGAGAAAACCTCCGTTTAGGAGGTAGGGGCACTTTTAGAAAAAATGGTTGAAATTGAAAAAAAAAAATATTAAAAAACAACGGCAACACTTACAATAAAGTGCTATACTGCGTTTGAAAGCCAGAAAATTGTTCTATAATCCTGCATTTAAATTTAAATTACTCGTGTCAATGGTTTTTGAGAAATTCGCATTTAAAGTCCAAATTTTGATAAAATAACGTGAAAAAAAAAGTTTAAACCAATTGTTTTCAAAATTGTGAAATGAAATTGTAAATTAGCTTACATGTGTTTCATGTATCTATCAGTTCTTAATCGAACACAAAAAACCGCATGGTTCTATGTCTTCTGGTTTTTGAGAAAATCGAAAATAACTAAAACTACTTTTCTACAAAATGTTTGATATTTTTTGCTTCCTTACATAAATAAATCAGTTCTAGCTTCCAACATTACAATATATAAACAGTAAAGTATGTATGCAACCCCCCTGCTTGGGCACACTATAGGATTTGGGGTAGGTGCAAGGTTGGGTGCATGCAAAGTTTCTTTTGCATTCACAGAATCTGTATTTAAAAAAATTCAAATTTATTCTATTTATCCAATGTCCACTAAATACATATAAAATACAATAAACGATCTAGAAAACCAAAACAAACTTCTGACCATGTTCACCAATACATGGCACTATTTTTCTATCGAAAATACTGCCTAGAAAGGAAATATAAGGACGACTGGGGTTCGCAAATAATAGAGTTTTTATCAGATGTAAAAAAAGTTTACCCTTGTTATACCGATGGTGATATATGTGAGGGCTTACAGTTAAAAGACATCGATCCTCCCACCCTTCAGAGCGAAAATTTAGAAAGTGTTTTACCGCCAAAACATCCTCGGCTTCCCACCATAAAAGAGTAACTCAACGAACTCGACAGTTATAGTACGGACGATGGCTTTATTGACGAGACTTACACACCTTTTTAATACATTTTGACCATTTTTAACTAACTATGACTGACTAACTCCTGACTAACTGACAAAATAACTGACCCAGATGCAATTCTACCTCCTCATGGTGCATTCTGGGTAACGCTAAATGAATTGCGGTACTGAACTAACAAAGATTCATTACGTTTATTAACATTAATCCTTAAAACGGAATCACCGTCACCACCAAAAATCAAAAAAAGTAGTTTTGGTAATTTTCGATTTTCTCAAAAACTAGAAGACATAGAACCATACGGTTTTTTGTGTTCGATTAAGAACTGATAGATACATGGATCACATATAAGTTAATTTACAATTTCATTTCAAAATTTTGAAAACAATCGGTCTAAACTTTTTTTTTTCACGTTATTTTATCAAAATTAGGACTTTAAACGCGAATTTCTCAAAAACCATTGACACGAGTAATTTAATTTAAATGCAGAATTATAGAACAATTTTCTGGCTTTCAAACGCAGTATAGCACTTTATTGTAAGTGTTGCCGTTGTTTTTTAATATTTTTTTTTTTAATTTAAACCATTTTTTTTCTAAAAGTGCCCCTACCTCTTAAACGGAGGTTTTCTCAAAAACCAGAAGACATAGAACCATGCGGTTTTTTGTGTTCGATTAAGAACTGATAGATACATGAAACACATATCAGGTAATTTTCAATTTCATTTCACAATTTTGAAAACAACCGGTCTAAACATTTTTTTTCACGTTTTTTTATCAAAGTTTGGAGTTTAAATGCGAATTTCTCAAAAACTATTGATATGAGTAATAAAATTTAAATGCAGGATTATAGAACTATCTTTTGGCTTTCAAACGCAGTATAGCACTTTATTTTAGGTGTTGCCGTTGTTTTTTAATATTTTTTTTTTTCAATTTAAACCATTTTTTCTAAAAGTGCCCCTACCTCCTAAACGGGGGGAGATAGACCCCCCCCTCCCATAGTAAAAAGTGCTTGTTTTTGGCCCCTCTACAAAAACCCGTTATCAAATCTTGGCGGCCAAGTTATCGTACTCTCCCCATAACAACTTATATTAATTGAATGAAAGAACATAAAAAAATCCTTTTCTATTTAATTTAAAAAAAATTGCATTTAATAAAAAATACTCAACAACAATGTTCTTTTTATACTGAAAACTACAACCAAAATTGTATTCAAGAAAATATAAATGGAAACAAAATCCAACAAGACACATTCCGAGTGTTTTTAGATTAGCTTTTGGAACTATAATCTACATAAATCTAATTTTCTTCGTCTATTTATTTAAAAAAGAAAACGGGGAAATTAGTTTATTTTTCTTGTAATCAAATTCTATTGACAAAATTTGACGCCAATGTTATCGACCCTCGTTCGCATATGTTTCATAATATCATCTGCGAGCTCTTCGACTGTTGTATAACGACTATTCTGGAAGTTGAATATATCTGTTAAGAAGCCGAGTATTTCCTCCCGGAAGTAATGGCAAATATTGCGAAGATTTTCATCGGGTCCGAAGAAACCCCACGCCATCAGGGGCGAAAGTTGTTCTGATATAACATAAAAGTGTGACATAAAGCCATTGGGGAACTTAAGCATTCGCCGTTTTGCTTTTAGAACAGACCACACAGCTGTTGTGAGTGCCTAGAAAAAAAAACTAATTAATTCACTGAAAAAAGTCGCCAGCTTACATTGAGCTTACAGTTTCTTTAAATCCATTGGAAAGGAAACGGTTTTGCACCACAGCTGTTACGCTCGCTGGGGGAGCGTCCAAATCACGAAAGGCATCCAAGATTATGTAATCTATACAAATGTCGTAAAATGTCATTGCTTTAACATTTCGAGCTTCTAGTTCTTTCTCGATGTAATCCCAGTTATTTTCATCCTGCAGGTAATGGATCATGCCCTCATAGCCGACAAGAAAGTCTTTCGTATCCTTGTCACCAAGGCATAGAAGATCTGTTAGTATTTGGCGGCCAGTATCGGCTACCCATTGTCCCACTTTGGGATCCTTAAACGAATGTTCATAATTATTAATTTGCTTAAACAAAAAGCCCTCCAATTACTCACCTTAAAAAGATATTGAAAAGCTAGTCGAATGCAATGTAGTTTCGCTAAATACTCTGAATCAGTGGCACAGTGCACTAGTTCGGTTCTTACACATCGGCAAGGAATTGGTTGTTCTTCAGACTGTTTAAGTGCATTCTGGAACAACGGATACTGTTCAAATTCGGCAAATGCTTCACTGAACTCTTCAAACTCTCTCAAGTCTGCGACTTGGTCCAGAGCCGAGGCAAAACTCTCAGCCGAATCAAAATTGGGATCCGAACCGGTCCTGCTCATGGTCGATTTTCGACTACGAGCTGTCACTACTTGTTCTTCGTCTTCCTCTTCAATGGCTGTATCATCGCGAAATAGCACCGATCTTTGATCGAGAAAGAGTAGTTCACTTTGATCTTGCAGCGTATATGCCATGTCTAATAGGTTTTGTATTTCGCGACAAAATTCCGATTCCTCGGTAGTGGTGAGAGCAGCCGGAATACCACCGGGAGAATAGTGTGCTGCCAGAGCATCCTCCCAGTGATTTATTACTGTGTCCAAAGCTTCCATACCCATAACACCAAGTTGTTGCGCGGTAAGTTGTTGGTTAGCAATAGCTGCAGAATCGATGGAACCCGAAGCCATCGACATGCGGTCGGAGAAAGCTACAGTAGAACCTACAGGACTTCCAGATCGAGCCGATGCTTTTGATCCAGCTACCGACATAAGATCATTGGGGCTACGCATGCTGTTGCGTGTACGTCGACCACCGTGCTTTCGCGGCCGCCTTGGTGGTCGGGGAGATTTTCTACGACGCATGTATCGTGCGAGCACACCTAAGAGTGCAACTCCTGCTGTCAGGGAGACAACAACAATCTAAAAGAAAATATTTTGAGTAAGAAACAATTCTGCAGCGTGAAATCGTAAATATATTCTACTCTAGTTATAAAATTATAGTTCCTGAGTGACTTATGACTTTTTAACGAGATAAAAATTGACGACAAAATTTGTATTTTTCGATATAAGGGGCTATGCTTTATCAGAGAGGCTGAAACTCTTATAACTTTAAAGCCGCCTGGGCTTAAATAGAAAACAACCTAGAATGGTTTGCGGTATATGGATGATTCTTATTCAAGAAATATCTAATCAACAATTACTCTAGGTAATTTTTAAGCTTAAAAGGCATACACGAAATTTGTTGCGTCTAAGGACCTATGAGCTACCGGCGAAGTTCAATGTAACCACGTTGAAATCAATTGAGTAATATGCAACGAAATGAAGCCCCATTTATATTAATACATATCTCAACCAATGTACAAGTGATAAGAACATACAAACAATAAAGTTCAACGCTCAAAAGAGTATTGTATAATAATTCATGGGAGGGAATTAGACTCCCCGCTCACTGGAGGTCTGCAGCTAATTTTGTTGTGTCACTCTCACTAACTAAAGATGATATAATAATTTTGAAACTGATTAACGCCTTTTAAGCTTTTTCAAATTCTTAATTACCTTTTGTGAAGTTGACATTCGAAATGGAAGAATCCGTCCATCCCATCGAGCTGGAAGAATTGCTTTGAGCATGATTTTGCTGGTTTCGAGTTGACTTGCAGGCGTGTTACTACTTATGCATACATCAAATGCCAGAAATTAGTGGGAGAAAAGCTTGTTAGTTGGGTGAAATTCCTATTAATGTTAATTTAATGAATTTGTTCAAGTTTTCTAGGTGCATTTTCTATGGACAACCAGAGGAAATGTAATTTTAAGGTTATGTTTACGACATTGTTTTAGTTTATTGATTATGTATTAAATTGCAACAAATCGTTTAAGGTTGTTTCATGATAATGGATGACGCTGATTTTAGTTTTTTATCTCAACCGATTAAGCTGCACATTTAAAAAGATAACTTTCATGAATCTTAAAGTTTCGGATATAAGGAATTGTATACTTTTCTCAAACTAGAGATTTGAGGCACTTTCATTTGCTGCTCTGCTTTGCTGCACTTTGACGTTAGACAGCGTTCAGAAATGATAAAATCGAAGATTTGCTCAAATTGACAGCATTAGTTGCTTTCTCTTTTCAAAATTGTGACAGGGTGATCCAATTACGTTATCCCACAATCCATGAAATTGAAGGTTGAGTATGAAAGATACTTCATATCATACCAAATGCTTTTTATCCGTATAAAATTATATGAAAAAACTACATCAAAGACAAGGGATTTATATTTATATGCAAATACACCAACTACAAAAAATATAATTTTAGCTAAATTTATATAATTTTCGGGATTTAATTCTAGTCTGTATTACCAGCAAACATTTATCGGTTGTTTGTATAAATTAATTAAATATTAGCCGTGTTTTACTATCGCCAATGATCGGTATGGATAACCATTTGAAACTAAAACGATCATGGTGAAAGCAGTGTTATATAGCCATCTCTTGTTTCCTTGAATTTTTATTTTAAAATTATTTCTTCTCTTTTTTTCTTACACTAGCCGTGTTTTTTTGGGAAAGTTATCCGTAGTACAGTAGGATTTTATATGAATAATAAATACAACATCCGCAGTAGGATCACTGCCGATAAAAGGAGATGTGAAATCCTGCTGTGGATAGAGATTTGACGTTTATTCGAGTATCGGCAGTGATACTACTGCGGATGTTGTATTTGTTATTCATATAAAATCCTACTGTACTACGGATAACTTTTCCAAAAAACACGGCTCCTGTACCTTACATTACACTACCTTACCATAAAAAGCCACCTATTCGCCAGAGTAAGAACAAATTTTTGGATCTTGGAAATAGATCCAGAGAGAGGGAGCTGAATTCCAAATTGTTTTTGTAAAATTAATCCAGATCCAGGTTCATATAAGGCGTCCTTCTTTTTACGCTGTTTTTTTTTAGCTCAGATATCTTAGAGTGCTCAGGGTTTGTTTTTTTTTTCAATCAGAGCTAGCTCAGAGAACGCTCTATGAGCTCAAAATAAAATGACCGAACAAAGAGAGAAAAAAGATGAGCGTGGCTAACTTCACTTTTTTTGAGTGATATGACTGAGACAGAGACAGCGAAAGACAAAAAAAAAAAAAAACATACAAATAAAAGTGGAGAACGACACCTTTAACAATTCCGTTCTCCAGTGTGTTTCATTAACAAACCAGAGGGCTCTGATCAAACTATGCTCAGAGAATACTCGACATGCTCAAGCTCAAGTGCTCTGCAGAGTTAAAAAAAGAAAAACGTCATTGATCCGATAATAATAAAACGCATTTATTGAATTTATGAACACCAAATGGGACTAACAATTCTTAGATCTTAAAGTTTTTATGAGCATTCTATATAGAAAATTGGGAGTTTATCGTAGGTGGCCTTGGCGTTATGGTTGTTTGTGTTATTAAAAAAAATTTTGGGGTTTGGAACCTGCATACCTGTTATTGCTTGTGTTTTGAGGGCTTATAAGGACAACAGGGTTATTCGAGATTATATAGCTCCTTTCGTATGATTTAATTCTTATTAGAAGCTTACTTTGGTCCACGTGTTTCCTTATCGCTTACGATCACCTCAATCGTAGCTATTTTTGGATGGCTACTGCCTTTAGAGCTTCCATGCCAGTCGTCGGTGAAGTTACTTAGTTTTTTGTGCTTTTAAAAAATATTAGTTCTGTTCAACCACCTGCACTGGACTACTCTGGGCAGAAAAGTGTAGCTTTTTTGTGTTCATTGAGAACATTTCTGCACTGACTTATACTGATTAGCGTTCATTGAGCTGAACTAGTGTACACTAGTTCAGAATATTTTACACTACCTTTTGAGCTAGTGCAGGTTGGTGAAAACTGTCAAAATCAGTTGATGTCATTATTCGATCATATTTTGTTAACGAATAAGGTAGATTTTTTTCCGCGCTTTGTATTTTTGATTAAAGTTTTGAAATAATGCATAGATTAGAGCCAACTTCGAGTGAAGGGCAATCTCTGGTGATTCAGTGTTCTCCAATTACTCCAATAATATCTTAATTAAATCTATGTATGTATATTTACACGAAGAATTTCGAACGCAAGTGTTTGAAAGTTCGATGAAAAAAGGTGAAAAGGAGGAAGAGATTTTGTGCCTAAAAAGCCAACAACGTCGTTGCAGGCACTGGGAATGAATTTCGTCCCTTTGCCATGGACTTCAGCGCACGCATAAGGCATTTTACTTGCGCCGAATTTAATTGTTTTCTTCTTTTTAACATCTGACGTATGACGTTTTTGCTTGAGTTTGCTCTGACAGTTTTCACGAACCTGCACTGCACTACACTACTCTACACTGGCCTTTTCCTGGTTGAACACAACTATTATGTGTCTGGCAACTTGCTTGGCAGCATGGCTCGTGGATTTATGGCTTATATCGGCAACCGTGTTCTTCAAGTACTTATTTTAACACCCCTGGATTAAGGCGATACAAAAAACGTTGTCAAAATCAACAGCTGACTGCTTGACATTTCGAAAGGTTATTTATTTTTTTTCAAGACCGGATGTTTTTTCTTTTTTGAATTTATTTTTTTCTAATTAGCGTTTTCCAGAAATAAATTTACCACCTCATTATTTATACTTATTTTGTCTTCATAATTCACAATAAACTTGGTGTCTTTATCCATCTTTATTCTCTGCAATGGCTGAAGCGAGCAAAGGTGAGACAAAAAGTATAAAAACTTAATTATCTACAAACTCTGAAAGGTTTCGCATAATTTCTTTTTGTATTATACATCATAATTTTTTAGCTCGTTCTACTCTTATTGTTAGACCTCAGAATATTGCTGAAAATAGTGCATTTCGACGCCAACGCAGTCTCAAATTGAATACCCTTGTAAGACAAAAAAGTAGCACCACTGAACCAAGTTCTAACAAGGTAATTCGAAATGTTGTTGTTCGGATAACTATAAATAAATAATGATAAATTACTCTACACACAGACCTACATCGTTATAATATTCTCAGAGAAAGCTAGAGTTTCCAAATGTGTAGATGTGGAGAAGATTATCCAGGAATTTGGGATCCTAACAACTCTGGAAATAGTAAGGTAGGCCAAAATACTCAAATATCTTAAGTCACTTAAAGTACACTATGAGATTTTCTTTCAGCAAAACTGAAAAATATCTGTACCTGTCGGCATCAACTGATACGCTTCTACGTCTGGCCGATGGAGCCGAACTCTGCAAAAAAACCATAACTGGGAGTATGAGAAAATTCAATTACTTCAGTGTCTCGGATTACCTGATTGGTAACATGACCAAGGACGACATTGTTGCTAACAGTGAAGCACCAGTATTGATCAAGGATGCTATTAAGCCATCATTGATGCCTTACATACGAAAGGGAGTAATTGAACACTTCTTTCCTTTGCATGATATTGTAAGTATTTTTTTTATTCAACCAAATGCAAACAGAATACAAATTACAAATCTTAAGTATATTATTTATATGTGTTTACATTTTTATTTATTTATTTGTTTTGTCGATCAAGATACATGACTATGCAGACCCCAGTTTAAATTATTCAAAACTAGCTGCACCGGCAGACGTTGTTCTGCACTATTTTCTCTAAAACAACACAAGATTGATTTTTTATGTTAATAGTTCCTCCCCGACAGACTGTTTTGTTAAAAGTTATTGGCTCTTCGCAGTAATAAAACATATTTCAGAGTGATCACTTTATTAATAGATTTATGTCTCCGTAATAAACAACGATTACTTACAAAATAAGTTTTCTATTTTGTACATTGCAAGACTTTAGTAGTAGTAATAATGTGGTATTTTCATTCTAATGCTTTATCGTACACAATATTTTATGTTTGATTACCTGGCGCGAAAATAAATAAAGCTGTCGGTTTTCCGACGCTAGAGCAGGCAATATGCAATGTCCATGAGAGAAGCATGGGTTTTCCAGATTGACGCCGCAAACACTCAACGACTGACCCTGTGATTTATTTATGGTCATAGCGAAAGCAAGCCGCACTGGAAATTGCAGTCGTTTAAATTCAAACGGTACGTCAGTTGTTACCATTGGGATGCAGGGTATCAACACATCCTCTCCCTTATATTTTCCCTTTAGAATGGTTGCTTCGATCACATTGTTCAGTAATTTTTTCACTGATCCTACTTTTAATTGAAGATTATGGGGAGGTAATCCTGGCAAATCCAGTGAGTTCAAAAAATCTGGCAACTGACAAAAATTGACAGGAAATGTAATGCAGCCTTTCATAACATCTACAGGGATTTTACCATTACCAATGTCAATGAGTTGTTTTGAAAATATTTCTCTAGATCGATCATTTTGCAATTCGACACGCATATTCTTGCTCAAATTTAGTATCTTAACTTTTGTCCACAAAATGGACGACTTCAAACATGGATTCGGTTCATCCGCTGGTGTAGACCGTGGAATCACTGGTAATGTTTGACGAAAATCTCCTGCTAACAAAATCATCGCTCCACCGAATCGGTTTTGATTGTTTCGCAGATCTTTCAGAGTCCTGTCTAATGCATCCAAAAACTTTTTATGTGCCATCGTGCATTCATCCCATAATATCAACTTGCATTGCTGCAAAACCTTTGTCATTGCAGAGTTCTTCAAAATGTTGCAAGTCGGAGTTTCGTTCTTTTGAATATTCAATGGTAATTTTAGCACTGAATGGGCGGTTCGACCGCCTTCCAACAATGTAGCTGCAATACCAGTGGAAGCAAGTGCGAATGCAATTCCATTCTGTAAGCGAATTGTTGCTAAAATCAATGAAATTAAAAATGTCTTTCCTGCACCACCAGGAGCATGGAAAAAGTAAAACCCTCCAGTTCCATTATTTATAACTTTCTGTGTATCAAAGATATACTTTTGTTGTTGGTTCAACAGCGGAATATATATTCGAACCGATTCTCTTAAAGCATCGAGATCGAACAGTTTTTCACGTTGCAACTCTTGATTAAAAGCGTAGTGCATTGGGCGATTAGGCGCGGCCACGGCCATGTCTAATTGAGATAATACTTTGTTCGACACAATCAAGCACGTGTCTTCAATTAATATCAACGCCTCGTTATAAATTTCTTCTGTGAATTGTAAATGTTGATCCTGTTCTATTGCGCATTTGATGCAAGATATGGTCACATATATCATCTTTGTATTTGATCCATAAATCAATTGGGTTTGACGGAAAGCATGTTGATATAATTATAGAAAACAATGTTCGTATTTGTTGAGCTCTCGAAAAAATTACAGCATCATAAAGAACCTTGTGCCTTAACAAAAACGTTAAAAAAAATTAGCCGAATTGGTGGAGCCGTTCTCAAGTTTTACGCTTAGCAACACATTTGGCGGTTAATTTTTATTTATATAGATTCAATAATTAACTTAAATAATAAAGTTTACAACAATTTTAGTATATCTCTCCTAATATCTAATCTACTTTTATTAAAATCAATAATAAGATCAAATTCATTGAAAGCAATACAATTATCATAATTAGCATAATTTGTGGTATGAAAAGGAACATATAGAAAAATACCATCTTTAGGTCGCAAACTACAGGAAGGTATAAATCAGAACAATAGATGTTTGAATTCAGAACATCGAAAGCAAATCGTATCGAATACAGTTTTCTTCTCATCAGTAAAAGTTTTAAATCAATTAAAGTACATCTGGTCTCATAAGAAGAAAAACTCGAATTTCTAAAAATATTTCGTAAGGCAAATTTGGTAAATCTTTTCTGAACCTTTTCAATCCTATGAATATTAACAGGGTTGCGAATTTTTTAATTAAAAAAAGCATAAGTCATAAGTATGTATTAAAAAAATTTAATTCATAAGTTAGTTAATTTTTTTTTAAAATCATAAGTCACCCACTAGCTTGTGAATTAAAGCCAAGCTTAAGCTAAAAAGTGACTTAAGCTTTTGCAACCCTGGATATACGATTATGTAAAGAGATTCCACATAATACAACAATCCTCCAACAAAGGTGTGACAAGGGATACATGAGGGGTTTTTAGAGTATAAGAATCTTCAAAAGAATTTCTAGAAATTGAAGCGAAAAACCTATTTTAGAGTCAAAGGTAACTCCAAGATTTTTTTAACTTATTAATCTTTTTAAGGAATGATTCTCAATTTTGTAATCGAAACAAAATGGATACAGTATTTTTGAAAATGTAACAATACTGCATTTTTTAATATTGAAATATAACCCATTTTTATTACACAAGTCAATTATGTAATCAATGTCTATTTGTATTTTACTAACATTTATTAGTGATGATCTTACACAGCTAAACGTTTTTAGATCATCAGCATACAGAAGATACCTGGAATAGGAAATATGCTTTGGCAGATCATTAAAAAAAGAATAAAAAGGAGTGGAACTAGGTGACTGCCCTGAGGAACGGCAGATAGTTTTCAATTTCATTCGATAACACATCCACAATTTTGACATATTGTCTACGTCCAACCAAATAGCTTTTAATCCATTTAAGGAGAGCAGAGTGAAAACCAAGCAGCTCAAGTTTTTTAAAAGAATGTTGTGTTGTACACCAACAGCCTTTAAAAAATCGGTATAAATTACGTCGACTTTTCCAAACAACTAAGACTGTAATTTGTAAATATTGATAAATTAGTTGCCGTCGATCTTTCACTCGTAAATCCATGTTGATGCTGGGGAATATGATTTTAAACTAATTTCAAATACTTTAGCTTATTACTTATTGCTTCTAAAAATATACCTTGTTGTAAGGACATATTGACTAAGAACCCTAATGAATTTGTTACGCCAGAAATTTCAAAGGTGGGGTCTTAAAGCACGAAAAATTATCTGTTGATTTAATATTTTGGTCAAATTTTTTCAAAGCAATTCATAAGAGGAAAACGAAATGGAGTTGGCGTTCATTTGCATAACCAATCAGTGAATGTTTATGAAATAAGAGGAAACAAATTGTGGTGTCCGCTTTTCAATTCCATGCTTAGCTCCACATTATTAACCACCTTAAAGCTCTCTAAACTCGCGACGGATTCTCAAGTGAATTTATTATCATTTTAAAGAATTATTGCACGTCATTGCCTAAAAAGTTACACTCTAAAGACTACAGCTACAAAAAAAAACGTAGAAATGCAAATCTTCGGTTCTATGAGATCAGATGCGCCTTTACTGATTTAAAAGCGCTAGTACTCAGAAGGAAACTATATCCTGCTCTTTTTGTTTTCGATATCAGTTCTAATATTAACTGTCCAATGCTTCTTTCAATGTGCTATATTTATGCATCTTCTCGTTTTTTAAGACCTAGAGATGGAAATTTCGTATATGTTCCCTATTATAGTACAAGTTATGCAAAACATAATCCAATTACTAAGGTTATTCATGCAACGAGATAATTTTCCGCTTTGCAGAAAGATATAACTTTCCACCACGTATTTGCATGAACGTCCCCTAAGAAAAACTTGCGGAAATGTGGAATATAATCAGCAATTCGTTAAACGAATGTCAACTCATAAAAATTTGTTGTTATCAAAATAGCACATCATTCAATATTTTAACTTAAAAAGTTAAAGAAAATAAAGCAAATACATACATAGTTTTCAAAAAAAAAAACATTAAACCTTTTTTTTTTTAAATTTAGAGAATTTCTTGGTTTATCAGGTTTATTTCTTCTCTTACCCTTAATAAAAACTATTATTGCTTTAAATGATTTTGACCTTGTCATTGATTTTTTAATACAATTAGGATAAATAGTAAAAAAATATTTATTTAATTCATTATAAATATAATAATTTTAGTACTATCTAAATATGTTATTTATTCCTTAAATTAAATTATGTATAAAGTCTATATAAAGAAATAAATATAAATAAAACAAGATGTGATACCTAATTTGTTCACCTGGATGACAGTCTAACAACTAACCACTATGCCAAGGGGCTTCAAGCTATGTCAAATTTCTAACGATTGATTGCTCATCTATCTTCAAAGGAAGATCGTTTTTTGACAGCTAGTAAATTGGGATCTTGAAAAGTTAAATATTTTTTAACTTCAAAGTTCCTTTAGTAACCACAAAATTTTGTGGTCAATAAAGAAACTTTGAAGTTGAAAATTATTTAACTCTAGACCACAAATTTGGTTCCAATCTTTAAAGTGGTAAATTTAAAAGTAATTTTATCTTGTAACGTGCCCTATCTTGAAATCTCTTATGGCCATTTAACATTTATCCATTAACCATTGTTTAAAAAAATGACTTAACTAATCATAAAAACCAATCTTACTTCATTCACAGGAATATCTGGATAAATTTGCATTCAAATTTAGCATGAAACAACCCATCGAAGATATTCGTGACTATTATGGAACAAGTATTGCCCTGTACTTTGCATTTATTGAGTTCTATACAAAAGCATTGATATTTCCAACTTTGTTTGGTCTGTGGCAAGTTGCTTGGCATCTTAATTTGCCTGTCGTTTGTGGTTTTTATGTTCTCTGGACAACTGTAAGTTAGAGTTTAGTTTCGGGTGGGTCAAAGAAAATAAATACTTATTCAACCCATAATCACTATTGTCGTTTCACTAAAAAGATAGTAAAACGGACGCAAAAAACGACCATGATGTTAATGGTGGAAAGGATGAATAATAGAGAGATAAAACCGAAGTTTAAAATTACAAAAACGCCAGCTGTGGTTTCTGTGCCCATGACGTTTTAAAGACGTTTTAGTAAAACGACAACCGTAATAGGGGAGTACGTTTCTTCTTCTAATACTGAAGAGATGGTTGCTGTAGCCCTTACAAATATGAGCCGTTAGAAGTTTCTTAACGCATCAATCAATATCTTAAAAAAATATATCAAGGATTTTCTTCTAAATTCAGCTCTTAGCAACCTATACATGATTTTAAATAATTTGTTTTTCGTAAAGCTCCTATCAACCATTTTTTTTTTGCATTAGAAGAAGAAAAATAATTTTTTTTTGACCCACCCTGGTTTAGATATTTCATTATAATCAAAAGTTCTAAACTCTATGCTTTTTAAAAGATTTTTTTAGAACTATGGAGCAGAAGATGTTCAATCTTAGCCTACCGTTGGGGTACTATAGATATGACTAGTCTTGATATTCCCAGAACAGCATACACGGGTGTATTGAAACAAGACCCAATCACCGGAAAAATGACACTACAATATCCAATGCGATTAACTTATATGCAAATGTACTGTATTTCATATCCGGTTGTATTCTTTTGTATTATTGCGGCGGGATATTTTGCTCTCTATCAATTTCAAATTGAAGCCGAAGTTCTACAGGATTTTGGTAAGGAAATACTGTCAAAGCGGCAAATACCAATCGATTTTATGTCATTGTTTTCTGATTCACAGGTCCCGATTCATTGCTACTCTATATACCCGTTATAGTTCAATCAGTACTTATTGCAATCTTTTCATGGGCATATGAAAAACTAGCAACATTTCTAACTGATCTAGAAAACCATCGTACACGCAGTCAATACGATCGTCATCGTGTTAATAAACTAATGCTCTTCGAAATTGTTAATAATTTTTTTTCATTATTTTACATTGCTTTTGTTTTGCGGGACTTGAATCAGTTGAAATATCAATTGATGATGCAGTTGATTATATTTCAAGTGAGTACACGAAAATTGATACAAAAAATTAGGTTCAATCGTGTGGAATCAAATTTGTGCAGAGAACTAGTTTTTGACTTTCTTACGTCGATTTTATTTTAGATAGTTTGCACGGCTCAAGAAATTGGAATTCCTTTGTTGGCTGTATTGAGACAGAAATTCACAAAATACATCGCACAAGAAATGGATGATGAAAAGAAAGCTACCATAATAGATGTAGCACGCTATGAGCAGGTAAAATTGTGTTTTTAGGTTCAACTTCATCGATTCATACGATTACAAACCTTTAACTTTTTTGTAGAGTTTCTATGAAGCTGGATTAGATGAATACCAAAGTACATACGAAGACTACTTACAAATGTGCACTCAGTTCGGCTATGTAGTTCTCTTTGCTGCTGTTGCTCCATTTGCAGCTATAGGTGCCCTGATCAACAACATTTTCGCCTTGCATATTGATATATTTAAAGTAAATACAAAATATTACATAATGTATCGTTATTTACATAGCTGTGTTCTAGCTTTGCAACATTTTCAAACGCCCCTACGCTCGTCGTGCCAAAAACATAGGTGCTTGGCAATCAGCTTTTGAAATTCTTTCCGTCCTGGCAATATTCAGCAATTGTGGGTTGCTGTATATGCAACCACAAGTCAGGTGAGATGAAAATTGTTATTTTATTTCCCTTAAGCTAAATATTATGGTTTTAGAGATTTCGTTGCCAAACTTGTCCCAGAAATGCCCGATCTTGCATTTGTTGTGTTTGAGCATCTCCTTTTAGGGCTTAAGTTTCTCATTCATAAAGTTATACATAAACGACCTCGTTGGGTACGCATAGCCATGCTGAAATCAGATTATGAATCGAGTTTAGCGTATAAGGATTTAAGGTAAGGAATCTTTGAATAAATTTCTTTAAAAAACATTTTTATAATTTTCTTTTTTATCTATATTATTTAGAAAATTCCGAACCGCATTCAAAAATCACAAAAAGGATTAATAAACAAAACATTTATGAATCTCCTATTTCTGCCAAAAACAAAGAATCCTCAAACCAACTAAGTTTTACTTAACCACAATGAAACCGCTCATTGCGACACATAACTAGTCTTTCCAATTCAAAGATATTTTCACTTTATTGTTATTATTTATTTTATTTTGTACATAGTACATTATTTTATGTGTTTGTCTTTTGCTAACTTATGATGTGATTGTTATACTAACGTTTTTGTTCTATTAATAAATGAAATCAAAGTGCTTTTATATACAGTGCCTGGAGTTTGATATAAAAATAAATATTAAACAAAATAAAATTGAAATTGTAAAATACTCGAAAAATGTTACTGTTTATTTAAATATTATATAGCTGGGTATCAAAACTATTTATTGGAGGTTATCATTAAAATTTCACTCGGAATTTATTAGTATCGGCAACAAATTTTCCACTAGAATTTTGGATCTGATTTTGTAGGAGCTATTGTTTTGGAAAAATCTTTTCCGCAGTTGGTTCACGATAGCAGACCAATTTTGGAACAAATTAATTTCCCTAGATTGTTGTAATATTACTATCAACATTTGTATTGTATTGGCCAAGATTCCAGAACAAGAAATGGTAAGTTTTCAAACATGTTCTTGTAAAGAGCTAAAATGATGCTTATATTGCGAAACTCGTGATGGGCTGAACAACGTAATTTGCAATCTATTAATTAACTTGAATACGCTGGAAGAACGAAGAGCAATAAGCGACATTCTCTCATTCATCGATTACTTTCAGGATTGACTGCACAGTTTTCTACAATTATTCCATCTCTTTTAACACTAATTTTCGTAATATAAGAAATCCTCGTCTCTTCTATATGCCTATCACCGTATTTCTTATGGCTCCAACGAACCTATTACACTCATGCTTCGAAGATTAATTGTAAAATTAAATTTTTCGATTTCAACCTCACTTCACCCTGCCTGAAACTCCATCTTTCTTCCAATTTATTCCAATCCTAGATTTAAAAGCTGTATTTAAGTAAAATTAACAAAAAGAATAAATGGGGTTATTGCCCCCACCAAAATTAAAATTAAAATGCAAGTTCTGGGAAAATACACGGGGGAAACTGAATGGTGGGAATTTTGATTCAAAATTGACATTTAATTACTTTAAGATAGATCAAAAATCGCCTGAGTTTGTTCCTGTAAAAAGGGTGTAGTGCCAGAACTTGGCTGGGCACTACCGTGCCCTTTGATTATGTCCGATTTTTGTATTCGATGAAAATTGCTTACGACATATTCGCATTTCGATTTCCACAGTTTGACCGAAAAACAAGTTTCGGGCTTACCGCGAAACTAGGATCACCTCGCATTGAAAAACTGAGGTTACTCTAATCATCACCTTTTCATACTGAATTTTGATTTCAGCCAAAATTTCCAAAATTTTATCAAAATCAACGAAAATCCCATACATTATTAGACTTCGTAATTTATGAGATTGTCAGAAACATTCCTATTACGATTGTCAATTGTCAATTATCAATTGATAAATGCTGAAATTTAGAATTTTAAAAACAATGGTAGAAGATTTTATTCCGTTTCATTCCACACACCTCGCTTCCCTCTCCTAAAAATTAGGTTTTTTGGCGGCAGAGCTCATCCCGTCTGCGCAAGTCCATTGAGAATAACTATCAACACTGAGAAACTGAGATTATTTTAAAATTAATACTACGTTTTCACCAAGAGATAATCCTGGACTTACCATAAATCTTCTTTAAATATCAAAGATTTACAATACAAATTTATTTCGTAAATCTAGTAGATTAGAAATAAATCTTGTTAAATCTTCATTGTATCAATTGTTGTATTATTCGAACTGAACTAATATCCATATCGTGCTATGTTGTCTCGATGATTTTTCATTGTTTGGCACTAATGAAACTTTCTTTCTCTCGCTTCCACTTTATAAGAAAAATTGAAACATCATTAGCATTTTGGTAGATGCTGTCAAAGTTAAATCTCTTGCCTTAAATCTCGGATTATCTTTTGGTGAAAACGTAGTATAAGGTGCGAATGGCCAATTTTGAAAACGTCAAATCAACGTGAAGTTGGTAGTCAAATGATCGTCATTTTTTGGCATTCTACTCAGTAAATTAAAGAATGAAAAACGAAAAATATAAGTAAATCAATTGGAAGACTTTTGCGTTTCGCCCAGTCACAACAGTTAGATGCTGTTCGCGATAGTGTGGCTGAAGAGCCGTCCACCTCAACTCGTCGTCGTGCCCAACAATTGCACCTTTCACGCTCGTCGTTGATGAACATTATGCACTAAAGCCACTTATGCATTAAAGCCACTTTACACGATATTATAAGTCATATGCTTTCTCATATGACCTGTCAAAAAAAACAAATCAAATCGTTTGAACGCACCCATTAAACGCATATCACTTCTCAAACGAAAAAGCATATGACTTTTTTGACATTAGGACTGTAGCTAATTCCATTTGAGAAGTCATACGAGATTTGTTGTTTTCGTGGGAAACATTGAATGGATTGTTGATATTTGAATACAAAATATGGTAAAATTCTGAAAAGGTAACTATGTATGCGGTATTTTTTTTAAATATTTCAGATCTCATTAACATATATACTGTAAAATTTTGAATTAATACAGCTATCATTGTTGATAAAACCACTGCCATTGCTTTCTTTTTGTTCTCCATCATGGAATAACGACATAAATTTGTTTCAGTTTATATTTTATATTTATTTTGGATTTTGGTACTCTGAAAATCAAAGAGGAAGTCATAGACGTGTAAAGCATAGATAAACCAAAACGGTATGACTTGACTCGAAATGACAGGTCATTTGATAAATCATACAGAAAATGTGATGACAGGTCATATGACTTCTATTATCATGTAAAGTGGCTTTTACAAGGTGCAATTGGCTCAAGAACTAAAGCCTCTTGACCATTTCAAGTGTCGTTAATGGTCAGAATGGTGACAAGAAATGGCAACAGTGGATGATCAATTTTCGAAGAAAATCATCTTCAGTGATGATGCAGATTTTCACCTCAGTGGATTCGTCAATAAGCAGAATTGCCGCATTTGGGCGAATAATCCAAGTGATTGTCGAAAAACAAATGCACCTACAAAAAGTGACTGTTTGGTGCGGTTTATGGGCTGGCGGCATCATCGGGCCGTATTTTTTCCAAAATGAGGCCGGCCAGGCAGTTACTGTGAATGGTGCTCGCTATCGTGAGATGATAACGAACTTTTTATGGCCCGAATTGGAAGATATGGATGGCTCGCTATCGTGAGATGATAACGAACTTTTTATGGCCCGAATTGGAAGAAATGGATGTGGACGATATGTGGTTTCAACAGGACGGTGCCACTTGCCACACAGCTAACGAAACAATGGCTCTTTTGCGCGACAAATTCAATGGCCGTGTTATCTCACGTGGTGGCGATGTCAATTGGCCGCCAAGATCATGTGACTTGACACCGTTGGACTTCTTTCTTTGGGGTTATTTAAAAGAAAAGGTGCACGTCAGCAACAATTCAAGAGCTAAAGGATGAGATAATTCGGCACATTAACGGCATAGAACCTCAATTATGCACCATCGGATGGAGGTGTGCCGCCGAGGTCGCGGCGGCCATTTGGCCTCTATTAGCTGTCATGGCATCTAATTTTTTTTTTTAAGATAAAACTCCAAGTCTACCAAAAATTAATCTAGAAAATGGGCTTTTTCCAAAATTCCGTACTCCTAATCAAAAGGCATACAAATGGGCATAATATTTTTCTAGTCCCATGTTTAAATTGCAAATTATGTCAAACTTAAAATGTCTAAAGTTAAGTACAATATAACAGTCCTATATAAGAAGAATATTTAACTATAACCTTAACTATTAATTTCATCATACAAGTATTCCTTAATTTAATTCATGATACAAATGGATAAATACATAGTAATATGTAGTAAATTCTTTTCCTAATTGGTTTGACTTTTGAAAATGGCGCAATTTATGCAATTTGGCTTTCAAAATTCCAATTTATATCAACACAAAAAAGGCAGTGTTTTTTGTTTTTTAAATAATGCCACTTAAATTTATTAAATTTAAAAATAACTTCACAATAAATTCGATATTAATAAATTATCACACTATTATTATTATCGGTATCCCCTATAATGCTTGAATGAGAGAATTGCATCTACACCATGTACAACTGAAGCTAGGTAACCCAAGTACTGCAAAAACATAAATCAATCATCTATTGTTTTTGTAATTGTTTAAATATACTTACATATGCAGCTGTCATAGTAGGATAAGCCCAAAATCCTGGTCTTACTAGAAATTGCGGATGCAGCCAAACAACACAAGCGAATCCCATGTAGCTAGCAGCACTAAAGTACATAAAACATGCCACAGCGTTGAACAGGGTTTCCTACGAACAAAAGAATGTTTCAAAAACCCTTGATTCTTTTTCTTTTTTCAAAATTCGCACTTACAAATAAAGACTGCCGAATAAGATTATATGACTTGTCTGAGAAACAATAACAAGCTACAAGTATAACTGTTGTTGTAAAACAATAAGCAGTAGTTGTAAGGAAACTGGTTAATGCTTGACCAATGGTATCAGCAACAGGAATGCCATACCTTACGAGGAGTCCTTCACAAACGGTGGCTACAAATAACTCCATAAGCTTCAGCAGCCCAACTTTGGAGGTAAGAAAATTGAAATTCACACAGGTGCAGATCCGACAGCAACAAATATTTATTCCACCGTTTTGGTTTATACCACGAATACCAAAGGATGCCATAATGACGGAATTGTTAAAGAAATTCAATCAATAATATACACAACTCAAAAATAATGCACGCACCTATTTCCTGTGAGAACTAGTTCCGAATGAGATATTCGAAATAAAACATTTTAATTCGGGAAGAATTTGTTCTTTACGATATTTTCAACTAAAAATAGAAGAAGATCTTTGGGAAGCAATGCCCTTAAGTCTGCATACAAAAGACACAGATTATAAAGGCAGCTACAAACTTCGCCGTGTGCTGGAAAAAACGGAGTTATTTTTAGATAATGCACCCCCATGATGTACTAGGTCAATAAACCAGGATTTGTTCCTTTTTTGTTGATTATATTTTGAAAAAAGAATTTTCAAATAGGTTAATTCCAGGTGGCATGAACAATAATTACCCTGAGTTACAGAATGAAAGAAATTGCATGTAATGAACTATAGTAGAGGTTATAGGTCAGGTTGAGTATTTCATGGTACCGTGTGTTTATATAACCTCAAGTTCTCAATTTCCTGTACAAAAACGTTTTTGAGTAACTTCAGCATTCAACGATTCTTTACTCGATCATTTCTCGTCGATTGTTTACGAGTAGTTTCTTTACAGTTTTCAAAAGAAGAATATTGTTGGAAATTTTGAAAACAATAAGTTGCTTTATACACGCTACAGAAATACTTCAAACAAATGAGCAAGTTCTGTTTTTAAAACCTTCTTGAACTAATTAATGAAAGTATGAAAGTAAAATTGAAATTTTGTAGTTGTTTTGAATTCAAAATTGCAGCCACCACCAAATTGCGACAAACAACCAACTTTACACACAATACGAGTAGCATATCAATTTTGATATCTTTAAAACTTAAGATTTCGGATTTCATTTATTAGGATTTTATAGGTTTAAACCAAAAAATAAATTGCATAGCTATTAAATTAATTCAAAACATCGAAATAATGTGTTATAATAAGAGTAATAATTTTTGTTACATTTGTTGATGGCTCCATGAATACATTTTAAGTGGCATTATTTAAAAAACAATGTTTATTTTGTGTTGATAGAATTTAGAATTATGCCAGCCAAATTGGATAAATTGAAAACAAATGATATGATAGTTGTAAGAAATACAAAAATTGCAGTTTTCAAAAATTGAACCAAATGTGGACTATCAAAGGGCACCGTAGTGCCCAGCCAAGTTCTGGCACTACACCCTTTTTACAGGAACAAACTCAGGCGATTTTTGCCCCTCCCTATCTTCCGTACCAATGCTGTAGAATGATGAAATTTGGTAGAGCGGTATAGCTTATTGTACATTCTAAGCGAAAAATAGAAAATCTAAGATTTTTCATTCGAAGTGTCTTTTTATTGTCATTTTGAAACTATACATGCATCTTGAAATTTCATGACTTTTCTTAGAACTAGGGTGTTCGCTATGTTATGTTTATGTTAACATGAATGAAAAAAGAAAACATTTGCACACCTGAAAAAATTATGAGCTTACATAAAAAAAAACCTATTAACTGTGATGTGAACTATAATCAAACAAAAAATGGAGTTAAAATTGCAACAAAAACATCATTGCATCCTCAACAATTATTGTTTTTTTATGACTTTGAGTGAATGTAGGTAGATATTAGTAGGTATGTTAGTGTTAGGTATCTTACCAGGACAAGTAGAAACAATTGAAGGGCAAATCAAAACAACCAATAACAAAAAGAAAAAAAGAGGCTGGGTGCGACCCACACTGATAACTTCCCATTGTGGTAAGAAAACCTTGAGCAAAATTTTACATCTTTTTCATGGACAAAAAGATAAAAACATATTGTGACGTTTTCTTCAATTTTGAATGGAATTTGAATATGTGGGACTTGGGTACAACTGAACAAACTTATTCATATACGTATGTACAGTACATACATTCTTCTAAGAACTAAGTTGATAACAAAAAAATTATGCTAAGCGACATTAATAAAGATCTCATTGTCGTGAGCAACAAAAAATTTTGTTAGATGTCACTTAGTTTAACCAAAATTGTATCTTAGCACACTAGGTTAGGTTAGGTTAGGTTATATGGGCCGACGATTGATCTTGCTCTCGTCCCACTTAGATCATATTTGATCCATTGTGCTGCCCGAAGTATTACAAGTTCTGTAATATATAAAAGAACCTATGAGTCAACAGGGAGTTCTAGCCATTTGGTGGTCTCAATAAATTTCAGGATTAGTTTCAGAGGGTAGTTAGGAAGATCCTCTAGATCATCAAAGAAGTAATATCCTAAAGACCTATTCCTTATGTGACTGAGTGCTGGGCAGTGGCAGAGGAAGTGAGTGGTATCCTCGACCTCGTCGGCGCTGCCGCAGCCTCTACATATGTCATCCGTGCTAAGTCCTAATTTAGTCTTGTGATAACCTAACAGGTTGTGACCCGTTATGACACTAATAAGAGATTTTATGGATGGTTTCTTAAATAGTAGGATTGAGTTAGATTTTTTCTCGTCCCACTGAGGCCACAGCCTCCTGGTGATACCGCATGTGCCAAGGAGGCTCCATCTTGCATTGCAATTACGCTTGGTTATGCTGCCAACGTATTGCTTGATAGCACATGGGGGGATGTTGATTGTGCGGTCTATTAGAGAGAATTCAAGTGTCGAACCCCTTCTAGCGAGTTCGTCAGCTTTTTCGTTGCCTGGGATACCACTGTGTCCCGGGACCCAGCAGAGTCTAACATTATGCTGCGAGCCAAGAACCTTGAGCTCTTCGCGACAGCAAGAAACAAGCTTCGACTTGGTTAGATTGGCAGAGAGTGCTTTTATCGCTGCTTGACTGTCAATGAAAAAGGTGATATCAGATCGTGATAGCGCCATCATTGACACCTGTGTTGCAGCATTCTTTACTGCCAAGATCTCGGCTTGGAAAACACTACTGTGATCGGGGAGTTTGAAGTAGGAAGCAAGATTGAGGCTTTCTGAGAAGAAACCTGCTCCAACCCCAGTATCCATTTTCGATCCATCTGTGAAAATGGAGTGTGTTGTTTCAGCTACGAGCGGTATATTGTTCTCCCATTCCTGTCTGTCGGGGAAGTAGGTGCTGTAGGGTCTTTCAAAGTCTAACTTTGGGGTTATATAATCCGTGGTTGTATTTGTACTAACATAATTCGTCAGGATTTGGGAGTGACCTAATGGGTTTAAACTCCAGCTCTTCGTCTGACTGAGTCGTAGGGCGGTGTTAGCCGCGGATTCTTGTACAAATAAGTCGAGAGGAGTGAGGTTTAGAATAACTTCTAAGCCTGCAGTTGGTGTTGTTTTCATGGCTCCCGTGATCATCATACATGCCATTCTTTGAACCTTGGTAAGTGTTTTAAGGTGATTAGATTTAACTAAGGCACGCCACCAAACCAAGTTGCCGTGGGTGAGGATGGGTCTTACAATTGCTGTATACATCCATTTAATTATTTTGGGATTGGGACCCCAGTTCCTTCCTAGGATCCTGTTACATGTATATAGTGCTGTCATTGATTTACTACACCTATCAAGTATGTTGGGACCCCAGTTGAGTTTTTTATCCAAGATTACCCCGAGGTACTTGGCACTATCGGATAATTCGAGTATTATGCCATTTAGCCTCGGTTTATTAAAATTTGGAATTTTCCTTCTATTGGTGAAAAGTACCATTACTGTCTTTAGGGGATTCACAGCAAGTCCGCACTTCTTTGTCCAATTGCATACTTTGGAGAGTGCGGATTCTAGCTGTTCACTAACTGTGGTTAGGTATTTGCCTGTAGCAAGGAGAGCTAAGTCGTCTGCGTAGGCAACTACCTTAACGCCACTGTATTTCAGTTTAATTAGAATCTCGTTCATTACTAAGGTCCATAGAAGGGGTGAAAGTATCCCTCCTTGAGGAGTTCCTCTTGAAGCGTACATATTAATATGAGCATTATTGAGTTCACTATGAATTTGTCTGTTTTCCAACATATTCATGATCCATGTAACGATAGTCGTATTTACTTTAAGGTCTAAGAGTGCCTTTTCAACCGCATTGCTTTGAACATTGTTGAAAGCTCCCTCGATATCAAGGAAGGCCGCGAGTGTGTATTCCTTGGCAGCGAGGGATTTCTCAATTGTTCCTACTGCACAGTGTAAGGCCGTATCTACACTTTTACCTTTTGTATATGCATGCTGAAAGGGTGATAAGCAATCCGGATTCAAGTTACAACGGATATGAATATCCAGCAGTCGTTCAAGGGTTTTCAACATAAAGGAAGTGAGACTGATAGGTCTAAAGTCCTTTGGATTTGTGTGGCTGGGTTTTCCAGCTTTAGGTATAAAAACCACCTTTGCCTTACGCCATATTTGGGGAATATAACCCCATTTTAGGCTTCTAAGGTATAGGTTTTTCAGTTTCGGAATAATTAAGTCATTAATTTTTTGAAGCATCAGTGGAAATATGCCGTCTAGCCCTGGAGATTTATAAGGGGAGAAGGAGTTGATAGCCCAATGTAGCCTATCTTCCGTTATAATGTCCCCCGGGACTTCGTGTTCAGAGAGAGGATTGACCGTCTCTTGATAATTGTTTAATTTGCAGCTAGGAAAGTGTGCCTGGATCAAAATTTCTAGACTTTCCATGGATGACTCTGACCAGTGACCGTCCGGTCTCCTAAGAGATCCTATGGACGTGTTAGTCTTGGAGAGTATCCTTCTCAGTCTAGCTGATTTATTTGTGCACTCAATATCACTGCAGAATTTTTTCCATGAGTTTCTTTTAGCTCTTTGAGTTTCATGCTTGAATTTTCTTTGGCTAGCTTTAAAAAGTTCCCAGTCATTTTCCTGCCTAGTACGCTTTGCAGCGTTGAAAAGTTTTCTGGTTTCTTTCCTAATTTTACTGAGTTCGGTTGTCCACCAAGGTGGTTTTTTACTTTTCTTCATCATGTTGATGAGCGGACAGCTTTTGTTGAAAGCATTTTGAAGAATTCTAGTGAATTCCTCGGTGTCGCTATCGAGTTTTTCCGGCTCCATGTTCTGATTGGAGTTAAAGAAGGTTAAGTTTTGTCTAATTTCCCTAATATAGAGGTCCCAGTTTGTACGCCTATTATTTCTAAAAGAATTAGGCTGTTGCTCCACATTAGGGATATAAAATTCAATAATACGGTGGTCAGAGAAGGATAAGTCTTCTAGGACCGTCCATTGTTCTACTGAGCAGGAGTTTGAGTTGCTTTGTAATGTGATATCTAAGACTTCTTCCCGATTTCTTGTTATAAAGGTAGGTGTATTGCCTCTATTAGCTACTATGAGGTTATTGTTGAGAATAAACTCGAAGAGGGCTTCGCCTCTTGAGTTAGTATCACTACTGCCCCATTGCACATGATGTGCATTGCAGTCACAGCCTAAGACAATGTCAAAGTGGTTCTTACTTGAGAATGTGATCAGTTTTCCTGTTAGGTCCGCCGGTGGTCCTTCCACTCCGTCATACGGCATGTATGTGGAGGTTAAGATCAGCGGTGGGAGTTCCTCACGTTCAATTCTGACCGCAGTTTGGTCGATATTGCTGAAAGTAGTTAGAAGAAAAAGATTAACTAGTTTCCTTGCTACAATGCATGTTCGTGGGTTACTGTTATTATTTCCTATATTATGCTTATACAGCATTAGTTCCTTTGAATTTAGCCCTCTTATATTGCCACCTACCGTCCAGGGTTCTTGTACGAGGGCTACATCGTACTGTCTACTCTCCATGAGGTAGACAAGGTTAGCGCTGGCTGCTTTACTATGGTGGAGGTTAATTTGCAAAATTTTTAAACTCATGGACATAGTGAAAATAAATGTAGAGCGCCTTACTAACCTTTCCTTTGTTGGCGGCAATCAGCCTAAGTTTACACTTGGTGATTCCGACCCGCACCTTAAATTCGGCTTTTCTAAGTAGTGGTATCGATTTATGAGGTAATCGTATCACTACTTCTGTTCCCTCGCTCGATCTGTTGATCGATAACATCTCCCATTCCCGGCTGAGGAGCTCTCCGTTGAGAGAGAGGATATACCTCTCCAGGCGGTCGTTGGAGAGGTTTGGGCCTTTGACCAGCAGCTTTCCAATGGGTCTATTGAGATTCCTTATCTCTTCCATCTTTAAAAGCCGCAGGTCGGCGTTCGGCCACGGTGCCGTTGTCTTACTGATGAACTCTTGAAGCCAGTTCAGGGTATCATCGTTCTCACAGTTCATCACCTTGAAACCGTGGAGGGTGATGAGGTTCCCGAAGAGCGGCGGTTGCCTGCTCTTAACGATCGCCTCGTTCACCTCCTCCAGGATCCTTAGTTCAAGGAGCTGCCATTCATCCTCCGTCAGCTTGCGCGAAGGTTTACCGAAGTCGGCAATGGCCACTTGGTATCCCTTCACATTAGCTCGGGAAGTTTTTGCTCTCTTGCCAACGTTATTTGTTGGGGAGTCAGCCGGAGATGTGCTGGAGTTCCTGGCTCTCTTTGAGCATCTCGGCGCTTCTTGGTTTTGGGGGGGAATGTCTGGTGCGTTCGTTGAGTTAAGTACCGTCAAAGATTGTATTAGCTGATTGGATCTGCTCAGCGCTGCCGACTCTTTTGCTGTTAAGGAACCAGGGGTCCTTTTAGCAAAACGCCGAACAATCCTCTCTGCGTTTCGTTTGCGTCGTCTGTTAATTTCAGTCGCGTTGAGGTTGTTAGTCCTTTTCTGCCTGGGCTTATTCGTGTTGATCACGGTCGCCAGGCTGTCAGTTGTGTCGTTGTTCCGGTTTTCGGGTTCGAATTCCGTGGAGGTGTTACGGTCTCCCGGTGGGCTGTGGCCTACTAGGTTACCGTCCCGCTTCCCTTCGTCCACGCCCTTATCAGAGGCAACCTTCATCTCTACCTCCCCGGTTGGTATCTTGGGTACCAAGAGGGGTTTAGTAGATATGTTGCTTGACACTCCGACATGTTTCCGGATATTGTCGTCTGCCTGTTTATTTTCTGTTTTTTGTGTGTCTTTAGAGTTGACACCAGACCCCGACGGTAGGACCTTCTCCCTACGTAGAGATTTCTCAGCATAGGGTGCAGGTGGTCCCATCGGGGTCTTATCATTCGTTTCTTTCCGAGAAGGGAGGTCCGGTTCAGGATTAGCTAATGGCCCATCCTTTCCCAAGTCCTCTCTTACTAGAAAGATACGAGCGTTGTGCAGCCTCTTCCGTTCTTGCTCCGAGAGCTGGTCCCATATCCCATTCCAGTAACCCCAACCTTTTAATAGTCCTCTTGCAATTAGAGACCTTGCTGCGTCTAGAGGACGTCGACAGATTGGAGGGTGTCGAGCTTACCATCGAACAGACATCACTGACTTCGTCACTGACATCGATCGCATCACTTGCTCCATCTTCCATGTCAAGGTTGGAGAAGGGGTTAAGAAGAATGTTCTCTTCTTCCTCGGTAAGTTTGATTTTATCGGAGTGGTTCATTTTAGTGCGCTTCTTATATTTATTGACTGCAAGAAAAGAAAAGAAAAAGAAAAAGAAAAAGAAAAAGAGAAAGAAAAATGATAAGTAAAGCAGTCCTTTAAATATAAGAGAAATCAATAAAATAAAAAGAAAAAATGGTGTCACTGGCGACCCCTCCTCTAGATATTGAGATCTGGAGGCAAAGCCCGAGCCGGTAGCCGTGACTACTACCGACATTGTAGCGTATATCCCCGCTACGATTTTCATCTTATGTTCCATGTTTTCCATAGGTTTAGGTCTCTCTTCGTTTGCCCAAACCCATGCTGGCAGCAATTACTGAGACCGCATAAGAGCGAGTGTCTCCGCTGTCCAGCACGGAGTTTGGGTGTAAGCCCCCTCACCACGACAAGGTGGAGACCCTCGAGGGGGATCTTAGCACACTATGATTCAACTAGAACTTTCTTCTTTTTTTTCGTTTCCTGAACAATTTTAGAAATGTAGCTTAGTAAACATTCTTACGGGAAGGTATCGATGTATAAAACAACATACTTTAGAAGGCACTATCGGTGTTCATTTCCAAGAAATTCGACTTGAAATCCAATTTTAACTAGTTTTCACTACAATTTTTAATAGTTTTTTTTATTTAAAAAAAAAAAACTATTAATTCAATATTTGTCAACATTTTACCAATTGTACAAAATTATACTATGTATAAAATAAACTAAATTAGAAGTCAATATCACTACTAGTTCTCGAGAAATTTGAGTCGAAAAACAATTTTTACCAATTTTCAATAGAATTTTACATAGTTTTTTATTTTTTGTAAAAAAACTGTAAACTGATTTTTTTTTGAAATTTTCACCAATTGTCAAACACATTATTTTTCGTAAAATAAAATTATTCTGAGTTTCAAATTGTTTTCCGTTCTTAGAATATCTGGGTTATGAAATTATTTTTTTCAGTTTTTTTTATTTAAAAAAATAACGGTATGTTCATTTTTTTCCAAATTCATACCAAATCTGTATGACCTTATAATGAGTACATTAAATTTAATTTGAAATCAGTGGCATTCTTTTTTCGTGAGATATTTGAAACTAACCAAAATTTTAACTTTTTTTTTTAAACCGTTATAGTGAAAAAACTGCTCACTGAATTTTAATAAACGCCCTTTCAGCCTCTTTCGAAGTTATTATCTATTAAACAAAATTTATTTGAAGTCGATATCTTTACTCGTTCTTGAGATATCGACGTCGAAAAATGGTACGAGAACGTACGGACGTACGAACGTACGAACGTACGTACACACACACACACAGACATCTCTCTAAAAATGATTGATATAGCCTCTAGGGACCTTGAAACGTCGAGAAATGTCAAAAATTCCAATTTGACAAATCGGACCGATTACAATAACTCCCTATGGGAAGTTAATATACCAAAAGAAATAGGAAGCTATAAACTAAGTTGATTTTAGTAGGTAGAGTCCACCCTTCTATCTTTCCGTATCTTTCGAGATTTTGACATGGCAAAATATTAAAATCTTTGCAAAAAGGAGTGAGATCAGACCAAAAACATAAATGTTAAAAAAAGAGCCAAGTTCTTCTATACAAAAACCTTTGTCTAACAAGTCAGCCGTGAAAAGTACCGAGATCTAAAAGTACGTCAAGTTCTTACTTCATGAAGGTTTAATAGCGAATATTTAAAGTAGAATAATATTGAAACAGTTACAATGTAATAGAGAAATTTTATTATTTAATGATTACTGACTAAAATTTGATGGGCTTACTTGGCAAGTTTTTTTTTATGCCCAATTCGAAAGGTTTTAAAAACTTGACCAGCGAACCCATCAAATTTTAGTCAGTAATCATTAAAAATAATAAAATTTTTCTATTACACAGCGATGAGTACTACAGCTAAAAAGTCAAAACATAATTATAAAAACAAGAGGTCACCGTTATTCACACCAAAGACACCACCAAATATGTACCTTGATGTATTTTACAAACATCCCAATTCTGAAGCACACAAAATTCCCCTTGCATCTGCTTCATCCATTACTAAGAAGAATGAACGGACTCAGCAAGAAGACGAAGCAAAATCTTACGACCTACAACCGTACAAGATCTAACTGACCCAGGAGCTAAAAGTTCATGACCATAGACAACGTCGTTTGTTCACTGAGCGTTTGGAAGAGTATCCCAATTTTAGCCGAAGAATCATGTTTAGCAACGAGGCGCATCTTTGGAGCAATACCTGTGTAAATAAAATGCACGACTGGGTCGCACTAACTTGCTCCTATGTAAGAGACTAGGAATTTTAAAAACATGTTATTAGAGAAAACTGTCCAAAAGGATAAAATTAATTTTTAAATTCTTTTAGTAGTAAGAAGAATGCTATGCAAATATGAATTTATGCAAGAACAAAAATTATAAAGTTCTTGTAGTGGTTTCTTAAAAAAAAGCTTTTATATACAAAATTTTTAAAAGAATTTTGAGAAAAAATTTGGTATGCCAACTTTAAGTTTTTATTACTGTACGAATGAAAATTCAATTTCCAAAAAAAATATTGAGACGTTTTTGAAATACCGAATTTTCAAAAAAAAAAAAAAAAGATTTTTTTTTCAAAACTTCAAAAAATATGTTTTTTTTTTATATTTTTGAAATGCAATGGTCTTAAGACTTTTTAAAAGGATCTCTACAAAAAATTTCATTAAAATCTGATATTTCGATAATGAGTAATTCAAAATTTAAAAAGGTGGTTCTATGGTAGGTACAAGCTGTAATATCTTAATTTCAATTTTTTTTTATTTAATTAAAGATCGTTAAAATTAATTGAAACAAAAAAAAATTTATCAAAATTCTAGGCGCCGTTTTCGAGAAAAATACGATTTTTGAAAGTCATTTTTAGCATTTGTATGGTGGGTACCTTTATTTTTGGTAAAATACATTTTTTTTCTCACATCTTGTAGATTGTATTAAATTAAAAAAAAATAGTTCCATGGGGGTACCCTCAATAACCATTTTTCGCAATTTTTTTTTCAACTACAACCTAGCTTTAACTAAATGAATTTTTTTTTGTATTTTTATTAATCGGTCGAACAGTTTTTGAGAAAAAAAAAATATTTATAAAATTTCGAAAAAAAAATCGTATGGCAGGTAAAAAAAGAAAAAAACGTGTGGGGGGGGGGGAAATAAAAATGATATCTACCAAGTTTAAAGAAAATTGGCCGAGCCGTTTAGGCTGTAGTCGAACAGACAGACAGACAGAATTGCGAGACCCACTTTTTTAGTCTTCGCTATCATCGTAATGTCAACTTTGATCAAAATCTCGAGTTCGATTTTTTTTACGAATGCATACGTAACTTGCCTATACCTATAAGTCGCAAGTAAAAAGCAAAATTGGTATATGCGACGACACCAACCCAGACACCAGATAACAATGCACTCTCAAAAAGTTACCGTTTGGTACTTTTCAAAAACGAATTTGGTGAGGCGATCACCGTTTATGACGAGCACTACAAAACGATGATAATGATAACCAATTCCTTATGTTCCAAATTGAACGAGAACGATATGTTCCTATTTTGTTAATACTTCATTCAGAGCTTGTTTTATTCCACTTCAACATTTATCCGCCCTTATTGGAAAACCCTTTATAAGACGAAAAATTAGTGGTGTTAAGAATCGTGCGTCAAAAACGGTTTTTGAACAAGAAACTGAGAACTTCAGGGTATAGAAACATTTGTAGATACAATACTATCAAGTACACTCGACCAGACCTTCGACATTTACTTCAAAAATTTAATATCATTGAAGCACAGTGTTATCATTGAACACTAATTAATTTACATTAAAAATAATGTTTGTGTTTAAAAGTTCAAAAATTATTATTATTATTATTATTATTAGTCTTGCACAGTAAGATACAATATCTTTTAAAGTAGTACAAGCTTCAGCGTTATAATTGGTTTACATGAAATTTTAAACAAGATGACTTTAAAGAACCATTAATAAGAAAAGAAAAAATACATCAACATAAGAATAATTAATAGGTAAAGAAAATAAAGAAATTAAATTAAATGCACTTAATTGTAATACCTTATAACACCTATAATACAAGATAAACAAGAATTAGAAAATATCATCACAGCGCCTGAAAATAATGTCTTAGTCTCATTTTAAACTGGGTAGTACAACCTATCATCCTAATAGATTGAGGTAGGGAATTCCACAACCGAACCGCGTGTACGAAAAATTGACGGCTCGAAACAAGGTAGGAGAAGCGTACTGGTATCAGATCACAACTTCGAGTGGATCGTGGAAAAAGGATTTTGTTGTAGAGATATGGTGGTTGTCGTGTTTGCATGACATTGTGGAGCATTATTAAGGTCCTAAACGAAAATAAATTATCAAGAGAGAAAGCGTGTATTAGTCTTGTATATGAGGAAATATGATTATATCTCCGAAGACCAAAAATATATCTTGTCACGCTATTATAAACAACATTAAGTTTCCGTCTGTCCTTGGAATCACAATTGCTGAAAAGTTCACACCCAAATAACAAAAGCGGTATAAGCAGTGCCTTAGCAAGAATCATTCTTGTTTTGATTGGAGTAATTCTTTGGGTGGTCCATTACATACGTAAACTACCGTATACTCTACCTGTGATAAGTTTAATGTGATTTGTCCAGGTGAGTGTCTTATTGAATACTACTCCAAGATTCTTGGCCGAGTCAACAAACTGAATAGGATTATTATTGAGTAGAATTGGAGAAAAGTAGGATGTGTCTGTATAGTCTTTTGAAATGACTAAGCATTTGGACTTAGTTGCATTTAAACAAAGTCCGTTTGATTGAGACCACACCAAGATCTTACTTAGATCTTCGTTTATCTCGCAAATACCATTTTCAATTAACCCCAGTGGACAACTATACCTAAGCTGTACATCATCTGCATACATGTGTATGGAAGATTTAAAGCGTAATAACGGGAGCTCATTAACATACATAGTGAAAAGTAATGGGCCCAAAATAGAACCTTGAGGAACACCTCGGGATAGTGGAAGAAAACTTGAGGTTTGTTCGTTAGCAACTACTGCTTGGTACCTGGAGCTAAGATACGAGAAAATGAGCCTCACTGATGATGACGTGAATTTAAATTCATTCTTCAATTTGATGCATAAATTATTATGGTTCACAGTGTCGAAGGCTTTGGAAAAATCTAAGATAGTGAGAAAAGTGACAAAGTCCATATCTACACTGTTTCTTATTTCTTCCACTACATTTATAAGGGCAGTTGTACAGCTGTGCATGGGACGGAAACCGGATTGATTGGGACATAGCATGTCATTACGCCTTAGATATTGCCGCATTTGTGTGTTCATAATTTTTTCCAAGACTTTAGATAAATAAGGCAGTATGACTATTGGCCGATACTCATTTCGATTTTTTGGGACAGGAACAATTTTGGCACATTTCCAGGTGGTAGGAAAAACACCAGTCATAAGAATATTGTTGAAAAGATGTGTTATATATCTCAAGGTAAATGGTAGAGTTGCCTTTATAAACACTGGATGAATTTCATCGAATGCTATAGAATTTGATTTAATAGATAGACAGGCTTTTAGGACATCTTCATCATTAACTGCTGAGAAGCTAAATCCAGTTGAAGAAAAACTGTCGGATTCTAAAAATCCAGAAAAGTCTCTGCTATCATTACACTCTAGCGATAATAGGGATGTATTTCAGGGCTACAAAATTTGCTATTTATGTATGTATAGGGTTAAACACAAAACCGTATGCGATTTCAGACATTTGGACAACTTTATATATTTATAGTTTTGAAATAGAGTAAACAAGAAATGGTAATATTCAAACCTTATAAGAATTCCTATTAACGAGTGAGCTATCGGAAATTAAAAAAAAAAAACACAAAATTCAGAAAAATGCATGAAATCTTTATTTGAATCGATAGTGCCGTCGATATAATTCAATGTTTGAAGATTATTTCATGCAAATGTTGGCCGCGGATGCGCCTCAAATGGTCCATCCGCTTAGTCCAATTTTGGCATACTCTTTCTAACATTTCGGCTGGTATCACACGAATAAATGGTTCAATGTTGGCTTCCAGTGCGTCAATCGAAGCGGACTTGTCGCCATAGACATGAGCCTTAACATAGCTCCACAAAAAATAGTCTAGATGCGTTAAATCGCATAATGTATAGGCGGCCAACTGACCGGCCCCAAAAGTGAAATAAACTGTTCATCGAACTCGCCTCTCAACTGGTCCATTGTGACGCGTATGCTGTGTGGCACGTCTTGTTGAAACGACATGTCATGCAAGTCAAACTCTTAAATTTTGCGCAAAAAAAGGTTGTTATATTTGCACGATAGCCCTCACCATTCACAGTAACGTTGCGATTCGCATCATCTTTGAAGAAATATGGCCCAATGATTCCGCCAGCCCATAATCCGCACCAAACAGTGAATGCATTTGTAACTCTTGCAATGTTCTGGCTGCTCTTCACTCTAAATATGCCAGTTTTGCTAGGTCGTTTGGTAGGTCGTTCGGCTTCAATTCATACACCAGCTGTATTTTGAAAGGCTTCACACCTAAATCCTTCCGCAAAATTTTCCACGTAGTCCCGAATCTATAATTCACGGTCATCACTAACACTGGCCGATACAGCTGTGATATTTTCCTCAGTTCGCACTCTACGTAAGCGTGTTGGTGGTTTAATGTCCAACAATGTAAATTTGGTGCGAAATTTAGTCACAATAGCCCGAATAGCCGTCTCAGTAGGTCAATTAAACTGACTATAAAATGGAAGAACCGCGCGATGAATTTTCTTAACAGAGCACGCATTTTGATAATAAAATTCAATAATTTGTAAGCGTTGTTCGTTTGTTTGTAAGACGATTCATGGTTAAATTATAGACCAAACTGAAGATGTTTGACAGTGAAACAAAATAGAACTGTGTAAATCGTTCATTTCAAATGATAGAATCGTTCAACAATCGATTACGAAAATGATCCGATCATTTCAACCAATCGATCATTCGATCATTTTTATTTCACTGAAATGATTCAATAATGTTTCTATTCGATTTTAATTTCGATTTCGATGATAACATTGACTTGTGGCTTTGATAGTTCTCACAAAATACTCTATTATTGTAATCCATAAATTGCCAAATAATATATCGAATGATGGCTACTTTATACATGGATTAAAAAGTGTCAAAAAATTCAAATTGCTTCGGAAAAGAGCAATTTTAGGGCTTTCAGCTGACATTTTGTAGGAAATACACCTTGTACGTCATAACTAAATTCGTCCTCTATTCGTTAAGTTATAAATTGTCTAATTCCATCAAAGGATTGCTACGATGTCGATGGATTAAGAAACGTCTAAAAATAAAAAAAAGAAGATTTTATTTGTTGCTCCGGAAAAGAGCAATTTTACAGCTTTAGGCTGACATTTTGTACGAAATACACTTTGTACGTCATAGCTGAATTCGTCCTCTATTTGTCAAGTCATAAACTGTCAAATTCCATTAAAGGATGGCTACGATGTCGATGGATTAAGAAACGTCCAAAAATCCACATTAAACATACCGGATCCTGATACATCAAATAACATCAATTTAACCCAACAATTGTTTTTGAGGCCTACAACATCAACAACCAACTCGATCATCATGATCTTCAATGCCGAGTTCAACCCAGATATTCCGGTCCACCGTCCGTTTGGCATTCATAATTCACATTGATTGAATCAGAACAAATGGAATCGAGTAAATCATGGTTAATTGAGTCAACTGATATCGAAAATCGAGACTCATTGAAATAATTGAGATTGAAATAGAAAATCGAAAATCCAGAATCGATAATCATCTAAATGATTGAGAATGACATCGATTAAAATGATTGATTTGGATCATCAATACTTTCCGATGATCGGATCAAAAAAATCTAATCGATCCTCATTGACACAGCTCTAAAACAAAACACGAAACGTGCGTGAGCTGTCAAAACCAGTGTTACCAAAAAGAAAATAGCAAAAAAATCACCCATTAATAATGGTGTAAAAACTTAACTAACTAAACTGGTTTAAAAATAAGCAACTGTGAAACATTTATCCAAATATTGAATCTTAAGAAATCTGAGGTGGCCTCCAAATTGGAAATTGGTGGCTATTGTCATGAAAATTTTTCAACCTGAGTTAACTCGAGTTGAAATTCAGTTAACTCGGGTTGTAACTCGAGTTAAGTAACTCGAGTTAAATAATTCCATTTTTAAGAACAAAAATGCATTTTTTGAAAAACTTAAAAAAAGACAATCATTAGATATAATTAAAATTTTAATTTTTTATTCATAAAGTGGCAAAAAAAAAGGAAACTTGTTAACAAGCAATAAAAACATGATGTTTTCATTCTTGTTCCTTCTATGTAGTGAGCCGTTATGCTTATAAAGCAGCTATTGCTATCTGACATCCAAATGTGCGATGTCAAAGCTATAAATTCGATGTCTTTTAGTTTCTCCATTAAAGACCTTGACTTGAAAGCATAGCTTTCCTGAAGTATTTCCGCAATTTTTTTTCTAAACCCTTCGTTCTCAACCATTTGCAGCTGTTGAAAATCCAGTACTATAATATTAGGTAACGCATTAGGGGTATTCACGATCTAATGCAACAGGTCTAGTATCATTGTAAAAATGCAAAAGTGTAAAATCTTACAACACTACAACATGTTGTATTCACGATCTAATGCAACAGATGGTTGTATTCACGATCTAATGCAACAGATGGTTGCATTAGATCGTGAATACCCATGTTGTAGTATTGTAAGATTTTACACTTTTGCATTTTTACAATGATACTAGACCTGTTGCATTAGATCGTGAATACCCCTATTATCTCCGACTTTTTGCCAAATTTTTGAAGGCATTAAAAATCGCGTTTGCTTTAATATTTAACACTAGCAAGTGATTCTTCTGGAATGTATAATGTTGGAATCGCAATATTAGCCACTGCTTGGCTTGTTGAAGGTTGAACCTTGGTTCTTTGGATAACAATATCATCATTATTATTAACCACCCCTTCGGCAATTTCTAGGAACTCACCTGGGTGTTTTTTTTTTATATGCACATTCAATGTACTTGTGTTCCCTAAATACTTATAAACACTAGAACATTTTTTACAATTAACCTTATTTCCTTCCTCTTTATTAAATATTTCCCACTCCAGAGAACTTTTTCTTGAATACGGCATGGTTTATTTTTAATTATATTTCAAAAAAAGGTAAACACTCACGAGTCACGAAAATCACGGTGATCAACTACATTCAATTCAACACATATGATAAAAACAAAAATAAACAACAAAACCACAAAAATCATTTCTAACAGAATTGGCAAAACTCATTAAAGAAAGTAAATCGAAACATACACATAACATTCATCATTTCCAAAGTGTGTAGTAAGTTGCAATAATACCTATGTATTAACAGAACGTTATGTAACCGCACTTATTCCTCGAATGCTTATGGACTCCAAATGATTTTCCATTTTACTTAAGAATCAAGTTCTCAATAATTGTTGTTCCTAAAGTTATGCCTTTAACCAAATTTTAAGGAATGGTATAGATTAGATAGTTTTTAATATTTCTTAGAAATTTTTGAAATACTGGTAATTTATAATGATATAAATAAAAAAATGTATTTTATTACTCACATGATTTAATTATAATCAATTTTTTAACACCTTAATACAAAACCAACACGTAATCCAGCTATTTACCTGTATTTATTCCAATAAACCATGCATTAGTACTTATTCTGGCGGATAGATGGTTATTTCTTCGTTGTTTTACAAATGCTATCAGTACTAATAATAATAAAAAAAGAATAGGTAAATTAGTGTAAGGAAACAAAATGCGACTATTAGTCGGAGCTAATTATAGTTATATTTTAATATCGCTAATGATCCATATGAATCATAAAATAAAAATATAACGATTAAAGTGACAGTAGTTTTTTATACTCATATATTTTTAAGAATGTTGTGTTCACAATTTGCAAAACTCAAATTAAGTTGGTGAAACTTGTAAATAACCCAGCAATTAAAAGTGAATAAGACGCTTATTCGCTTTATTTGAATTTCAGAGTTGGTGATCATTATTAATTAAATGACATTCGATTTCAAAATCAGTGCTTTATTTATGTCACATTTAATATTTTGCGGCAATTGATTTAAGCGCCACCTAAGCTCGCAGCGTGTCAACCATTACAATTTCTTTTTATGTTCTCTTATGTCGATTTAGGGATTTCGATCCCTTGTCAAATTTTGTCTTTTTAGTGTGCGTATTTCGTATACATGTAAATCCCTCTCCAAATACGGATTCGAAGTATTTGATCTCTGTCAAAAAACATCGATTTTTTTGGTGTGAAGGAACGTAAAAGTCAAAATTTGACAAGGGATCGAAATCCCTAAAATCTCTAGTGTGTAAAGGAAATCGACATTAAATGTTTGATGTAAATTGCATTCATTTTTAGTTATATTTTGTTTGCGTTTTAAAATTTGCTGACCTAGATAATAATCATTAAAAAAATGGTAATAGTAGAAAAATAGTAGTTCTGGATCATGACAAGAGATCCTGATGCATAGGCGAATCTTGTGTTTTTGTTGTAGTGCATGTTTTTTGATAATAATATAAATAAAAAAAAAGGTTAATAATTTTAACTTAAGTATTATTCATATTTAGGTACAAAGCGAACCGCGCTAAAAAGACTTGATTGACGGAAAATTGTTTCGCATGCAAATTAAATTATTTATACAAATTTCATACATTTTGGCCACAAACACTATTTCCCACGGAATTTCTTGATGAACTTTTCTGAAATTCTGTGTACTTACTGATTTGGAGACGCTAGCTGCCTTTTTTTGATAATAAGCCCAATTATACCAATTTAAATTGCAATTAAGTCAAATATATGCGGCGTTGTCACATGCATCACACTTCTTGTTGGAAAACCCTATAAATGAAAACCATACGAAACCCGCAAAAAACTCGTTTACTCGTAAGAAACAAATAATTTATTCTACTTGTAGCTGATTAAATAATTGCTGTAGGTATACGTATTTTCTTTATCACACGTACCTTCCAGTATTACTCTCTTGATAGTTGATCTAATTGCCTTTGAAATGTGTCTTGAAAATTAACCTATAATTTATTTACTATAGTTTTTAAATATATTAATAGATTATGTAAAGTTAAAATTATTGTTAAAACAAAATGTCCTTGGAAAATTATTTCAATAAAATATATTCGATTTCGATGCAAGGGGTAGAAATCTTTAGAATTATATTTTCAATTTGATGATCGTTAGGGTGAGTCAAATAAAATCAACATTCTTTTTTCTTATTGGAATCATAAGAAGTCTGTTGTTTGGGACTCTAAGATAAGGATACATATAGATCCAACAGAGATTACTTTCCATCCGAGAGGATAGTGCATATAAAATATTATTTCAAGACTTCTCGAATACAATGATCACCAAAATTTAAAAAAAAAGCTACATGTGTATGAATTATGTATATCTTTTATTCTTCGAGTTGAATTTTGTGAAATTAACTAATTTAACATTGCCTCCAGATTGTTAGTAATATCACAAGTAATATGTTATATAGAAATATTATAACACCGATCCTACAGCATTTTTTGATCTTAAAAAATTTAAGTCGACAAAGAACAGACAAATTTTATTTGTTGAACTATGATCAGCACAAGAAGTCTAGAAGAATCCATCTACTCCATTCATATTCTTGCAAAAACGTTACAACTTCTCTCAAGTTGTTAAACCTTTTCATTTTGTCTTATCAGAAGTTCTAGGAACATTTCTCAATAGCTTAGCAACATTTGTTTTTCGAGAAATTAACAATAAAATCGACATCATGATTATTGCAGTTGATATTTTAAAAGCATTTGATAGAGTTTGGGACCAAGATCTCTTATTGAAAATATGTGCATTTGATGAATCTCTTCTTCGGTAGATTAGAAACTACCTTTCGAACCTCTCAATAGAACTTGTGTTGGACGGTTTGAAATCTGAAGTTCATAAAATCCATAGGCCTCCGTTTTGTCTCCTACTCTCTGCCTCATATTCATCAATGGCCTTTTGTCAGAAACTTCTAATCCATTAAATTGTTTTGGTGACGACAGTACTCTCAGCTTTTTATATTCGTTTCCAGATGCACGTCCTTATTCTTCGGAAGTGGATTTAAAACTAAGCTCATTAAATTCTGATCTCGATAGCATTTCCAAATGGGAAACGAAAAACCGCGTAAAATAATTAAAGTATGTACATAAGTAAGAAGAATATTTTACGTTTGAATTTCTTATATAAGAATAATTGGTATGCACTTCCTTGAATTTATAATTCTCATTATATTAACAAAAAAAAAACGATTATTGAGGAGTCAAGTAATCTATTACATAGAACCAAAGATACAAATTTTATAGTTATGTTTAAGGACTTTTGAAAGAATATGATAGCGATACCGATAATTATACGTTTGATATAGTTGATCACTATATACTTTAAGATAAGCTGTATCAGACCAAAAACATAAATGTTAAAAAAAAGAGCTAAGTTCTTCTATACAAAAACCTTTGTCTAACAAGTCAGCCGTCAAAAGTACTGAGATCTAAAAGTACGTCAAGTTATTAATTCATGAAGGTTTAATACCGAATATTTAAAGTAGAATAATATTGAAACAGCTACAACGTAATAGAGACATTTTATTATTTAATGATTACTGACTAAAATTTGATGGGCTTACTGGTCAAGTTTTCAAAACCTTTTGAATTGGGCATAAAAAAAAATTTGCCAAGTAAGCCCATCAAATTTTAATCAGTAACACGCCCCCTAGCTTAGCAAATATTCGGAATTTTAAGTTTCTGACTTCATTAGTACTGAAGATAGGGAAGGGTCAAAAACCGCCTGAGTTTGTTCCTGTTAAAAGGGTGTAGTGCCAGAACTTGGCTGGGCACTTCCGTGCCCTTTGATAACGTAGGTCTTAGAGAAATAATGTTTGATTCGCTAAGATCTTATTTGTGTGGAAGGGAACAAGGGTCATATAGGACAACCTTATGTTGAAAAATTATGTCCCGAAAGGTTTCGTGTTAGGTACATTTTTATTCTTCACTTACATTAAATCACTATTTCACGAACGATTATTTGGTAAGCAATCGTATAGTCTTCCTCTCTTTTTTATTACATCGTAAAAATTAATGAAGATTAACAGATCTTAAGAGCATCAAGATATGAAACAGAGATCGAGGGAAGAGCCTATTGGGCAATCTTGTTGATTTGTTGAGAAACTAAGATGTTCCTTGAAACAGTTTGCAAGTGACTCCTCGTCCTCAGTTATTACAATTGCTGCAACGTTTTTGAGACCATCCAACAACCTTACTTTAGACTAGAATGACTTTGAGTCCTTAAATTTTGACAAATTTGCCGCCACACCATTCATGCAAATTTTATGCTTGCTTTTGCATACTATTTATGTAAAGTGATTGAAAAAATCCGACTTGGTTTTCCTAATG
This sequence comes from Philhelius festivus, assembly GCA_963931855.1. Taxonomy (NCBI): domain Eukaryota; kingdom Metazoa; phylum Arthropoda; class Insecta; order Diptera; family Syrphidae; genus Philhelius; species Philhelius festivus. The sequence continues at coordinate 75,772,617 of OZ007556.1, read as the reverse complement.
AGTTTAAGTAGCGTAAAAATTGTTTTAAAGCCTCCCTAGTCATACCACTTAGCTGAAAAGGTTCTATTGCTCTTAGTGGGTTGTATAACTGGCCGCTTAATTATTTCTATTATTTCATTCATTAGAATTGACTTGCGATTCAAGTCTACACTGGTATGCAACAACCTGACTTTCAACCGATTTATATTTTCATACTGAGTTAATTAATGAAAAACAAGCGTTTTAAAGTTAAAGGATGTTACGATTGGAAGGTGGGTTGAATATGTTGCTGTTTGAACCTCAAAATTTTCTATAACATTAAGCCAATCGCCTTTAGCTAAACAGTAGTCTATTATTGAACAACCCTGCCCTGAAAAATATGTTAGTTGACCTTTGCAATTGCTTTTTGTAATTCCATTCAGAACCATTAAACTCCTGTCACAACTGTTAATAGTTGTTAATTAGACAACTAGGAAACTTGATTTTCCACTGTGAATCTCCAAACCCAGACCTCCAGTTGCTGCATTAGCCCCAATAGCGTATAAAAATGAATCCTGGGTCCGATTTTCAAACAAATGTACCCGAATCTAAGAAAATCATTCTGAATGCATTTTTTTTGCACAGTACTGTGTATGATTAATTGGAATGCGTTTAAAATATTCCGAGCAATTAACATTCCCTATTTCAGTTAGTATATTATTTTCTCCAAGTCCACTCATCGTACTGTGATAGGTACGTGTTAACTGAACTGACTTGACCTGATCGCTTAGGAAGCTTATCGGGTACCTGAACCAATTATTCAATTCGTTACTAATAACTTATACAAAAAGATTTTATGCAAAACTTGCTTGGTAATATTTGCTCTCAATTGCAGATCTATGTAATTGAAAAAAAAAATTGTAGGTATCAATTTGCAATTAATCAAAACAACTAAATAAACAAACGTTTAATGGAAAAGGTATCGGTGCTTGTATTATAATTATTGAAACGTGGCACTAAGAATTAGTGCAACTTTTTTTCCCCAGACACAAATCAATTGATAGAATTAAGATAGAGATACGGTGCATTGTACTTCAGATCAATTTATGGATCAACAAAGTCAAGGCAAACGAAGATCACACAAATATTGCATCACATTTATAGCGTGTTTTGAAACTAATGTAATATAGTAATTGTTTGAAAATAATAATTGAAAAAACGCTGTTTTATAATCATAGTATGTTTGGTAATAGTAATTTTATTATTTCAGCAAGTGAGTATACACGTACTATAAATGTAGTAGGTATAATCATCAACAACAATCAGCGGAGAGTCAATTGGTTTTTTAGATTAAAACTGATTTTAATTCTTTTGGTTACGACTTAGTGAGAATTGCATTTAAAAAATTAAGTTATTTTTATGGGTAGGTATTTATAAGTAATTGATTGGGAGAAAAACTATCATTTTTATTACTATTATGACAAAAGAATGATTGATGGATAACGATGTTTGTTATTTTGAGTTAATTGTTTGTTTAGATCACACTTTGAAGAAACATAGAAGTGTATTCACGCGATTAGGTGTTATTTAATGAAATCGTAAAGTATATCCCATTAAAATTAAGTGTGGTATTTTGTCAAAATCAGATATAATTATTAAAGAATATTTGTATATGCATATACACAAATAGGACTTGGGAAATGTTAAGCATTATAAAGGTAGGTTAACACCATATGGAAGGAATGCATCATCTTCTGGGTGTTCCTATTTTAAGGGTTTATAGATTATTTACATTATACCTATTCTTAAATTAATGAATTTTAGCTTGAGTAATAAAGAAATGCATTTGAATTAATATAAATTGCTTTTTCCTTCTTTATTGCAATATTTTACTAAACCATGAATCAGAAGTTAAGTCCCAACTTATACTAAAGTGTTTTTCAAATAAAGCGGAAAGATGTTGAAATGCACCACTGTGTGGCACGTAACTCGGTCCTGCTGGAAATATATGTCTTCTATAGATTCTTATGGTTCAAATTGGGCCATCAGAAATTCTTTATCATCAATCTGTAGCTCTAGTCATTGACATTTACACTAGCCATCTTGCAGAGCACCTTTCCTCAATCATGGAAAGTTTCTTACATTGTTCCTGTCCACAAAAAGGGACCAAGAAATAATGTGTCAAATTATCGCCCCATAGCTAAACTATCATGCATTCTAAAAATCTTTGAAAGCATTATATACGAAACTCTTTCTTTCCACTGCAAATCAATTATTTCCCCAGTACAACATATGGTTTTATATCGGGTAGATCAACAACAACGAACCTAGTAGAATTTGTTTCCCATGTTCTATGCACAATGTTCGATGGGGATGAAGTCGATGTGATTGCTACTGACTTTAGCAAAGCCTTCGACAAAATATCACATAATATCATCATTTTTAAATTAATCATGGGCTTCCCTACACTTTTTATCTTGTGGTTGAATTCATATTTGACTGATAGAAATTATGTTGTCCGTTTTAGATTACCTCTTTTCCTTCCTTTTAATGAACCTTCAGGAGTACCACAAGGCAGCCATCTTGGCCCACTGCTATTCATCTTAACTATTAACGATATTGCTTAAGTTCTCGATTGTGGTTTATCAATATATGCCGATGAAATGAAAATATTTAAACGCATTTCCTTACAACAAAATCTTGACAAATTTTCCCTATGGTGCCAAAAAAATCGCCTTGACCTCAATGTCAGCAAATGCCACAGCTTGACGTTTTCACGTAAACGGCTACCTCCTCCTCCCAGAAACTATCATATGAATGGTGATTATGTACCCGTAGTCACTTCCTGTCGTGATTTAGGAGTAATCTGTGATAAAGAGCTTAACTTCCGATGCCACATTGACAACATTATTATTAATAAAGCTAATTTGACGCTTGGATTTATCAAACGCTGGTCAAAAGAGTTCTCTGACCCGTACATTGCCAAATTTCTTTTCATTTCATTTGTCCAGTCCATCCTAGAATATGCATTTCAGGTTTGGTCACCATATCAAATTACCCAAATTAAATGGATCGAAGCCGTCCAGCGTAGGTTTATTCGTTTTGTCCTGTGCAATCTTCCGTGGGATGATAAAAAATAAATGGTAATATAGACTGTCCGAGTCTAATAAGCCACCATAGGCCTCGAAATTCGACCCCGCCTATTGAAAACACCTTTATTACAATAAAAATAAATATATAAATAATATGTAAGTAGATTAAATTAATTAAATTAAATAGTATAAATTAAATTAATAAATTATGCAATAGACTAAGAATTTTAAAAATGAATGTTATTAGAAAAATCTGTTCATAAAACTCATTTTTGAAACTCTCTTAGTAGTAAGAGTTGTAATCTCATTTTCACAAAGAGTTGGGGATTGGTTTGTTCTTATGCAAGACAATGCTCACCAACATACAGCCCCTAGTACCCAACGAGCTCTTTCTGACGCCAATATAACACTTTTGCCATGGCCAGGAAGGAGCCCAGCCTCAATCAATCAAGGAAGATATGTTGAGATCTTTGCTGAGATGCACCACCTTATTCAGCTGGTAGATGAGCCCACCCGTATACCAGATGTTGCTGGGTAAAACGCTCACACTCTTGATTTGTTTCTTACTTCTAACCCTGATAAGTATACCCTAACGGTTAAATCTCCATTCGGCACTTCGGACCATTGTGTAATATCAGCTAATTTCTCGTGTCCCATTCATCCAGTTAAAGAGAAACATCCAACTAGGACCGTTTGGCAATACGAGAAAGCCAACTGGGACGGTCTGAATAACTTTTTTAGAATTTTTAACTGGTCACTATGTTTCCTCGATAGTGACGTTGATGCCAGTGCTGATATGATCACAGTTCACAGAAGTGATTTTTCTTGGGATGCGTACTTTTATTCCTTACAGAATTAAGAGTATAAAGTCGAAAGAAAAGTCTTGGTTCGATACAAGCTATAAAGAAGCTATCAGGTTGAGAGAAGTAAGTTTCCGCTCTTACAACGCCAACCCAACTGAGGAAAATCGGAAAAAGTTTAAACAAATCAGTAACCAATGCAACGATGTTATAAAGAGAACCAAATTCTTACATGAACAGAAATTAAGGCAAAAAATCCCGCAATGTCCCAAAGGCAGTAGAATTTTCTGGTCATTTGCCAAGAACATAAAAAATTCAACTTCATCTTCGGTTCCAACGCTCATCTACAATGACAAACCGATAACTAGCTCTTTAGAGAAGGCAAATGTACTTGCAGCTCATTTTGCTGCAAGCTCCACGTTGCCTGTTAGCAACATTGCCCCTCCTGTACTTAAGAACGTAAATCATTCAATGGGACAGGTATATTTCCGCACTCGTATAGTTGCAAGAGCCCTTCGAGATCTTGATATAAACAAATCCGCTGGTCCTGATGGTATACCCCCCATTCTTCTGAAGAGATGTTCTTCATCGCTGGCAAAACCATTGCGTAAGCTTTTCCATCGCTCCTACTGTTCTGGAATCTTCCCTAGAAGATGGAAAACAGCATTTGTCCAGCCTGTTCCTAAAAAAGGTGACCCTTCCTCCCCCTCGTCCTATCGACCAATCGCACTTACGTCCCTTCTTTCCAAGGTCATGGAATCGCTGATAAATCATCAGCTCAAGAAATATCTCGAAGATCGAAAGCTTCTGAATGACCGGAAATACGGCTTTCGCAGCAATCGTTCCACGGGTGGTCTGATGGCATATCTCACCGAAGAGTGGAACAGATCTTTACATTGTTTTGGAGAAAGTAAGATTATTGCGCTTGATATTTCTAAGGCATTAGATAGAGTTTGGCACCAGGCTCTCTTATCGAAAATGCGTGCGTTTGGCATCAACGAAACCCTTATTCCTTGGATTAGAAATTACCTTCTAGAACGTTCAATACATGTTGTATTGGATGGTTTTAAGTCTGATCTTCACAAAATAAATGCTGGTGTTCCCCAAGGCTCCGTTTTGTCTCCGACTCTCTTCCTCATTTTTATAAATGATCTCTTGTCTGAAACTTCTAATCCACTTCATTGTTTTGCCGACGATTCCACTCTCAGCTTTTCATTCTCGTTACCAAACTCACGTCCATCTCCTTCGGAAGTGAATTTGCAACGGTACCGTATGATAAGTTTATTAAACTCCGATCTTTACAGCATTGTTAAATGGGGTACAAAAAACCGTGTGGAGTTTAATGCTTCGAAAACTCAATGCAGTCTATTGTCGTTGAAGCAAAATATACCCCCTATGCCATTGTCCTTAAATGGCACTTGCATCGAAGAAACCGAAAAGCTCTCAGTACTCGGTATGTGTGTTAACGACGATCTTCGTTGGAATGATCACATACTCGAGACCGCCAAGAATGCTGCTAAATGCTTAGGATTTCTATATCGATGTAAGAAATTTTTCACCCCTTCTGATCTGGCTACCATTTATAAGGCGTATATACGTCCAAAACTCGAGTATAACTCACACCTTTGGGCAGGCGCTGCTCAATCTTCTCTCCATATATTGGATAGAATTCAAAACAGAGCGTTAAAACTGATTGGAAACAGAGCTATAATGGATTCATTCCCATCTCTTGAACACCGTCGGAATGTTTCATGTATTTTCCTGTTTTATCGCTTCTTTCACAAGCAATGCTCACTCGAAGTAGTCAGTTGCATTCCTCCCCTTGGCCGAGCCGAAGGCGAGACCCACACTCTGGCGGAGAAGAAGACTGGTTCTCAACTTCTCTATTTCCTAGGTTGTCATCACAAATAGATGACATTTGCAGACGCTTTCAACAGCTCGAACAAAGTGTCCATCGTATTTTATCATTTGGCACGCAACGAAAGACTAACAGTCGAAAGATCATTTTTGGTTTCATCGAAAATTTTGCTTTAAATATGCCGACCACCTTTCCGGCCACTTGTGTTTTCAAGTCGGAAATCAGGAAACCCGTGTGCAAATAAAGTCGAATGAACGGGGTGTAACATGATCTTGCCCTTTTCTGTACGATAAAATAACCGGACGCAACTTTTTTTTATAGACAATGGCATCGAGGCACCCATGTTAGAATTTTGGGGCCAGTTTTTTTTGTGTTCCTTATTATCGAACCGTCAAGTTTGATCAAAATTTCGAACGCAAATCTAGCCCATATAACCTGCTATACCGCAAGTAAAAACAACCACATGGACAAGTTGGTGTCTTTTGTTTTTCTACATAAAGGTTTTTTTAAATAACGGCAATATTTTCTTTAAACTTTGGCAGATCCTAATCGGAGAAATTTCGGCGCCCAAATCATGAAGTTTTTAGTTTTTGAGCTAATTTAATCTTACAAGGATGTGTAAAGATTGGTACGTAAAAGCCGTCAGAGAGGGGAATAAGAAAAACTATACTCATCATGATTTAAATGAGACATCTTAATTACATAATTTAAACTTTCCAGGAATGTTAATTAAGCAGAAAACTTATAGTTTTCTTTCTAATAGATACTTAAGTTTATGTAAAATTTATTTTTTTTAATTTGTTTATAAGAAAATTAAAAAATTCTTTTGAGTAATAAACAAAAGCAGTTTATTTTAATAATAAATTAAAAAGTAAAGAAAAGATGTTATTAAAAGGGCTTATAACGAACCCTGTTTGCTTGTTGAAAAGATTAAATTAGCGCAATTGACTTGAAAATTAAGTTTTTTTAACACCTCAGGTCACTGTCCGATTGAGAACGAAGGTATTGGGTAAGACTTGGAAACCAGTTCTGGGGATTGGCTAATGATGTATTTGCTGATAGTTAAAGTCGACTTAATTTATATTTCTTGTTTTAATGTAGGTTAATAAGTCTAAGCAAGAACAGACGTTGTTCCAGTTTGAAAGTAGGTTTAGTTTATTAGATGCAAGATAAATTGCAAATATATAATTGATATTGGAATCTATTTATTTTGAATAAAAAAAAAAGTTTAAAACTTTTTAATCATTTTTTTTTACATAAACATTTAAAATTTTTTATCTTGTTTTTCTTCTTTTGTGTTGTGAATGAAAATAACAACAAATTAAAATACACACAATTTTCCCTAAAACCATCAAACGAATAGTGAAAGAAGAGTGAACAGCAACTTTTTTTCTATTTCAAATGTTTATTCTGACTAAGCTGATATGAAGGTTGCATTATATCTCTGCCTAAAGCCTGTCACGAGTTTTTTGTTTGAGTTTTTCTTGATGAAGTGGAGGATTCCATCCAACAAACCCTGGTACCCAACACGGACAGATTAATATTCAGCAACACAGATTCAGCGAGTGACCCAAACCTGAGCACCCCAGATGAATAAGCTGACATAATCTGTAGCTAGAAGTCAACCGGATCAGATGGCATATTCAATTTTATCATAAAAGGATGCCAGAGGCAGTTTTGAGGCTTCTAACCATCATCATGAACAATTGGGTCAACAACAACTATTTCCCTAAAAAATGGAAAAGAGCAAAGATCATGCTGATCCCGAAGAAAGGTGTCAGGAAAATGAACTCTAACTACAGGCCAATATCCCTGCTCAGCAACCTAAGCAAGCTCTGAGCTGATACTAAGGAAACTTAAGAAGTTTTACAGCGAGAAGATCATAATAGCTGACATTCAGTTTGGTTTTAGGAAAAATCACTCAACACTATACATCCCGTTCCTGAAGTTCCAGCATGACACCAGTAAGCCCTCAACAGTCATTGTGTCACCGTCGCGTCGGATGCTTTCTGGATGTTAAGAAAGCATTAGATAGCGTCTGATTAGAAACTCTTATACACAAACTACATCTGCAACATATACCCCCGCCACTAATACGAGTATATTTGGAGTGAAGAGCAGCCAGCAGCATTGCAGGAGCTACCAATGCATCCAGAAAAATTCACTGTTTGGTGCGGATTATGAGCTGGCGGAATCATTAGGCCGTATTTCTTCAAAGATGATGCGAATCGTAACGATACTGTGAATGCTAAGCGCTACCGTGCGATGATAAAAAACTTTTTTTTGCGTAAAATGGAAGAGCTTGACTTGCATGACAAGACTGTGCCACATGCTACACAGCACGCGTAACAATGGACCAATTGAGAGGCGAGTTCGGTGAACAGTTTATTTCACGTTTGGGGCCGGTCAATTGGCCGAATATTTTTAACGAATATTTTAAAAATTAATAGGAAACAAATTAATAAACAAAACAATAAATAAAATAATTTCAATTTGGTGAAGAACAATAGATTTAAGAGTATTTCGTGTACAATTCGTGTTAAAATCAATTCTAGAGCATACTGTATTAGCTTCTCTGATGCAACGCAAGATAGGGTAATTTCGCCCATTATTTCTTTAAAGAAACTGTTCATAAGTTATAAATATTTCACGTGTAACTCTTGAAGGAGCATTGCCTTCAAAAAAATAAATCAATTAGTGGGGAACATTGTAAATGCCCCGTTAAAATATCTCTGACACACATTACTAAAAAGTATTTCCGCCGAGTTTCTAGCGATTTGATTCCAGATAGTAAACATCGGATTTCGTAAATTTTGTTAGGAATTCTCCATTTGAATTTACAAAAAGCATATCTTGTAAAATTTGTTTGTACATTCTATATTCTTTTTACTAAATTGGAATAGTATGGATTGCAAACTGTACAGCAATACTCCAGAACAGAACGTACCAATGAATTAAATATTGATATTACGAGTAGCGTATATGTATCGTTAAACTCTCTAGTATTTCTTTTAAGAAACCCCACCATCTGATTAGCTTTATTTATCAGATAGTCGTAATGTAGGTGAAATGACATATTAATGCAGTGGCGGATTTACCAGCAGGCTAAGTAGACTTGAGCCTAGGGCGGCAAATTTGAAAACCGACAACAAGACACCTTTCCGATGACTTACTTTTTTTCTTTCATTGTACATTCAACGGTACCGCAAACTTCTATATTCTATGGTAAGACACCCAGTTCAGTTGCCCACACTTGTATGAGTGAAATGAGAGCGAAATTGTGGAAAATATATTTCATGCTCTTCCCACTCCCACTACGTAATCATACAAGTCCGTACGTATTAGTGATTACGGTATTGGTGTGGTAGATCTGAATAAAAAATTGTTGCAAAGAAAAATGTTTTGTTGGAGATATTCTTCCTTTTGAATGGATCAAAAGATTTACGAATAGTAATCGAATTTTATCAATTTTAATCTTGTGTGTTGGCTATATTTTATACTATACTGACCCAATGTCAGCGTAGAACAACACTACTTCCTCGTTGTCCATGATTAAGTTGTCATCCAGAGCTTCCATTCTGAATCATTGAAAATTCCATCTTCGTTTCTGCGAAAACAGAATTCGCAGAACGTTTATCCTAACTTGGACAAAGCTCTTCGTAAGGCATTATGTACTCCAGCGACAAATTGTTCGGGTGAGAGAAGCTCTTCTTATCTAAAAAGGGTAAAAAATTATCTGAGATCGACCCTAATTCAAGAAAATTACGGCTTCAGCTCTTTTGTGTATAGAGTCATAATTAATGAACAAGATCACTTACGACGACATTATCGATGATTTTTCCAACAAAAAATCGCGCAAAAAGGAATTGTAAGAAACTTTGATAAGTTAATTGAAATTATTATTTTTAACTGCTTGCAAGCGCAATAATGATTATTTAACTACGTTTACCGAATGTACATTATTGTGTGAGTGGCATACTCCGCCTTATTAGTACATCATTGAACTTTGATTATCTTAAAAATATACTCAAAAACTATTTCTTGTGCAATTTGAACCGAATTATTGGATTGTAAAGATAATCTAGGAACTGACAATCCACAATTGTAGAGGTAAGGGCGGCAAAAATTCAACAGCCTATACTTGGGAAATGTGTAAGTCCGCCACTGTATTAATGTCAAGAATAACATCAAAATCTTTTGGTGGCTTTACTCTGGCTGATTTGATATTTTTGATTCTATAATCAACTATTATTTGATTATTGTGTCAATAACATGACAACACTTGACATTTATCTACATTCAGATCAAGTAAGTTGGTGCTGCACCAAGTTGCCGATCTATTCAAGTCTTCTAACAGAAGATAACAATCTGGGGCCAAATTATCGCTTCAGTGACCGAGTGAGTGACTCCCATCAGTGATCGAATGAAAACGTCAAATTAGCGTAATCGATTGCTCGATGCCGTAAGAGGTAATGCCAAACTCACATAATTCAGTCACGTATTACTCGATAACTGATGCGGTAATTTGGCCCCTGATTTGCAGGAAATCTTCCGATAAGGTTTTCGATCATCCGCAAAAAGAAGAATTTTAGAGCAAAGTCAGAAAGTCATTTACAAAGAGGAGAAAAAGCAATGGTCCCAAATGACTTCCTTTTTTTATATTTGTTTACATTTGTATGATGGGTACCGTTATTTTTAGGTAAGATAATTTATTTTTTCTCACATCTTGTTGACTATATTAAAAACGATTTATTTATCAAGTTTAAAAAAAAATCGAGCACAGAGTTTTTGAAATATTGAGTTTTGAAAAAAAAATGCTTAACATTTTTTTCTTAAATCCAATTTTTTTTTTAAATTTGAATACACAATACTATTTTAACTTTTGAAAAGCTTTAGAATAAAAAAAATGATCAAGTTCGGTTGTGCCGTCTTTGAGAGAATCAAAAAAAATGGTTTCAAGGGGGTACCAAAATTAACCACTTTTGGAAAACTTTTTCAACCAATATCTAGCATTACCTTATTTAGTTAAAAATGAAATTTTTGATTTTTTTTTAATTTGTGGGACAGTTTTTGAGAAAAAAATATTTATAAAATTTTGAAAAAAAAAATTCGTATGGCAGGTACCATTATTTTTTTAATCGGCCGAGGCATTTAGGCTGTAGTCGAACAGACAGGCAGACAGACAGAATTTCGAGACCCAGTTTTTTCGTCTTCGCTATCATGGTTATGTCAACTTTGATCAAAATCTCGAGTTCGATTTTTTATGAATCCAAAACTTGCTATATAGTACCTACATATTTATATGTCGCAAGTAAAAATAATAAAAAAACGACATAAATAATATTTAACCTTTATCAGAAATATTTATATTATATTTGAAATGTTTAATAATGTTTATTTTAGGACTAGAGGCTTTTCTTCCTCCAACTACGCCATTGATTCTTATTGGACTCCTTATTAGATTTTTAATTTTACAATGCACTTTTGATATCGTTAGCCAATGCGCTTAATGCTCAATTCTTAAATTATTTAATTTAATTTTCAATTGTTTAAAGCTGTTTTGATTTCAAAAAACAATTAATATCTGAGCAGTAATTTATTATTAATACCAAAACAAAAATCATAAATAAACTATCTGCTATTATTCAGTTACAATGTGATGCCTTTTAGTAACATATTATTTAATTTTCTATAAATCACACTGGCACTTCGTTGTCAGAATAGAAATCTTTCCGTAAACTGTCCAATTAGTTGTAGTAAGATTCAACTTGAAACTTGTATAAGGCACTTTGAATGAATACCTGACAAGTTAATATGCGGTGTATGTTCACATGGAGAATGCAATTATTGTGAAATAGAGACGCCACTCCAGCGCCATCATCATAAGTAGGGTTCGGAGTTCGGCAAACAAAATATGGTATACATCAATCTAACGAGGTTTAAAGTCTATGAGAGTGTAATATAGATAAAGTGAAAATCTGCGTGAGATATAAAATTCTTTATTTAGAAGCAACATTCATGCCATAATGTATAGAATAGCAGATCATTGAAATGACCGTTTTGGCTTCGCTGGCAGTGCTTCAAGCGGTCGGTAAAATTTTTGATGACTCTCAGCGTTATTCGGGCAATCGAATCTGGAATGTAAGCTTCGAGTTTAACCAAAGTGGTTAATCCCAGAGAAAATAATCGAATTGTGCCAGGCATGATTCCGGCGGCCAACTGATAAATGATAAATGATGAGATGAACCAGTTTTTTTCGCATTCTTATCTTCAAACCTTGCGTCACGTCGCGTAGCTTGTATGGCATGTATCACTGTCTCGTTAAAAACGCAGCTCGGATATATCGATGATGTCGATGTGGTTTCAAAAAATCGATTAACATTCTCAATTCGAACTGTCCAAACAGTCAATCTTTGTGGATGCATTCAGTACTTGGGAGAACAATTGTGTTAATTGCAATAAAAGCAATTTTGTTTTGTCAAGCCGCTGAGTTAAAAAAATGCGTCTAATCCGAGTATAAATTGCTGGCACCAATTAGCAAACTTACGTTACCCATAGTTACCTGGATAAAATGACAAACGTTTCTTAATATTTTGACAGTTGGATGTCAATGGTAACTTTAACAGCTTAAACATAACAAATTCGTAAAACCAGCATCTTTAACTGATCATCTTTTATAACAAAGTTTTTTTTTTGTTTTTCATTTTAACATATTAAAACCTCTTTTTAGTCGAAAATAGAATTTCAAGTTGATTGGATATGTTTTTAAAAGAAGATGAAATAATTTATATATTGAAATCCGATCCCTACTTAAAAGTCGCGTGATACGACTGACAAGTACCAATTACAATGCACTTTGTGAGTTAAGCATCCAATCAATTATATGAATTTTGTTTGAACCCACAAGTATTATTCATCTTTTAATATTATTTAACATTAAACATGTCACTCGTATCTTCCAATACATAATAAACTCTGTGCAAAAAATTTGAACTTTATAAACATATCTATGATATTTTTGTTTGATATCCGTACGGCAATAGTGACAGCTTAGAAACATTTAAAAAAGAAGAGCCTTACAATGCAAAAGCTAGAATATATACAGGGTGTTTTAAATTTTATAATACCTCTGTTTTGCAGCGTAAGTGAAAACTGGAGTTTTTGAAATATTTGTAATCCAAAATTATGCATGAATTTGAATTTCAGATTATTGAAATCATTGCCCTTATAGAAGTCAAAAACCAGCATTATAGCATTTGCATTCAAGCACGGGAAATATCCTCGGAGGCACACATCTTTCTCTCGCTCCTAAGCATGTTAATAGTTCCTGATTTACTACTGAGCCTGTTAACTATTTTAGATTTTAAAAGCATTGTTCGAAATTTTGTAAGTAAGCTCTTAAATTGTTTCGTTCCTTTACTTTTTCAAGTAAGTACCGATTTCAAGATATTTATCGGAAGTATTGTCCAAAGGGAATAACAAGGTAGGTGTTGGGGAATACGAAGAAATAGTACTGTTTCTAAATCAAACCATTCAGCTCTATGAATTGAACCGTATTATTCAATATTTTATTGATAAGTGATATTTGAAAAAACATATAAATTAAAAATTAAAATAAAACTATAGAAAGGTTACTTATAAATATCAAACAAAGTAAATAAAAATAAAGTAAAGGTACATATAAAAAGGTATTATGGTAAATTCCTGTTGGCAGTGACATACTACCCCCCAGTGCTGACTCTTAGTATACTAATCAGCACGATATTCAGGAACGTCAACATGAGTTTTCAGCCTACATAATTTGTTCACTGATCGTCTGTAGGTGTTATTTGCCGTTCTTACTTTTGCTACTCTGACAACTCCATCTTGTCCAGGATATGTCTTTTCTACTACACCTAAAGGCCATTTTCCTCTTGGTGAATTGTTTTCAACTAGAACCACTAATTCTCCAGGTATTAGATCTTCGTTAGTTTTAGTCCATTTGCTTCTGTTAATAAGTGATGGAATATACTCTTTAACAAATCTTTTCCAAAAGCAATCGATTAAGAATTGAGAAATGCGCCATTGTCTTCTCCGTAGACTGTCATACTTGTTAAAACATCCTGGTACTTTTATATCTGTTTTATTTCCGGATATGAGAAGGTCATTTGGTGTAAGTCCAATTGGGTCGTTGGGGTTATCTGACTCTATTAGATAAGGTCTTGAGTTCACAAGGTATTCTGCCTCAGAAAATACAGTGAGAAGTATTTCATCAGATGGGTTGCGATTCACTGACATTACAGCTTCCAAGGCTCTTTTAAAGCACCCAATTAGTCGTTCCCAACTTCCACCAAAAATTGGGGCATTCGCTGGAATGAATTTCCATGATGTTCCAACGTCTGATAATTTTGTTTCTATTTTTCCTTGATCCATTTCTTCCAAAGCTTCAAGAAGTTCTCTGCTTGCACCACGAAAGTTAGTACCATTGTCGGACCAAATAACTTCTATATGGCCACGTCTTGCCATCATCCTCCTTATCGCCATTATGCACGAATCTGTATCCAATGAATGTGCAATCTCAACGTGTATAGCTCGAGAGGTCAAACAAATAAATAATACACCATAACGAGTTTCTAAACTTCTTCCCCGCTTTGTGTAGAAAGGACCAAAGTAGTCTATTCCTGTTGCAGTGAATGGTTTCTGATTTGTAAGGAAGCGTTCGTCTGGTAGTATTCCCATGATAGGGTTCATTGGTTTCGACTTATTCTTTTTACACCAAAAACATGTACGGATTATCTGTTTTATTCGTAATGTCATCTTGGGCATCCAAAATCTCTGTTTAAATTGATTTATTACCACTTGCAGTCCGATGTGGTTTGCTTTTGAATGTAAATCTAAAATTATTAGTTTTGTAAAAGAATGTAGTCCATCTAAGACTACAGGTTGCTTTGTTAGTAGTGGAACTTCTTTAGCTCGACCTATTCGTCCATTAAGTCGTAAAATGCCTTCGTCGTCTAACGAGATTGAAACGTTTGCTAATCTTTTTTTATGAAAAGCTTTACCTTCTTTCAATTGTTGAATATCATCTGGATAACATTCGATTTGAACCGCTTTCCACCAAACTCGATCAGCCCATTGTAGTTCTGAAACACTTAAAGGCTTTCTATTTCTTTCTTCATCAGGAAGTAGATAGTTATGTATAAATCTCTTTAGCCAAGCAGTTATGCGACGAATTGTACGATAATTAGAACTTTCCGTTATTTCTGGTAAACTGAACTTTTTCAAATTTTGAATTACCATGACGACTTCCTCGTTCTGTTCAGGAATAATACATTTCGATTTTGGCCAGTTTTCTTGTGATGAATGAAGAAAATCAGGTCCTCGAAACCAAGGGCAGTCGTCAGTAAGTTTTATTGCAATATTTCGAGTACACAAATCAGCAATATTAAATGTAGTTGATATCCAGTGCCATTCCTCAGGTTGTGACAAGTCCAGAATTTCTCCAATCCGGGCAGCCTCGAACGTTTTCAACTTTTTATCACTATTTATCCAATTTAAGACCGTACTCGAGTCTGTCCAGTAGAATCGTTTAGTAATTCTTATATCTAATTCTTTTTCTACCATTTTACTCATTCGGCAACCTAATACTGCTGCTAGACATTCCATTTTTGGTATTGTTATATTTCTTTTTGGCATCGGAGCAACTCGAGCTTTTGACGCAACAAGTGAAACCTTAAACGATTGAGATTTTCCTGTATCATAAACGAAACGTAAGTAGACTGCGGTACAATAAGCTTCTTGGCTTGCATCGTTAAAGATATGAAGTTGGATTTCCATAAGTTCTTGTTGGTCGTACGAATAACACCGCTTGATATTAATTTTTGTTATTTCTTCAAGTTCTTTCAGCCATTGCTGCCATGTCTGTTTCAGTGTTGGTTTAAGTTGATCATCCCAGCCTAAACCAGCTTGCCAGATGTCTCGCATAAGCATTCGACCTTTGATAGTGATTGGTGTGATAAGACCCACTGGATCATAAACTGACATGACTGCTTTGAGCACATCGCGTTTAGTTGGAATACGAATGCCTTTCATGATGTCTTCTGAAACTCGGTGGAACGAAGAAGTAAATGATAGATGGTCTGATTTTGCTTTCCAAGCGATTCCAAGTACTCTAGTAGATGTTAGTAAACTTTTTTCATCAACAATGGTTATTGCTTCTTCCGCTACTAGATGTCTTGGGATACTTTTTAGAACATTGTCATTATTTGATATGAAATTTCGAATTTCAAAACCACCTTTATTATGCACCTCAATTACATTTTTAATAAGCTGGATGGCTTCTGCTTCTTCTTTAACAGATTGTAAGTAATCATCCACATAATGGTTCTTGGTAATGGCTGTGAATGCTTGAGGGAATTGTTCTTTGTAAAGGCCAGCATTGTAATTTTTTACAAATTGCGCTAGGAATGGTGACGAGTTTGTTCCGAACAGCATAGCACTCATTTGATAAACTTTAGGTTCTTGTGTTGAGTCTAAATTTCGCCACAAAAAGCATTGGGAAAAGGTATCTTCTTCAGCTATCTTAACTCGGTTAAACATTTCACGTATATCGCCAGCAAATGCAATAGGATATTGTCTGAATCGAATGATTATTCCTACTATTGATGCTAACCAATCAGGGCCAGTTATGAGTTGGCTGTTGAGTGATATTCCTTTACTTTTGGCAGCGGCATCAAATACAATCCTTGGTTTAAGTGGTTTATTTGGATTCAGAACAACGAAGTGCGGCAGATACCAAAGTCTTGGCTTGTTTTGTAATTTACTTGCTGTGACTTGTCTTGCATATCCTTTGTCAAAAAGTTTTTGTAACTCATTTGTATATGCTGTTGCTAATATTTTATTTTTTCTTAATTTGTTTTCAAGACATTTAAGCCTTTGTACAGCCATTGCTTTGCTGTTTGGTAAAATGACGTCGTCAGATTTCCACGGTAATGCAATTTCAAATCGTTGTCCAATATTAGTTATCGTTGCCTCTGCTATCTTGATTGCCCTTTTGTCTTCTGAAGATTTAGTTTTATCAACTTTTGACAAACAGGCTCCAAAGCTATCAAGACTAAACTGTTCTTTTATAATGTTTTCAAGGACATCGTCTGAAGATTGGCAGCATAGAAACTCATTTTGATTCTTAAATTTCATTTTGATTTTTAAAGGCCCATGCAGTGCCCATCCCAGTTTGGATTTGGAGAGGATTGGTCCATCATCGCTTGTTTGAATAACCTCGCGTGTTGAAATTAAATTCGCATGGCGTTGTCCTATCAAAATCATTGGTTTGTGGTTCCTAGTTCTGTGGAGTCCAACTTGTTCGACATACGGGAAACATTCTACAATTTTTTTGTAGTCAAAATCTTGTGATGGAAGATCTAGCTGTGGAACTGTCCTGACTTCTTCGATTTCGAAAAATTTTTCGCTTTGAGTTGAAGCAATTTGAAGTTTAACGATTTGCGAAAGCGGTTCGTATCTATATATATCTCCAGTCCATTTGCAACAAAGTGGCTTAGTTTCGCCTTGAATTCCAAGTCTTTTTGCTACGTTTGCGTCTAGTAAAGTTGTTGTGCTTCCGTCATCGATGAAAGCAGTTACTGTCTCCGATCCATTAGGTCCTTTAATGCAAACTGGAAGCATTTTTAATAAAATTTCTTTCTTCACTTCTGTAGAACAGTTAAGGATTTCTGGAGTTACTTTTGGGTCGAACTCTGAAGATTTATGTAGAAGCTTATGATGAAATATTGAACACCCATTCACATTACATTGCTCTCGGGTTCTACATGGTCCACTATGGCGTCGTAGACAAATGAAACAGCTGTTGCAATTCTTCGCCATATCCCAACGTTTCTTTACATCGGAATTTTGGAATACCTGGCATTTAAACAAATGATGTGAATCCTTGTGACAGACCTTACATTCATTTTTCTTATCTAATTTTTCGATGGATTTGGTTGTAGTGATGTTTCCAGCGTTATCCATTTTTTTGATATTTGAATAAAATGTTATGTCTGAAGCCATTGTAGACATTTTTTCACTCCATTCAGCAAAATCTTGTAATGTAGCTTCTCTTGCACTTTTTTTGATAAACATAAGGTGGGATGCCCATTGCATAAGAAGATGTTGTGGAAGTTTTTCTACAAGACTTGTAAGTAAACGATGAAGGTCCATTAAGCTGTGATTTATATCTTGAGCAGCTGCTGCAACATTTTGTACAGTGCAACTAAAATCAATTAAGCTTTCTAGTGAATCAACTGTTCGTACATCTGCAACTTTGTAGATAAGTTCTTGAATAATTTGTTCTGGTCCACCATATTGCCTTTGAAGGATGTCAATAATTTTGCTTGGATCTTTGACCGTGATGAGCATCATCTCGACTTTTCCTCTTGCATTTCCATACAGGTGTTTATTTAGTCTCAATACATTTTCTTTTGGCGAAATATTGCATTTCTCAGTTGTTATGTTATACTGGGTTAGGAAATGGTGCCACGATAGAGGTGATGATCCATCAAAATCTGGTAAGTTTATTCCAACAGTTTGCCTGGCTAACATTTGACTGACTGTTGCCTGCAGATGCGTGATATCCGGTTGTTGTTGTTGATGACATTCATGGATAATTTCTTCCTTTGCCTTTGATTCCTTTTGATGTTGTAAATTGTTCACCCAGTTGGCTGTGAACATAGCTCTACTTGTTGTTGATCTTGAATTTGTGCTTTTCTTGGAAGATGGTGATGTTATTGCAACTTTTAGTGCATTTTTTTTACTCGCTAAGCAATCCGATTGAGCTTGGAGAAGTTTTAATTTTCGTTCAATTTTTGTTTTTTGTTGTTGAAGGTTTGTTGTTTCCTCTTGACTGATACCTGAGGTCTGGAGTTCATTTGTGATGACATCGATTTTTTCTTCTTCTTCTATAATTTTCATTATTAGCTGCAGTTTTTGTTTATCGATGTCTTCTATTTGTAGTAATGGATTTTCTGGTGGACTTGAAGACACACTTGGGTTTTCGAGAGAGGTTGCATGATTTGAAGCTACTCTATCGTTGAGATTGGCATCTGCTTTTGGCGAAGTCAGTTTGCTTATAATTAGCGTCGACATTTCACCAGCTGATTCGCTTCCCTTTAGTTCGATTTTGAGTACTTTACACACTCCTTTTAGTCCTTGGAGACTTATAAACTCTTCAGCAAATTTCATGTTGAGATCTTGAGCTTCGTCACTGGAAAATCCATTGAATTTACGAATATTCCTCTTGAATAAGTTCGCATTAGGAGCCGCTTGGAACATTATATAATGTAAATCCCTTAATTCTCCTGATTTCATATTTTCTATGTGCTCCAGCATATCAGGATTATTTTTCCAGAAGTTTCCAAAGTTTGCCATTTATAGATTTCAATAAAAGTTCCCCGTAAGACTTTTTGTTTTTATTGTTTTTATGGATTTTAATCCAATCGCAGAATAAAGATCTAGTTCGAAGGACCACTATGTTGGGGAATACGAAGAAATAGTACTGTTTCTAAATCAAACCATTCAGCTCTATGAATTGAACCGTATTATTCAATATTTTATTGATAAGTGATATTTGAAAAAACATATAAATTAAAAATTAAAATAAAAACTATAGAAAGGTTACTTATAAATATCAAACAAAGTAAATAAAAATAAAGTAAAGGTACATATAAAACGGTATTATGGTAAATTCCTGTTGGCAGTGACAGTAGGGTTAGGTGGAAATGGCGACCACTGGCAGTGTAGCCCTGTGGCCCAATTACCGCTGAAGTGCGCCATTTCTGATTTGGGAATTTTTTCGGACATTCTTACGGAGTCATCCAGTTTGTAGTGAATTCAAAGGGAACACAAAATGCATAGAAAAACTCAACGCTATCTTGTCTTAAAAGCGGTACACACTTCCTTTGCTGGTATTCATGAGTGGCATGGAAGAATCTTAACATTGGAAGATGCTGTGAAATGATTCCTACAAATATGCAAGAAAATTTTGTCTGATCTCATTATAATCTATAGTTCCTTCAGTCTTCTAAAGCCTTGACACAGTTTTCATAACTATAGGTCCTCCTTCAACTTCATTCAATTTTCTTCGAGCATAATATGTCATCAGCAAAGCTTATGTTGCTACTTTAATAAAGAAATTCATTTTATAGGAATGTACACCAGTTTATTCTTCACCTCGGATGAACTTTCAAGTCCAGAAATTCAATTTTGGGATGTACATTCATACGAATGTGGGATGCGTTACCCGGTTGTAGTTTTCCTTCCAATTTCAATATTCAAAATGTAAAAGCTAAATTTATTTTTCGTATTTATTTTTCTTTTAAATTTTTGGTATCAGCCAGCTTTGTCTTGTCTAAATACGTCTTTCAGGGAAAATCAAGTCCTTTGTATTAAGTATCTTGAGGGTAATTCTAACCGCTTTAGTAACTGCACATCACGAATATTCCTTAAAATACCTTATTCGAAGATGGAGCGCCTGAGTGGAACAGTACATGAACCATGTGGAAACTCATTCCGGAAGTCCATAAGTGAAGCTAATAAGTTTTACCGATCAAGTTTAACCAATATGCAGCGCAAGATACGTAAGTACCTGTAGGTACACTTAAATAACTGGTTCTGCATTGTCTTGAACAAATCTTGCAATTAGAGAAAACTGATTTACATTTGTAATATCAAGAGTACCAAGCATTTTGAAGTTGTTCCATTATTGTTATTGTGACTTAACCTTCTATAATTTTTATTATTCAGTGTTCAGTTAGTTTTTTTATATTTGTACACGCACTAAAGGGATTATGACTACCCTTAAAATGTTGGAGCACAGTTCGAGCGTTTTAGGAAAGTTGGAAATGATTTAAAAGGAGATACCGATGCACATTGGGTTTGAATGTCTAAATATCACTCGCATAATGAGAGGGAAATATAAAGTCGGGTAAAGCATTCCACATTCGTGTAGTGCAGCTAAAGAAAGAATCTTTCAATATAACAAGGATTTTGCATTTTCAGAACACAATTTTTGTGCCTAAAATAACGCTCACACTCTTGATTTGTTTCTTACTTCTAACCCTGATAAGTATACCATAACGGTAAAATCTCCATTCGGACCATTGTGTAATATCAGCTAAAGAAAAGCATCCAACTAGGACCGTTTGGCAATACAAGAAAGCCAACTGGGACGTTCTGAATAACTTTTTTAGAATTTTTAACTGGTCACTATGTTTCCTCGATAGTGACGTTGATGCCAGTGCTGATATGATCACAGTTCACAGAAGTGATTTTTCTTGGGATGCGTACTTTTATTCCTTACAGAATTAAGAGTATAAAGTCGAAAGAAAAGTCTTGGTTCGATACAAGCTGTAAGGAAGTTATCAGGTCGAGAGAAGTAAGTTTCCGCTCTTACAAAGCCAACCCAACCGAGGAAAATCGGAAAAAGTTTAAACAAGTCAGAAACCAATGCAACGCTGTTATAAAGAGAACCAAATTCTTACATGAACAGAAATTAAGGATAAAAATCCTGCAATGTCCCAAAGGCAGTAGAAATTTCTGGTCATTTGTCAAGAACATAAAAAATTCAATTTCATCTTCGGTTCCAACGCTCATCTACAAAGAAAAACCGATAACTAGCTCTTTAGAGAAGGCAAATGTACTTGCAGCTCATTTTGCTGCTAACTCCACGTTGCCTGTTAGCAACATTGCCCCTCCTGTACTTGAGAACGTAAATCATTCAATGCGACAGGTATATTTCCGCACTCGTACAGTTGCAAGAGCCCTTCGAGATCTTGATATATAATATAGGGGTGGCCGTGGCGCGATGGTTGTGTGCTCGCCTGTCAACCTCATGATGACAGGTTCGATCCCTGCCGTCGTCTATGTCGCTTTAATTCCATTAAAACCTTCTAAAAAAAATGTCATCAATGGGTTTACTGGTTTACTCAGTGTATGTTGTTCAGGCATAACACTAACAACATGTAATTGAGTTAAACTAGTATGCCCAACAAGGATGAATGCAAATAAAATAATGTGAATTATAAGTGACAGAAATAAGACACGGCATTTCTCCGCTTTAGTTCAGCCGCCATCCCTGGAGATAAAAATATCTGAGACAACCACTTTCAGTCTCAGAACATTGTGCCACACATCTTTCCTATCCTTCTTTCTCTTCATTAACTTCACGCCCGCGCTGTGCTGAAAAAAAAACATTTAAAGGGTAATCATAATCCCTTGAGCGCGGGTAAATTATAAAAAAAAAAAAAAAAACAAATCCGCTGGTCCTGATGGTATACCCCCATTCTTCTGAAGAGGTGTTCTTCATCGCTGGCAAAACCATTGCGTAAGCTTTTCCATCGCTCCTACTGTTCTGGAATCTTCCCTAGAAGATGGAAAACAGCATTTGTCCAGCCTGTTCCTAAAAAAGGTGACCCTTCCTCCCCTCGTCCTATTGACCAATCGCACTTACGTCTCTTCTTTCCAAGGTCATGGAATCGCTGATAAATCATCAGCTCAAGAAATATCTCGAAGATCGAAAGCTTCTTAATGACCGGCAATACGGCTTTCGCAACAATCGTTCCACTGGTGATCTGATGGCATATCTCACCGAAGAGTGGAACAGATCTTTACATTGTTTTGGAGAAAGTAAGATTATTGCGCTTGATATTTCTAAGGCATTTGATAGAGTTTGGCACCAGGCTCTCTTATCGAAAATACGTGCGTTTGGCATCAACGAAGCCCTTTTTCTTTGGATTAGAAATTACCTTCTAGATCGTTCAATACATGTTGTATTGGATGGTTTTAAATCTGATCTTCACAAAATAAATGCTTGTGTTCCCTAAGGCTCCGTTTTGTCTCCGACTCTCTTCCTCATTTTTATAAATGATCTCTTGTCTGAAACTTCTAATCCACTTCATTGTTTTGCCGACGACTCCACTCTCAGCTTTTCATACTCGTTCCGAAACTCACATCCGTCTCCTTCGGAAGTGAATTTGCAACGGTACCGTATGATAAGTTCATTAAACTCCGATCTTTACAGCATTGTTAAATGGGGTACAAAAAACCGTGATGTGGAGTTTAATGCTTCGAAAACACAATGCTGTCTATTGTCGTTGAAGCAAAATATACACCCTTTGCCATTGTCCTTAAATGGCACTTGCATCGAAGAAACCGAAAAGCTCCCAGTACTCGGTATGTGTGTTAACGACGATCTTCGTTGGAATGATCACATACTCGAGACCGCTAAGAATGCTGCTAAATGCTTAGGATTTCTATATCGATGTAAGAAATTTTTCACCCCTTCTGATCTGGCTACCATTTATAAGGCGTATATACGTCCAAAACTCGAGTATAACACACACCTTTGGGCAGGCGCTGCTCAATCTTCTCTCCATATATTGGATAGAATTCAAAACAGAGCGTTAAAACTGATTGGAAACAGAGCTATAATGGATTCATTCCCATCTCTTGAACACCGTCGGAATGTTTCATATATTTCCCTGTTTTATCGCTTCTTTCACAAGCAATGCTCACTCGAAGTAGCCAGTTGCATTCCTCCCCTTTATCAATTCACCCGTGATACCTGCTTCGCTAGGAATGCTCATCAGTTCACCCTTGAGCCTAACTTTGGTCGTACCGTCAAATATAGAGATTCGTTTTTTAGTCGCACAACACGATTATGGAATAACTTACCCGGCACAGTTTTCCCTTGCCATTTCAATTTGCAAACATTCTCTCCCCTCCTAATTTCCCCCTCGCCCGTGCTGTGTTTAAAACATTATAAGGGTCTCGTAACATACCCTTGAGCGCGAGTGTATTATAAAAAAAAAAAAAAGTTTTATGTACATGAAGCCTTTGAATTCATTTTTCCAATTATTGAATGCTTGATCCGTTTTAAGTGCATCATTTCCGCTATCAAAAATCCTCGCTCCTCGCTTGGATTTAATTTTTTAATTTATTTATTTAATGAAAACATATTAAAAATGCACTTGCATTTGCCTTTCCTTCAGGGCCACTCCATATGAAGTTGCTCAATAGAAAGAATAGTTTTCGAATCCTTGTTTTATGCGCATTTTTTTCATTATCAAAACAATTTTTCTTTTATGACTTTGAATTTTGAATGACAGAATTTTGAAATCCAATGAATTTTGGCATACATGGATCCCAAGCTATGATCCTAACTGGATAAACAAAAAAAATTACCAAAACCCGAAGAAATTCCGACAAGGATGCACTTAAGGTGGAGAGCTTTATTTTTATATACCAAGCAGGGTGACATTTAGTTTTTTGAAAATTTTACGAAAACTATTAGTATTTTTTTAAATATAAAAATATGTACATAAATATATAAATATTATAATTTAAATATGTAAATATCCACACACATATGTATGTGAATGGGTAAAAATTAAAGCTTACGTAATTCTACACAAGGATTTAACATAAAGACGAGCTCGTTAATAGTTAATTTTTTAGATATTTTGTAATTTCAAAGAGTTGTAGGTCATTTTCTTGTGAAATATAATTTGAAGAAGTTATAAAATAAAAAATAAATTTCATTTTATGATGAGGGATGTACATACACAGTACCCAGTGTTGCTCCTCTACGTTTCGACTGAATTTGTTTTCATTTGTCTTCATTTAAACGTAGACAATTGTATCGAAAATGTCTACAATTATGTAGACAATGTCAATATTTGCTGTCACACGTCACATTTGGAAAATTCAAATTGAAAACAATTCAATTTTAAAATCACGCTTGAACGTAGAAAGAGCTTTCAGTACAAAACATCGTTTAAAATAAACAAAATTATTTCGGGAAGTTTGAAAAATAAATCGTTCGGCGGGAGAGATAGTTGATGTATGGCTAGATTTGAAAATTTCAGAAAATTTAAAAACAAATAATTTTTTTTTTTATGATCTACACGCACTCAAGGGATTATGATTACCCTTTAAATGTTTCAACACAGCGCGGGCGTGAAGTTAAGGAAGAGAAAGAAGGATATGAAAGATGTGTGGCACAATGTTCTGAGACTGAAAGTGGGTGTCTCTGATTTTTTTATCTCCAGGGATGGCGGCTGAACTACGCGGAGAAATGCCGCGCCGTGTATTATATCAATATCCCTTATAATTCGCATTATGTTATTCGTATTCATCCTTGTTGGGTATACTAGTTTAACTCAATCACATGTTGTTAGTGTTATGCCTGAACAACATGTAATAAATAAACCAGCAACCCATTGATGCCAATTTTTAGAAGGTCTTAATGGAATTAAGACGACATAAACGATGGCAGGGATCGAACCTGTGATCATGAGATAAATAAAATCAATAGAAATAAAATGCACGACTAGATCGTACGTATTACTTGCTCTTATGTAAGAGTACTTAGGAATTTAAAAAAATTGCTTATTAATAAAAAAAACATGGATTTAATTAGAGAAAAATGTTCAAATACTTAAAATAGTCGTCTGATTTTTAGAAAAGTATGAATTTATGCAAACAAAGTTTAAAAAATTGTTTTATTATTGAATTAATGTCTTATATACAAATTTTTGATGTCAATTTTATATAGTTATGTATACATATGTACATCTTGGGAAATATGTTCAAAAACTAATGGGTCACTTGTTCTAAAGTGGAGTCATTTCGTGTTTAAGTTTTGGCCAACAAAATTTCAACTTTCTAACTTTTGAAATTTGTACCAAACAAACAAAGGAGTTAGTAAAAACGTTCAAAAACAACGCAAATTGTAATTCATTTCAAGATACCAAACCCTCTTAAATTGTATTCTGAAATAAACTATAGGGATTAGGTTACGTGAAGTAAATTGACCATCATGTCAGCAAAAATCGTCTTAAAATTTACATAATAATAACCCTGGAAATTCGATACAAACCTTGAACCTACTGGAAAAAGTAAAGGTTAATTAAAGTACATATATTAATAAGTTTTAACTATCTGTTTTTTTAGGGGATACTGTACCAAATCATTTCAACGTTTATCTGTTTTATAGCTGCACTCTTTTTATTTAATGGCATAACATATTGCGGAAATACTGCTCAAGATAACATTTACTATGCTGTGATTTTGGCTGCCATTGCTGGGATAATACATTTTATTTATATTATTTTTGTTTTAATGCAGATGCCAAAAAACATAAAGTGGTCAATATCATCACCATTTAATGAAAATATTTAATTTAAACTTCATACCTTTGCTGTAATATCATAACGAATAATTTTTCTCTTTATAAAAATAACAATTAACTTTTCAAACTCACACGATGACATTAATTTGTGTTTTTTTATTAATGCATTTTAAATATCCGTCATTAATTTTTCATCATTCAGTTAAAAAGTTGGCATTTATAAGCATTTTTTTGAAACTTCTTTACTTTCACTCATATTAATTATTATTTGTTGGTTTTCTAGAAAAGTTAATTCTCGTAGAATGTTGGCAAAACCCATAGTTAATCGCTGCATATTCACGATCTTTAGACACGAACAAAGCAGCTGAAAACCTTTGATATAATCGTCTTGGTAGTTCCTCCTACTTACTATTAAATAAATGTCGGGTAGTAAAAAAAAGGTACAATTTGCTTACGTAGGTATATGGCTTTGAATTTATACACAAATTAAATAACTTTTCTATTTTTTTTATTCTTACAACCTGCTTGATAGGAGATGATTGAATAGATTGAAAGTGAAAGTCTTATTTAAAAATTATTCAATAACTTCGTCAGGTTACTTATTCAATTTTTGTTAAGTAATTAGGAGACTTGTTATGGAACTAGCCGATAGTACTCGGCGTTGCCCCGGTCTTTTTGGACTGCAATCTGCAATCGTCAAACTGAATACTTAAATCAAGCAAAAATTCGAAAAATTTCCAAATTTAAGTAATTTACGCTTGACACTTTGTTTTTGTTTAAACTACTTTTCATTTTATTTTTTTATTTATACATAAGTACACTTAGTATTCATATTTATTTTTTTAAGTTATATTTTTTTTTCATTAGTTTTTTGAAAGTATGCAAAACTAGTCTTCTTTCTCTTGGTCTTGTGTTTCTTCGTCGTTTCCCTTATATCGTACTTTCAAACAAAAAATATCATTGACTTTTTGTGCAAGTAGGCAGGAGAGAATCTGATAAATAATGGTAGACTGAGATGAAGGCAATAGAAAGCCACGCATTTATGGAATAAACAAAGATTATGTTATACTCTTACTGATCACACAAAGTTGCATTAAATGTAAAAAAAAACAACAAAAAACAATAAGGCTATTCATGTAAGCGCGGAAAACCCTCGTAAACCAGATAATTTTATCTCCGCAGAAACGAGCTGTCAAAATTTGCATGGGAAAAAGTTTCTGCAAATTTCATAAAATTATCTCACAAATTTGTTGCGGAAAGTGCAGAAATAAACCTCGTAAACTAAAGAAGTATGGATTCTGACTTTTAATTTGACATTTCACAAAATATTTCCCACATTTACGCAAGTATTTCTTAGGGGGTGTTCATGAAAACATGCTGCGGATTACCTCGTTACATGAATACCCTTAATGAATTCTTTGAGTAAATTTTCATCAACATATAATCCAAATATAATTAAAGAGGAGAATCGTTTTGAAGTTTCTTTTATTCGTTTGCAGCGCCATTATTTCTCATCATTTAAGAATCGATTTGGATAAGATTTTCTATCCATAAGTTGAACGATCAACTTGGAGTTAAATTGAAATTAAATGAAGGAAGATTCTGTTTATCTGTGTCTGTCCATCAAAACGAAAGATAATTAAAGTTGGCTTCTGTTTTGGGTTGCCTCTCAACTGCACAAAAAAAAGTTATTTGGACTTACGTGTTAATAGCTTATGTAATTTTCAGGCTTAATTACGTTAAAATTTTTGACAAATGAAAATTCTTAACTGAAAAGCTTCTTTTGAGTTTACTTGAATTCAATTTATTTGGAAACCTACTAACTCTAAGTTATCCCAGAGTTAAGTCCTGTACTGAAAATGTTACCATTTTTTATGACAAAAATTTTAGCAGGTTATAGAATATTTTTGCAAAGTTTCCAGTTCTGGTGGTAACTTCCAGCTAAAACTGCAAATAAATTGAAAATTTGGTTTCAATTTATTAATTAATCTCAGAAATATTTGTTCCACTTAGAGTAAACTTAAATTGTCAATCTCCAAATATCTATCAAAATAAAAGTGCGACACTATGGAAATGTGTTTTGATTTTGACTATCGAAACAGAGATGTACATGCGGTATTATGAAAAGGGTGATTTCCATATCACAACCTTAAAATCAATACACAATTTTTTTGATGAATTGGAAAATATTTATGGAAACTGGCATACCGGTAAATTTTGGGTGGGTGGAATCTGTTTACAGATATAAAACCTAAGTGTCGCACTGTATACGCTTTTCAGTAAACTGAATATGAAAACAGACACGTACTGCCATATTATTCACTCGATACATCCAGAATCAATCTTAAATCCAGATGTATTTATTTCCAAATATCTATCCAAATTTAAGTTTGAGTCTGGATGAATCGAATGAATAATATGCCCGTTAGACTCTGTTTCGCGGATCTCATCGATAAAAACATCGCCATGGATGGCGTTATAAAAAGTCACAATTTTATAAAGGCGCGTGTAAGCGCACCTTAAGTGGATGGCGAACATTGGCGCTGTTATCGTTAAAATGACAATAAATATAAGAATGTTAGAGAAACGTCGTATCGTAACACTCCAAAATGGAAATCCTCATATTGTTTCCATAAAATAGATACAGTTTATTTAGCAAATGTTTCACTTTCAGATGGTGCTTATAACATAACATAAAAGTAAAAATTTTAATTTATGTATTATTTTCACTGTTTTTTTTTTTTTTTTTTTTTGCTTATTAGTTTTGCTGTCATGTCATATACAGCCAAACTGACAAACAAACAAAAGAACACTTTTATACAATAATATAGATGTATATATAAGGGTAATTGTTAAGAAAAATGGGCCTATATTAGTTCCCAATGAATTACCCGCTTACAATTGCACAGGGATATACTACGACAGGATAATTTAGAAACACGTCAGCAATAAGAGATTGTATGAAGAAGCTAAAATTCTAGTTAAAGACATCGTAGATTTAAGCTTAGATCTGTCAGTCATCGTCAGATGGATGTGTGCTCGCCTGTGAACCTCATGATCACCGTTCGATACCTGCCGTTCTATGTCGTTTTAATTCCATTAAAAACCTTCTAAAATTGTCATCAATGGGTTGCTGGTTTACTCATTACATGTTGTTCAGGCATAACACTAACAACATGTAATTGAGTTACACTAGTATGCCCAACAAGGATGAACACGAATAAAATAATGCGAATTATAAGCGACATAGAAATAAGACACGGCATTCTCCGCTTTAGTTCAGCCGCCATCCCTGGAGATAAAATATCTGAGACAACAACCTTCAGTCTCAGAACATCGTGCCACACATCTTTCCTATCCTTCTTTCTCTTCCTTAACTTCACGCCCGCGCTGTGTTGAAACATTTAAAGGGTAATCATAGTCCCCTGAGCGCGTGTATATTATAAAAAAAAAAGGGCCTAGTCTTACTAAACCTAAGATTCGGCTTTAACCCAGTCGAGCCACTAATATTTTGGTCGATTCAATCGATTAGAATTATTTGTATCACTTTCAAGGATCCTAGTGCAGTATCTCAGTCAATACTCCCATCACCCAATTCTAAAGTACGTAATGGATTCTTTTATATGTTGCTCCTCGTGCAGCATGGTATATTATTGGTAAATTCAATTAAGTCTGATAAATACCCATATGAATCAAGATACAGGAATGGCTCTGGTGGTATGTATCCACTTTCCAAAACATTTCACAAATACCCAGGTAAAATAGTCCCGATATGAAATCCTTTTCTAAAACGTCCACCGAACGCGCAGGGTAATTCCTCCCAAGTATGATGTTGTCAATTCTGGACACTCTGGAAACATCCAATAGTGTTTTCTTCGAAAGTCAGAATGTGCACTTCTCTTTATTCTTAGGTTTTTTCAGTTGCGTCTCAAGTCTGAATTACCGCGTCTTACTGGGGTACGGAACAGTATGGTTTCAGATTTCCCATAGCTTATTTGAAGCTCTCAGTACAAACAGTAGTTTTCAAAAATATGAAATTAGGTTTGGAGTTGTGCCTGAATCTCTTTTTGAGCCACTCCATTACAATGTAGCATCATCGGCAAACGCTATCCAATTATCGAGCTCCCTGATTATATCAGAAATGCATATGTTGAAAAGGTGTGGCGCAGTCACTGTGCCCTGCAGAAGACCATTTGTGACACTTAAAACCTCAGCTGTCGTGTATTCTATATCTGTTATGACAAATTTCTTTCCGCATATCATGGATACTTACATCTTTGGAAATTCATATCGAAAATTGCTTGTGGATGATAACTCTTCTTGTTACTGTGGCGATGCAGTATCACGATCACTTGACTTACTCAAAAATTGATCTTCTTATCAAATAAAGTAAATCAATTGTTCATTTATAAACGTGCTCAAGTTTTTAGTTTTTGTTAGATGAGCTTTTGTTGTTTGTTCGCTAAACCATTCGCCTTGTCTATTAGGTAGGTATATTGTATTTTGCAATGGAACCTGAAATTGCATCGCAGAATTTGGTTATTATATACAATCCCTCGATCGTAAGGGGATGGTACACAAAAAGTGTGTCACAATATGGAATTCAATCATTCAGGTAAGCATCTGCATCTGTCAAATTATCACATCCACTTCACAAATTTCATTCTTGTTCCATAAAAATTAATGATTCTATAATTTATTGCTAGAAAACTTCCATTTAAAATAATTATATTCTTATTTCTCAGTAAGAATTGTGCAGAGGTAAAGATTTTTGTTTACAAAAGGTATAATGTACTCTTACTAAGCGGCTTCATCTCACTATATAGTAAATATGCGATGGCATAACTATTACGTTTTATTGCAGTTGCATTCTTAAGTAGTAATTATCACCTTACCGCACTAATTATATCTATGGCTTGGCTGTGACTATAGAGAAATCTTCAGGAAATTAAATAATAATAGATGCATGGGGATCCATCGAATCGAATCGTAATAAACAGTTTGAATGCCGGTGTATTACGTTGTTGTAAATGTAATTGATTGAAGCATTACCGGCGTTATGTCTTCTCAGGTTTCACGTCGTAGTCGTGATGCAATGTCAATTATTACATTAGGTTGACGGTAGCGTGTGTGGCGTGTGGGAAAGCACAAGAGGTTAAACTGTCAGAGCCCGGTAAAAATTACATTATTTTTTCACATGAAACTTTCCACTGATTATTAGAAATTATGATTTAATTTTTTCATTGTGAAATACATATATTAGACTTATATGAAAGCGAGCGTAGAGTTCTCTGTTCTTATGTTAATTTACTCAGGATACTGTAAATTCAATTTAGAAAATTCCAGAAAAGGGATTTGGAGTAGGTAGTTTGATATTTTGTCAACGAGAAAGTACCAACAAGTCGATGAAATTTATTTTTATTTGTATTCTATACTTCTTAAAAAAGCTCTATCAATGAAATTATGCTACGACTGTAAATTTGTTTGCCACCGTGGCTTCGCTGGACGGCGTGGATTCCTGAAGTCCAATTATTGATGAATGACTCTGTTCAAGCTAAATTTGACCAATGGGACTTGTTATGGTAACTTTGAGGTATGAAGTTGGCCTGTTACTTAAGTTTTTAATACCTGTGCTTTAAAATCGCTCTTGCAGAATGTGAAAATTTCGTCTCATATACGGCAATATTGCTTATTAACACAGCCATTTATCCAGGAATGTGCTTCCTCCAAAAATGGGATCTTTTTCCAAACTCTCAAAAGCCCAGTCAGCGAACAAATGGCTTTGTCTATGGTCATAAAGTTTGAGCTCCTGTGTTAGCTGTGTAAAAACGGGTGCTCGCCAAATTGAAGTCTGCGAAATGCCGAACTCTTGTGCATGACAAGAAATCGACTATCTCAGGTTTTGCTGCAAGATTTCACGGACCGTGGCGATATTCTTTGCCGATCTTGAATTTCTTTGACGTACGAATGTTGGCCGAATGAGTACCGATCCGGCCATCTCAAATTTGACCACCAAACGTTGAAGAGTTGAATGTGAAGGTCCACCGTAAAATGGGCATAAAGCGCACAAGAATTATGTTTATAATAAAGTTTAATCAATTTGGGACCTATTGTTAAAAAGACATTGCTTGCAGCAAATAATGTTATGGCTACTCCTATTCTTGATAGTAGATTTGATTTTGTAGGAACAATCTTCTTTGGTATTCGTACAGTTATCAGAGTACCAGAAATCCTTGATATTCAAAGATCCGATGAACGATGAACCGGATAGTATTCCTCCCAAGAATGGGAGTTGTTCTTCGCCGCTAAAAAAACTAATATATAAGAGGGCTGTGTCAATCAGGAACGATTCGATTTTTTTGATCCGATCATCAAAAAGTATTGATGATTGAAATCACAAATTTTCATTCCAATCGATCCAAGTCTCAGTCATTTCAATGAATCTCGATATCAGTTAACTCGATTAACCATGATTTACTTCATTCCAAACGGTTTTATAAACGCCAAACGGACCGTGGACTGGAATTTCTGGGTCGAATTCGACATTGAAGAACATGCTTGATTATGTTGGTTTGTGGGCAGCAAAAGCGATTGTTGGGTTGAACTGGTGTTATTTGAGGTGTCAGGATCAAGTATGTTTACTGTGGGAGTTTTTTGTACTTTGGACTTTGCTCTTGCATTTGAAATTTGATCAAAGCGCATCCATAATAAACTCCACTCTTTACCTAAATCTGCCATCTTACAGACAAAAATAAGAAATTTATTAAATTTAAACATTCTGAAAATTACTATTGTTCATACATTTTTTTAAAATTAATTTGTCGTGGTTATTTAATTATTAATATTTTTCGTCGAAGAAAATGGTCGGTCGCTTGTTTCTTATTCGTATTTTTGTCACTTAAAGAATTTTTGTTTCGTTTCGCTTTGATTTTACAACGAAAGTAAATTTTTTAAATGTGGATCAAGTTCGTTAAAATATCGAGCAATCGAAATTAAAACCAAATTGGAACAGTATTGAATCATTTGAGTGGAATGAAAATGATCGAATGATTGATTTTATATTGGTTATCGATTATCGAACTATTCGATAATTTGAATGAATAATTTCATATCCAAACAGGAATTTTTTCCAGTAGATGTAAGAGGTATTTATCCAGCTTGTCCCCAGAAAAGGTAGATCTTTGCCCAATCTCTAACTATCGTTCAATTGCACTTACATAATGTACTTTTTTCAAAAGGACATGCTAAAGCTGATTAAACATCTGCTTTAGAAATATCTTCACGAACAAAACTTCCTCAATGACCTGCACTATATGGCTGTCGTAGCAGTAGGTGTACTGATGATCTGATATTATATCTGACCAAGCAGTGCCTAAGAAACCAAAAAACTTTCATCATTTCGTATGTGCATTACAGACTATCTTCTATAGAATGATCGCATTTCGACGTCACTAGCCAAGAGTATAACTACTTTGAGTCCGCACGTACGTTTAAGTATAGAGATTCTTTCTATAGCCGCACAACACGAATGTGGGAAGGTTTTATAATGTTAAACAATTTATTTGTTTTACTTACCTAAATAAAGTTTTGTAGATATGGTATTTAATAACATCTTTTATTCTTCTTTTAATTGTATAGATTTTAAATCTTAAATCTTAATTGTCAATATCACACCAAAGAATTATGGGTAAATAAATACTTTTAGATACATAACTGACTAATTTACTCACCTTTTTTTTAAGATGCCGATACTACTCATATATTTGTATAAGCTCTTGCTCGTTCAATACTCTTTCTGAATTAAAACAACAATCACGTTTCAAGAAAAACCAATAATTTGCTAGAATTATATATTTTAAACGATAAGGAAATTTAAATGCAAAGAAATGCTCCATTAAAAATCACTTAAACATTACATTTCAAAATAAGTACTTAAATGTAGCCAATAATTGCTTACGTGCGATAGCAAAAAATTAGTAATAATTGTTTGGCGCGTATTTTTATTTAATTAATATGTTATAGCATCACTTGAAAAAAAATACACTTCTGTTAATTACATTCCCACATATAGTATTAAATTTAAAATTTAAATATTGCATTTAAAATTGGACATTTGGTAGTTTTTTTTTCAGACACTTGGTGCAAATGAGTTGGTGTTTTCCCAAGAATATCAGCTACACAAAAATTAAATTAATAAAACTATTTTATAAAATCTGTAACTCGTAAATTCATTTTATTTTCACTATTTATAACTAAAAACCTGTTTCATAGACAGATACAAACTGAGAGCTTATCTATATAAATAAAAATGAATCGCAAAATGTGTTGCTAAGCGTTAAACTCAAGAACGGCTCGACCAATTCGCCTTAATTTTTTTTTTATGTTTTTGTTAAGGTTCATGGAAGGTTCTTATGGAGAGAAAAAACGTTTATTGTGGCTGTGTGAAAGTAAAGTGTTACAAAAAACCGTTTGCTTATTGAAATACACTGACTCAAAAAAAAAAAAATAAAAGAAAACTTTATAGCTAAGGAAATAATTTCTTGATTTAAATAATAATTAATAATTCTACAACAAACAACAAAATTAACGAGAATAAGAGAACTTAAGTAAGGGTAATCTATACAAATAAAAACGAAAACCAATTGTGGTTTTATTTGTCGAGTGCGTTTGCTTTTAGAAGCATGCCGCCTATTAAACGCGGGCGCAGCAATTTGAGTCGAAGAAATCGAAACGCTAGAAACCAAGCTTATTTTCAATCAAATCGGACTTCACTGCAACGTGAAGAGCGAAATGAAATTGAAAGGATTAGGATATTACAAACACGAGCAACGCGTCGTGTTCAAACTGCTTTCACAGTTTTACGAGCGGCTTTCAGTTACGATGTTTCAATTGACTACAGTATGTATTAGGTTCGTTCGTTTAACTTTAACCAGGTTTGACCCAGAGAGAGTTGTCAACAAAAACTGAGGTTTTCGGTTTTCAAAAAACAGCCAAGGGCTGTCAACTGTTTTGTTGATATCTAAAAGACAGACAAAATAATTTTGTG
Source organism: Philhelius festivus (assembly GCA_963931855.1). Lineage (NCBI taxonomy): Eukaryota > Metazoa > Arthropoda > Insecta > Diptera > Syrphidae > Philhelius > Philhelius festivus. Next base: position 75,737,705 of record OZ007556.1, on the reverse strand, counting down.
CTTTGATAAAACTTTAAATTTGTTATAAATAAGTTTTAAAAATGAACGAAAACAAAAGAAATACAACAGAAGAAATACATATGAAATCTCATATGACTTTTGACAGTTTGACCGTTAGCTGAACTTGCCCCAGCAAAATACCTCTATCTACTTCAGGGCGAGTTCAGGGCGACCCCAGATCTAAAAAAACACAGTTTACTCACCAGGGTGACTTCATGTTTTTCCAAAAACGATTTAGGGCGACCCCAGGGTGACTTCAGGGCTCAATGAACAAACCTATTATCATGTGCCACCGAATTGTACAAACTGTTTGTCCATGTTGAATGACTGTCATTTAGACATTATTTTATTGACAGGTGCTCAAACTAATAAAAAAGTTAGTTCAGTGATCTATTACTCCTATCGTCTGATGGTTCATGAAAATGAAGACATGTGCTTGATGATGTCGAACAAATTATTATCTCAATTAGGAATGGCCGCGCCTAATCGCCCAATGCACGACGCTTTTAATCAAGAGTTGCATCGTGAAAAACTGTTCGATCTCGAGGGAATCGGTTCGAATAAATGTTCCGTTGTTAAACAAAAAACAGAAGTATGTACATATTTGATACAATTATGAAAGTTGTAAATGATGGAACTGGAGGATTTTACTTTTTGGATGCTCCTGGTGGTACAGTAAAGATATTTTTAATTTCATTGATTTTAGCAAAAATTCGCTTACAGAATGCAATTGCAATCGCACTTGCTTCCTCTGGTATTGCAGCTACATTGTTGGAAGGCTAAAATTATATTCAAATACTCAAAGCAGCGAAACTCCGACTTGACTCTGCAATGACAAATGTTTTTCAGCAATGCAAGTTGATAGTATGGAATGAATGCACGATGCCACATACAAAGTCTTTGGAGGCATTAGACAGAACTCTGAAAGATCTGCGAAGCAATCAAAACCGATTCGGTACAGCGATGATTTTGTTAGGAGGAGATTTTCGTCAAACAATACCAGTTATTCCACTGTCTACACCAGCGGATGAACTGAATGCATGTTTGAAGTCCTGTATTTTGTGGACAAAAATGAAGATACTAAATTTGAGCAAGAATATGCGTGTCGAATTGCAAAATGATCGATCTGGAGAAATATTTTCAAAACAACTCATTGCCATTGGTAATGGTAAAATCCCTGTAGATGTTATGAAAGGCTGCATTACATTTCCTGTCAATTTTTGTCAGTCTACAGAATCAAAAACTGAGCTTATAGAAAAGGTGTTCCCAAACGTAGCTCAAAATTACAGAGATCATTGTTGGTGGAGTGAACGAGCTATATTGGCTGCCAAAAACACGGATGTAAATGAAATAAATTTCAAAATCCAAAATGAAATTTCCGGTGAATTAAGGACATATAAATCAAAATCCAAAATGAAATTTCCGGTGAATTAAGGACATATAAATCAATTGATTGCGCAACTAACCAAGATGATGTCGTCAATTATTTTTAAAATCATTGGATTTGCCGGGGTTACCTCCCCATAATCTTCAATTAAAAGTAGGATCGGTGGTCATAATGCTAAGAAATATCAACCAACCGCGACTTTCTAACGGCACACGGTTAGCAGTGAAAATATTAATGAACAATATGATAGAAGCAACTACTCTGAGGGGAAAATATAAGGGAGAGGATGTATTGATACTACGCATCCCAATGGTACCAACTGACGTACCGTTTGAATTTAAACGACTGCAATTTCCAGTGCGGCTTGCTTTCGCTATGACTATAAATAAATCGCAGGGTCAGTCGTTGAGTGTTGGCGGCGTCAATCTGGAAAACCCATGCTTCTCTCATGGACAGTTGTATGTTGCCTGCTCTCGCGTCGGAAAACCGACGGCTTCATTTATTTTCGCGCCAGGTAATCAAACAGAAAATATCATTTACGATAAGGCATTACATTGAAAATACCAGATTATGACTACTACTACTACTAAAGTCTTGCAATTGACAAAATAGGACACTTATAATTGTAAGTAATCGTTGTTTATCATGGAGACGTAAATCTATAAATATGAAAAGTGATCACTCCTAAATATGTTTTATTACTGTTGTTTTAGTAAAAAAGGGCAGAACAACGTCTGCCGGGGAAGCTAGTTAAATTATGAAACTTTATTTTGTATGAACAAATATATTTTAATAATGGAACTCCTCGTCAAGATGTGGAGCAAGCGAGTTGTTGTTCAATGTAAGCACTCAAATTATAGTACAAGGAAGACCTTTTCGTTAAATTAAATATAGAAAGCATATCTCAAAGGGTTTTTTGTTGATAAGATTTGGTTTTTGCGATTGAGTCTATGGATGGAAATAGTATTTTGCCAAAAAATTCTAAGGATGTTTCATTTATTCTCAAAAGTTGGCAGCGCTTTTCTGTGACAGAGGCGCCCTCATTTTGCAAGTACTGCATGCATAATCGTATAGTAGTGCAGTCTTTATATTTGAGCGGAATATAATTAACTTGGTAGTCACACTGTAGACGTTGCTCTTCCAAAATTTTGACACCATACCGAAAGCTTTGCCAATACGGAAATTTACATCTTTTTAGGTATCTATACAAGCTTGTTGACCACTTCAACCTTCCGTCCCGCAACGTCAATTTGAACAGAGTTACCAGAAATGTTAAGGATCTTTATTTTCACGGTGTTGATTATAAACCCAACTTTATTCGCTTCACTTTTCAGTGATGTGGTTTGAAAGAAAACAAATATCGTCTGCGTAGTGAAGGTGTTGCAGAAAAGACAAAATCTCTCAGTCGGATTCCTCGTGCTTGTTTGGCTAGGCCTGCATGGAGCACATCTCCAACAATCGTCAGAAATAACAATGATGACAGAAGACACCCTGTCGAACACCACTAGTTGCATCCTCGTAGCTAGGCTTGATAATAGCGATAAGGATCTCCGGGTACACCTTTCCTGCGCTATTCAGGTCCATGTATGCCATTGTGTATAGAATATGAGATGGTCTAAATACCCGTCTCGGTTGTAGAGCTATATCAATCGCGATTGATTCGGTCTTTGAGACCCGTTCACCAAAAAGATTGATTCATTGCAATCAAAAAAGACTAAATCAATCAATCCTGAACGATACGAATGAAGAAAAGTTATGTTTCGTTCATTCACTTTTTCTCAGTAATTTCACAATGGCAAATAGGAATGCAAATGGAACGGAATGTATATTCTTCATTTTATTAACTGAAAATAAATTTCTAGGTTTTATAGATAAAAACGTTTTTGTTGACCTTCAACAAAACAATTTAATCGTTTTGATTAAATTTTATCAATACGAAAGAATGATTTTGTTGATTTCACAAAATTCTTATAATTTTACATGATTTCTTGTCAGTTTAGCAAAATATGCACTGCAAATAATATTGTTAGTTTAACAAAACAAGTTTTGTTGATAAAAGAAAATAAAAAAGAAAATGAAAACATTTTTGTTATAATAACATATATTTTTTTTTGATTTTGAGTTATTTTGTAGATAATATTGATAAAATAAAATTGTCAGATAGATAAAACTATTTTGTAAGGGATTTATTTTCAAACAAAAAATTCAATGAATAGTTATAGTTAGACTAGTATGAAAGGTCTTTTCAATTCCTATATACACATCCAAACGAAAAGCTTTTGAGTGGTCTGGTTATCGAAATATGCCGGTCCAAAGTGATTTTATGGATTTTCGAGCCCCAACTACCTAATAAAGTCTTTAGTTGGGGCTATATCCGTAACCAAGCCTGGTTAGAGGCTCCGTTATTCAAAATCTCTGGTTAAATTTTCCACAGCTATCCACAGGTGAAAACCTGATGCTTTTTCGAGGTCTGCTTCTCGAAATATTTCTAACCAAAGTGATTTTACTAAATTTTTGAGAATTTTGAAAAATCGTGGACTAACCACTTGTCTAAAAAAAATCAGCAAATTTTCAAAGTTTCCCAAACGCATCGAGCTTCTTAGTGGTCTGGTTTTGGAAATATGCCGGTTCAAAGTGATTTTATGGATTTTCGAGCCCCAACTACCTAATAATGTTTTTGGTTGGGGCTATTTCCGTAACCTAGTCTTGTTAGAAACTCCGATGTTCAAAATCCCTGGTTAAATTTTTCACAGCTATCCACAGGTGGAAACCAGAAGCTTCTGCGAGGTCTGGTTCTCGAAATATTTCTATGTAAAGTGATTTTACTGAATTTTTGAGAATTTTGAAAAAATCATGGGCTAACCACTTGTCTAAAAAAATCACCAAATTTTTAAAGTTATCCAAACGCATCGAGACATACATCGAATGAAAGGTCTATTTAATTCCTATATACACATCCAAACGAAAAGCTTCTCAGTAGTCTGGTTATCCAAAAATATTTTAGCTAAATGAACGATTGAAAAACATTCTTAAAAATGATTTTCATTGAATAAACGATTAATTGAAAAGATCGAATCCTAGAACCAATCAATCATTGGTTAATTCTATCTTACAAAATGAACGGTTAACATAGCTCTATTCGCCTGGCTTCTAACAATATCACGGATCCTATTTTCAATGACTTTCGCACATATATGGCTTAATTTAAGCCATGGTCTGTGTTATGTTCACCTTAAGGAATCGGTATAGTCGAGTATAGTCTAGCGGGCTCAACCCGTGGTGGTGTTACCTCTGCGAGAGATAACCTTATCAATAAATCGTCCAAGAGGAATATCGATCGTGGGGTCCGCTGTGAGGCACAAAGTGCGATTCTGCTGGAACCACATGTCGTCTTGGTGCATATCAAATTGGTTATCATCGTTCTATAGCGCTTGCCATTGACGGTGAACACCTCTTCAACATACTTTCGAAAAAGTACGGAACGATGACGACGCTGGTCCAAAATCCACATAAAACGGTTAATTTGTGAGAATTCTTTTCACCGGATGAACCTTGTGTGGGGTGGTGTCGTCCCATATACGGCAATTTTGCTTATGGCCATGAACTTTGAGCTCCTGAGTTAGTTGGATCTTGTACGGAAGTAGGCCCAAGTCGCGATGCAAAATTATTCAAGTTCAAGTTTGCTAAATACCGAGTAGTATTAATAGGGGTGGCCGTGGCACGATGGTTGAGTGCTCGCCTGTCATCCTCATGATCACAGGTTCGATCCCTGCCGTCGTCTATGTCGTCTTAACTCCATTAAAACCTTCTAAAAATTGTCATCAATAGATTGCTGGTTTACTCATTACATGTTGTTCACTCATAACACTAACAACACGTAATTGAGTTTAACTAGTATGCCCAACAAGGATGAACACGAATAAAAAATAATGTGAATTATGAGCGACATAGAAATAAGACACGGCATTTCTCCGCTTTAGCTTAGCCGCAATCCCTGGAGATAAAAAAAATATCTGAGACAACCACCAACAGTCTCAGAACATCGTGCCACACATCTTTCCTATCCTTCTTTCTCTTCATTAACTTCACGCACGCGCTGTGTTGAAACATTTAAAGGGTAATCATAGTCCCTTGAGTGCTGGTAGATTATAAAAAAAAAAAGTTGCTCACGGCCAGGAATCGACTCCCTCGGGTTCTACTTGCTGTACACTTTCACTGATTTAGGCGATTTTCTCAGCCTATCCTGCCTTCTTTGACGTACGAATGTTAGCTGATTGATTATCGAATCAGTCGTATCAAATGTAGCCACCGAACGTTGAAAAGTTGACTATGAAGGGCCACCACGTCTACCGTGATAGTTTTAATGTTCATACTTTAAGCTGTTGGAAAGTTGTGTTTCGAATATGTACTATATTAATGCTTGGTGTATTTACTAACGTTAACTAAATCATATTCCAGGTGGGATATTTTTGGAGATTTTGTTTGAGAACCTTTAACAAACAGATTAGTTATAGAGTGAACATTTTAAGTTTTGAAAAAAAAAATTCAACAATTGGTTTTGCTTAGGAAAAGATAGACGAAATGAAATAGGTACGAAGTTTACTCATTAATCGTATATTTAAGTTGCATATAAACACCGATTCAAAAGAGCTTTTTGGCCTTTGGTCCACAAAAATTGGCGTTTCGTTCCGGCGATCTCAAATGGACTCATCAGTTGACTGTGAGGACCAATTTTTTGTGGACGAAAGGCCAAAAAAGCTATTTTGAATCAATAACTCAACAAGCCAATAATAATGCTAAGTCTTCTACTTGGCTAACTTATTTCAATAGTATATATGTACATAGAGGTCGTATTATAAAAAAACCTTTATATAAACAGCTATAGTTATGCCATTCACGTGAAGTCAGGCTTACCTTTAATATTTCTTGGAAATTCGAAAGCAAATGCTGATTATATTATCAAGGTAATGAAATTGTCTGATTGTATTACAGTGGTTTCTTTTTAACTTGGAGATATTCCAATCAAGAAATTATACGAGGTTACTTCACTTTGTTAATTTCATTGGAAAATGTATAAAATCTGAATGATTTTTTTTCTAAAAGATGACGAAATATGTCAAAGAACTAGAGGATCAGGTACTCGGTATAATTAAAGATAAATAAATCTTAGTCTGAATGAAAATGATTATTTCACAGACAAGTGCTCAGCATACGTAATGTGTTTGGTTTTCAAAATTCAAACCGAAATTTCAAAACTCAATTATTGGCACACAAATAACTGATATATTAACATTTCATTTGCTCACTGTGAAATCTTAATCAGATTTTCTTTGTCTTTCATTATTTTACCGTTATTTTTATAAACAGTGATTTACTACCCATCAGTTGAGCTAAACTTTGAATATACTGTTTAATTTAGATATTCATTCTTTAGCCGCACTACACGAATGTGGATTGCTTTACCCGTATCAATATTTCCCTCCCATTATGATATTCAGACATTAAAAACAAATGTGTGTCCCCAACTTTCTTTAACGCTCGCATTGTGCTCAAACCATTAAGGGATATTCCATAAACACGTAAGTGCACCAAAAATTATAACAAAACTAAAAAGAAGTATAACATTCTTCAGCGCTGTGTTACATTTACATTTTAGTCTTACCTAAAATAAAAGCCAAAAATAAAAAAATGTTATAAAACTTCAGGTTTTTGAAACTTGCTTACACTTACATAGGTAGTATTTTTTTAGATTTTGTTTTAGCTAACTTAAAATTAACTATCTAGATAGGTTAAAAATTTTAAGTAACAAAAAAAAATTATAAAAAATTTCCATATTTATAAGTTAACTTTCAGCCAAATTCCTCATCGTTGAGTTGAATGTTTATAATATCTCAAGGAAGTTACCTTAGCCCTTTGTTCTTTTTGTTAAGTATTAACGACGTTGAGTTTACTTTGTAGTTTACTCTTACTATTTTGAAATGCAAATTCTAAACAGACTTAAATAATTTTGCTGATTCAAGCAATTCTCAAATCCCTACGTTAGAAAATCCCTATACGTTACTTCCGTAAGGTCCCTGTTTGAATATGCCTCAGTTTGACTTTAACTGTGTATTTCATTATTCTGTAATTCTAATATTCTGTATTCAAACATTTTTTAAATCCAAAATTCTTTGCTTCAAGATTCTGTAAATCTTTAATTATTCTGCTTTTCGAAATTCTGTCAATTCAAACTTCTATTTTAAAATTGTGTAAGGACTTAAAAGGGTTATTTTGTTTATTTTTCTTGGATAATTTTTTATTCAATAAACAAAAACTACTAAATCATTTAGTTAGCAAGAAACCTTCTTAAATAGTATGTGTGACTTAATGCTCTTCTTTCTTAACTTAACGTTAATTTGTTTATTTTTAAGTATCGTTGTTCGATTTTAGAAATGGGCTCAGTTCTTGTCCCAAATTCGACCCCATGAGGAGCGGGTGCCGTTTGAATTTGGAGATGATTACTCATTTGCTTTGCATTTAGGTGTGTTAACAGTTTGGATGTTAAATTCTCGATTTGCTCGGTTTAATCACCTATCACCTAAGTTTTTAAAATTAATTCTTTCTGTTCTTCTTCCCTATCTAGTACATATTTTCAAATTTTATATACAGTTGTCATTACAATTCCGAAAAAACCAAAACCTACAGATCACAGCTGAGACCCATTAGTTTACTACCATTTCTGTCAAAAGTTTTTGAAAATTTGCTTGCCCAACAAATTCAAGAAGACTTCGAAAAATAAAACAAGCTTTCAAAATGACAATCGGGGTTTCGAAGAAAGCATAGCTGTGAATCTGCAGTATTAAAGTTAAACAATGACTTAAGGACAGTTATGGATCGTGACGAAATCAGTGTGATGGTAATGCTTGACTTCTCAAAGGCATCTGAATAAATCATTCAATATTATTAAAAAAACTCAAAACCGATTTTCAATTTTCTAGGTCTACTCTTGAACTGGTTTTAAATTACCTCAGAAACCGTTTTAAATCTGTAGAACTTGAGAAAGGAATCTCGAGTACTTTTCTTGTTAATTCAGGTGTTCCACAAGGATCGGTTTTGGGACCTCTTCTTTTCTGCGTCTTTGTAAATGATCTGCCTGATATAGTTGTTAATAGTAATGTTCATATTTACGAAGATAATGTAACCATGTATTTGGCTAGGAGGCCTGGGTTGATTGAAGACTGCGTAGCTAGAGTTAATGAACAACTATTATGTACATATTCAGAATTGGTCTGATATGAACAAAATACGTCTAAATCCACTTTAATCTGTTGGTATGGTGCTCTCAAGAGGTGAAATATCTTTACTTGAATGTTCTACTCTTCATCTCAATGTTATAACTTTACCCTATTAACAAAGTGTTAAATATCTAGGTTTTATAATAAATAGGACAATGATTTGTTGTGATGCTACCTCAGATACCATAAGAAAAGTATATGGTGGATTACGAAATCTTAGATCAACTTCGATCTTATTGCTTCCGAGTACGAAATCGCATCTAGTTAAGTCCTAGTTACTACCATTTGTTTCTTACAATTGTATAGTTTATCTCTGTATAGATTCGATTTTTTTTTTTTATCCCATGGAAATCTTCAAAAGACACTCGGTAAGAATCGGTACCGAATAGTGTGGGACTCTTACCGCACTAAAACCACCGGTGAATCAGGACCAATCTATGAAAGATCGACAAATGATTTTTATTTCTTAATTTTTAAATCGCATTGGGGGGAGTTTAAGGTAATAACACTTTCCCATAGCTTTTGGACCATCAGCTCATGAGGCTTGGTTCTTCTTAATCTCCGAACATTGTCTCGTACATTTAATACGGTCTCCATTTCGGAGTTAGTATGACTTTGCAGTCGCTGATTGTGTGATACGGCGTGTTTCTTAACCACTTTTGTAACCATTTCAATTTGAAGGTCACGATGTAGATCGGTATTTCTTATATACCAAGGGGCATTTATTATTCCACGAAGGACCTTGCTTTGGAATTTTTGGATGGGTTCAGCATTTGTTTTCTTTGTACAGCCCCATAGTTGGATGCCATATGTCCAAACGGGTTTCAATACTTGCTTATATAACATTAGTTTGTTCTGGATAGATAGGTCAGAGTTCTTTCCTAGCAACCAGTACATTTTTCTGTACTTTAAGTTTAGTTCTTCTCTTTTCTTTTTGATGTGCTCTTTCCATTTAAGCTTTGCATCCGAATTCATTCCAAGGTATTTGGCGGTATTGGAGTAAGGTACTTCTGTACTGTTTATAAATATTGGAACATTGTTTATGTTTTTGTTTGTAAAGTTTATATGCGTCGATTTTGTTTCGTTTAATTTGATACGCCATTTCTGCGTCCAATCACTTACTTTATCGACTGCATTTTGCAATTTTTGTGTAGCCTTCGTAACGTATTTATCTGGCACCAATATTGCAGTATCATCAGCAAAGGTCACCATGATAGCGTTGATGTCCACTGGAATATCCCTTGTATATAACAGATACAGGGTTGGTCCTAGGACACTTCCTTGTGGTACACCGGCTTCAATTTTCTTAAGTTCCGAGTAATTTTGGTCGTACCGTACTCTAAAGGGTCGGTTCGTAATGTAGGATTTCAGTACTTCGTAGTACTACCTGGGAAGGTCCCTATGCAGTTTGTACTCAAGTCCCAAGTGCCAAACCTTGTCAAAAGCTTGAGCAACATCTAAGAATAAAGCAGAGCATACTTATTTTTCTTCAAGTTTCCACAACATCCGTAATTCGATGCACTTGGTCTATCGTGGAATGTTTATTTCTAAATCCAAATTGATGGCTTGGAATTAGTCTTCTTTCTTCAATTATTTTGCTAAGCCTTTTCAGTAGCAGTTTTTCAAAAACTTTTGCCATTATTGGTATAAGCGATATTGGTCTGTAAGATGTTACTTCTGTTGGTGGCTTACCTTGTTTAGGTATAACAATGACTTCTGCAATTTTCCAATGATGTGGCACATACGAGTAACTTAGATTAAGGCATGCGTTTATTATAAATTGGAGTTTCTTGAAGGCTATTAGAGGCATTTCTTTCAAAACCTGAGCAGTTATAAGATCGTACCATTCCATAATTCATAATTTTTGTCCTGAGTATTTCCATGAATATTTAACTTTTTTACCCACGCTGCCATCTTCTGCATCGATTGCAAAGAACTGTTTCATCGGGGGTATTTCGAAAGAATCTTCACAAACACATGTCCCAGTAATACAAAATTTGTTTTTTTTTTAATAGTCTAATTCAATATAACAGATTTATACTTTTTATTTTATAAAAAATTATGCAATTAAATATTATTATCCATTTATTTGTACACAACACTTGGTAATTTAAATTGGGATACTTATTATAAGATTCAATATCTTGAAGTAAATAAAATGAAATTAAAAAAAATTAAATGAAAATATGATACTCGTATTTTTGATTAACAGCCCGATTCTCCCCCTTGTGAGGAGTCACAAGTCACAAGCTCTTGTGACTATTCCTTGTGAGGATTGTTGTGATACGATAACATTTTGGTATTCTCCCCCTAATCGTCACAAGAAAACTCACAACGAAACTCACCACAGCATGGTGAGATTTTTAAGTGTCATATGTCATTATTTGAACATTTTATTCAAAACGGAGAAATTACTTTATAAATGTATTGTTTTGGAGAGCGAGTGGATCATTTGTATATCTCAAAGTTTTTGAAAGCCGTTGGCACGGCAAACTTCTTGATACGATTAGTTTCTTAAAAAAAAAATTTGTTTATGTAAAAATGTTACTCTTCACTAGAACAAATTCCACTTCAATTTTTGTTTACTCACAATTATTCACAAATCTAGAAAATTTTCTTACAAAATATGTATACTGAATGTCAATCCAAGAAACTTTAAAAATTTATGAGTTGTGACCTGCTCTAAAGGAGATCACAGTTTCGATTGTTTTTGTGACTGAGCGGCAGAATTTGAAAAAAGTCACAAAATCAGTTTTACCTCTTCCTGTGACTTGTGAGGCATCACTGACTTTGGGGAGAATCGGGCTGCAAATCACTTCTTTTCTAGAATCATCCAAAGTTTATATATTCCGGGTTAACTCCTTCTTACTATAACATTTATGCGCCTCGACATTATGTTGGGCTCTTGGAAAGGTTCTACAAAAATTGTTTTGATATTGAAAAACAGTGCGCACAAATTTTCATTATCAAAACTATTTTTCTTTTATCATTTGTAGAATTTTGGACCACATCATTTTGGAATACTCACTTATAAATTAACAGAATTTTTAAGTACCGAAACCGAATTTTGACACATATAGAATAAATGATGAGCTTAAGAAAGAATTGATGTTTTTTTTTAGTTCAATTTTTCTTTGCACCACAATAATATAACTTTAAGTTAAACATAGCAACATATTTTCTTAAATACACATAATAAATAAATACAGTCAAACTTCTTCATAACAATTTCCTTATATCGTAATTATTTATGTACATAATCAGCCTTATCGAGGTATCCTTTCGGAGAAAATTATTTTCCGATTTGTTCGAAATCGGAGAATTTTCTACCGAGGTACCCTGTCCGATTGACATATCGGAAAATCTTCCGATGAAATGTGACGCTCATCAACGCGTTGTACATTCAGAAAAGAATTTTTGACAGTTGTGCGTTAAATTTCTTCGAAAATTCTCCGATAGAAAATAGTTGCGGATTATTTTAAAAAAAATGGAATGGAAAAATGGAAATTGGGGTGGCCGTGGCGCTATGGTTGTGTGCTCGCCTGTCAACCTCAATATCACAGGTTCGATCCCAGCCGTCGTCTATGTCGTCCTTAATTCCATTAAAACCTTCTATAAATTGTCATCAATGGGTTGCTGGTTTAGGCATAACACTAACAACATGTGATTGAGTTAAACTAGTATGCCCAACAAGGATGAAAAACGAATAAAATAATGCGAATTATAAGGGACATAGAAATAAGAAACGGCAATTCTCCGCTTTAGTTCAGCCGCCATCCCTGGAGATTAAAAAAAATCTGAGATAACCACCTTCAGTCTCAGAACATCGTGCCACACATCTTTCCTATCCTTCTTTCTCTTCCGTAACTTCACGCCCACGCTGTGTTGAAACATTTGAAGGGTAATCATATTCCCTTGAGCGTTTGTAAATTATAAAAAAAAAAAAAAATAGAATGAATGCGATTGTATGCTACATTTTTGTTTGCTCTGAAGTGAATATCTCGAACGAAATCTAAGTTCCAATCGGAACGGACTATCGTTTCGGAACTTCTTCCGAACGGATACCTCGATAAGGCTGAATATAGAATCTTTATAACCAAATTCTCTTCAACGAAATTCTCTTTATAAGGAACTTATTTTTTTGGTCCAAAAGCAAATTTTAAATTTTGAAATCAAGGCCTACTACGATTTTTGTTCCTAATTTTAAAAAGAAACTCCCCGTTTTGCCAAGAATTTTCTTAAAGTGTAAGAAAAAAATGTATGTATGTTTAGATGTATGAAAAGTGGGCATGTGTAGTGAAACTTTTATGCAACAAATCAATCTTTTTTTTGTTGATATCCAGTTCGAAAAAAAAATCGCATTTAGAATATCGCATGTTCTAATAATTCAAAAGAAATGGTAAAGTTTTTCTTTATTTGAAAAAAAAAAAACAATAAATATCAAATATCTAAAAATATAAAAAGTTCTTAAACGGCTAATTGTTTTCAAGTTGCCTTAAAAAACACAAAAAAATATTGCGTAGTCTAAAAACAAGCAAACGGTCAAGGCTAATTGCATTCAAATCTGAAAGTTCTTAGACTAGAGGGTCATATTGAAGTAAGTAGATTTGTATCATGAAAACAACATGAATGGGTACTGCGAACGCTTATATTATTGCGACTTATGGACAATATATTGAAATATTGTTCGAATATAATTGTATCAAATGCATATATTTTGTTTTCCCATTAAAACAAAAAATAAAAAAAAAATTAAATAGTGGTTATACAGGGCGTATACGCTACTTTTTTTTAAAATTTTGTTTGATCTATTCGTTGTAAACAAAAGCACATTTTTGCGAACTTGTGTGCTTCATTTATCAGACATTGTTTTTATTTTTGTTTTAAAAGCATTTCTAAAAATACGTGTTGTTAAAATTGTTTTCTTTTAAATTTTATTTATCTTGCAAGCAAACGAAAAAATCAAAGTTTTGATTTTCAGTTGTTGAAAAGATTTTCTGCGATAATAACGGTGCCTTTGATAAATTCCATTAATTTAAAATTTTCTAAAATTTAACAATTTTTATTTAAAATTAAGTTGGTTATTGAGATTCCATTAAATATTTCCTCAATTGAGAGAGTGAGAGTTCGCTCTCATCATCACTGCGTCGGTAGTTTACAGTTAGCTTAATGTTTCTTAATAAATTTTAGAAATACGTGTACATGTCGTTTGTGCTGTGACAAATTGCATTCAACGTTATTCATCAACTCAAATAACAAAAATTTTGCAAAGTGGGAAAACCAAATAAAAAAAATTGTTATTGCCGTAAAGAAGCGTGGGAGGTCTCAAAGTGTGCCCGCACGATATTTTTTGTATAATCTGTTAGTTAAAAATGCTGTACGATTAAGACAAGGAAATTTGCTGGCTCTTCTCATCTCATCATTAATCTTTGATGTATGTATGTTCAATTTATGTTTTTCTATTGCCTCACAAATAACGCCAATTAATGGTTGGACGGATTCGCTCTATTAAGGTGGTGATGAATATTAAGCTGGTTTGCGCAAATGAACCTATTATTGAATAAAATCATAAAAGCCAATTAAATCATTTTTGTAGTTAAACTTGGTTTTCAAAAGACGTTGTATGATAAAATTTTGAATGTATGTACAAATCCTCATAAAAATGTATAGACATACTATTTGCAAGGTTATTTAAGAATAAATCAAATAAATTCAACTAAAATGTAAAGCAAACATAATGGATATAGTATCTGGATGCCGACTTGAAGAATTAATTATAATTAAAGCTGCCTGGGTCCGTATGATTTTTTTCAATATATTTCCAAAAATTATGAGGGTTAAGATAAGGCTTTTATTGAGTTTTCGAAATAAATATACAAAATTTAATAAGTCAAAAAATTGATTTGGATTTCTTGATAAGGTCTTAGCAATTCGTCAGTCTTTCATAAATTAAATCTCAAATAGGTCTTATTTCTTTTCTTTTTTTTAAATTTATATGTTCGATAATAAATAAGTACTTGATTAAGAAAATTATTTTAATTAAATTTATGAATAAAAAATTAGTTTTTATTTTTAGCGGTTCATCACTTGAACCGAGGTAAATTCTATGCTGGTTACTTATGCTACTAGATCAGTAAAGCAGTAAAGAATTCACCAAAGTTTCCTCAACACCACAAATGACAGATTGTTCACAATTGACACCTGTCGGGTTTCAAGGAATTCTTGACCAGATATATTAAAGAAAAAAACAGAGTTTCTACTGAAGCTTAGCAGACCTCAATTGTCTCCCTTCAGCCCACATGAGCAGAATGGGCATCAGCACATCTGAATAATGCAGAGTATGTCAGGATGAAGGGGTGGAAGAGGACTTATCTCTCTTCTTTTGTGAATGCCTTAAGAAATGCCGTCAATATTGAAATAAGAAATCCAAACGAAAATTTTTTGCTTCAAAATTCCACAAACAAATCCAAGACTCTTTGGAAAAATATCAAATCTCTTGGAATCTCGAAGCAACAAGGTACAGCTGAAGATAAACGAGCCTAACAAACAGTTCGTCACTGTAAGCTCTGTATCTGATATGAATGATGTTGCTGAGGTTGACAGAAATGAAGAATTACTTTTAAGCTTCCATTTTAAATAAGTTTATGAAGTATGGGCGTTCAAAGCTATAAAAGACATTAAATCGGAAGCTATTTGACTAGACAATATGCATTTTAAATTCGTTTAAATTTATTCTTACTTTTGTGTCGCCTTTTATAACGCGCATATTTTTAACACCATAATAACAAAACTTCAAAAATAATTCCAATTCATTTATGAATTTTTGAATATTACAACAACAACTTGAATGAACTACCACCAAGGGGGTTCTTATTTGGCTGGAGTTATAGCTATTTCACGGTTGCCAAGCCGATCATCAGACTCCTTTATTAGTGGTGCTTAGCCTTTATACTATCAAGTTTAATCGAAAAACTTTTTGCCTTGACTGAGATTTGAACCCAGACCTAGCGTCGTCAGAAGCCAATGCCCTACGCATCACGCTACCGAGACCACATGATCAGGTCCATCCCAATTTAGGTTTTATCGTTTATCAATTATCACTTGAGGACTACCGTTTTTATTAGTCATTCAAGAACTCCCTTGGTGGTAGTTCATTCTAATTGTTGTTGTAATATTCAAAAATTCATAAATATATGAAGCTTTGCAGGCACACTGCATGTATGTAACCATACAAAAACCCCTTCAGTAATTCCAATTCTCAAGAAGTCAAACTCGCAAAGAAAATAATACCGACCAATCTCTACTCTACCTTTTATCTCCAAAGCTTTTGAAAAGCTCGCTAGTTTACAAATTATAGCGTTCCTGGAAACCCATAGGCTGATAACACCTACACAATCTGGTTTTAGACCTAAACAAAGCTGCACAACTGCACTCCTCAAAATAATCGACGACTTACGGCAGTAAATTTATATTGATATCGTAACAACTCTGGCTTTATTGGACTTCTCCAAGGCGTCCGATACTGTCTTGCATAGAATACTTTTGAATAAACTCAAGATTTTTTTTTTTTTTTTTTTGAAAACTCAGCTTTATACCTTTTTGAGCAATATCTTGGTCATAGAACTCAGGCTGTTCTTGTGTGCCTCAGGGATCAATATAAGGTCCACTTTTATTCGATTTGTAAAATTCATATCTATGTAGATGATTCATTTGAGCTATCGAATTGGTATGGTTGAAAATGTAACAGCCAGAATAAATGAGGACCTGGAGTGTGTTGTAGAGTGGTCTCAAGAAAGTCATCTAAAACTTAACTCAAATAAATGCCAGGCAATTGTAATTAATAAAGCTGCTCTCGATACGTCATATCTATTAAGAATTCAACTCGACGGGACATCGTGAAATTACGTTAAAACAGTAAAAACCCTTGGGGTTATTTTTAACCAAACGTTACCGTGGGACACTTATTTGGAAAGTGTTGTTGGTAGAATTTATGCTGCTCTGCGAGTTTTACACCTCTCTAGAAATTGTCTTCTAATCTCAACGAAAATGATTATTGCCAAAGCTCTTGTTTTAACAACGCTTTTCTATGAAAGCTCGATTTTTTGTTGCTTAGATAATGTTAGTAAACCAAAACTTCAAGTAGCTTTTAACAACAGTACTCATTTTATTTATGGCTTGTGTCATTTCGATCATATTTCTGTACAAGCAGATAGTGTATTTAATTTGCCGTTAAACAAATATCTTGATTTCCAAACACCTACATTTCTTTTTAAACTTATGCATACAAGAACTCCAAGTTATCTTTTCGAAAAGCTTAATTTTCCAATACCACAAAGAAGCAATATTCTCACTGTCCCTATCTTTAAATACAGGAATTGGAAGCAACAATTCTTTGTTCATGCGGTTGGCCTTTGGAACTACCAGTCTACCAGTCAACCTGAGAGGTCTAGATAACTACAACTCTTTTGAAAACTCATTAAAAAAATTTTTTCCAGATGTTTAACTCATTTTATTTTAATGAATAATCGTAGGTTTTATTATTTAATTTTATTATTTTTATTTATATCAATTTTTGTAAATTATGCCACTTTTAAATCAAACTTTGTTAAATACCTTCAAATTTACCTTCATATTCTAAATATTGCGAAAAAGGCTATTTGTTTTAAAATACTTATGTTAAAAATAAATAAATACAAATGCCCCAGCCTATCCAGAGCTAGAAAAGATACACTCGGAGAATACTATTTTGACGAACTGGGTGACGTTTCATTGTTTCCACTAAAAGCATCTTCAACTTCATCCAGAAACCAGGGTGGTTCAAGGAGGCACTCCATGTCGAAGATTTCCACTAAATAGTTTCTGTTACCCTTCCTATTCCTACTTTACCCACACCCTGGGGAGCATAAGGGATCCATTGAGATCCGAGTGAATTGATACGGCTTAACAAGATTTTGTATAAATATAAGGGCACTTTTATGGCTATAAGCTTGTACAGACTATTGTTCGGTTATTATTTATGTGTGGATTTTGTATTCCAATATTGTTTTAGAAAATCTAGCAATATGATCACGCCTTTTAAAATAATATAATGTTATACGCAATTACTAATTTACGCTTAATTTCAGCACTGTGATAGCATAAGTTATTATAGGAACAATCATTGCTTTAACCAGCAATAATTAGGTACCAACTGCCTATAAAGTGTTGCGAGAGTAAAAGATTCCAAACTTCATATATTCTGCCGATAATTTCCTGAATGTGGTCAACCCATCTTAGAGTTCAGATATTTAACTCTTTCAACATAGTTGATCTGTATATTCCCAATAGATATTGGAAGGAAATACCTTAAGTCAAGCTTGTTTTTATCCAAACTAGTTAACACTTTAGAGATCTTCCTTTATATTTCTTATACCATCTTCGATAAGTCCCTGTTTACAACTTAAGTATGGCTAGTATAGTCATCAGCATAGACATAAATGTTTGGAGAATTATTTGTCTAAAAATGGAGATCTTTGATGTAAAGTGTAAACAAAAGGGGACACAAAATTGATTCTTGTGGAACATCTCTTAGTATAGGCAAGTAATTCAAGGTCTTGTTACTTATGAAAACAGCCTAAGATCTTCCACTAAAATATGAGAAAAAAAAAACCAAAATATATTTTTTTGTTTATATAATAAAAGATTTTGGTTAATTGTAACATATGCTTTCGAAAAATCTAGTAAGGCTAGGAATGTTACTTGACCCTTATAAATTAGATTGCTTAGTAAGAAATTAAGTAATCAAGCTAAGGATAACTTCTACTTATATCTACTAAGTGACAAAATTATTGAAGAATGATACAACGATATGTCAATGAGCAAATGGGCTTATGAGTTTCGATGTTGGAACTTTTTTTCACAAAACCAATACTTGTTTTAAATTAAGTTATAAATTTAAAAGAACATGAACTTAATTAATTACTTGGAAAAAACGTCAAAATACTATTTCCGCACAGTAACTTGAATAAAATAAACTAACTGTTTTTATTTCTTTAATTTTAAGGAGACTGCGTGTAGCATCAACTACATACGAGTACATATTATATTTATCATTTGAAAATAAAATATTCTCGTAGATATTTTTTTTTAAATTTTAATTAGTGCCATTCCGTGTAGACAGCAAAAATATTAAATTAATAATGCAAACAACTATTTAGGAAAAATTACTGATGGTAATAATCGTTAACAATGTGATTAATTTAAACGGATGGCTGTTAAATTACAAAAATAAGAATAAATCAGCAATGAATTTTGTTATACTGATTTAAAATTGTAAAGTAGTTTGTGAATATTTATTTGATGATTTTAATTAATAATGACGCTATTTCATCATTGCATGACATTTTTAATTTATGTAGATGATTGTAGAAAACTTCGCATACTTGAAAAATTCCATTTTAATAAACAAACAAAAAGATTAACTATATCAATAACAAAACAAAATTAATTAAACTACTAAAAGCCTTAAAAAAGAGGTGCTCAGAGAATTTACAGATTTAAATTAAGGCTTTTTCAACAAAGACAGGTAAATGTTGAAATAGAATTAAACAAGCTGTGTGTGAAGTATTAACAAAATTAGTTTTTATTTAAAAGACCCATATATATGCTATTATGTATGGAATATGACATTGTTCAAATACCCGGCTAGGCTACTTACGGTGGCACTGGTTCGGGTATTCAAATTTTCAATGACCCTTCCCCATACATCCACCTAAATTTGAGAGCTTGCCTGTTCACAGGCCTGCGACTTAAGCTGATTTTGGCCAATTCACGTTACCTTTGCGGGAGATTACCTTATAGTCATGAACTTTGGGCTCCTGGGTCAGTTGGATCTTGTACGGGTGGAGGCCCAATGAATGAATGAATGAATGAATTATGTATTAGGAGTATTGCACTGCCACCTAGAGATATGAAGGTATATTGTACCTCCACCTAAATATGAATGAGCTAGCTCATCTTACAGTTCTTCCTCAGAATCTGTTGTTCTTAGAAAATTTAATATTTGGGGCACCTTCGTAGAGGATAGCTCGCTCTCTTCTAACTGGTATTGTCCCAGATGGTTTTTCCTTTGGTGCATAATTGTGCAGCATGTTTCCTCATGCATGTTGCAGAATCTTCATGTGGAACTTCTTACTACATCTAGGTGTCTTCTAAGTTTGCAGTGTCCAGTTAGGATACCAGTTAGAATACCAGTTAGGGTACCTGTTATTATTCCTACTTAAGCGCATGCAGTTTGTGAAACCTTCCTAGGTACTCGTATAATTGCGCAGTAATAGTTTCGCCTGCCTTACCTTTGGGAGTTCTTTCTGGTTATTGGATCTACTTACCTCCTCTTCTTGTTTAATTTAGTTTTTGATAGTGTTTTCTCCTATTTAGTAATAGGGGTCAGGCCCAGTTAAAGGGGTTGATGCACCTATTTTTACGAAGGAGTTTCCCTCTTCCTTTCTATGAACAACCACGTTGTCGCTTGGCCTGTTTATGGATTCCCAGATTAATTTAGAGCTGATGGCATACGAGCTCAGTGCCTTGAGTGAAGCCTGGCTATCTGACATAATGGAAAGTTTGGTTCTAGGACTAAGGATTCCTGCACAAGTCCCTTCAGTCGTTCTCGAGAGTGTTGTTTATTTCTTCTACTACTCAGTCTTTTTTGTTCCTTAACTTTATACAAAAGCTTTTCTCAAAATTATATTTTTTGATCATACCGGTTTGTTGCTGTTAAGTCTATTTCCTAAGGACCAATATTTTGGCTGCCCCAGCCCCTATTGCCGCACTTCCGATGACCTTGTTGAGGGATGAATAGAAATGGGGGATAGGTGTGGTGGGGCATGGTTTTATTGCTACCGTAATACGCGCTTCCTTAAATTGGGAATATTCGGTTTTTAGGCCCATAACTTGCCTCCAAATCTCTTGCAACTCATTAGGGCTTTTGTGGCTTTCCCAAACGAAAAAATTTGCCAAGTAAATTTTGCTTAAAAATTCCGCAGACCTCTGTTGTTCAGAAATATTCAAAATATTCAGTAAGGTTTGCATTTTATTCGGAAGACAATGCCTTGAGTTTGCTTATTGGACACTGAAAATTTAGGCCGGAGATCTAGATTTGTGCCAAAAATCTTCTTCTAGAATGAGGCATATATTTGGCTCAGCAGCTATGCCAACAAGCCAAACTGCCCTTATTAGAACAAACACAATCCATAACTGTCCGTTTAAGCATCAAAGCATCCGTAAAGATTGTCTAATGGTTCCAGTTTATCGCATGGCGACATCATCGGACGTTATTTCTTTTGGAAAAGGAAGGAGACAACGTTACCGTCAATAGTATTGGGCAAAGAGTATTTTTAATCGACTTTCTGTATCCCGAGCTAGATAACATTGATTATCTCAGCTGTGGTTTCAATAAGACGGAGCTAAATGCCATACAGGCAATGCAACGCTCGCAGATGTGAATGAAAAATTTGGCGTCTGAGTCATCTCACGGTGAGCGTACATCAATTTTCCACCGCGATCATACGACTTTAATTTAAATTCGCTTATGAAAACCGATACAAAATTGTGGAAGTAATAACTGACATTAATCAAAATTAAAAATGAGGGTATTAAATCACTGAAAAAAAAAATTTTTAACAATAAATTGAGAATTTGAGGGCATACGTAAATTATGAATAAATGTTTTGTGATATACGCGACCAGATGTACCATCTTTACTAACTTGAAAGCTCATGTTTTGTTTTAATTTGTTTCTTAGTACAGAGGGTAGATTTTGACGTTTATAGCATCTACGTTGTTTTCTTTGTTTTTATAGTTTCTTGTTTTTTATACTTCAGACACTACAGATAACTAAGCACTGGAACAGGTGTAGATGATAAAACTTTATTATCTGGAGTAATTGGAAGTGGACATTGGCTTCAGCAAAAAAATAAATAAAATAAAATGCACGACTGGATCGCACGAACTTGCTCTTATGTAAAAGTACTTTGGATATTAAGATACATTTTATAAATATAAAACATGGATTTAATGAGATAATAATGTTCAAATGCATAAAATTGCCGTCTGGTTTCCGGAAAAGTATGAATTTATGCAAATAAACTTTAAAAAATCGTTTTATTATTAAATAAATTTTGTATATAAGAAATTTCTCTAAAATTTTTTAAGAAAAAAATGTAGGATACGCATTTTAAGTATTAAATAATATTGATTTTAGAAAATACATTAAAAAAATAATCGTTCATAGGTTTTGAAGATATTAATTTAAATTTTTTTTTTTTTTTTTCAAAAAAACCCAACAAATATTTTTTCGAATATTTTTATATAAAATATTATTTTAAACTTAAGGGGACTCCTACTGAAAATTTTGGGTTAAAATCCTTAGAGCCGTTAATGAGAAAGTCGAAAATCAAAAAACGGGTCTATTGCAGGTACCCCTAATAACATTTTGCCCCAAAATTTTTTTTGACCAAAATGTAGCCTATGTTCATAATATCACACCTAATTTTTTTATCAAAATCGTTAGAGCCGTTTTCGAGATAAATAAGATTTTGCATTACGGGTGTATGGGGGGTACCGTTAGTTTTGGAGCTAAAAAAAAATTTCAATTTCTCCTCTAGATAATCACCGAAGACCCTTAACTACCGATATTGAAAGAAATAGGTCCCGTGGTTTAGGCTGTAGTGAGACGTACAGACATACAGACACACTGAAACATGTTTTTTGCGTACTAAATTTTCCTTAAAATTTTTATAAAAAAAATTGATATGCAAATTGTTACTATTTAATAAAATACATTTTAAATTGAATCCAGCATTGAGGCCCATTTTTCGAAGTCTACCAAGTGGAAATGTATCGACAGAATGTCACTGTTTGGTATCGATGCTTTGAAAACGGTAATGCTATTTCCCTCACAATCAACAGCGATGTGATAGGTGCAGGGAAATAAGTCCCCAGGAACTAAGTCCACTGAGGGGCTAAGTTCTCACTTGAGGTGGGAAATAAGTCCACGGGAACTAAGTCCACTGATGGACTCAGTTCTCACTTAATGGGAACGAAATCCACTTTACTAAAGTGGTCTTTGTTCCCATTAAGTGAGAACTAAGTCCACTTTCTTATGGGAAATTAGTACACACTCGAAAGTATAAAGTGGGAATGAATTTCCAACAACAAAAACTTATTGATTTTATGTTGGTTATTTTCCAGATTCTTTAACTGCTACAGAAACTTTGTATACACCCAACCTCGCACTTACCCCAAATCCTATAGTGTGCCCAAGCAGGGGGGTTGCAGGGGGCAGAATGCCCCCCCTTACATACCTCACTGTTTATACGTGTCGTTCCCATGGCTTAACATGGGAATTTATTTCACAGTCAAAGGGAACTAAAACCCACAGTTTTCTGTAACAAATTTCCCACCTTGCATGGGAACAAAGACCACTTTAGTAAAGTGGATTTCGTTCCCATTAAGTGAGAAGTAAGTCCCTAAGTGGACTTAGTTCCTGGGGACTTATTTCCCACCTCAAGTGAGAACTTAGTCCTTCAGTGGACTTAGTTCCTGGGGACTTATTTCCCTGCACCGATGTGATATATGGGTCTAATAGGACGGTGTTACATGCGACACAACTAGTTCCATAATTGACATTATTTATCGACGTTGTATCTCACCAATTTATAAGTTTTCTTGAAAAGAATATTAATTACTAGAGCACGTGCTGAACCTGCTTATCATTTTGGTAATACGTTTTAAATAATAATTAGTTTGAAAATTCACATGATAATATAGAATACTGTAATTTAAGTAAAATCAGTTAAGAAATTTCTGAGAATACAGCGAAAAAAAAAACAATTGGTCGTTTCATATAATAATAAAGATTGTATCAGCGAATGAAAACAATGTATAACAAATAGTTAGGAAGAGTATTTTTAATCATATTCATAAATGATATATAATTTTCTAATTTTCTTCCATTTTGTAGGAAAGTTTGATGAAAAATAATTAATTAATAACTTAAATAGACTCCCAACGAAAATATACAAATATCAGTTTAATTTCTCTGAATTTGGTGTGAAATTGTTGGAATTGTGTTGTTTAACAATTGTGTTTTCTTTTTTATTTTTTATAAATGTTTTGTTTGAACAGAAAGAAGTTTTGATTTATTTAGAAAATGTTTTTTTTAATAATTTTAATTAAAACTGGTTAAGACCTTTTGGACAGGAAGGGAAATTTTCTAAAAAAAAAGTCACTCAAATTGAAAACAATACAAGAAAACAGTACTATAAGGCAAGTTATGCATTCGTAAAAAAAATCGAACTCGAGATTTTGATCAAAGTTGACATTACGATGATAGCGAAGACCAAAAAAGTGCAATTCTGTCTGTCTGTCGGTTCGACTACAGCCTAAACGGCTCCGCCGATTTTCTTCAAACTTGGTAGGTATGGGTCTTGATTTCCCCCCCCACACGTTTTTTCAATTTTTTTAAGGCAAAAAATAACGGTACCTGCCATACGATTTTTTTTCGTAATTTTATAAATTTTGTTTTTTTCAAAAACTGTCCCACAGATTTTTTTAAAAAAAATTCAAAAAAATTTAATTTAGTTTAAGCTAGGTAACGGTTGAAAAATGTTTTCCAAAAAATTGTTATTTTTGGTACCCCCCTTGGAACCATTTTTTTTTTTGTTTTTGATTTTCTCAAAAACGGTACCACCGATTTTGATCATTTTTTTTATGTTAAGGCTCCCCAGCAGTTTTAATATTATTGTGTATTCAAATTTTCAAAAAAAATTCAATTTTTTTTTGAAAACTCAATATTTCTAAAACTTGATTTTCTTAAAATTTATTGATAAATAAAAGTTCTATTCTGTGCTCGTTGCTACTTTTCATTGAAGTCTAATTTCACGTAGCTATTTTAGCTGTTGAGATAATTAATAAAATGCACGACTGTGTCGCACGAGCTTGCTCCTATGTAAAAGTCTAAGAATTTCAAAAATTAATATTATTAGAGAAAAACTTATCATAAGCATAAATTTAATTTTTTAAATGAGTTAAACAACTCCTTTAGTATAGTTGGAGCTAAAAACAGGATGCCATGTGATTCAAGAAAATATTAACTTAAACAAAAATTAAAAGTCGTTGTTGTTGTTGTCGTTGTAGCTTTTAATGCAAAATTTTTAAAACATTTTTAAGAAAAAATTTCGGTACGTCAACTTAAAGTTTTTATTATTATACGAATAAAAAATAAATTTTCAAAAAAAATATTGAGCCGTTTTTGAGATATTGAATTTTCCAAAAGAAACAGGTTTTTTTTGAAAAATTCAAAAAATATTTTTTCTGTTTAGTTTTGAAATGCAATGTTTTTCAAAATTTTTAGAAGCTTCTCTATACACAATTTCATTAATATCCGTTATGCCGATAATGAGAAATTCAAAATTCGAAAAGATGGTTCTATGGTAGGTACAGTCGTTAAAGTTTATCGAAAGAAAAAAAAATTTATCCAAATTCTCGGAATCGTTTTCGAAAAAAATACGATTTTCGAAAAACATTTTTTAACAGTAACTTGTATGATGGTTACCGTTAGTTTAGTTAGAAAAATTCGAATTTTTTTCTCACATTTTGTATATTATATTAAGGAACTATTATTTGTCAAGTTAAAAAAAATCGAGCATGGGGTTTTCGAAATATTGAGTTTTGAAAACTTTTTATTTTTAAAATCCAAAAAAACTTTTTTTTTAAAAATTTTAATACACAGTAATATTCAAACTGTTGGGGAGCTTTACCATAAAAAATGATCAAAATCGGTTGTACCATTTTTTTGAGAAAATCAAAGATGAAAAAAATGGTTCCAAGGCGGGTACCAAAAATAACCATTTTTGGAAGCATTTTTTTCAACCATTACCTAAATGAAATTTTAGGCGCGGTAGAAGTAAAACTTCTTTTCCCTCAAGCAAAGCCTCTGTAAGATTCTAATTTGTAAACGTACAAACATTTCGTATTCTAAAAACATGTCGCTGTCTTTGACGGATAACGTGGCATTTTGACATGTCACTGACAGCTGCATAGAAAATGTTTTAACCCCAACGCCGGAAAAGAAGTTTTACTTCAAAAATATTTATAAGATTTCGAAAAAACTAGTATGGCAGTAACCGTTGTTTTTGGTCTTAAAAACAAAAGAAAAAAAAAGGGTGTGGTGGGGAAATTTAAAAGCGATATCTACCAAGTTTGACCAAAATCCTCCGAGCCGCTTTGGCTGTAGTCGAACAGACAGACAGGCAGAATTTCGAGACCCGTTTTTTTCGTCTTCGCTATCATCGTAATTTTAACTTTGATCAAAATCTCGAATTCGATTTTTTTACGAATGCATAACTTGCCTAATTTGGCACGGACTGAAATTAGAATTTTCTTTGCGCAAGACCCCTTTATCAAAGTTTAAATGTCAAATGACTAGTAATGCAGGTGTTTTGATGGGAAGCTTAAGAAAATTCAAAATGTTTTTGCGTGTCACTGTCGAACAGTTAAGACTACATACACAGATGGTTGATAACTTTTTTAAAATCTACTTTCAATCCAAAAAGAATAAAAGAAAAGAAAATTGTGGTTCAAGTGAGTATCAAAAACATTGTTAAACTCAAATTCTTGTTTAAAATAATTTAAAGAAATCTAACTTAAAAATACTAGACCAGGTCGAAAATTCTTGTCCCTTTAAGTCTTAATTACAAACTTTTTAACACTGGGAGAAGATCCTTCATCAATGAAAAACCCACAGAATCCATTTCATAAATAAAAGAACTTTATTTTATGTAGTTTATCATTTGTCATATATGTATGACAAGAATAACATTTACCGTTACTCAGTTTTGGAAAATGGCAAGATGGTTTTGTGGATCAATATTACAGTTTATAAGACAATTATGTATGTATAACGTAGATTGAAAGATAAAAAAACTTCTTAGAACAAAAAAGTTGAATCTTGCGAGCATCAATCACGTTCCCAACTTTCGAATTCCGAAAACATATCGAAGGCAATCTATATTCCGATTAACCTCATTATTTTTCGGCCGGCTTTGAAGAATCAAATCGATCTGCAATCGAATGGCCAGACAATGATTTTTTCACAATTCTAGCAATTTGTTGGAATATTGCATTATTTTTTTGTATGCAGAACAAAAAATCGTTTGTTAAATTGCACTGTGGATATAGAGTGAGATTACAAACCATCGAAACTCAAAGGCAAATTATATGATTGGTTATGAATAAGTTTCATTATGAATGATTTTCCGCTCAAAACAAATATTTTTTTTTCATTTGCAAAAATGTTCGAAAGTTATAGCTTGAGCCACAAAGATAGAATAACCGAGTTTTCATATGAAAGACACTTTTGTTATTTACTTTTGACATTCGCTAGATAACATTACACATATATATACGAGTATATTTTGGAAATAAATAAAGGTATCATACTCTTATAAAACTTATATTACTCTTATAATCTGTGAACAAATCGTCGTCGTTCTATGAAAACTCCCTAAGTCCATTTTAAAAAAAATATGTGATTCAATTCTTATTTAATTCATTTCGGATAAACCATTTGCAAAAAATTTGTTTGCACAATGGCTACGCCAAACCCATTCTACAGTTGAAGCCTGAGATCGTGCTATTCTGATAATTTTTGGATTTTTTTATATTAATTTCCAAGTTTAAATGCAAATATCTCAAAACACAAAAAATGGACTTAGGGAGTTTTCATAGAACGACGACGAAATATACTACCTGTTGTTACTGTTTCTCCTTATTTCTGATTCTGACTGATGAATTTTATTGAAGTCAATTTTCTTAAGTCCCTGTTTAAGCTAGGAACATTGCATCTACTCGTATCACCACGGAAGTTTTTGCGACAAAGTGTGAGAACTATCGCGAGTTACGAAGAAACTCAACAAACATCGAGCTTACGAGTTGTGTTTCATATATCTTCGTACATATACATTAAGTAAATACATATGTATAATAATAATTAATAATTAATTTCTGAAAAAATAAAATGCAAGACTACGTGCACGAGCTTACTCTTATGTAAAAGTCTAAAAATTAAAAAAAATAATGTTACTCTCGAAAAATGTTCATAACTATAAAAGTTGGAGCTAAGAACAGGATGCAATGTGATTTCTCAAGCATTGTAAGTAAAGTTTATGCAAGAACAAAAATTATAAACCGTTGTTGCGGTTTTTTTAAAAAAATAAGCTTTTATAAAATTCTTAAAACATTTTAAGAAAAAATTTTGGAATGCCAAATTTTCAACAAAAAGAAATATATATTTTTTTTTTTTCAAAATTCAAAAAATATTTTTTTTTGTTTTATAATGCAATAATTATTAAAATTTTTAGAAGCTCCTCTATAGAAAATTTTATTTAAATCCTTTATGCCGATAATGACAAATCCAAAATTAATATCTTAATTTAAAAATTATTTTATTGAATTATAGATCGTAAAAATTAATTATAGGAGCCGTTTTTGAGATGAATACGATTTTCGAAAATCATTTTTAACAATTGTAAGTTGGGTACCATTATTTTTTCTGACATCTTCAAGATTGTATTGAAAAAGATTTTAATTGTCAAGTTTTAGAAAAAAATGAGGTTTTCAAAGTATGTATGTATTGGGTTTTGAAAGAAAACAAATTTTATTTTTTTTTTAATCAAATTATAAAAATCGGCAGTACAGTTATTTTTGGTCTTAAGGAAAAAAAAAAACGTAAGGGGCGGGGCAGGGAGAATTTAAGTGCTATATACCTATAGTCGAACAGACAGACAGACTTGCGAAAAAAACACTTTTTTCGTCTTTTCTATCATCGTAATGTCAGACATGATCAAAATCTCGAGTTCGATTTTTGTTTACGAATGCATAACTTGCAATATGCTGCTACATACATAAGTATGTGTCGCAAGAAAAAGGGCCAAAGCTATTGAACGACGAAATTTCCTTTTCCCAATTTTTTAAACTCTTCAAGCTTTTAAAAGCTTTAAATTTAATGTTGCATTCTGATTTTATTACAATTTTCATTATTTATAAGACTCGCTAAGCTGAATTCACATTTTCCTACATGAATATTATTTAAAAGAAATAAATTTGAAGCGCAAAAACTCGTAGAGAACCATACCCTATTGGTTCACAATCCTCAGGAATTCCTGTTCGCAGATTATTGACACTAATGGAAGGGAACTAAAATTTTCTACCGAAGCTGAAAGTCTAAGATAAAAATACTTGGAGAATTTGCCAACTCGTCGCAATAGACAGTTCTGAAAAACTATTAAATTTTGTTTTTAAGGTTGTTGACATAGCAAGTTATTTCCAAGAAGAACAAAAAGTTTTTAAGGAAGACAAAGTTAATATTACTTATAAATAAGAAATCTCTAACGATTTGGCCTTCAATTGCGTACGGGGAATTTTCTGCATAATATACATAACTCAGGTTAATCAATTTCGTATTCAATCAACATAAACAAAAGCACGTGTCACGTTCTATTACTAAACCTACATTATGTACATACAAATGTATTATAAAGTGACAAAAGACGATCGTCACCGACTTAGCTTCTACCTTCCATCGAGAACGTGTCAATCGACTTTTATTTTAACAAAAATGCAAGTTAAATTCAAACTGATTTAATGGCTTCATTTTGTTTGAGTTATGAGAGATAATTATGTCAGATGCCATGATTGAAAAGTCAGAGTCACTTAATTTTTACAGTTTCATTCATTTGAAAACAAATAAACATACTACGACAGATACTATCGAACTAGGAAGTGTCCCCTTTCGCCTATTTACCTACATTAAGGAATCACGTCGCAACGCGCCACCACCTCCATAATATTTGAAATCATTTTTTTTTTATATTCAATGCCGACAGCAACAATAGCAATTTTGCTTCTATCTTCTAGAACTTACATGAGTTGAATTAATGTATCATGAAATCTAAAGAAGATTACAAATCTCTTGTAGCATAGAAACACCTATCTACACTGAGAGAAAATAAAGTAGAAAGAAAAATAAAAAATTGTTCAAGCGTTAA
This sequence comes from Philhelius festivus, assembly GCA_963931855.1. NCBI lineage: Eukaryota > Metazoa > Arthropoda > Insecta > Diptera > Syrphidae > Philhelius > Philhelius festivus. Next base: position 75,707,958 of record OZ007556.1, on the reverse strand, counting down.
GCGACTCATTTCGTTCCACGGAGGTATGATGATCTGTCAAGATTTCAAGCGAAGAAACAGCTGTCAGTGTCAAAATAACCTATGATTTAAAAAGAAGTAGTAGTAGTATTAGTAGTAGTAGTAGTATTTATTCATTTCATACTAAAAAATTATTTTACAAAATTATATGATAGAAATAGAATAATAGTGTTCATTCTGTAACTTTGGAAGTTGGTAGTGAATGAAACATCATAAGCTTTATTCATAATTCAAATAATATGTTTATAATAGAAACCACTGGATGGCCCATCCTTTATATTTTAAAAATATTTTAGACGGAGAGTTTGTATCCGGCTCATCCGTCATGTTGCTATTCGCTGTGACAAGGGCAATGTTGGTTTTATTGTTACAATCGCATTGCAATGTTTTATGATTTGAAATCTCGTTCCAAGGAGATATATTCGGTATCGTTCCAGGGTCTCAACAATACCCAAAATTTCGAATTCGTGACTGGCGAACTTGCTTCCCGATACTCTGAATTGACGACTAAAGTACTACTACCCATCTGATTCTCGTTGCATTAAAGTTCTATAGAGTCCGATGGAACATGTTTCTTTGTGCACTTCGTGTTCCTTCTATATGTCGAAAAGTGCAAAAACTGGTTCTTTAGTTATGGTAGTGCTGAAAAGTTTAAATGCTTCCTGTAGTTCAGCTTCCAACTAGGAAGTGGTGCTGTTTTTAAGAAGTCTAGTAAGTATCTCAGAAATATGAGAATAGTCTTGCACAAATATTCTAAAGAAGATATGCAGCGACTGCAAGGAATAGACGTCCCTCGGTTGCGCTCAAAATGAAGGTAATGAGTAGTGGAATTTTTTATTCTATAAAATACTAAATTCTGATGTAAACTTTTTTTTTAAATCCACTTTTATTATTTCACTGATAGAAATCAATTTCAATAAACAGCTGATTTTCGTTTCTTTAATATAGAACACAATCATTCCACTGAATGTGTTGGATTCTCTTTCTAGTCTCAAATATCAGTTTTCTTTTCAATGATCAACTCTAACCTCAAATGCATAGAATTGGTTGTAATCAGCCACTGACAAGATCTTCTACTAAAACAATTTTTTAATGATGGCCATAAGTGGCTTGTCAAAATAATAAAGTCAGCATTCCGCTGTAACTGGGGCCTTACCAAAGTTAGTACCATGGAAAGGAACATAAAAAAATCCTTTCACAAACAACTCTTTAAGGTGCCTGTAAAGGAAATAAATCGAGCAAAGGAGCACAATCAATATAAATCCAAATCACATCTCTAGCAAATATTACAAAGTACACTTACGTTTCGTAGAAGCGAGCTCAAGTCAATCAAACGAGTCAGTTTCCAGAGAGTAAATCTTGTGAATTTTCTTTGCACAGATTATTAACGCTACAAACATATTCAAGTACAGATCTTACCAACGAAACATAGATCGACTTTAAGGTGTAGGGATCTGTAATTTCGAATTCCTTTACAGGAAACCTACTAAACCGTAAGCCTTAAGCTAAGTGTACACGATTGGTAGATCTTACAATATGGTCAGATCTGTCATTGCTTACAATGTCTAACAACCGTGTAGTCTTACAAATAATTGTCAGAAAATTTGTCTGATAATTAATTGTAAGAAATCTGACAATCATGTGTACGGTAGCTACACAATCGTGTAATCTTGCAATTAATTGTCAGAAAATGTGTCTGACAATTAATTGTAGGACGGTAAATTGTAGGGTATTTAATAATCTTGTACACACACAATTTATTGTCAGCCCTGCCAATTTTTATCGTTGTCTGACGTTTCTGACAATGAAGAAATTGTAAGGTGTACGTTTTTTAGCATCATACAATTTTTCCATTGTCAGACAATTTGCAGTCAAGGTTCAAATGCAGCAATTTCCATAACCAACAAAAACAGACAATTGATTGTGTGTGTACACGGTTGGTAGAAAATCTACCAATCTCTTACAATTAATTGGTAGGTATTAAGCCGGCTATCTGAAAATAAATTCTCAACCAATTTCTGACAATAAATTGTAAGAGATTGGTAGATTTTGTACCAACCGTGTACACACACAACTTATTTGTGAGCTCATTGGTAGATAATTGTCAGGTTTAAAAATATTGTTAAATCTACCAATAGTGTACTCTTAGCTTTAGAAATAATATATCATAGTGAATATTAAAATTTAATTTGCTCTTATTCTATAAGTAAATCCAATTGGACTGTAAGATTGTGATGAAATCAAATGAAAAGTCAATTGCTTAGGTTATGATCAAGACAGTTCTTCTAGCACCACAGAAATATTAAATTTAGGACAGATTGTAAAAATTCACAATCGGAACAGGATTTTACTACTCGAAATAATTTCGAATCATCTGCGTAGAGTAAACATGACGAAAATAAGATTAGATTGTTAATAAAAAGAAGAAAAAGAAGGGAGCACAGATGGCTGCCTTGAGGTACTCCAGAATAATTGAATATAAGCATAGAATCTTTTAAACCAACAAATTGTGTTCTTTCAGTTAGATAGCTTTCAAGCCACCGAAGCAAATTAGAATGGAAACCTATCAGCCCAAGTTTTTGTATAAGAACATTATTTTGTACCATATCAAAGGCTTTTGAAAAATCCGTGTAAATAGTGTCTACTTGTTATCTTTTTTCAAAATTATTAATACAGTAGTTGGCAAATAAAGTTATATTTGTCACCGTACTTAGGGTAAATCCAACCCGTTTTACTGCTTGCAGCAACTCCAGTATCAGCATACTATATCGTTTTTTCATCGAAACCGAATTGAGTGCTAGATGGTCTACTACCGACAATGCATTTGGTAACTTACTTGGACGTATAATGTCATGTTTCAGAAGATTGTTAGTGATCGCACATATAGTTTCTTCCGTAGATCAAATGGAACCTGGTACCGTTTCTCAATTATAGGGTTATGAGTCTTAACGGAAATCTCCATAACCCTTTTGTTACATCGAATAAGCTGAGAAAGATCTTCGCCGAAACAATATGCAAGTCGGGAGATTAGGTATAGTAGCACCTTAGATTGGCTTATTCTCAACTGGTCAACTATTTTAGGGTTTTCTCATGTTCTCGACTCAATTTGTTAAACTACAGCTTTCTGAATTATGCGATGATTTTTCCAGCATAAAACATCGTGACCCAAAGTATCCCTTGAAGTAAAAGGTCATCTGGAATGATATGGACCATAACGTGCAGTTCTTGAGCATCCTTCATGATTTCTGGATTTTGGATGAGCTGCATTTTTAATTAGATCAGCATATTCAAGAATGAATCTTACTTACGATATATATAATGTTAAAAGTGTATGAGGTTCATTAAAACCTTGAGAATTCCTTATAATGAAACCTACAATATTTAAATTGAAAGATAGCTTAGAATCAATAATAACGTCAAAATATTTAATATTATATACTGTTCCTAGGGTGCTTTTACCAAGCGATAAATAATATTATAAACCTTACAAAAATAACAACATCACTTTGGCTATATTTAAATTCAAACAATAACTTTAACACAAATTTGACAGTTGATATAATGTCGTGTTGAATAAGCAGGCAATCGTTAATTTAAAAAAAATAGCTAGAGATCGTCTAAAAATATCAAACAAAAACAAAACTAAAGGACAGATGTACCACATTGATAAAGATAACTAACAGCAATGGTCCAAGATGGCTGCCTTCCGGTACTTCTGAAGAGCATGAAATTTGCCTTGAACATTTATCGTCAATTATTACTCTTTTGTTTCTTACAAAGAGATAGGAAGACCTCCAGTTCAACATTGCAGATTTTGTTGGAAATGTTGGTTGGCGATCCACCAACTAACTAGCTAACCGCTTTGGATGAGCTCGAGTACAACGTTCGAGACGATATTGCAGGAATATGACAGCGAGCCACCAAAAATTTAACCAATCCACGAAGCTAAGGCGGCCATTTGAATGATGTGATATTTTAATTATTGTGATGCTTTTTTATTCGAGGCTGAGGTGGGCTCGCTGGTGTCCAGGGTTTATTCAAAAGAAAGCAAAAAACTTGGGTAGAAGTTTCCAAACTCTAACCCCCAGTTTCACAGTGTAAGTTTAAACCCCACTTTTGGTTCAAACTTCAGTTCGACAATAAATTTGGTTTTACAGTCCTTGAACAGAGTTCATTCTGTAGTTTAAGTTAAACGACACTATTCTGCCGTTTAAATCTCAGTTCGACAACCACTTCAAACATTTGAAAATATAATTTATTTTCATTTCATTTTTGTTTCCAGTCACAGGTCACAACCGAAATAAAGCAAACTTTCCTTGATTGTTTTTTCTTTGATTCAGATAGAAAGAGAAAACAATTTACTTAAACTACGTTTAATGAACTGAAGTTCAGATAAGACTGTGAAACCGGACTAGTTGAACTTCAAATTTAAACTCCAGTTCAGGTTCAGCAGAACTTAAGTTTAAACTCTCACTGTGAAACTGGGGGTAAATCAATTTATTCTTTATTGATTTATGTACAAATTTGTTTATCATTTACTTAACAAGGTATTTTATATGTATAATTAACAATGAATATTCTTACAGGAAAATAACAAATAACATTATTCTTCATATTCGGGCTTAAGGTACAATCATGACCCCAGCAAGAGACCGAAGGAAAAATCAGGACTATTTGAAGTAGCTTGGGATACTTCCTTGTTTTAAGCAATAGACTAGAAGTATAATCGGTTTAGCTAAACTTTGTCCGCGCTACACTTAGAACAGTGAAGCACAGGACAATTAATTTAAGGGTAATATTAAGCGGCAAGTAGGCGTTAAGAACCCAAACCAAGCCAAGAACATCGTGCCCAGCCCAGCAGTGTGTTCCCACTTGCTAATAAAATTATTCGGTTCCCAAATTGAATTTAATCAGCGTAGTTTTCTTCCTTTATGTGAACTAGATTGATAGATACAAAACATCAGGCAAAGGTAGAAGACGAATTTGTATTAATATTCCACATCTCCATATTATTATTTCAGTCAATAGGCAATGTGAACTGAGAGATGTAAACAAACTAACAAAAGCGTCATACATTTTCATTTCAGTCAACATCTGGGGCCTGTTTCTCAAATCATACACATCATACATTGTATGATATTGACAGTTCTGTTGTATGATTTCTGTTTCTCAGTTTTGTTGTATGATCCGCTGTCATACAACAATGTATGACCGAAGATTACACTGCAAATATTGGAATGTTGTATGATTCTGTTTCTCAGAAATTTATCATACACATCAAATTAACCTACAAATTTTCATACATTTAATGCAACACAAAATTCTGTTGTAAACTGCATGTACAACATGAAAAGGAAATATTCAAAAGTTAGTATTTTTTGAACTAATAAAATTATAAAAATTTTGAATTAATTTTCATTGTTTTCTTTTGTACAGTCGTCCAAAGAACAAAAAATTTTAGTGCTGCAGTCATTTCTTAAGAAATTTTATTTGTGGAAAGTTCACTGGCTTGACACTCACAAATCCAAATTATCTCGTAGTTTTACAAGAGAATTTTATGTTTGAAGTGAAATCCACCTAGAAGACTCAAAATAAATAGAACACCCAGGACCCAGCCTTAAGCCATGAAGCTAGTGCTTTTAGTTTTTAAAATAATTTGTTCATTTATGTTCTGATTATTAAATAATAATAATAATAAATAGGACCATGGAAGCATTTTTCTTATTCTTCCAAGAATTTTAATTTTGTAATCAACTATTATAATCAATTACAATTATTAATGAAAGAATATGGTTTACACTATTGTATAGTAATTCCATAGTTTTATACATAAATTATCTCCCATATTACGAGTGCTTTTAAATAAGTAAAACTTTAGTTTTTTTTTTTATCTAACAATTAACTTTTTTATTTCACAAGAAAACAAAGTTGAGATTTATATTATCCTAACACTCAAAATTTGTCAGAATCATACACATCATACAACAATACAAATGTCATACAACACTTCCAGTGAAATCTGAGAAACAGACAATTGTATGATGTGTATGATGTATGAAAATGTTGTATGTTGTTGTTGTATGAAATGTATGATGTGTATGATCTGAGAAACAGGCCCCTGGTTGCCCATTTTCCTTATATGTATGGAGGTGATTAAATGTTCCCGGGGTTCGGTGTGATTTATGATGCGAATAACAACCCAGGGTTCGGTGACACAATATAAATAAGTACATATGTATATACCAATTTGCTTTTGGTAAGACGGATCGGTAGGATGGTGGGGCAAAGCGATATGACAAGTAAACCAACAATCAACCCAGGGTTGGTTGGTACGGGGGTTGATTTAAAATTAAAGGTTGCATCGGTTTGGTAATTTAGATCAGGTTTTGTTCGATGTATAAATAGCCATTTTAACTTATTATTCAGCATGCCGCGGTGGCGGTTGGAGAAAAAGTGTAACGCTTTCTTACAATATAATGTCATGAACGTAGCTTTGAAAAAAATACCCGAATCAATTTTATATCTGTATAATAGCCTCTGGTCATCCCATATCATTATTTAAATTTATCACACTCGTTTTTTTTAAGTGTAAGACACACCGAAATTCGATAGGTTATTGCACATGAACATATCCCGTTGCCGTGTCATCGTCACGCAGTCCTCTACGAATTTAAATAGCCTTTCCTCCAATTATGGGTAAATGCCTGCTATTCATATCTAGAAAAATATAGCTTATTGCAAGTGGCGTGCCTTCACTCTACGAGTAAAAGTTCTGGAAACCTCCAAAACATCAGAACTCTCACTCGATTCACATGACATAAACCACGTTCCGTATATCATTGACATTACGTCTTAGATCCAAAGAAGCTGTGTATTCTCATGAATATCAGTATGCGCATTCGGGCTTGCTAATCCGTCACAATCACGCCTGTAGCCGCCCTCTAAGCTTCAACAAACAGCTCCATCATAGTACTTTTCCCATAAACACGCCATGCAATTAAGCTTTTCGTATAACTATCGCCATCACCAGCAACTATAGTGACTACCGTCTGTACGAGTAGTTTGTAGAAATTGAGATACTACACATTTAGTTGTGCAGCGGTACACTTCATCACATCGCCACCACCGGTACTGCTCAACGCTCATCAAAGCCAAGTACTGGTATATCTATCTTATCGTGCGGTGCGGGTTTTTTTTTTTTTGTTTCGGCTGGCTGATGATTTACATCGGTGTTTATATAAAAGTTGATGTTCTAGCGAAAGCCGTTTCATTAAAACGAGCTTCCCCATCCGCGACACAAGGATCTGTCGAAATCTCAATACTTTTTGATTTTCAAAATTGAATCAATCTGATCGTCTGAGTTGTGTGGCTTGACATATTGTGGCTTTTGAGAGAATTCCCACGGCCGACGACGACGCGGCATCAGCACCTTTCATCACAACAAACGTATTTAAGAACTTTAGTTTTTGCAAACGGAATTAATTATTTTAAATGTGTATCTGCTGGGTGAGATTTTGTGTTCCAATGTTGATAAAGTGAATTGATTAAAAAAAAAGTTCAAAAGCGTTCGATAACAATCGTTCATTATTAAGTTAAGAGGACTTCTTATTATTTATGGTGGTTTTTTCTCCATTTTTTGTGTGTGATTGTTCGAAACAAGTTTAATTTTTATTTTCTGATTGGATTTTAAGATAAATTGTGAAACTCTGGACCAAATTTTAATTTTATTTTTTTTAATCGGTGGTTTTGCACGGGAACTGGAAATACATAAACAAAGTATTTGTTTTTATTTTTTAAAGTTCAATAAAAAGTGAGTAAGTTCAGTTTTTATTATTTATTGATTTTTCTTCAGTTACTAAATTTTTTTTTTTAATTTTTTATTTATTCTAAGATCCATAAAATAAATTTAAAAACTAATACACATTAGTTTTAATTAGTGATTTGAGAAAAATTACCTTTGCATGATTTATTACAATTATAATATTTCTCTCAATTAAGATTAAAGAAAAACCCAGAACTTATAGAAAGGAATGTGGCTTTTGAAAATAAATCAGCAAAATTGAATATTTATCTTAATCAAATATTTTTATAAATAAGATTTATTATCGGTTAAGTAAAACAAGAGTGCGGCATATCCTGTAATACCCGAACTTAACAAATCTTTACTATTCCTGTATATGTACGTATTGTTAGTCGACAGGAATGCTGAGGACTTAGGCTAGGAACGCACTTACGATTTCAGTCACGCTTTTTTTTAGTCGCAAAAATAGAACAAAATGAGAATAAACCGCCAAAAAATCGTAAAGAATTAAAGGTCGAAATTTGTTTCATTTTTCGGGCGATGCGATTGTCGTCAGTTAAAATGAAACAAATGCACTCAAATGGATATGCTCAAACTTGCGATTTAAATTACTACGACTTAAAAATCGTAGTCGCAAAAAAATTGATATACACGCACTTGTGATTTGAAATTGCACGAACGTTTTTTTAGCCGCAAGAAATAAGATACATGGCGTTAAATTAAATTTAAATGCACGCACGCACATGCGACTTAAAAATCGTAGCGATTATAAAAATGAAAGAAAATCTATTTTTTCAAGAGTTTTTTTGTAGCAAAATTAAATAGATCAAATAGATTTAAATAATCCCGCACGCGCTTCCAATTTCTTAATACAATTCTTGTCACTAATAAAATGGGTTTCATTGGGAAGTGTTGTGTGCGTAAAAAAAAAAAGTATTGGGTGCATTGGGTTAAAAGTGGTAGGTTACTTAAAGGTCAGTTTCATAAGATCCACGATAGTTTAAAAGAACATCCACAGAAATTTGTGCAATACTATATACGTAGAATGGGTATTGCATGCTTCACGGAACTACTGCAAATAGGTGGACCAGTTTTAATTGTTTGCGATTAAGGAATCGCGAAGAAAAAAAAATCAGTGAGTACATGATAATAATTTTTGGAGACCTCGGCTTTTTAAACGCCTCGACAAAAATCGCAAGTGTGTTCCTAGCCTTAGGAATTAGGATAGTCGGCTGAGCCCAAACGGCTAGGATGACATTCACTAAATTTTCATGACAAGAGATATTCTTGGATTTGTAACTTCCTTTTTTTAAGGCACTTTTTATTTGCGATATAAGTATACTATAGGGCAAGTTTTGCATTTGGAAAAAAATGGGTCCGCCAATTCCGTCTGTCTGTCTGTATGTCTGTTCTGTACCTCAACCTACAGCCTTTTTTTTAGCTCCAAAACTAACGGTACCTGCCATACAGCATTTATGAAAAATCTTATTTATCTCGAAAACGGCTCTAACGATTTTGATAAAAAAAATAAAGTGTTCTATTATAGGCACGGAATAAATTTTAATCAACAAAAATTTTAGCAAAATATGCTACTAACGGTAAAACAGTTTTTTTAATTGCGACTTATAGGTAGGTACTTTAAGGCAACCTATGCATTCGGAAAAAAAATCGAACTCGGGATTTTGATCAAAGTTGACATTACGATGATATCGAAGACTAAAAAAGTGTGTCTCACAATTCTGTCTGTCTATCTGTCTGTTCGACTACAGCTAAACGGCTCGGCCGATTTTCTTTACACATACGTTTTTTTTTAAGACCAAAAATAACGGAATTTTTTTTCGAAATTTTATAAATAATTTTTTTCTTAAAAACTGTTCAACAGATTAGAAAATAAAAATACAAAAAAAAATCATGTAGTTAAAGCTAGGTAATGGTTGAAAAAAATTTTCCGAAAAATGGTTATTGAGGGTACCCCCCATGGAACCATTTTTTTGTTTTTGATTTTCTCAAAAACGGTACGACAGATTTTGATCATTTTTTTTTTGCGAACAATCAATATAATATACAAGATGTGAGAAAAAAATGTATTTTACCTAAAAATAAAAGTACCCACCATACAAATGTTAAAAAATTAAAAAAAATGGTTTTCGAAAACCGTATTTTTCTCGAAAACCGGGCCTAGAATTTTGATAAAATTTTTTTTCTTTAAATTAATTTTTATAATCTTTAATTTAATAAAAAAATTAAATTACGATATTACAGCTTGTATCTACCATAGAACCATTTTTTCGAATTTTGAATTTCTCATTATCGACATAATGGATGTTAATGAAATTTTTTATAGAGAAGCTTCTAAAAAGTCTAAAAAAAACATTGCATTTCAAAACTTTAAAATAAATATTTTTTGAATTTTTGAAATAACAAAATCTATATTTTTTTTGAAAATTCGATATCTCAGAAACGTCTCAATATTTTTTTTGGAAATTTAATTTTTATTCGAACAATAATAAAAACTTTAAATTGGCAGACCAAAATTTTTTCTTAAAAATGTTTTAAACATTTTGTATTTAAAAGCTTATTTTCTTAAGAAACACTACAACGAATTATAATTTTGTTATTGCATAAAAGCTTAAAACACATGGCATCCTGTGCTAAAGGAGTTGTTTTACTCATTTAAAAAATGAATTTTATCCTTTGAACAGTTTTCTCTAATAACATTCGTTTTTAAAATTCCTATTCTATTATATAGTAGCAAGTTCGTGCGACCCAGTCGTGCATTTTATTTTTTTTTGTTTTCTACTTTCTCATTAACGGCTCTATCGACTTTGATCTAAATTTTTGTACGAAAGCTCCTTTGAATTTGCAAAAATATTTTTTGAAGAAATACTGGAAAACATATTTTTTGTGTTTTACGAGTGATCCAGCCGTGTATGTATTTCAAACTATATTAGCATTAAAATTCAAATCGGGGTTTTGTTCAACGCACTTACCAGTACGCTATGGGATACTATGGGAAGGTGCGGTAAGCGTGATCCACGATATCAACCCCTCCGCTAACTTTGGATTATCTTGAAACTGAATTTATTTACTAAGAATTGTATAAATATATGAATTATAAAGAGAAAACGAATCGTCTCTTTTCGTGGTTTGGGGTATAAATAAGTGCATACAATATTTGGCTATTTGGTTGCATTTTTTTGCTGGAAAATGAGTAATTATTTGGAAAAAAAAATTGGCGCAGAAATTAAAAAAAATAAGAACGATGTTAGAATGCAACTAGGTTAAAAAGGCGATTTTAGCGAATTTAGCATCATATCTCTAACATTTTTTTTAGTTACAACCACTGAATTGCAAAACAAGTGGCACACCCAGAAATTCCTCAACCGCTGTTTGGCGAAGATTTCGAAGGCTTTGAAGCTCCAAAAATCAATCATCCCTTGCAAATGTGAAGGAGTTGTTTTCCCTGTACTTTTTATAAACTCTTCTTAGCGTCGTCTCCGGTTTTCCAATCTTATCAGCTGCATACAGCACACTTCGTCCCACAACCAAAGCCTTGTTCTACCGTTATTTGCATATTTTTCTCAAAAATCACCAAAAAACTAATAAATAAATAAATGGCAGAACTCATAATAGGCCATTTAAGCAAAAGCTTAAACCTTTTATATTGAGAAAAACGAAAATTGAAACAATTGAAGCAATATATGAAAGAGTCTGAATTTTAACGGCCGAATATGACATATGGTAAAAATGTAAAAACAAATTATTTTTTATTTAACAGTATAGAAAACATCGATGGAAACAGTCAGAAATATATCGTACCAAATATCCATTTAACTCTACCGTTTAAGCACAAAATATGATTGTCCTCAATAGTTTATTAGTTCTTATATACATGTTACGTACTGTTATTTTTGTTCCAAAAAACAGTATGTCAGCTGCCAATTATCTTCTTCGAAATATGGACATATGTATTTATTTTATTTTAATATACAGAATGCTTAAATGAGGAAAAGACATGTAAGAGTGGATCATTCGTCTGAAACTAATCATAGTTAAATATAGACAAGTATATTACTAACTGCTAAAGCCTAGTACTCACCTAGCGTGAAATGAAAAAATAAATACGTTCCAAATTACACGCGAATAATAAAAATAAAAATAGAATAAACTTTTCCACGTGAATTTTTGATACTCACTTTGAATGAAAAAAAAAAAAGACAACTATTTTTAAACTGATTCGTTCTTTCTGTTTATAAATTTTCAATTTTTTGTTTTGAAACAAAATATTCAAATCATCTGACAAATGTCACAGTTTTCCACGATGCCTTAAACTTTTTCCTGATTGTACATTGAGAAATGAAAATCATAGCGTGGAAAAAGTTGTGGAACATAATTGTTTTTCTAATCCACATTTTAGTACTCACCTCTCGTTGCGGATTTCACGCCAGTGAACTAGCAGTCACTTTTATATGAAATTTTCATTTTCACTTGAACTGAGTACTAGGCTTAAGGAGCTTCTTGCAGAATCTTGAATATATCCAGGTATTTTCTTTTCATACATTTCTACGACAGGATAAACTCAACCAATATTCAACCACGTTTTCATGGTCCTTCATTTTCTCAAGGTTTCTTTTTTTCGGAAGCAGCCAATAAACTATATTCAACTCAACTTTCAACTAAATCGATGTTTGGCTTCACACTAGATACTACCTACATAAGCTCAATTAATAGACTTTTGCTAAAAAAAATATTCAAACAGATCAAAATCTTTTGATTTTCCTCAATTCAATCGTCAACTGTCAAATTTATCAAATTACATACCCACACTCACGGGTTGATTTTATTAACAACAGTCTGAGTTGACAACCAAGTTGACTATTAAAAAGAATTGAAAAGTGCAATGTTTGTAATACATATGTATATCATTCAGCTTTTATCACTTTTGAAATTAAAATCAGTCAAATCAAAGTTCGAATTATTCATCACTCACTTCAACATAAAATAAAACTTAATTTGTTAATTAATTTGAAATGAGTGTATTTTAATTTGTTTTTCACTTGTAGAATAGTAAAAAAAAAGAAAATACAGAGAATTAAATATATTTCTTAGGAATCTATTTTCTTTTTAAATCATGAGTTATTTTGACACTGACAGCAGTTTCCCGCTCGAAATCTTCACAGAAAGTCAGTATCATAGCTCCGCGGAAAGAAAAGAGTCGCTTTACGCTTGAACATCTTTGGGACATATTGAAAACTTATTTCCAAAGTGAGTGCTGTGTAGCCGAAGCAGTGCGTTTTTTAAAAAGATGTTTCGGCCGAAATGAAGCATCCACCATACCTGCTGTATGCTAGTTTGTGCAGTGGTAGTGGACAACACTCATGGTCCCCGTCGTTGTACGGTGCGCACAAACGAGAATGTAGCTGCTGTATCCGAGAGTGTGAGACTCAATTCACAAACATTAACTCGCCATCGATCTCAATAGCTCAACATTTTACACACTAGTCTTAGGAGAATTCTGCACAAAGATCTCAGCTTATTCGCTTATAAGGTCCAATTGACTCTCACAACCATCTGCTTTAACTTCATTCTGTAATTAATGGGAATGATTGCTTTTACTAATAAAGCCATAATACATGGACAAAATTTAATATTGTTAAGAAACTTGTATTTGGCTCACCCTGTACATGTTGACATCTCTGACTAGGACAATTCATTATTTTATTTGAAATATGGTACACTTGAACAGGAAGGGGTTTGTTCGTAGTCCTTGGTAAAGTAAAAAGTCATTTATAACATTTTCATAATTCTTGAAGAAGATGACTTCATTCAAAGACTTCAGAGAACATTTCTGTACGATTAATTAAAGGCGTATGTTTTTGGAATCCATATATGTAGGTACCAGATAGTTTGATTTAATTCTCGAAAACAAAAGTTATTCTTAATTAAAAAGCATGACAAAATATTAATTTATATATATTATAAATACATATACATGTTTCCCAAATAATATGGTAAATATATGTGTATAAGCAAATAAATCTATGTTGAGTAAAAATTCTGTCTAAATAACTAAACTTAATTCGAGTTGTTAATCTTCGTTTTGATGATACAGTTCTGTATACGCTGAAAATAACTTACTACTATTCTACGAACACAGCCATCGAGACACATATGTATATGTAAAATGTGTCATCCAGTGAAGATCTACAAAAAATTGGGAATACTTAGAATTGGGATGATTTAATTAAAAACTTACTATTAAGTAATACTCGTAGCTATAGTTTTAATAAAGTCTTACCGCTAAAATGAACAAATTTTGAAAGTTTCATACAAATCGTAAGCTCTGTTTCCGAGAATTGCTATCTCTTAAAATAATAAGCACTCTATGTGAAAGTATGTAGATTTGAAAATTCTATTTTACCAGCTTAGCCCGTTATGGGTAAATTTTAGCCCAAAGTATGTGGTCTTCTTGGTCTCGTTCGACACTGTTTTCGAGACCTACATTTTCTGGTCTCTTGGCCAACTCTTATCTTGTAAAAATTTTCCTATCGAATTCGTTTTCTATGGATAGTAACATACATAACGTATGTACAAAGCTAGTCATATACTACATAAACCTTAAATCGAAAATTAAACAAAAACAAAAATTCATAATACGCATTAAATTGTTTACCTTTGTTGATCTATCTATCATGTATCTCATGCAGACAACATTTTTAATTCAGATTGAGAACAACAACAGTTTTTGCAAACTATTATTCTTGACGAATTTCACTTTTGGTCAGCGGTTAATAGGGCTATTAGGACTACGATTTAGAATTTATTGTATAATATACTTCTTGTTTAATACAAAAAGAGAACTTATTTGAATAGCTCAAGCGTTATGTAAATTACGCAATTTCTTTTTTCTGCTCATTAGAACCATTGAATCTGAAATTATTATAATCTGCATTAACAAAAAACTACAAAAATTTTATTTCATACTCTGCAAATAAAACCGCAAAAAATTATTATAGAATGTTATCTAAAAAAACTATTAAGATCAGAATAAAAATTTAGTGGCGTGTGCTACTCTGTCAGTAGATCATAAGGTAATTCGTAATTAATTTGAAAGTATACTCCATGAATAGCTTCAGTTATTTTTTTGTGACGTTATGGAATTTATAATCCATAGCTAATTTATACCTGAGATAAAATAAGTATTTTATAAAAAAAATACCATATTTTTAAACTTTTTGCGTCACTTGATGTGTTTTTTTTTTCCTAAATTACAGGTGGATGTTTTTCATTCTATGATAATATTTTTAAAGTCATATTTACGAGTTGTAGAAACATATACAAAATATTTGTATAATTGTTAAAGGGATTGGCTACATTGTTTTTATGCCAATTTTATATTTTAACACCAACGATTCTAAGATCAATTGATGAAAAAATAAAACTCAAAGTCAGATATGAATAAATTTTATACTTTTCATTTTTATGAAAACTCATTAAGCTAATTAGCGCAGAATTCGAGTTGAATTAGTATGATGTTAAGGCAGTTTTAGTATGAAACTAGGTTAAAACGACGATTTTGCAAATTTTAATCGAACTATGATGCTATAATACTTGCTCTACCCTTTTATTAAAGGTAAAATCATCGAATGCCTATTTTATTATTCTTGTATCGTGCTAACTCTTTGATATTTACAAATGTCAAAATAGATTTGTTTAGTTTTTTGCATGAACTGTCATTGCCTTAGGTGTGTTCAGGAGTAGTTTATTAATGAACATAGCCTTAGTAAGATATTAGTTACAAAATGTTTAAAATTATGAGAGGGTTATGGCCAATTTCATAAACAAAAACTAAAAGGACTTTTATCAAAACTTCTCTTACATTTTATCAGACTTTTAAATCTTTTTAGTGTCGCCAATCTATAAAAGAGGTATTCTAGGAAAATGTTTGTTGAAATTGAGTTCTCTTCACATCCCTGGAAAAAAGAAATTGGTTTTTTCTTTCTAATACGCGAAATGTATGAGAAAAAATGAGAAAGCGTGCGTTGAAACAAATGCCAAGAAATGCAAAGATCCTGTGGCATAAGATCGTTAAGTAATAACCACTTAATTAAATGTACTTGTGGATTTGTTTCGGTTCCAAATGACGACCAAACTAATTCAACAACTGATCCACAGATGCTTTGGAAAGTCGGAACCTCATTTTGAAGTCAATATCGTCATAGTCGGCAAATGGATTCCTGTGAACCCGGAATACTCTTGCTCGGCGAATAGCTATGTGCTGCACTTTATCGCCGGATAAAGACGATCAATATTTTGTTCTAAATAAAAAAACAGATCATTTAAATATTGGTATTAATCTATTCATTTTGTATCTTCAAAAATTGAAAACTAAAATGTTACAAAACAAAAATTTCAGCTGCTATATCAACTTGTTAGCTACTGATGACATTTCAATGACACTTTTGAAATTTAATGACTCACAAATAGAAATTTAGTTAATAAGAGTGTTTAAAAGCTTGTTTAATTTAAAAGCGGTTGGTGAAACCAAAACATCCGTTTTTAAGTTTTAGAAGCCTGTTAAATGTTTAAAAGTCCTTCGTGAAATCAGCCAATAGTAATCTGTTTTAAAGTTAGCATAATGATAAGTAGTATCATACTTTTATCTTAATACTAGGCTGCTTAAAAATTTGTCCTATTATTATTAGTCAGCAGAAATAGGGAAGACTTAAAAAAGGAGAGACGTTTTCACGACAAGAAATAATACTTTTGAGGATCTGCCCGCCCAAAAGATAAGTAGCCCTGAAAACTTTGTCTTGGTTTTTTTCATGACATATGTTTGGTTTAGTTCCCCAGACCTCCTATTTGACAGAAATCATTGGGCTATAAAAAACCACATCTTAAAAATCTGTTTAAAACGATTGGTTTAATTTTTTTTAATAAATAAACTAAGAACGGATTGAGATTTTCTTTATTTTTATTTGTGGTCTAGCATCCATGTTGTGTGTGTATTATTAATTAAACTTTTTTAAATAATTTTCATTAATATATACAAAAAAATGTTTATTTTAAATAATTCATATAACTTCAAATTCCAAAATTAAATGAATTGGTGGAATGTGTTGGAGAATTAAAGCACGTGTGAAAGAGAACTTCGCAATGGAGAATAAACATTTTTACTTGCGATATAGGTACAGTAGACTCGCGGTAACGTGAACTATTAAAAACCGAGCGTGTTCACGTTTGCGAAGTTGTTCATGTTTACGAAGGTGCAATTTTTAAAATTTTTCAAATAAATTAGACATATGTTGTCACTAAAATTCATATTTTTTTTTTGTGTTTCGGTTTGTAAGTACCTAATCCATTAGGTTAACAAAACAAATTACGTTGAAATAAAAAAGGAGTTATCTTTCTTTGGATTTTCTTTTTTATAAATTTCTGTAAAGGAATGATTGTTTTGTTTGTTCAATGCTTAACAGCTCTCTGTTTGATGTCCTCTAACGCGGAGGTTGCAACGTCGCGTCAAAATAATCTTACCGTCGCGTTAAAAAATCTTAACGCGGCATTGAAAACGCGTTCTGTTTGACCGAGCCTTAAGTACGCTGATATCTGTTAGACTTATGTTTTCATTTTCCGTCCATTCCAAAGATTTATTGAAAATGTTGATTGCTTCACTAGGCTCTATTCTGGTATGTGCTCTTTCCAAAGTACTGTCCTCACTTTCTTTTTCATCACTCGTTCGTTTCGGTTGCGTTCGGAAGATCTTCAGTTCATTCATGGATATCAGCAAAAGAAAAAATAACCTACCTGGACTAACGAGCAATCATTTACGGGGGATTCCCCGTTTCGACTAACCGACAAATGCAGAAAAGAAAACTACGTTTTGTACGTTAAATTCATTTTAAATTTGTTCACGTTATAGGGCCTTCTCATAGTGTTCACGCTACAGAGTATTCAATGTAAAAAAAATTATGTTCACGTTAGCCGGTGTTCACGTAAGGCGGTGTTTTTGTTAGCGCGAGTCTACTGTATTTTATTTACTTATTTACTAAACCATCTATCGAATACATAGTCCTCTTAGACTAAACAATTAAAATATAATCAGCCCTATCGAGGTATCTGTTCGGAAGAAGTTCCGAAACGATAGTCCGTTCCGATCGGAACTTAGATTTCGTTTGAGGTATCCACTTCAGAACAAAAAAAATGAAGCATACAATCGCATTCATTCTATTCTATTTTTACTTGCGACTTATAGGTACTATAAGGCAAGTTATGCATTCGTAAAAAAAATCGAACTCGAGATTTTGATCAAAGTTGACATTACGATGATAGCGAAGACTAAAAAAGTGGGTCTCGCAATTTTGTCTGTCTGTCTGTCTGTCTGTTCGACTACAGGCTAAACGATTTGGCCGATTTTCTTTAAACTTGGTAGATATCATTTTTAATTTTTTCCCCCCACAGGTTTTTTTCTTTTTTTTTTTTAAGACCAAAAATAACGGTACCCCCCATACGAATTTTTTTCGAAATTTTATAAACATTTTTTTTCTCAAAAACTGTTCAATAGATTTTAAAAATAAAGATACAGAAAAATTTCATTTAATTAAATCTAGGTATTGGTTAAAAAAAATTTTCCGAAAAATGGTTATTGAGGGTACCCCCCATGGAACCATTTTTTTTGTTTTTGATTTTCTCAAAAACGGTTCAACCTATTTTGATCATTTTTTTTTTGCTAAAGCTCCCCAAAAACATAAATAGAATTGTGTACTCAAATTTTCAAAAAAAAAATTTTGGATTTTTAAAAAAAACTTCAAAAATTTTTTTTTCAAAACTCAATATTTCGAAAACCCCATGCTAGATTTTTTTTAAACTTGATAAATAAAAGTTTCTCAATATAATCTACAAAATGTGAAATTTTTTTTTCTTTTACCTAAAAATAAAGGTACCTACCATACAAATGCTAAAAAATTAAAAAAAATGGTTTTCAAAAATCGTATTTTTCTCGAAAACGGCTCCTAGAATTTCGATAATTTTTTTTTTCTTTCAATTAATTTTTACAATCTTTAATTTAATAAAAAAAAATTTGAAATTAAGATATTACAGCTTGTACCTACCATAGAACCATTTTTTCGAATTTTGAATTTCTCATTATTCACATAACGGATCTTAATGAAAATTTTTATAGAGAAGCTTCTAAAAAGTCTAAAACACATTGCATTTCAAAACTTTAAAATAAATATTTTTTGAATTTTTGAAAAAAAAATCTATTTTTTTTTGTTTTTTTTTGAAAATTCGATATCTCCGAAACGGGGCAATATTTCTTTTCGTAAATTTAATTTTTATTCGAACAATAATAAAAACTTTAAACTAGCGTACCAAAATTTTTTCTTAAAAAGCTTTTAAAAAGTTTGTATATAAAAGCTTCTTTTAAAGAAACCACTACAAGGACTTATAATTTTTGTTAAAGACTAAAAAAGAATTTAAAAATTAATTTTATCCTTATGAACAGTTTTCTCTGATAACATTCGTTTTTAAAATTCCCAGTCGATTACATAGGAGCAAGTTCGTGCGACCCAGTCGTGCATTTTATTTTTAAAATAATCCGCAACTATTTTCTGTCGGAGATTTTCGAAGAAATTTAACGCACAACTGTCAAAAATTCTTTGCTGAATGTACTTAATCGCAATATGTTGATGAGCGTCACATTTTATCGGAAGATTTTCCGATATGTCAATCGGGCAGCGTACCTCGGTAGAAAATTCTCCGATTTCGAACAAATCGGAAAAAAATTTTCTCCGAACGGATACCTCGATAGGGCCAAATAATTCAATAGACTGTTTTAATATTTATATTTATAGTTACTAAAACAATCTTTTTACGTACACTGGTCTTAAAAACTTCTTTACTTAGGTATTGGTCGATATTTTGGTAAATACTCATAGTATTGAATGTAGAAATTGGATTAGTTCCTCCGTAATTAGTATATGAGCTGGGAACATAAAAGAGTGTTTGTCTTATTTTTAGCGGATTTGAAGAGGCATATAAAAAGAAAAGAAAGCGCAGTTAAGAACAAACAAAATGGTTAGTATCCCTAGCTAGCATTATTAGAGATAATATTTTAGTTTTTCTTCAAAAGACTTTATATTTATCAAAAGACTTCCTTTATTATCGGTGGAATAGTATAATTATTCCATCTAAATTTCCGAAGCAAAAATCCGGAAAATTTCCTCTGTATCACTTCTATAGGATTTACACCCACTCTATACAACGGACACCATAAGCAGCAGGCGTACTCTAGAGTGGATTTTATCAAAGATATGTATAAATAACTAAGCGAGTACTTGTCAGAAAATTTACAAGAGTTGCGCATTACGAATCCCAGTAATTTATTGGAATTCGACACAAGGTAGACTAAATGCAACTCAAAGTTTAATTAAGCATCGAAATTAACTCATAGCTCCTTTTGATTGCTTACTTCCTCTAATGATAAGTTGTCAATACGGTAAACGAATAAACGATTTTCTTCACACCAAGCAGTGACTTCATACACATCATATTGCAGTCTTAAAAAATTAGAATAACGAATTTCAGATGGTAGATCATTATTGAATAATAATATAAATAGAAGTGGTCCCAAATGCCTACCTTATGGGACACCAGAGTGATTAAAAATTTCTTGTGATACTATCTCACCAATTTAAATGTTCCTCAGATAGTTTTGAAGTCAGCTTAGAAAATTTAAGTGGAAGCCTAAATTATAAAACTTACTTATCAAAATTTTATTTTGAACTCTAATGTCTTCGAGAAATCAGTATAAATTACATCAACTTGGTTTTCTCACTCAATACATTTGATACAAAAGTTTGGGAGTAAAGCGAGATTTGTAACCGTCGATCTACCACTGACAAATCAGTGCTGATCCTTTAATATTTTGGCTCCAACCTCCTCATAAATACAATCCTAGCTTCGAACACTTTTTGTACTAATTTCAGTTTTGAAATGGGTCTGTAGTATAGTAGGCTCTTACTTCGAGCCTGATTTCTGTGTATTGGACTTATAAGTGATAACTTCCATTCATCCAAAAAGTCACCTGAAGAAAGTGCTAAGTTGTGAGATTGGCAGTACAAATTTTTAAAATCAGATTTTAAGGATGAAATCTTAAGGAAAACTTGATTTACTGTCAAAGTTAGACTTTCCAAGATGATTATAGTTCCACAGCAATTGGATTCAATATACTCGCATCATCATCCAAATATGAGGGAGAAGAGAATACACTTAGTAGTTAGTTTAGAAAGGCAACAAAATATAGGTATGAAGGAAGTGTTTCCGATTTTGTGAATCTAATTGAATTTTGATCAGGAATTTTAAATTCTATGTACACCTATTTTTAAAATTTTCAGAAACGAATTTGAAGACTCGTGCCTCTCTAACGCTCTAGAATAGCAAGTTTTCTTTCGCATGTAAAGAAGAAAAATATTTATGCTATTATGAACTTAATAACTTTCAGTTTATTTACCAACATGTGTCGGAAACTTTAATTCTATTTTGCCTATATACAAATAAGTTCGGGTAGTATGTAAACAAAAGCTGTTTCCAGCACTAAGCGTGTCTATGTCGATAGTATTTTGAGGTTCGTGTTTCGCATTAAAAAAAGAAATAAAAACCAAAGAATTCAAAAGTAAATAAAAATCTGATGTTGTGAACTAATAAACCAAATTAGTTTTATAATAGAAAATTTATGTTTTAGGCTTTGTTTGTATTTTATCCACGAGTTTGACTTTCTACTTTTTGTTTGCTTATCAGGTGTTTATCAAACATAAACATTTATTAACCATAATAATGGCACAAATAAAATAGGCCAGGGTGAAACAAAAATGTTTGCGAACTTCGGTTATACAGGATCATTCACTTTTTGTGATTCTATAAATTAAACAACTTTATGATTTAGATTTAGGAAGGCTTGAGCCTGCCAATATGAACTGAATATACCATCATTTATATATTTTTCATGACAATTCTTACATTAATCGATTCTGATTGATTCTAACAAGGTTATTTTCAATGACTATTCGACACATATCGGGAAATAGCTTGGCCATAACTTGACGAATATCCGTTTTCAAAGCTTTAGGAGCTTGCAGATTTTGGGCAAAAACACAAAGTTTCGCCCACAAAAAGAAATCAATGGTTACAAATCACAAGATCTTAGTAGCTAGTTTTTGGCCGTTTTTGAAAACGTCATTTGAGTCAAAAATACAATAAATTGCAAGATGTTCTTAAGTGCAAACTACAAAATTCAGCTTTTCGAAAAAATTTGCAAGGAAAATTATTATTTTCGAAAACACAGTTTGCTAAAGTCAAATGTTCGATAACACATACTTTACTCACAAACGTCAAATGATTTCGGTAACATAATTTATTCACAAACGTCAAATGATTTCGAAAGAAAATCGTTTGACTTTAATTGAACAGAAATACAAAATTCAGCTTTTCGAAAAAATTTGCAAGGAAAATTATTATTTTCGAAAACACAGTTTGCTAAAGTCAAATGTTCGATAACATACTTTACTCACAAACGTCAAATGATTTCGAAAGAAAATCGATTGACTTTAAATGAACAGATTTTGTGCAAGCAGGACGATAGTATATAATAACAATATCTGCGTCAAAAAATGACGATCATTGCACGATCAAATTGATTTTTATTTGACGTTTTCGAAAATGGCCAAAATGGGTCGTGTTTTGTGAGATGTGGCAACATCTTGTTCGGTTAATATTTGGTTATAGCGATTTAAATTAACGCTGAAGATCATACTTCCTTCAGTTCCGAAGAAATATAGACTATTGAAACAGTGAAAAATGAATTTCATCAGTGAAAAACATGTTGCGTTTAAATGCCCGACAATACGCGGCACTACATAATCACTATTTTTGCAGTGACTTTTCACAATACTAACACGTGCAAAGGTGTCAAAACGAGTCATATTGTAAAATGACAAAATTTGAACTAAGCATTTACAGTCTCGGATGATAGTTTGATTTATCACTTTTTTCTTGCAAATATACAATTTACAAATTTAGTTCTAGACAGAAGAATCGAATGACCCTGTTCATCTTTTGATTTGACGATTTCTTCAGAAATTGTACGAATATGTCCTGCTCTGTCCCAAAAAGAGAATCAATTTAAAAGACTTCTATACAGTACAACGATCCAAGTGATCTGACAATTGGTCTTGGACAATTTATAAGGAGCTAAGAATGGTTTAACTAATAGGGACCGCCGAAAACCACTTCTAATTAACCTATCCTAAGTATGAATGTAATTAAATATCAGTTCTTTAGGTACGTATATGGTCTTTAAGACAAGAACTAATAGATTTATCACCTAAACCATTGAATTTAAATACCTAGGTAAATATCAAGAATTAATTCTTCGGCTTTCATAAATCGTATTTATTTCACTTATTAAAATGCGAATGTTGAAACTTGAATTCATGTCAGGTATTTATCTATTTATGCTTCCACTTAGAAATGCAAAACATGTACACAACTTTAAATTATATAGTTTGATTACTTTCAAAGATTGCAGAAATTTACAATTCAATAAGGTTTTCTTTAAAAGTTCTTTTCAAATCAGCACACAATAATTATAGTATTTCTTTCTGCTTAGAGAATTGAATGAAAAACTGGATAAATTTTACTTTCAAACCACGCTGATCTTTTCGATATGAAAACAACTATATTTACATTCTTATTTAAGGTATTTTCTTAATTACTATACATATACAATAGCATGGAATACCAAAGTATCTCAGACTTTAGACAACACCAAACCGAAATATTGGTTCTATAAATGTTTTTATCTTGAAGAGCTCATTGAACATACCCAAAATTTCACTCGAATTCATTAACTTATTCGAGAACGAAGTTATTTATTTAGACACATATTAGCTGATTAACTGTCTAAATGTATTCAAAGGAATTCCAATAAACGACTTATAATTTCCAGAAAAACATTTGTAAATATTAAAATTTAATACAAAATTGCATGGAGTGACCAGATATGATAAGAAGGCAAATTTAAATAAAACAACAACTGTGTAGATATAAAATCGAATCTATTTTATTTAACGATATATTCTTCAATGGAATAGCACATTTTTTCCAATGGGCGCCTCTGCTGCACAAACAGTGCTTCAAGCGCCGGCGGTGGCATTATTCCGGCAATAGCATTTTGAATGTTGTTCTCGATTTCAACCAAAGTGTTTGGCTTGTTAGAATAGACTTAGGACTTGACGAAAGCTCCAAGAAAATAATCAAGTGCTGTAAGGCCACATTCATCAATTGATGAAAGCTCCCATTAAGATAAACAAGTCGCCAAACAAAATTCTCCTCCACAACTTTAAGCGGTCCGTCGTCGCTTGTATGACTTGATGTGCTAAATTTTTGAAGCCACAGCTGGGTTATATCGATGTAGTCTAGTTCTGGTCACATAAAGTTTATACCCGAGCTCATTGACGGTAACGTAGTCTCACTTTTCATTTCGAATAAGGTCCGATAATGCCGCCATACCATGAACAGCGCCAAACAGTCAATCTTTTTGGATGTGTTGAAGCTTGGTCGAACACTTGTGATTGTATTTCCTCCCAATTCCGGAGTTTTTCTTATTGACATAGCCGCTGAGTCAAAAATGAACCTTGTTTTGAAAAGATGTCTTTTCATGGCGTTGTCTTTGAGTATCCGGTTGAAATGACAAACTTTACTGAATATTTTGACAGCTAGATGCAATTGTTAACTTTAACACCTGCTGAAACATAACAATTAGAAAAACTACCATCGCTAGTCGTATCTGGTTACCGTTTGGTATGACACTACTTACAATTCTGCTAATTTTAATTAAGCTTTATAAATTTGTCGTAATTTAAAACACTTTTATCTACGTATATAATCGTCCTTAAAATAAACTGAAGCTGAGCACCCTCAAAACAGAGCGAAAACCCTTTTTTGACATTTATAAGTGTTAAATATGAGGTATAAACGGGACTAAAAGATAAAATAGATATTCGATGTTTTTAACTTTAACTTGAACAAAATGTTAAAGATATTAGCGCAAAATGTTAAACATTTGAAACCTGCTCTTAATCAATTTTAGAATAGGAGTCGCTTCTAAATATTGTGTATAAAATGACAACCGACTTTTTGTTAATTTTAAAGGACTTTAACGTTAAAAAGCTCGTCTTACTTTAACAGCAGCAAATAGCTAGTTTACCTTTTAAAAGTATACTTCTTTATCCATATTGAAAATTGTCATTTCATACCAAAACATATCGAAGTAACGTGTTTACTGATGTCTTATTCGATTTTTTAAAAGATGTCCTTTGTAAATAGACTGAAGCACTTAATATTATAAATTCGAAACAATCGTACAAAAGTGCTCCATGATCAACAATTCTGTACATACAAATAATGTTATTATGTATGCGTGCCGGGACGAGTATAGCCAAATGAATTTGACCTTGCAACAATAAAATTGAGTTTTTATGCTGTGAATTAGCGAAGTATATGGGATGGAATTTTCGGCGGCCCAAGAAATATTTTAATATCCGTTCAATTATTTAATCTGATTTTTTTTTATAAAATTAAATCTGATTGATATCTACCTGGCCTAACAATATTATTAGGGTGACCTTATTTTATTTTGCTCAAAAAATTCTTCAAAGTGTCTGATTCTCAGTCCCCTGACGTGTCTCCAGTGCGTTTTCGCAAAGAAAAATTATTACCGTTCTCTTATTTCAGGTCTCATACTAAGATGAATTCCACCGAAGTTACACCAAATAATACATCTTTGCTACGAGTTAGATAAATATTTTTTAGTAATTGATTTTATTACAAAAAAAAAAACTTAATTAAACTTTGTCCCCCGCATTTCATATCAGTCCCCTGGAATATTGAAACAGTCGAAAAAGTCAATAACTACAATATCGATCGAATTTCCAGCCAGCACTGGCAATTTGAAGTACCAAGTCTCCTTACAATAAAATCGTGGTGCAACTCGATCCTGTTTCTTATCTTGGTATTGTGAAGAAGACATTTGTGCAAGAAGTCGTGGATTGTCCGTTTAGTTTATCAATCCTCTGGTGAGGTTTTACGAAACAAATTTGTATGTAAGTAGGCATCTTTGTTAGGAGTATAGTATAGGTTTAATAAAACTGTAATATTATATATATTTTTTTGTTTTTTTTTTTAAGTTAAGCCTTAATATTTATTTTTGCGCAAAAACTATTAAAAACCTCAGTCCCCTGGCATCAGTCCCCTGGATAATAAATGAACAAATGATATTTTATTCAGAAACCTGAGAAATTTTTGGTTATACATATTAAACTTCCAACTTCATTGCGAATATTTTTAAAAATAATATAATTTATTTTAAATTGATTCTAAATTGAAAAGAATATTTAATTATAATATATTATATTCTCTTAATGAAATGCTAATTAATATTTATCAACCATGAATTTGTATGTTTATGAAGACTAATTAAATTTAATTTCTCTATTTTAATGTATACCTAAGTCATATTTAAGAAAAAATAAAGTCCCCTGAAAATCCTTTTTCAAAAAATGTCGTTAAAATCGCCGTTTTTTATTTTTTGAACTGGCCGCTTTCCACAACACAAAGAGACGTTCTAATGATCAACTAGAGCAACTCTTACGACTTTTGGCTTCCAAAAATGTCGTGCCGCCATCCCTGGAGATAAAAATATCTGAGACAACCACCAACAGTCTCAGAATATCGTGCCACACATCTTTCCCATTCTTCCTTCTCTTCATTAACTTCACGACCGCGCTGTGTTGAAACATTTAAAGGGTAATCATAATCCCTTGAGCGCGGGTAGATTATAAACAAAAAATCACCCATATATTACTTCATTTCCATCTAAAATAATGTAAATAACTTATAAACAATCGAAATCTGTACCGAGGTAGTATATAAAATGTGCTTTTTTCGGCGAAAAATTATTTGGTTTGAAGTTGCATGTTCTTTTTATTTTTTTTGTTTGTGTAGTTGTGTTTGAGTTATGTATCTGTCAAATTAAAGGTTTTTCAATGCAAATTCGAAGAGGTTCTGCTGTAAAACCCACATTAGTTAGAAGAGTTGTCTAACGTGTTTAAAGTTATGAAAAAGTTCGACAAAGTCACCAAGTCAAACGACTGCGTTAAGTAGAGCCGGTTTTATTTCTTAAACGAGAACTGTTTGAAAATTTGCGCCATTAAGTTCAATAATCGGACTAATTGGACCAAAATTTCTTAGCATTATGCTAAGTTAAGATGAATTAGTTTACATTTTTAGTTGGTATAAGTGTCAAGTGCGCATTGGTTTTGTGTACAAAATTCAAGATTTTAATCATCTTACGTATTGTTCGTCCTTTGGAGCTTGGAGCTACGGCTACAACTGATTCATCAAAAATGAATTATAAAAATAAATCAATAAATTAGAGACACAACAGCTAGGGAATCCCAAATTATTGATTTGTGTACATATCTCAACCATTCCTGTATGCGTGTTGTAGGCAGAAATGCAGGGAAATGCTAGCGAATTCGATGAGTTAATATGAGAAGAGATATTCTTTTAGGATTTTGCACTTCTTCGCAAGGGACATTATGTCTGAAAAAACATTTTATTTTTAGGTGGCAGCGGCTGGTTATCGCACGCAGACCTCCAATGCACTACAACTAAACATTATCCAAAGGAGCACTACAAAAAATGTAGTGAGGAGATTTTTATTTTTATTTCCAGGGGAAAAAATTACAAAATTTTTGTTCAGATTATCTATAGAAAGATAGTTGTCATGATGAGTTATTTATTTGTTTTAATTTTTTTAAAACACCTCGTACAAAGTTAAAAATCTTTTTACCTCTGAAATAAATAAGGAAACAGTTGTTTTGAGTTTATTCAAGCGAGTTTTACTTTTCTATTTAATTAAAATAAACATAAGCTTATGACTATAAATAATAGATTCATTTTCTAGTGTATGAATCCAAATAAAAAAAGGTAAAAATAATATTCAAAAGAATATTTTTAATATTTTCCAAAGAAAACATTCTGATATAACGAAAAAACTTGAAAGTCTATTTTTCAAACCTCAATCATGTTTTTCAGTTAATTTGGATCCCGAATTTACCCAACAAGTTAATCGCGTTAACTTTATCGGGTTAATAGAACTCGCTCCAAGGTTTTGTTTACTCTTTTCTTTGCACAGTATTAGAATTGTTTTCGAGAAGATACCAGTGTCGACATTTTAGAATTCTAAAGGGATGCGATCATGTCGAGGTAATTTGTTTACTTTTGACTTTTGAGATCGCAATTACATCTGTTACTTCTTGTATTGTTAAAGATACATCCAATAACTCATCAAGGTTTGGGATGCAGCAGGATGCTACTAAAATTTACCCAATGATTTGATGCTTTTAAGGCCATGGAGATGTTATTTGGTTTGCCATTTAAATGCTATAATGCTTTTCAGAATTCCTACCAACTTCGGGTCATCGGTGTATTCGATTTATCAAAAGCTATCTTCTTGTTATTTCATCTTAGAAAATACCTTAGAAGATATAGGAAATAAAATGATAAGTGTTTATCTTTAAAGCAATCAATGTCAACAATTTTTACTAGCAAGGTCTGTTTTGTAAGGTAGCTTTTAAAATAGTTTTTTTTTGTGAACTTGCTTTATTAGATAGTGGATAAAGTTTAATTCTCGAATTCTTCGAGTTTTTTTTTAGATTGATCTGCTCTGCGTCTTGTTGATAATAATTGTTTCAATTCATGTTGAAACAAAATTTTAAAGAAATACACATTTATATTGAATTTTCTTTCTTTATGTATTAATGTATTTTTAATTTTATTTACATATACACTATAATAAATTTGAGTTCCTTGTTTGTATAACCTCTGAATATGATATTACATTACTTTTATTTTTTTTATAAACCAACTTAATTTTTCTTCTCTATTCTATAAAGTTAATTAACTAAAAGAAAATATATTTTTAACAAGTATGTAAATGATTTTATTTTTTTTTTTCTATTTCAGTCTACTTTGTGTGATATTTTCTCGAATAACGGACAATTTTAATCACACTATCTTAAACTTCAATACTTATCAAATTTACCATGGACAATAATTACTTAAAATCACCATATTCAAAACGATACGTTATAGAAGATTCAAGTAAGTAATTTTATCATCATATATATTATTTCTGTTGTCAAACTCCCTTTTTCTCACTTATAAAATAGTCAAATCCACTAAGTTAGGTATCACTGAATAGGAATTTACACATACTCATGACATTGCACAAAAACTTTATGTTACACCACAAATCCTTGTATACATTTCGGCTATTTCAAATAATTCAATAAATGAATCATTAAATTAATAAGTGAACGATTGAAAATATGTTTTACTTCTGTAATTTAAAGTTCTCTTTCATTTATAAAATCCGAATGAGAAAAAAAGAATACAAACGACAGAAGTAACAAAAAAATATGTCAACAGCTTTATCAATACAGCTATATTATGCCCGAAAAATGAAGACTGCACAGAAATAAACGAACACATTGTCCAAAATACGAGTATTTTGTAGAGGTAAAAATTAATAACACATTGTATCTTACTGAATTTTTGAATAGTTTAAACCCGTCAGGCTTGCCAACACATAAATTGATTTTGAAGAAGAACACTATCGTTATGTTAATAAGAAATTTAAATGATAAATGTGGCTTAATTAATGGGGCCAGAATGGTTGTCATATACGAGGGCGGGTCAATAAGTCCGTGACTTTTGGAATAAAACACAGATTTTTTGATAAAAAAATAATTTTATTTTTCAACGTAGTCTCCCTTGAGCTCTATACACTTTGTCCAACGCTTCTCCAATTTTTGTATCCCTTCCAAAAAAATGATTTGTCGAGGTCCTCAAAATAGGCCTTTGTTTGCGAGATGACTTCATCATTGGAGTCAAATCTTTTTCCACCAAGCCATTTCTTCAGGTTTGGAACAAGACGTAGTCGCTCGGAGCCAAATCTGGAGAATAGGGTGGATTCATAGCCCAATTCATGGATTTTTGCCATGGCAACTGCACATGTGTGCACCCTTGCTTTGTCTTGGTGGAAAAGAACTTTTTTCTTGACCAAATGAGGTCGGTTTTTTTTCAAATCGTCATTGAATCGGTCCAATAAGTTGGCATAATATTCCCCATTGATTGTTCTTCCCTTTTGAAGGTAGTCAATGTGGATTATCCCGCGTGCATCCCAAAAAACAGTCGCCATAACTTTCTTGGCTGACAAACCCACCTTGGCCTTCTTTGGCGCCGATTCACCCTTAGAAACCCACTGTTTTGACTGTTGTTTGGTCTCTGGTGTGTTGTGATGGATCGTTTCGTTTCGTCCACGGTTACAAAACGGAGCAAAAACTCCTCCATATTGCGATTAAACAACGCCAAACCTTCCTGTGAAGTTGTTACACGATTGCGTTTGTGGTCGACTGTGAGCAAACGCGGCACCCATCTTGCGGAAAGCTTTCTCATGCCCAAGTGATCATTCAAAATTGAAACCACTGAGCCATGCGAGATCCCTACGGCTTCCACAATCTCTCGCACTTTCAATCTTCGGTCGGCCAACACCATATCGTGAATTTTTTCGATTGTTTCGGGTGTAGAGACCTCAACTGGGCGTCCAGGACGTTCGGCATCTTCAGGGTTTGTACGGTCACAACGAAATTCAGTAAACCACTTTTTTACCATTGAAATCGATGGTGCAGAGTCCCCATAGTATTTATCAAGCTTAGCCTTGGTCACGGTAATGGTTTTTTTTCGCAAGAAATAATGCTTAATAAGCACACGAAATTCACTTTTTTCCATTTTCTCCTCAATCAGCTGAGGCTCAGCCTTTCCAAATGATTAGAAGGCAGTTCCCACTCAAAGTTGCTTTTGCAATGACTATCAACAAGTCTCAAGGACAAACATTTGAAAGAGCTGGATTACAATTACCAAATGCAGTTTTTACTCATGGGCAACGGTATGTAGCACTTTCAAGAGTCAAAAAATCAAACAACATATTTGTGTCTATTACAGAAAATGATAAACAAAAAATTCTAAATGCTTTCAATCTTACATCAAATATTGTTTACAAAGAGGTTTTGTAAAACTAAAATGTTCATATCAATAAAGAATTTATTTATTTTGTTCAAACATTCTTTTTGAAAATTTAATTGTAAAGCCAGCTTTATTAAACGTGCGAAATTTTCGCACGGGTTTTCTGGTTTTATTTAATTGAATAAACTTCATCGAAGTACTCTACATAAACAAAACTTTTAAAATCTCAGCATCTGGTTTATATATCAAGTCTTCCTACAAGACGGTCATTTTGAATTTCCCGCAATTTTTTAATTGTAAACAATAAATTGTCATTGCGTTTACTTTTGATTAGTAAAAACTAAGCGAATATTAATAATATAAAATCGTTTTATACTCCCACAATGAACATGGTCAAATATTGAAAGTTCAATTAAGAAAATGGTGACAATATCGCGCAAAGTTTTCTGTCATCATCAAGCACCATCTATATTCGTTTTGCTTAACTTTTAAGAACTTAATCGATAAATTTGAACATTTCGAGCAGGTGATGTGAAGATCCCAAATTGTATCGGATAGATCAGGCAAAAATATCCACGCCAACCAACACTAGGAAGCCTGTCCATGACTGGAGTTTTAAAATGGGTGTTTTTCCTAATTTTTCTTTTTCGAAGTTTCAAAACACCTAGAATAATGTTAACCTCTCTAGCGTATCTCCCAAAATCTAAAACACCTCACCCTAGCTCCTATAACATCCCCAGAAATGATAACATCCATTTGCTTACTCCCAAACCTCGATAGAAACGAGTTTCCTTTGAAGAACTCAGTTCTACCGAAATATCAGTGAGTCTCTTTCAATCTTACATAAACTACTCATTCTGTTTCCAATTCTCCTATATTATCGTCTTAAATCCAAGTCCCCCTTTAACTACTTTCCCAAATTTTGACGTAAAATCTGGAGCCAAGAATCCTTATTTTCACAGCTCTCATATTCTTAACCATAGACAAACTTCTGTTCCTAATAATACATCCAACCTAATTTCTCCCTAAACAGTCTCATCTATATCTGCTTCAAACACGTATGAAAAACAAATATAAGTGTCATGGTTTCCATTCAGCAGGAAGACCTTCCCCAGACATGTCCCGTCTCATGAACATCTATACAAAATGCCATGGATTTTTCTATCTGTCTCCCCAAAAAGTTGCGAGTGATATTGATGCTTTTAGTCAATATATTGATTCGAAACGGATATCACACCTTCAGCGCAGCAGAGCTGACAATAACAGGTTTTTTCGTTCCTAATCAGCTTCTTCCCCTGTCCTCTGCTACATAAAACCTCCCTCATTCCTTGTATTGCCAGAATGTGAGAGGTCTTCGCCCTGAAACCCATGCAATTTTGTAACAAACTCATTGTCTACCCTTTGAAATCTAGGATCTAACCGAAACGAATCTAATCCTAACAATAAGGAATTGTTTCAATCTTCCTTTAATGTTTATGGCGATGACGATCATAACTGATCTACTGATAATTCCCTTGTTGAGGTGTACTGTACTACTAGCGATCCAAAAAACACTAGACTCATCCTTTATTACAATATCCCCTTGCCCTAATATCGACCTCGTTCAATAAAAATAACAATTCTTCGTAAGTCACTTTACGTTGTATGTTGCTATATTTTGCATTCACAACCTATTCAATCCTATGATCTTGCCATAATTGCAATTGATCATTTAATTGGAATATATTTATCCACCACGATAATATCCTACTATTCCCTCATCTTAAATAGACGCCGACGATATCAAGTTTTTCAATGCCATTTCTTCCACACATGATTCCACTCTTCTACAAATTATTTTCAACAGTTTCTCTGTCAGGTGCCTGAAAAATTGATTAGATCTCAATATTTCCAAATGTCATTCAATCACATTTTCACGAAAACGCATCCAATCTCCTCCAAGTCCCTACCTTTTCAATTGTCAACCCATATTCACCGCTGAGTCAATTTGCGACCTTGGTGTTTTATGTGGTAGAGAGCTCAAATTTTTCACACATATTGACGAGATGACGAAATTATTCTTAAAGCAAACTCTGCACAAGGTTGCACAATTTGTGAAAGGATGGTTCAAAGAATTCTCTGACCTCTAAGTGAACAGATCTTTAGATATAACCTTTGTTCACCCCCGTCTTGAATACGCCTATCAAACATGTCTACCTACCGTACCTCTTATGGCTCCAACGAAACTATTACTCGCATGCTTTGGAGGATTAATTGTAACATTAACTGTTTCGACTTTAACCTCAGTGCACCCCGCCTGCAACTCCGTGTTAGGGTACAAACAGAGTGGAGCGGAGAGCAAAGCTGCGAAATTCATCAGAGCAAAGATTGCCAGAGTGAGGAGCAAGAGCAAAGTAGAAGAAAACAAGCAAAAGATTATTCTTTTTCATTTAAATATTTGTATTTTTCAAATAAAAATGGATTCTAATAATTTGAATCTGTACTTTATTGAAAACCCTTTTTTAAGCATATGATATTTTCTGAAACGCGGAAACAGAAAATCATGTTATGTTTCAAGCATATTTCCGAATGACCATGAAAATATTCGGTTATTTACTTGACAAAATTCAAAACAAGCTTACGAAGAAGTAGACAGATTTCGTAGCAAACCCGATTCTAGTCAATAAAACATCTTGCAGAAACTTTAAATACAAAAAACAGTTCAAAATTTCACCACTTCTAGTTAAAAATCGCAGCGATGAGAGCGGAGAAATCAAACATGTTTGAAATCGCCGCTTTGCTCTCTTGACGGCTCTTTGCTCTATCTTCGAACTACGCTGCACTCTGTGTGCTACTCTTTCAATGCACGTGTTTGATTTCTCCGCTTTACTCTTTGCTCGCTGCTTTTGCTCACTCGCTGCTCCACTCTGTTTGTGCATTTAATCATCCTTCCAATTCACTCCAACCCTAAATTTAAGTGCAATGTTAAAGTAAGGTTAGGAATTAGCTTGTATTAAGCCTAATAAATGGGAGTATTGTCCCCACTAAAATTGAAAAAAAAAATTGAATTAAACGGTACGCTATCAAATTTCTTTAAGGAAATCTTTTAATCCGTTAGAAAGGAAAACAGAGAATCAAAAAATATTGTACCTTAGCATTTTTGGCAAAATTGTATTAAGACTCAAAAATACACAAACAAAAACTTCAATAAAGAAAACAATCCTTAAATCGTTTTGGGTAGATTTATTTTAGGGGGTAAAACTAAAACACACTGGCGCAAAATTTTAATTGAATTAGTACTATGCTAAAGCTGTTTTAGTATGATACTAGGTTAAAATAACGAATTTTTATTAAAGTTAAAATCATCGAATACCTACTTTACTTTTTTAGTATCGTGCATCGTGCTAGCTTCATATAACTCTTTGACATTTGCAAACATCAAAAAACGTTCGTGTACTTACTTTTTTACACGAAATGTCATTCTTTTAGGTGTGTTCAGAAGCAATTTATTAAGAAAATTCTTTTAGTACGATACTCGTTAGAATATCTTTATAATTAAGAATGAGTTAGTAAACTACTATAAAGTTAGCAAATTGTTAGGTAGTATCATACTAATACCTTAATAATAGGCTGTTTAAAAGTTTGTGCCACTATTGTTTTATCTCGAGGTAATCCTAATCACCTACAGACCTTCGGTCGAGGCGTTTTAAGTTGTAAGTTACGGAATAGACATAATTGCGAAACACTTATATCACTCATATTCTGTATCACCGATTGAGTGGGGTCTTTCTTATTGACCTAGCCCAATTTGAAAATCTATCGATATGCGTAAGGAATGTTGTAAAACAACCTTGTGTCTTTTAATAAAAAAAAGTCCTCAACAGATGTTAATTAAATATTATTTTTCTTTTATTAAAACAAAAAGAAAAGAACAAATAATTACAAGGTATTCCCTCATCAACGGTTAAAAAGCCATAATTCATTACAAAAGTAAGAGGTAATTAAATGAGATTAAACATTATTTGTGAACTTACTCAAACAAAAAAAAATCGCTACCAAGTGTAATGTATGTAAATAAAAAAAAAAGCTTGTTTATTTTCCCCAATATAAAACATTATCTTATTAATTTGACATTATGGGCTTGACTTAAAAAAACACAAAGTTCATTAAACTATGATAAAATATCATTTTCATTAATGACTTTGCAAAAAAAAAAACGAATATGTGTCAAAAGTCAAAACAAATGAAAACAAAACGAAAACATACATATTCAAGTTCATGGTATCCTTGAAAAACTAAGTCAGTTGTCGACTTTATAGTTTTTTTTTCAATGTCAAACTGACAATAGTAGTTAGCAAAATGCTTATTGGGATTTTGTATACAATACAAAAATTATTATTGTTGATTTATCAAAATGCTAATACCTTCAGAGTAAACAATACAAAAAAATTAACTACATTCACAAAATCTAAGGCATTTATTATAAATGATATTGAAAGTGACAGTGGAGAAAACACAGACGTTTCAATAATTATTGATATTTTTTAAAACCTATAATTAGCCATCGAAACAAAGAAACCAATGTTGATTTTTTTTTAAATAATGCAAAGTCAACCAACTTGTCATGCGTCTTTCACTTCCGGCTTGACAAATAAATCTCTTTATAGGAAGTAAAAATAAACATCCAGAACGGAAAGAACCCAGCTTCACCTAAGCTACTTAATTATATACAGACATACATATATACAAAGTGGGTGTTTCAAAAACTTGTTTCACGTCATTAATTAGCAAAAAAGCGCGTAAATCAGTTTAGCCAGAAAACTTACAACTTAAGTGCTAAACAGCACACGCCTCTGTTATACGTACACACATAATGTCTAGATCAACGCATAGAAGCTGGCGACGGCCTATTATTGTGATTACTTTAAATATAAATATATAAATATATGATTGCCAGAACAACGCTGGCGTTTCTCCGATCGGTTATTCGAACATTAACCGCTTGTCCGCTTAGTCATCAAATTGGTTAACAAGCAAACTGACCCGCTTAACTCGCTGCCGGGTGTCTGTTAACTGGAACTTAACAAATCATATTGTGCATGCAGTACATAAAACGCTTACCATATGAACAACAGTGCTATTGAATGGGGACAGTAATAGTCAGAGCCGGATTTGAATGTCTTGTCTTTTATATTGTTCTTATGAAGAACTTTTTATTTCAAATTAGTAGAAGCTGAAGGAAAAGTTGTCACCCTATCGGATGATGCTACAATTTTTGCAAATATGAAGCGGTAAATGTCAATTCATAGTTTGACATTTGTGAAGTAAACTGATATGAAATGCACGTCAGCAAGAAATGAATCGCATAAAACACTAAATAACAATAATCCAAAAGCAGAACTAAAGTTTTTCATTCATAAAAAAAAGAACATCGGTTGTCAACTTTTGTGCCACTTTATCTAATGGTTTGTGCCACATTTGTGGTCTGGGAACTGGGATTTAATCCCAGCTGTTGGAATTTTGCAAAATATAATAGGTCCCTTCCATTTTTGCCGACACCTAATGGTCCCTCTACACGATTGTCCATCGTGTAAATGGATCAATAACTTTAAATGGCTTGCGGTATGGCTCGATGGCCTGGAGTGGTCCTGGGATGGCGTTGATATCGGTTTTACGGCCGCACAACTTAACAAAGTAGGCTAGTGATTGCGGTACATGTCAGCACGTGAGCAACTACTCCTTGTTTTTCTAAATACGTTTCATTAGTAGTAATAGCTTCTTCATCCATTTCCTCACCATAGGCCATCATTTTTATTTCAAAATAATCGTACGAACAAAAAGTACATCTTTTAAAGTAAAGGCTAATCAATCAAGAGTTATTTTTTTTTAAAGCGAAATAAAGACAAAAATTCAAATACATTGTGAAATCTTTATTATCAATCAAAAGAACAATTTTTGACATTCACGTTCCAATCTCTTTCAAATCTTTGGACGCAACTGCGCCGCGCCACTTAAGTTGATTGTAGTATTATATATGACATCTACTTGCCTTACTGGTACATTCATAAGTTTAAAGTCAGTAGTGCGTCCTGCACGCTCACTTTCCAATAACATTTTTTTGACGTTTCACCATTTAGGCCAGTTCGTCTAAACATTTTACAATTCTCTGTTCAACAAAAATTGTCAGTATAGGCCTTATGAGAGAGCTTTTTCCAACGCAGTGGCGCCCTCACTACACTAGGTTGGGAAAAATGTCACTTAAAAAAAGAGCAAGCCACTGACTTTTCTTAAAGAATTGTTGTTGTAATTCTTAGCAAAAAGTTGTACACCCCAACGCGACCGTTGAATCCCACTGCTGAAGGGATACCGTCAAGTCAATACGATCGTGCGCACGTTATATACATCAAAACAGAGTTACCATTATCATTCTAAATTACAAGCAAGGAGCTTATTCAGTGGATTTTATTAAGGAGCTTTTGGGATTGGAAGCTTTTGAGCACAAGTTTTATGAAGTTGAGTATGTTGAGTGTTGGCAATTTATAATGTAAGCTAGGGAAACCCTCTGATAGCTTTAAAAGGCGACACACTTATGCAAGCCAATGAAACCAGAGTGAGAGGCAAACGTCCTATCTTCCCTGTACTGACAATTTTTGTTGAACAGAGTATAGCAGAATTTCGATTATATGTATTTTTGAATGAAAAAAAGGTCTTAAGATGCAAATGTGAATGCTTTGCCCAAAATTTAAAATAAACAGCAATGGTATTTCGAATAGGATAAATTTGACATGAATGCCCTAGAGTTTAATTAATATACACTATATTAGAATCTTCTGGGTTAGACTCTCGTACTACTGCTTCAACACCTTTAAAACTACCTCTCATAGTAGAAGCGCCGTCGATCGTAACCTTGTCCAATTAAGTTCCCTCAATTTATTCAAAAATTTTCTAATGCCGAGTGAATTGTTTTAGTTAAAAAAATACTTGGCAAACAATGAAAACCGTCATTCTGTCGCATTATTTTATCGAACCCTTGGTATGCCGTTTTGGTGTATAATTTGTTTAACAACTTTACGGGGTCACGCTAGCGTCTCATCGTAGTGTGAATCGGTCTTAAGCGAAACAAGGATGTTAGGTTATTTGCACATCATAAAGCTCAAAAATATCTGCACAAACCTATTTGCCTACAAGCTGAGAAGACATAGGCGCAAAATTTTAATTGAATTAGTACGATGCTAAGGCTGTTTTAGTATGATACTAGGTTAAAACAACGAATTTGCAAATTTTAATCGAATATAGCGCCATACTTTCCCTATCCTTTTTTTAAAGTTAAAATCATCGAATACCTACTTTATTTTTTTAGTATCGTGCTAGCTTCATATGACTTTTTGACATTTGCAAACATCAAAAAAGGTTCGTGTACTTACTTTTTACACGAAATGTCATTGTTTTAGGTGTGTTCAGAAGCAATTTATTAAGAAAATTCTTTTAGTACGATATACTAGTTAGAAAATGTTTAAAATTAAGAATGAGTTAGTAAACTACTATAGTTAGCAAATTGTTAAGTAGTATTTATATTATTTTATGCTTAAAAAAATACTCCTACAACTTTATTTCAAATATTTAACAAAAATCTCATGGGTTTGAATTGCTATGTAAAGAGGTAGTAGGGTCTTTGCTTTATTGATAAAGTTAAATTGTCTGATCTTATTACTAAAGTTATGAACATTATTAATAAATTTAGTCAACGGCCTTGGCTTTGATGAAAGCATCGCTTCCCATCGATCAGTGAAATCAAGCATCATTGCGCGCGGTTAGTACTTGGATGGGGGACCGTTCAAATACCAACCGTGTGCTGTTGACATGTGTTTCTTCTGTTGTGCTTTCTATCTGTGTGTCTCTCTCTGTTGTATTGTCTAAAGCCGATGGCCTCAATTGCCAGTGCTTTTCTGTGTCTCTACTTCGTAGATTTATCTACGGAGTAGAGTAAAATGCAATGCAATGCAATGCAATAAATTTATCGAAATAGTATAACAAATTTGGCGAATTTCTTACAGAAACGGAAATGTATGAGTAGGAAATGCATTTTCCTTTATTTGGCCTTGGACTTGCTCTCTGTAACTCAAAATATACTATAGGCGTCCAACGTCGAGTTTCTTTGGTTTGACTTTCGAGCTTTGAATTTTGCTCCAACGGTGAAACGGTACTTGGACTGAAGAAGTGAAAAATGAGTATTCCCAACATCCAAACGAAAACGACGTAAATATTTCTCTTCAGTAAATGCGGCCCTGGTTACTACGAGCTCTTGTAATTTTATGTCATTTAATTCCGCATCTGGTTGTTTGCGGTATCATTGTTTATGAATCTTTCCCAAGGTCGCTTGTTAGCGCAACTTTGCCGCCCTAGGGCTTACATGACTGCACCTCATTAATATACTATATTTTCGTTTTATTAAACTAAGGAAACGTTTCACAAAATGCACGCACTATCGTGCATGTTCAATTTTACGAGCAGGCATGTGGAAGTGTTTTCAGAATTGGTAATTGGTTAATTGGAAAAAGGGGGTTTTGCTGAGGAACTTTATGGAAGATTTGCCTTAAGTGGCCCTAACACGATTGATAGACTGTCGTATGTACAATGTACATATAGCATGTTCGTTGTTACGCTCTCCACCAAATTTATAATGCTTATTGTGCGTAAGAAATTCTAGGTATTCTATCAATGAAAACTGTCAAGAAAAGTTAAAGAAATTTAATAAAATGTTCAACTATGATTCTCTCGAGTAAATTTGTTGATTGCCTTAGATTTATAAATTTTTATTTCAACTTTCTATTTATACATTTTTATTGCCTATTTTTTACAGTTACGAAAGCGACATCTGATGGAGAGCCACATGAAGTAATGACACTTGTTGCCGGCCTGTCGGGTATGCTTGCGGCATTTGTTATATTAGGAATCCTTATAACTTTGATTGGCTGCCGAAGAAAAGAGAGGTAAGCTCAGTTCTGTAAAAAAAAAATCTTAAATAAATCAATTACATAATTATTCTAATTTAATTTCATTTTTCCTTAGACAACGTATCCAAAACGTACCACCACCATCACCAGAAATAAGTGAGATATCTGAAATGAGTTTCAAACGATCATCTATGTTGCCACTTTTTACCAAAAGTATCAGTCTGGA
Organism: Philhelius festivus; assembly: GCA_963931855.1. Taxonomy (NCBI): domain Eukaryota; kingdom Metazoa; phylum Arthropoda; class Insecta; order Diptera; family Syrphidae; genus Philhelius; species Philhelius festivus. Next base: position 75,667,835 of record OZ007556.1, on the reverse strand, counting down.
AGAGACCAATCCGCGTCTTGTGTCAGTATCGGTTATTTCCAATAATTTTGGAAATTTAAATTCTGCATTCGTTGCAAGCGAAATGAGTCTTGGCCCGAAAAAGGATAAAGGCGTGATATCCATAAACCACTTATAAATTCTCTTAGAGTTTTTGTATCATTGTGAATGCTAATCCTAAGAGGCAATACGATAGACTGAACTGTTATTTTTTTTTTATATAAAATATGAAACTTGAGTGAATTTTTGTTATACGTACAAAGTAATTTATTTTTAATAATTAAGTATCAGCATAAAATATAATGTACACTTATAAATAATATTATTTAATTTAAATTTAGATTTTATAATGCACATAATGTAAATTGTATATATTTGTTTAGACGATTTTTGTATAACCATCACATTGTGGCAAGACTTGTTGTTTTATAAAATAATAAATGTTATCATGTACCTTAATATAATTTGTGTACAAATAAAATTTTATTTTTTAATAATTAAATAATTTGCCGTTTTTTATTTAAATAATAATGCTTATTAAAAATGAGAAGATGAAGAAAATTAGAATTTAATCCACCAAAAATTGGCTTTTCGTCGAAACGATCTCACATAGACTCATCAGTTGACTAGTGAGGGCGAGGGCTTTGTAAATTATTAAAAATAGGCAATCTGTTTTTAAGAAAAAGATGAAATATTTAATATTTATTGAATGAGATAGATCGGCCAAATACCAGTTTCTTTTTAAAAATGCAATAAAATAAACCAAATTAAATGTTTTCCATGTAACGAGTGATTTTTTAAGAGCTATCGGAAATTATAAAAAAAAACAAAGTTCAGAAAAATGCATGAAATCTTTATTTGAATAGATAGTACGGTCGATATAATTTATTGTTTGAAGATTATTTCATGCAAATGTTGGCCGCGACTGTGCCCCAAATGGTCCACCCGCTAAGTCCAATTTTGGCATACTCTTTCTAACATTTCGGCCGGTATCTCACGAATAAATGCTTCATTGTTGGCTTCTAGTGCGTCAATCGAAGCGAGCTTGTCGCTATTGACATGAGCCTTAACATGTCCCAACAAAATCGCATAGGCGTTAAATCGCGCGATCTAGGCGGCCAATTGACCAGTCCCAAACGTGAAATAAACTGTTCACCAAACGTGCGTGAGCTGTCAAATCCAGTGTTGCCAAAAAGAAAATAACAAAAAAAATCACAAATTATTATGGATTTACATATTAGTAAGAGCAAACATTTCCATTAGATATGGAACATAATGTCGTTCAATTGGCTGCCTTGGCTGGCTTTGCGCCTTCAATTGCTGAGTTAATCGGACCTTGTAAGCGAATAATTCGAGATCTTTGTGTAAAATTATCCTAAGGCTAGTGCGTGAAATGTTGAGCAGTTGACATCGATGGCGAGTTGATGTTCGTGAATTGAGTCTCACACTCTCAGCTACAGCAGCCACATTCTCACGGAGATCATGAGTGTTGTCCACTAGCATACCAGTCTCACGAACTTTTTGCACAAGAGGCTAACAGGTAAAATAAATAATGGGAGATGGGGGAGGGTGGCTTTACACTTTGATATTAAGATTTATTATGCCCCCATCCAGAGCTTAATGATAGGCTCACCCTATTGCTATTCCTCCAAGCTTAGCTTTTAAAGAAATTAAATTATACCTTCAGAGAGTATACTCGTAAGTCACTCTCTTTTATCTGGTAGAGTCCTAGATACTTATTTCTTTGATGAGAAAGTGATTTGCATCTGTCTTGTGCGTGGTCCAGAGTTTCTTATAAGTTTATCAGAATCTACATATGGGTCATTTTTTAAAAATTGACATTTTTTTTGATCGTTTGAAAAAAAAATTTTTTTCAGTTTTTCTTGGGTTTTAGTTTCTAAATCTATAGTTAACAAGTAGAAAAGGAGTTCTCCGAGTTGCGCAAAAATAATTTCAAATATTTTCCATTTTACGAGTATTTTTTGATAAAAATTTAAATTTTAAATTTCGAATGTACTAAAAATGTTCTTTTCTTGCATAAAATAACAATAATCCACAAAATAAATAGTAACAATAAATAGTTGAAATTTTGTGGAAAGCAAATAAATTTAATAGGATAATTAATAAAAAAGTTGTTTGTTTACGAAATGATTTTGTTTAAAAGCATGAAAGAGTCAAAAAAATATTTTTTAAATATCGACACATAACTTTCTTGGAACTTTTACGGTACCAACACTGTAAGGAATGATGAAATTCAGTATATTTATCTAGAATATAAAAAAATTAAAAATAATATGAGCCATTATAAACTAAAAGAACATTTATTAAAAAACAAATACGAAAATGGCCACGGAGATTACAGGCCACGGAGATTACAAAATCGATAATTTCTTAATTTTAATATACATTTACATTCATTCAATGTCATCCAAATTATATTAGGTTCAAGTATGAGTAAATATCTTTCTTTTGGCGGTGGTTAGACTAAAAAATATTTATACGGTACAAAGATAACAAGGCCACGGAGATTACACTGAATTTTTACTCGGATGAAAAAATTATTTTGTATGCAAATTTTAAAGGAATTAACTGCAATAATTAAATTATAATAAAACATGAAATTAAAGGTTTTTTGACGTACTATAAGATAATGCATCGTAAAAAATTATTAAAAATTGTTTAATTGAGTGAAAAAGCGAAAATGTTTAATTAGGTTTTTTTTTTCAAATCTTGTCACACTCGTTCAACTAAGTATTCGGACAACAAAACAATTTTTTTTTTTTGGCATATCACAAAATTGAAGTTTGAGAGAAGGCCTTTCAAACGACAAGGCCAAAATTAAATAAAAAATCATTTTCATCATTAAAAATATTAATAAAACTGATTAAGCATGAAAATCACATCCCAAAAAGGCCACGGAGATTACACATTATTAATTACCATGGCTATTCGTTACCATCAATCGATCTGCAAATTTTTTCTTATAATGCTGACATATAAACACAGTTCCATGCCAAATTTCAAGTCTTTAAATTGAAATGCAAAAAAAATAGAAGCTATAACGCTAAAAATGTAATTTTTTTAAAACGACCCATATGGGACAGTTTTCTAGTCCGAGAATACTTTAGTGTCATTTTAGTCGACAGTGGCGATCTGTTATTTTCTTAGGTTGTTCCTACATAAGCTGATTTAGTTCATGAAACGATCCCAAATAATAGCTTAGCTTGGGGAGTTTTTTTTCAGTTTTTGGATCTTTTGGCATCTTCTTCCTTTTTTTTAGTCACGTTTTCTCCTTTTTCGCAGTAGGGTACTGGTCCCATTAATGTGATCTGGAAACCAACATGTCGACTTTATTTCATGAGGCAAATATGCTCGAATCGCTTTTACACTTTCCGACCACATCATATCATTATTTACTTATCGACTTTAGACTTTTTTATGTACAGGTAGAAAAACATGTGTCATCAACCAAAGGAATTAACGCTGGAGTTCCTCAAGGATCAAAACTTGGACCGCTGCTGTTCAACATTTACACTGCTGATCAACCAGCCAACATATCAGGTACAAAGACGAAGCTTTATGCAGACGACTCAATCACATACGCCACCGCTTTTTCACCAGAAATTGCTGCCAAAAGAGTGCAAGAGCACATTAAAAACCTATGGGAATACTATGTCAAATGGGGACTGAGGATAAACAGCGAAAAGACTGAACTCATCTGCTTCCGAACACCAGTGACTGTCATTCGAAGACGAGCGTTTGCAACACGCTGTGATGCAATCAAAATAAAGCTTCCAGACAACACTGAAGTGACAGTCAAATCATCAACGAAGTACTTAGGAATCAACTTTTCCAACAAATTCAAATTCAAAAGGCATGCAGACTTGATGTTGAAGAGAGCCAACTATTCTTTGCACTTGGTCCATCCGCTTCTCAGGAGGCGAAATGGACTAAGTAAGAAAACCAAACTGCTTGTATACAAACAACTTATCCGACCCGTTCTGACCTACGCCTTTCCCATCTGGTTTACTATTTCACCTACAACAATGAAAAAGATGAAGCTTTTTGAAAGAAAGATGCTCCGCATTTGCACTGGACTGTACCGTAACACACTGACGAAGAAATATATACCAACAAGGAATCTGTATAAAGAAGCAAAGTTAATACCATTGGACAAGTATTTACTGCAGCTCTCCGGAAAAATCATCAGGAACCTGGAAGATCATCCCAACACAGAAGTGCAACAACTTCTCCAGCATGAACTAGAGCCTCGTGACAAGTATCTATACACCCGAGCCATCACTGACGATCAATTTGAAGACATCATCCATAACGACAACGCACCCTTTTACGAGAAGAACAACAATCAATACTACAGGGGATAAAACGCCCACTCATCAAAAATTATTATTTAGTTAATATTAAAAAAATCATGAATTAGATTAAGAAAACATTAATATGATATTGTAAGCAAATAGCATTATGTAAAGCCAAATGAAGAACGTTGGGCCCCTATTGTTGAGCCAACATGATTTAATTTAGTAATAAGTTAGTTTTAAGTCAAATTGTAAATAAAACAAATTGAAAAATAAAATTCTTAATCTATCTATCAAACCAACATGTCGAGGTGGCCTCACTTTGAATGTCGAAAAGGTTTATTAATGTTGATTTAAAAGGCATTTGACAGACACGATCCCCTGTTTGGAAAATTTCATAAAAGCTTCCTTAGCAGCACTTCAAATGAATTCGTCTAGAGGAGAAGACTTTCCCTTTGGTATAATCAGCTATTTATTCCGGAGGAGTTTACTATCTAGTGTAATTCCTAGATATTTTACCTCTTTCTTTGTTACCAGGGAACCGGATAGGCTAAGAATAGGCCACTGTGGAATAGTGCGAATGAAAATAGATCAGGATATTGAACAGCGCGTAAAATCTTGTGAGGCATGTGCATGTGCATCAACACAAAGACTGCAAATCATCCGAGTATTTTTCTTGACAAAGGCTCACAAACCATTCGAGCGAGACCATGTGGACTTTTTTCATCTCAAGGGATGCGTTTTCGAAGTGAATCCAAGTGGCAATATTCACAAATACCGATGCCATGGCTGTTGTTGGTTGGCTTAGATTAAAGTTTGTCACTTTTGGAATTGTGGGACTCCATCGCCGGCTGAATACTTAAGTGCCCCATATACATACAAATTATTCCTCAGAAAACGAATTTTAAGGTTTGAAGAATAATTCCGTAATTTTTTATTTGACCATTACGACTTTTGAATTTGTATATACATACAGTGTTCTACAAAAGTCATGGTACAGCATTCATTTTAAGGCATAAAGCTTGAAATATTCCACAAAACTAAAAAAATTTTCATTTTATATCAATTCATATTTATTTGCTTGTAATTTCAATACAAAGCAAAGAACCAAGTATTTCATCAACAAAATTTTAAAAAAATATTTTAGCGTAAAGACATGAATTTTCTTCCACAAAAGTCATCGTACACCTATTAAAAAGTGAAAAGAACATTTCAGAATATATGTAGCATTTGTGATACAAATTTAGCTTATTAATATTTGCCTTTCTATTTAATAATGGCTTTAAGTCTGTTCTGCACTGAATTAACAAGCTTTTCTGTGCAAGTTTGCAAGTTTGTGTAATATTCTCCCATTCTTTGACTGAAACTTTTTTAATTAAAATTTGTTCCGAATAACATTGGCTCTTATCTTTTTTTCAAGAACATCCCACAAGTGCTTGATTGTGTTCAAGTCCGGGCTTTGGAGAGGGGTTGCTAATAGTTGGGGAGTATTGTAAATTAGCCACATACGCACATTTTGGGCTGTATGCCTGGGATCCTTGTCTTGCTGCAAATAATAGTTATTGGAAAGACCTAGTTTCCTCGCACTTTCTTTTAAATTATCTATAAGAATATTGAGATAATTGAGATAAACATGTTGATCCATTGTATTTTCTATTAAGACAATACACAATTTCCCCACTCCAGATGCAGCCATACAGCCCCATACCATCACTCCTCCACCACCGTGTTTTACTGTCTTAATTTTGTTTTTCGGATTTAAGGCATCCCCACCTTTTCGCCAAATTTTAACACGTCAGGAGTCTCATTCACATACTTTTTTTGCGAATGCAATCCTCTTTTTCCTATTTACCTCACTGATTGATGGCTTCCTTCTAGGTACATGAAGCTTAAAACCGGCTTCAATGAAGGCTCTTCTGACAGTTTAGGATGAACTTTTTTTCGTGATATTTTTCAAGCTCACCACTTATCTTGCTCTGACTTATGAATGGATCTTGGGCTACCAAGTGCTTGATTTTCTTTTCTCTTGAAGTGAGTTTTGATGGACGCCCACTACGTGGCTAATTTTTTATGCGATTTTAATTTTATAACGCTTAAAAACATTTTCAATAGTGGAACGTCTTCTAGAAATGATTTTCGATATTTCAGAGTAAAATTTGTTTTGATTTTGATAACCAAACGCCTTTCTTCTCCGGTAAGCTCCTTTCCTTCCATTTTTTGACTCTTTATGAATAAAAATTAATCACAAAACTTAACAAATGTAACTCATACAATTTATTTACATAAACTGCATGTCTTATTATCATTAGAATGTGAAACAAAAAATTTACCCTTGCGGGGTTGTTTAAAAATGCATGAGAGTTACCAGGTGTACCATGAATTTTGTGGAAGAAAATTCCTGTTTTCACCTTAAGTTTTTTTTTTTTTTTTCAATTTAAATATGAAAATAATGGTTACATTATTTACATTATGTACAGTGGCTCCCACGACTAATCGGACATTGAAAAGAAGAATTTTGGAAGTGCAATTTCTCTAAGAAAATGTATGGGTGGTGTGAAAATTAAACACCATATTTTATTATAAGATAACTCATATTTATTTTAGTCGTAAATAAACTAAAACAACATTTTAAATAACTATTGAAAAACAATCAACAAAAAACTAAAACAACTCCATGATTTTATGACACACAAATAAATCGGACACATTATATTTAATACTTTGTGGCGTATCCTTTTGACTTAATTAACTCTTCAAGACGTCGAGGCATTGAAGCTACCAGTTTTGAACAAACTTCTGCGGGCATTTTTTGCCACTCTTCTTGAAGACCGGTCTTAAGCTCCTGAATATTTCTAAAATATTTTTGAGCGACTCGACGTCCTATTTCATCCCAAATATGCTCAATTGCATTTAGGTCGGGAGACTGTGCAGGTGTTTTAAGCACTTTGGGGCAGTTATACAACAACCACGACCTTGCTGCGTAAGATGTATGTTTGGGGTCGTTGTCTTGATAGAAGATAAAATTGTCTTGTATTCCCAGCTTGCTGACACTTGGTACTAAATGCTGCTGTTAAATGTTGATGTAACCCTTTTGGTCCATTTTACCTTCAACAAAGTGCAAGTTTCCAATACCAGAACTCGACATACATCCCCATACCATGACCGACCCACCGCACCGCCATGTTTCACAGTTGCCCTTGTATGTTTATGGGAAATTCTTCATTTGCTTTTCTCCACACAAACTTTCGTCCGTCTAATTTTTTCAAGTTAAATTTGCTCTCATCCGTGAACAAAATCTATTTTATGATGTTATAATGTCTAACCGTACACAAACAATACAAATTTACGAAATTTTTACCTTATTCCAGAACGAAGAATCCTTAGTCAGATGTTCCCTAGCAAATGTAAGCCTTTCTTTTCTATTTTTTTTTTTTTCACTTATAAATGGCTTCTTTCGAGCCACGCGGCCATTAAAATCTTGTTTTCGCAGAACTCTTCGGATCGTTTCATTGCTCACTTCCTTATTCCTGGTCTCCTTCAAGAGAACCTTCAGAGATTCCGAAGATAATAAAGGATTTTCCTTGATTTCCCGAAGAAGTAGCTTTTCCTCGTATGTAGTCGACTTTTTCCCCTGTCCTAACCTGCTTACATTAAGGATCCTATTTTCGTTTTGGAACGTGAAATTATGGGCCCTATTATGACTCGCGATTCGAACGTTCGCCTTTAGTCGAACGATTTGGCGAACTACCTTTGTCGTGGTATTATGAATAGCGAACTACGACGTTCGCCTTTGAATACAATTCTGCCAACGTCAAAAAGTGAAAATGTAATGTCATTGAGTCATTAATAAGTGAATCAACAAATTATATCAAAAATATTTGTTGATGGAAAATTGTTCTCTGTTTAAAAATTTAAAGTAAAATATGATTAGCAGTGTTGATTTGTTTATTAAAGGTGAGGATGAGGAAACGAGAGATATGTAGACTGAGAAGACGTTTACCAGATAGATCCAACCCACTTCAAGTTCCAGATAATTTGTACAAACAAAATCATTAATTATTTTTCAGTTCAACTCAGTGTTCTTTTTAGATTTTTGAATGGCTTCATTGTGTCTCCGTTTGTTTTTGGAGTAGCTTTAATCGTTCATAGTCATTATCTATGTACGTCTCTTGATATGGGCTGTTTTACCTTGTGAAGAAGTCGTAGCTGACGGCGCGCGGGTTAGCGTTTTCAACGTCTAATTCCACTTCTGCATATCGTTGCAAGACTTCAGGAAGATGGGTCCCAGTGTATTTCCCGAAAGGTTCACACCGTTTTGGAAACTGAGTTATCCATCGACAACCTGTTGCAACAGTATACAAAAAAAGTTGCCCACAAGATCTTCGTTGTTGGTCGCTATTTTTTTTTTTAATTTTGATTTGTTGTCAAGCCAAACTTTTGAAGATAAATTTTAATAATGCATTTCTCCAATAATTTTTTTTTAAATACTTTATAACACTGTTTTCCTTCGCGGTGAAACCGGTCCCAATATTTTGTTTGGCTTTTTTTGTTTGAAGATCCAAACGATCCCACACCTTTGGCCATATCGACGTTTGCTTCCATAAGCTCAACAATCTTTGAAAATGTATTGTTGTTCGTTCTTTTTATATTAATAATTTTATTGTTAACTTTATTATTAAATTATTTCTTTGAATAATCTTTTATTTTCACTAATTTCATATGTAAATAATTTCAAATCTCACATAAAAGCTTCGATTTTATTCAAAGTCACCAAGAATTACAGTTCGACCTATTTTGATAGATAAAGGCGAACCTTCGCTAATTGTAATAGAGCGAGATTTCAATTCGCCAAATTTTTGACATTTAAAGCGAACTTCCAGTAGGCGATTCGCAAACCTTAATGCCAAATAGTCACATTCGCCAATTTTTTCTTGCGACTCGCAAGTCATAATAGGGCCCTATGTATTGAACTGTTGAATGGCTCCGTTGGACAATTTTGGCTATTTCACGAACTGATTTTCTATCCTGACTATGCGTTATAACCAATTTTCTTATTTGAACAGATGTTTGTCTGCCTTTGGGAGCCATTTTAACGTTTAGCGAAAAACTTTTCACAAAAAAAAAACAAACCGATAATGCGTAGCGAAAGAGGAATACTTCAGCCTAACACAAATTGACGGGAAAAGTACTGTTACTCTACAGTGCATCAATAACAAGTGTCCGATTAGTCGTGGGAGACACTATATAGTTAAAATAAATTGGAAAATTTCGGAATTTTCTGCCATTGCGAAATATTTTACCATGTTTTCCTTTAAAAGCACGTTGTACCCTGACTTTTGTGGAACACTGTATGTATATTAATTGAAAATTCCTATTTTGTATTTGAAGTCCTGATGTCAAAAAACGATACGATAAATAACAAAACGGAAAGTTTGAAAAAAACTCAGAACACGAATGCGAAATGTTTAAAAAACGAAAATTCAAATTTCCTATGGATATAGGACTTTTATGCACTGGACATTGGGAAATCAACGAAAACAAAAATAGTAAAAAAAAATCAAAATTTCTAGCAATATTGATTTTTAAAAATTTACTTTGAGTGATAAAAACATAAAACAAAAATTAATCAGCCTTATCATCGTATCCGTTCGGAGAAACCTACGATCGGAGAAAGCCTACGATCGTAACGTTTATTTCGTTCATGGTATCTGTTTCGTAACGGAACAACCGACCTTTACCAACGCGTGTATTTGACGTAAACGCCAACAAAATAATTAAGTGTTGATTCGTGTCAAATAAGCAAAGAAGAACCATGAATAGTGCAGCAATGTGTTTGGAAACAGATATGAACAAAGAAAGAAACATTCAGCCCTATCAGGAGTTTCGCCCGAATAACCTTTCACCCGAAATATTTTTGTTCCCCCGGATTTTAAAAAGCAATCAGGAATTTCGCCCGAACAAGATTTCACTTCGAATTAAGAACTGACGGTTCGAAAAATAGGTATGTTCAGAAAACTGAGCTATCAATAAATTTCCCCATCTCTGTGAAGGAAACAGAGAATGAAATCTGGACCTTACTTTTTTCTTGTTTTAAAAAAAAAGCTCAAAATAATTCGGTTTTGCATTTTCCTGTTAAAATGGTATCCATTGAGTGCAATGATACGATTTTTAATCCTTCTCCAATCGATTTATTTAAGAAAAAAAATTTCTGAATTAGCGGATACATAAAATTTCGCCCTCCGTTTTTTATCATGGAGACTATTCATGTTGGATATATGAACAAACCTAGCAATCTGACTTTTTGTTTTGACAGTTGTTGACAACCAGTAAGAATTAAATCAAGCGACGAATAAAAAAAATTAGTTTGGTTGATATTTTTATTTAAAAGAAAAAAGTGTAATCTAAAAATATAAATGATAAACTAAAAAAATCATTCTAAAGAAATTAAAACGCAAGGCATACCTATGCATTTTATGTTGCTTGAGAAAGAGGAAGATGTAATACTGCGTTGAAATATTCGGAGGCAGTTAAGAGACCACTCAAATCCGTTGCAGTTACCTGAACCATTGTAAGAATGAAATTATACATTCAACTTCTTTAATATCTAACTATAAATAATTTTCAGTTTTCAACAGCTCTATAGAGTACCTATTTCTACCTGATGATAAAGAAATATTTAATTTATACTTCTTTACTTTCTTTTGTATTAAAATAAAGATATGTTTTACATGATTCCTCTTGTTATTTTTCCTATTCGCCTCCAAAAAAGAAGTGAACATTTTAAAAGTAAATCGTGTTGCATTTCACCCGAACTGAATGCTCCTAATAAGGGGAATTTTTCGAACATGAAATTTTTTTCGCCCGAAACTCAAAATAAGGGAAAAGAAAAAAGGGAAATTTTTCGGGTGGAATGACATTCGGGCGAAACTCCTGATAGGGCTGATTATGTTTAAGTAAATAATTACCAAATAAAAAGACGATTACTTACGAATCATTTTGTTGCTGATCGTCCATTTCGTTTTTTTTTTTTCTTCGGAAAAATTTCCACTTATAATTTGCTGTCGGAGAAATCGGAAATCAAATACTCGTATCTTCATGCATCGCATGAATTCACGATGCGTTGCTGCCATTTTGACATTTCATCGGCATGCAACGCAAGGATTTGACATTTTCAACGCACACAAACTTTATTTTCGTAGATTTGTCCGATTGCCCTATCGGAAAGGCTACAATGATACAAAATTTGTACATTTCGTAGAAATCGTAGAAAATTACGTTCCGATCGGGTACGATGATAGGGTTCAATATAAATTGAGTGGCTATGCCTTCCTCTATACCACATTTTATTATTTTTAAGTCTAAAGAAACGTATGAAAATGATACAGTATTTTACACTTAATTATGAAATTTCCAAAAAAAAAATAATAAGGCAAAACTTGATGAATTTTTTTCTGGTATTCACTAAACAAGTGTTTTTAGTTCTTAAGCTGCTGTCTAGTTCACAAATGTCAAATATGATTGACATACGACGCCATTTGCAAAAATTATAACATTTTCCGGTAGGGTGATTCATTTTGCGCCACTTTGTGTTATTGAAACTACGTTCGAGCTTTTAGGGCGAAAATAAAATAGAATATTACCTAGATACTTTTATTGTTTGGTTTTTGGAAAAGTTTCTTTCAAATTAATCAAAAACTGTTCAAGGTAGTCAAAGCACTCTTCTTTATAAAAAAATTATTTAATCTAAAATTACATAATTGAATTACGTTATACTTATACAACAAATGATTTTAATTAAAATCCACAGGAATTTAATTCCTTCCAAGTACCATTGCCAAAAGTGCCATTCGAACGTACATTCCGTATTCAGCTTGCCTAAAGTATGCCGCTCTAGGATCTGAGTCAAATTCTTTACTAATCTCGAACACTCTTGGTAAAGGATGCATAACAATCATGCGCCGGTTAGCTTCTGTCATTAGTTTTGGGGTGACAACAAAGTGGCCACAGCACTGAAAGTACGAAAAGATTGTATTTTATTTTGAATTAAATTAAATTAATATTAAAACCTACATTGTTATAGTCCTTTTCCGAGGCAAAGCGTTCCTTCTGAATTCTGGTCATGTAAAGCACATCTGTGGTTGGCAGTGCGGATTCAATGGAACTGTAGGTCTTTTGATTGATGCCCTTTGAGCTCACGTAGCGCATTATACGCTCAGGCATGCAAAGGTTATCAGGACTGACGTATTGCAAAGTCACATTGTACAGGGTAAGAAGACGAGCTAGAGAATGCACGGTCCGGCCGTGTTTCAAGTCACCGACCATTGTTATTGTAAGACCGTTCACTGTACCGATCTCCTCACGAATAGTGAAAATGTCTAATAGAGCTTGGGTTGGATGCTCTCCAACTCCATCGCCTGCGTTGATCAATGCCTTGCGGCAGTGATGTGCTGCCCTCTATAAAAAAAAAAAAATTAATATACTGCTTTTGTAGAGAAAAATTCACTTACAGAAACTGCTCCTGGCTCGGGATGCCTTAGGACAATGACATCGGAATAACCCGCCATCACGGCTACACTGTCTTCTAACGTCTCACCCTTTTTGACCGATGAGCTCGTCTCGTCCATGTAGATTACCCGCCCTCCAAGTCTCTGCATTGCTGCTGCAAAACTACAAGATGTCCTTGTACTGACCTCGTAGAATATGGAAGCCATAATTTTTCCCTTTAGTATGTCGTCCAATGGACGATCCTTGGTAACGCGACCCTTGAATATCTGAGCCAAGTTAAATATATCATTCAATTGCTCCTTGCTAAACATGTCCACAGTAAGGATGTGTTTTCCCAGAAGCCCATGGGCAGTAGGATTCGACGTTGCACTGCTTGTCTTTTGAATAAGTTCTTTAAGAGTTGTGTTTCCAATTGAATCGTAACGAACTCGAGCAATCGGTGAAATGGGCCGCAAAAAGTTCGGATCTCCCGCGAAGTGAACCGCAAGTTTTGGAACCGGTTCTGGCAAAAGTTTTGAAAACGCTTCATTCGTTTGTAGATCAGATACGTAGTCTGAGCTTCTGTTTAAAATATCTACCTTTGCCAGAGAATCGATAGCTTCTGTGGATTGGTTGTAATCTAAAGATTCAATAGATTGATTAAGTAAGGACTTTCGAGTGTATTGCGTTCGAACATTGATTCCAAAACCAGGTGGAACGAGAACTTCTCCATCAATGAAGGCCACTTCACCGCGAAGAACTACTCTATGCACACGACCCTTGACCTTTCTGCCATCGAAAGGGGTCCATTTAGCCTTGGAATGCATTTTCTCTTTGCGAATAGTCCATTCTTCATCTAAGTCAACTTCGACATAAGTGTTCGGTTGCTCTGGGAGATTGAAAATTCTTTTCGGATTGCGATAGAACTTGTTCTTGATGTCGTCTAGAGTAAGGCGTTCTTCATTTACAGCCTGTAAAAGAAGTGGAAGAATTGTCTCTAAGCCTGTAAACCCGGGTGGAGGTTTTTCTGAGTTTTTCTCCTCAATTGTATGTGGAGCATGATCAGTGGCAAAAACGTCAATATATTCCATGTTATCCCACAGAGCTTGTTGATCCTCAGGAGAGCATAGAACTGGACGAACCTCAGCACGTCCAGCACCAATGCTCTCAATATCATCTGTCGAAAGGAACAGATGGTGGGGACACACTTCACACGTCACTCGAATACCTTTCTCTTTAGCGGCCCGGATAATCATGATCTCTTCCTTGCGGGCTATATGGCAGATATGAATGGAACGATCCATCAAATGTGCCAGTAAAATAACAGCAGCCATGGTTTGTTTCTCGGCGTGACAAACTATAGGCCAGCGTTTTGGCCAGCTCTGTAGGTGTTTCTCCCAGACTGTCATATCGGTCATCTTTAATGTGCTGAAAGTATCATTAAGATACATTTTTAAGCCAGCCGCTTGAGGAGCCAATTCACCAATCTGACCCCAGTTACTGTCGGATGCTCCGACATACAATGCATAATCACATCGTGCGCCAACTCGGGCAAGATCTTGAAACAGATTGAAAGTTGTCCGATCTGTTATTGAGGGGGTGGTGTTCGGCATAGCACATATCAATGTAACTCCACCAGCTAGAGCTGCAGCTGTACCGGTTGAGAAGTCTTCTTTATGTGTAGCACCTGGCTCTCGCAGATGAGTATGGACATCGATGAAACCTGGCAGTGTAACCATTCGGCGTGAAGTCATGCAGTCAGTGTGTGTCTTCATTATCGGTGCACAGCCAATGCGACGCATCGCTTCAACAAGAAGTTTGGTGCATTTGACATCTGTCACCAAGGATATCGAGTAATCTACAGCCAGACGACGAGTTCGATAACCATGAGTCATGAATGAGGAGACGCTTTACAGGAAAAAAAAAACTTTTATAAATACAAATTTATTGTTTTATTTAAGAAATTGAATTTACCGTCTTGCACCACCACCACGCATTGGAAGATTAATCACCATGTCAAATTGTTTGTTTGCCAAAAACTCGGCCAAGTGCTGCAGCTCTCCACTGGCATCTTCTGTAGCTACCTTATCGAAGGTCCATTGCACAGATTCAACCTGAAAATCATTAGTAACATTTTGTTGTTATTGAAAATTCAAAATTAAAACCAGTTTATCAATCGGACAAGAAAATCTAGTTTCATATTTTTCGAAAATGGGATAGATGGGGATAGTGTAACAAATTTGGCAAAAAACACTTGTGTCGTTAATGAGTTATAATAGACTAAGAGCCCAGAGCAATTTTTGGGTGTAAATGATAACAAAAAAATAATTAGTATAATTAGATAGTCTTAAGCAGTTATTTACAAAAGTGAACGTCTTGCATGCTCTAGTGGGAGCAATAGTGCATCAAATATACTGTTCTTTCCAAAGTCTAAATAATTGTGATAACAACTTAGTCAGGGATCTTAATATACAAGATCGCGCAAAATTAATCACCCTACCGGAAGCAGGGTTGCGAATTTTTGAATTAAAAAAACCATAAGTCATAAGTCTGTACATGATTTGTGAATTATAAAAATTTAATTCACAAGTTAGTTAGTGACTTATGATTTAAAAAAAAATAAAATCATAAGCTACTAAGTGACTTATGAATTAAAAAAAACTAATTCGCTACCTATAAGTGACTTATGAATTAAAAAAAAAATGTATATTAAAAAAAATTTAAGTCATGAGCAAGTTAGTGACTTATGAATTAAAATAAAAATTATTTCGGAAGCTACTAAGTGACTTATGAATTAAAAAAAATTTAATTTATAAGCAAGTTGGTAGATTGGAAATGTTTGAGCTTGTTTTGACTACATAATTATTTAATTATTAACGATAGTAGATTTAAAGCTTTTGTGTGCCATAAGTTTATCATGCTAGCTTATAAATTTTCCAATTAATAATTTTTTAATCGGAATTTATCCATTAGCTTATGAATTTTATTTTTTTTTTAATTCATAAGTCACTGGGTAACTTTTGAATGATTTTTTTTTTAATTCTTAACTCACTTACTTGCTCATGACTTAAATTTTTTTAATTCATAAGTCACTTGGTAGGTTGTGAATTATATTTTTTTTAATTCATAAGTCAGTAACTAGCTGCTGAATTACATTTTTCTTAATTCATAAGTCACCCACTACCTTGTGAATTAAAGCCAAGTTTAAGCTAAAAAGTGACTTAAGCTTTTGCAACCCTGTCTACATCAAAATTTTGCTTTGTCGAAATATTTTGTTGTGAAAACCTAAATGAGGGAATTATAAATGACTTCTCAATTAATAATAGGAAAATTATTTGTGATATTTGATTTAGATCCTGCACAAATAAATGTCTTATAGTGAAAATTCGAATTTTCTTTGTCTAATTCGTCAAGGATATTTTGGATATAATTCTTAGTTTTTTCAGCAGACTTTTTATTGATTTTTATTTTAATAATTGTTACGTTTGTTAAAAAATAGTAAAACTTCGTTATGTTGATTACATACCAAAGTGAAAAATTAGCGTTGGTAAAAAAAGAATAATAGACTTTAGTAGAAATTGGATAACTGACGACTCCAAAAAGATATATCAACTTTATTTAAACATATTTATAATAAATTCCTAAACGTAGTTTCTACTATTCGTATTAATAAAGCAACTTTTGTTTACATCTGACTCATGAGGGGTGGCCGTGGCGCGATGGATGTGTGCTCGCCTGTGAACCTCATGATCACAGGTTCGATCCCTGCCGTCGTCTATGTCGTTTTAATTCCATTAAAAAACCTTCTAAAATTGTCATCAATAGGTTGCTGGTTTACTCATTGCATGTTGTTCAGGCATAACACTAACAACATGTAATTGAGTTAAACTAGTATGCCCAACAAGGATGAACACGAATAAAATAATGTGAACTATAAGCGACATAGAAATAAGACACGGCATTCTCCGCTTTAGTTCAGCGGCCATCCCTGGAGATAAAATATCTGAGACAACAACCTTCAGTCTCAGAACATCGTGCCACACATCTTTCCTATCCTTCTTTCTCTTCCGTAACTTCACGCCCGCGCTGTGTTGAACCATTTAAAAAGGGTAATCATAATCCCTTGAGCGCGGGTAGATTATAAAAAAAAAAAAAAAAAAAAAAGTAGGCCCCTTAATAAATCCCTAGATCCGTGTACTTAAAAAATTCTAGTTTACGCGTACTTCGCACAGAGTGCCCATTAAGATTTTTCCTATAAATTCCTTAGAAAGTATGAAATAAACATATATATATATATTATTTATTTAAAAATATTGAAATAACTTTTAAATACAAAATAACAGTATTTACAAAAACAAAATCGAAAAGTAGACAAATCAAATCAAGTTTTTTTTTTTGGCGCTATGCTGGTGGGCCTGTTGAAGTGGATGGTAGCGAAATGTCATCAAAATCATCATATTCTTCGCTGTCCTCATTATCGTTTGCATTTTTTGTGTCTGTTATCTTTTTTTTTTCTTTTTTCAAAGTTTCACAGTCTAATAGATTATAGAATAGAGTAACAGGCCACCGATTACTTTTCATCTTACAGGTGTAAACTGTCGCCATACGGTCGAATGTGTCTACTCCACCTTTTGGTGAGTTATAATCCAAAATAACTGACGGTTTTTTTGGTAACTTCATCAATTATGTCCTCATGGTTAGCCGTTGACAGCATAAGCTGTCGTGTTACTTGCATAACTGCACACCTACATACACCGTGAGTAACAAAATATCGTTGAAAATTTGTCCCTTGTTTGCTTGAATATATTATCGGAAGGTGTAAACTGCTTAAGTAATTGGGGCTTATTCGACTTTATTGTTTCAATGGTAGTTGTTCTTCTACTCATCAGTTCCAAGGCTAATGGTACCGATGTGAAGTAGTTATCGGTTGTTATATTGTAACCGTTGTCTTAATACCTCTGTGCCAATCGCATTACCAGTTTCTGTGATATACTACCGCAACGACTCTCAGATGGTTGCTGGCCAACATAGATTGCACCTTGAAGGGGATAGCTGCTTACATCGTCGACAATCCAGAATATTTGTATGCCATATTTTCCAGGCTTGTTTGGCATGAACATTTTGAAGGGGCATCTTCCTCTTGAGCCGACCAATTGTTCATCAACTGTTAGTTCTTTTGATGGTTCATAGAACTCCACAAGATTCTCCAGAAATAATTTCCAAACGTACCTACCTAGTAAATTGATGAAACAAATTATTTGTAAATATCTACCTCTGCCAATCAAAAAATCTATCTTTTATACCTAAACGCAGCCAGTTTGAAAATGAAACGCTCTAGTTCTTCTATCATCAAAACGAATAAGGGGTCGTATTTGTTCAAACCTTTCCAAAGACATGATGAAAAAGACCCTTTGCTTCCACCCCGTAGGCACCAGCATACAACAATATCGCAATATAGGCATACATCTCTGCTTCAGAGGTGTCATACCACCTGCGCATTTGCTGTGGATTGCTAGACAAACGGTTTTCCTCATAAATTCCCTTTGCTTTTCTATTTGTCTCGATTACTATATTTTGAACAATATTTAGAGATACCAAGGACTTGAAAACGTCTGCCTTTCCCGAAAAAATTTTCGAGCATCTTGGAACACATCTTAATCTGTCATTACGATTCCTGATCGTCATCTGGTATTGGCCACCAAATATCGTTGAATTTGGCATTCCTCGCAACATACCGCATGCCTCTGTTTGATGCAACAAAATATTCATCTTCTTGCTCATGCCGGTTGCCTTGTTGCTGCTGTCTTTCAGCCTCCTCTTCTTTTTCCACGTCAAATTCAATCTGGGCAACGCGTGTATCCAACAAAGCACAATTTGGCTCATAACTCGGATCATCAGCATTCGAAAAATTTCCATCGTTATCATCATCTTCTAATTCATTGCATGGAACTTCCTCGTCTTGTGCATCTAGGAACCTAGAGTACTTTTCATCAAAAAATTCTTGCTCCGCTGCAGTCAAATCCCGGTTGAAAGATGCATTTAGCAGATAGAGAACACGTTCCATTATAGCATCCATATTTCTCTAACACAATAAATACTTGTAAATAACAAGAAGAAATCAAAAGGAGTGGTTTACTCACTTTAATTTATAAATAAAACTTTTTTAAAGAACAAAAATCACTTTTTATAATATGCAAGATATCGCACTGAAGTCTCTTGTTTGCACAATCCAATTTTTACCGTTGTAAAATGTAAAACAAAACATTACAAACAGTCGATATCCTGTAACACGAAAGCTTTGAAAATGAAATTTCTCTTGTTTGTATTTTTTCATAACTTTCAAAGGTTTTCCCCGAAAGTGAATGTTCATACTTTTCAATTTATTATATCAGCAACTCAGCTAAAACCTTGTTTCACTCTTGTATTTGTTTTATATCTAAGTGTGTCTTAGAGGATTTTGACTGTACAAAAATATTGAAAAAGTCAAAGTCACGGTGAAAAATATAAAAACAGTTAACGTCCTATAAGCCGTAAGTCAAAATACCAGAATTTTCCTTTAGTCGAAGTTTTCCCCATATTTCGTTGATTTTCTACCATACACCCATTTCATATTTTTCAGTTACTATATCTTCTACGTGGCTAAACTGCATCTCATTCTTGTATTTTAGGGTCAGCAAAGTGCAGGTAAAAGGTGTTCGACTGTACAAAATATTCATATAAAAATACCGTTGTAAAATCAATAACAAAAACATTGCAATACAATGATTTCCATACAAAAAAGACTCTGGGCACTGAGTGCCCAAGAAGGCGATTTCGGTATATTTTGTTTATAGCATCATTATATCGCAAATGGTATTTTCCAGTGTAAAAAATATGTTTAAGTTTGTTTTGAAAAATGGATTGGTACACCGGTCTAGTGTCTTAAATCCCCGAAAAATTATGTCACCCTTGGAGAAAGACCCATACTCTAGAAAGATTTTGTATTTAGAAAATATTAATTCTTCTACCTGCTGATAAAATTAACCTTTTAAGCTGTTTGATGAACCCAAAACAAACGTACCAGGAATACAGTTTTCACTTTCTCGATTTTATCGTTCGGCCGTTCTATACTAGTTTGCCTAATTAAATGATAAAGTTTAAATTAACTGTCTAACGAAGCCTTTATAATACTTCTTCAACCAATTTAATTACGTCCTCGATCACTTTATTAGTTCAGACAATAATCAAAGTCAAATACTTTGTATTCATTAAGTCCTAACTAAGCCAAGTAAACAAATTTGCAAAGAAAATTGATTGCAATGAAAGTGCAATTACCATTTGTGATGCGTTTCTATTTTTGATAAGAGCGCGCTGGAATTTTATCATCGATGTGCAGTTATTTTATTTCTTTTTTTTTCAATGAAAATTATAATAAACATATCATCGAATTGGAATTGCATTTGCGCCAATAAAACACTTGTTTTTATTTTCATTCTCCGATAATGGCCTTTGTTATCAAGCTTGTTAATCAAGAGTGTCATAATTTTATCGCTAATTATAGTTAACAAAAAAGTGATCTGTTGTTACCGCTTTGAAAGAGTGATATCAGAACTCTTTTGATCAGTGGAATAGAAATAACACTAGCGAACTTAAATCAGTCTTGAAAAAGTCCGTTGGTCGGTTGTTATATCCCGGAGACCTTTGTTGGTCAAAATACGTGTTTGCTGAAAAGTTTTACTTCGACAAGGCAATGGGAAGTTCAAAGTCAAAAATAGAAACGCCTAAAAATCCTCTGCAAGAATTGCAGTTAAAAGAAATTTTACGTGAACAAAAAATTAAGAAAAGAGAAAAACAACAAAAGGCTCTTCGAAAGATTCAAGAAAAAAATATTAAAAAACAACAGAAACATCAAAAACACAATCAAAACACCAAAGCCCGAGAAGTTTCGGAATCTCAGCCAAACTATGAGTTGAATCAACAAGAGTACGAGTTGAAAATCGAACAGAGCTTAAAAAACCAATTGGATAATGATCTCTGCGTGTTCATTTTGAATCAGACGACATTCATGTTGCAGTTTTTCGGAAACTTTGAGCGGTAAGTTGTAAATTACAAAGGAGGGTATATTAAGTGGAAGAGAATACATTGTATATAAACACTTGAGATACATACATCGCTGAAATGTCAACCACCAGTGATAATGAACTCTCATAGTTGACTATGAACAAACAAACCTTGAAGATTTCTCGTAAAGGATTTGTTTTTTTTTATGTTTTAATTTTAATAAGAATGTGAATCACATAATTTAATGAGAAATGTCTCGATAAGTTCAATACATTTTTATTAATTATGAACAAAGTTTGTGCAACTTGTGGTATCTATCTATACATAGAGGTATAGAATGTTTAGATAACAATTGACAACTACTAGAATCAGGTTGTTTTTAATTAATGATGATTCGACGACAGTCGTTTGTTAACCGTCATTGAATTCAAAATCAAAATGTTAGTTTTTTCATTGCCAACGAAGTCTCAAGTGCTTCACTATAACTTCAATATTTCTTCCTTCCGCTGATTCTGATTCAACTTGAGAACTTGCAACAATTTTTTTTCTGTTAGATTTTGATTAAAAATATTTAATGAAAACGGCCGAAAAAAATTAGTTAAATGTTGAATATTGGCAATAACGTATGAGAGTACATATTAAATTAAATGTATACAAGGGACTTCTAGGTATGTTTCTAGTCTGGGCTTGGTCAAATTGAGGCAATCTCTTAATAGCATGTTGAAGGTGATTATTTTCTAACATACCTTGAAGTTTCTTATGCTCACTGAACATACTAAATAGTATTGGATAATGATAAACTTTCTGTTTCGTATATTGTTTTCATTGAGTCATTAAAAAAGGGAATTGATAGTTTTGTTCCACAGAAAATAATCGAGGTAAAGTCGAAACCTCAGTGGTTCAATAAAAAACTTATTAATTTATATAATAAGAAAAACAAGGCTTAAAAGCGTATTCAAAAAGAATTTGATGTTCTTAATAAAAACTTATACAAAGACTATACGGAATCGAATTTGAAGCTGAATAGTAAATGCTTTTGGAGCTATATAAATGGAAAACGAAATTCTAATGGTATTCCAAATAAAATGTTTTATAACCAAGAAAATTCCACGGACAATCCTACGATTTGCAACTTTTTTCAAACGGTATATATTCGCCATGCGTCGATCCAGCTTCGTTTGACTACAGGAATAGAACCTTAAATATTGGAACATTGAACATAACTGATTTAGATGTATTTGATGCTTTGCGTAGTCTTAGTTTAGATAAACAAGCTGGTCCTGACGGAATAGCACCTTATGTTCTCAAAGAGTGCGCAAGTTCTATTTGTGTAACTTTAACACTTTCAATTAACGCTTCACTCAATAAGGGTACATTTTTAAAGGATTTGAAAATTTCTTTCATAATTCCTATTTATAAATCAGGCCCTAAACAAGATGTCTCAGACTGCCGTCCAATTTGCAAGCTCTCGATTATCCTAAAATTATTTCAAAAAAACGTACAGTAAAATATCCTTTCTTCTCAAAAAAATTATCTTACCATACCAACATGGTATTGTCAGCGGAAAATCAACCTCGACAAATTTTATGATTTTCAGTAATTATGTTGTTAGTTGTTTCAAAAGTAGATCTCAATATGATGTCATTAACACCGATTTCGACAAAGCCTTCGATCGGGTAAACCACAAAATCTTGATGTAAAAATTGATAAATTTAGGTTGTCATCCTAATCGTTTGAATTGGTTTCACCATTGGTACTCGTATCACCAAATTCTTGTTAAGTACATCTGGTGTTCCTCAAGGAAGCAACCTTGGGCCCCTTTTATTTTTAATTTTAATAAATGATATTCCACTTTATATACGGCTTTCAGAAAAATTGTTGTTTGCTGATAACTTAAAAATATTCTGTGGCATAAAATCTATTTCTGAATGTGTTCTCGTCCAAGATCTAAATCAAAATAGACCTTTAGGATGGTGTAAGGAAAAACACTTATTTATGAACATCTCAAAACGACAAATTATATCATTTTTTGTAACCAGTCTCTCATTTTTTATTCTTAAAAAATTGATGACATAGCTGTTTGCGGAATAGAAGAAAAGAAAGATCTTGGCGTTTTATTTGATCCTAAACTTTATTTAAATCTGCATATTGAATACAAAGTATGTAAAGCTAATTCTATGCTAGGATTCATTTCTAGAAATTCTAAGGAGTTTACTGATTCTTACCCTCTCAAATCTCTCTTCATTACCTATGTTCGTTCTGTTTAAGAATATTGTTCTGTTATATTGCATCCTTTTCTACAAAACGAACCCTTTAAGGATTGAAAACATTCAAAAACATTTTACAAGAATGGTAGTCAAGCGTTTACATTGAAGAGTTGGGCTCAAGGGCATTCCCTTAAGAGCGGCAATTTCGGTTGAATCGTTTAAGGGGAGGAATGAAACAGGTTCTTTCACTGAAACACGGTTTATAAAATTAACAGTAATATAATGAAAGACAAGAAACAATGCGGCGGTGCTCGAGAGTAGAGTTGTGCAAAACAGTTCCAAAGGCGGAACGAACATGGAACGGTTCTTTTTCCGGTCGGAACTAGTTCCTGGAACCATGTACGCGGAACTATTAAGATTTGATATTAAGTGGCATGAGCTAGACAAATCTCGGTGCGGTGAAGCACTAGTATAGCCAGAATTTAAAGACTTTTAAGTAACTTTATTCAATTTTTATATTTAACAAATAAATATTGAAATTTTGAACACAAAACAGTAATATGAAAAAAAAATTCAGCTTTCCAATTGACATTTTTAACTAAATCATTATAAATATAAGAAAAATAATAAATAAATAACAGAACAAATATTGACACAAAAACAAAATAAGAATTCAATCTTAGGTAAATATTTTAAGGTTTTTTTCTTTAGTGTTACTATAAGATTTAAAATCTAAACTTGAATATATCAGCTCTGAAAAATAACAAATATACCTAATAGTTGATCACAAAAAATTTACATTAAAAAAATCAGTCTTTAGTCAACATTTTAAAGTATTTTGTTTTTAGTTGATAAAAATTTATTGAAGCATTAAAAGAAACTCAAAAAAATACCATTGAATTGTTGAAGGGCAAATTATTTGTGTCCCTTTTAAATGTTTTTGTTTCGCTTTCCACATACAACTAAACATGGATGTTTTGCATGTTCATTTGGATTCCAAATGCACTCCTCTTCGTAGTGAAGACAATTAAAAATGACATAAGAAACCGTTCTGAGTTAAAAAAAATTAAATTATACAAATACCAAAATCCACCTAAATACTATGCCGAAATTGCAAATCAAATGACAATAATTCACATTCACAACAGCAAAACAAAACAAAAACATTCAACAGTTGAACAGAAGAAAAAAATATAAAAAATAAAATTACCCCTATCCACCTGCATACGATTCCAAAATTCCAGATCAATTCACAACAGCAAAACTACTAAAAATAAAATGCACGACTGGGTCGCACGAACTTTCTCCTATGTAGTCTATTACATAGGAGCAAGTTCGTGCGAATTTTAAAAACGAATGTTATAAGAGAAAACTGTTCATATGGATAAAATAGTTTTTTTTTCAATTCTTTTAGTAGTAAGAGATAAAAACAGAATGCTATGCAAATATGAATCGTTCTATTGGTTTTTTTATTGAAAAAATAAGCTTTTATATACAAATTTTTTAAAACATTTGTAAGAAAACATTTGGTACGCCAACTGTTTTTATTATCGTACGAATAAAAATTAAATTTCCAAAAAAAATATTGAGCCGTTTTTGAGATATCGAATTTTCCAAAAAAAATGACTTTTTTTCCAAAAAATCAAAAAATATTTTTTTAAGTTCTTAAATGCATGTTTTTTAAATATTTTAGAAGCATTTCTATAAAAAATTTCATTAAAATCCGCTATGTGAGTGAGAAATTCAAAACCAGACAAAATGGTTCTATGTAATATCTTAATTTCAATTTTTTTTATTAAATTAAACATCATAAGAATTTATTGAAAGAAAAATTTTTTTACCAAAACTCTAAGCGCCATTTTCGAGAAAAATACGATTTTTGAAAACCATTTTTTAACATTTGTACCTTTATTTTTAGGTAAAATATTTTTTTTCCTCACGTCTTGTAGATTATATTGAGAAACTTTTATTTATTAAGTTTTAAAAAAATCTAGTATGGGGTTTACAAAATGTTGAGTTTTGAAAAAAAAATTTTGAACTTTTTTTAAAAATCCAAAAAATTCTTTTTTGAAAATTTGAATACAAAATACTATATGTATAATTTTTGGAGAGCTTTAGCAAAAAAAAATTATCAATCTGTGGTACCATTTTCGAGAAAATCAAAAACAAAAAGAATTGTACCTTGGGAGGATCTCTCAATAACCATTTTTCGGAACATTTTTTTAAACCATTATTTAGCTTTAACTAAATGAAATTTTTTTTGTATTTTTATTTTTTAAATCTGTCGATTCATATAGCAGGTACCGTTATTTTTGGTCTTAAAAAAAAAGAAAAAAAATGTGTGGTTGGGAAAAATTACAAATGATATCTACCAAGTTTCACGAAAATCGGCCGAGCCGTTTAGGCTGTAGTCGAACTGACAGACAGAATTGCGAGACCCACTTTTTTAGCCTTCGCTATCATCGTAATGTCAACTTTGATCAAAATCTCGAGTTCAATTTTTTTTCTGAATGCATAACTTGCTATATATTACCTATAAGTCGCAAGAAAAAACACTATTCATTATCATTAGATACAAAATCCAAAATTGTATCCTATCTCATCTGAATCTGAACAAAAAAAGAATAAACGTACGAGTATACGAGCAAGTTATGTTTCCCATCCTAATAAGAAAAAGAAAGAATGGAAATACAATGAAAACAAAAGACATGGAACTATTAAAGGAACTATGAGTATGATAAAGAGATCGGACTGATTTATATTCAGCCGGACATGAAGGAACTACATACGACAAATGAACTATGTATACTCCATCTCCATACCTAAAACAAAAGACATGGAACTATTAAAGGAACTATGAGTATGATAAAGAGATCGGACCGATTTATTATCAGCCGGACATGAAGGAACTACATACGACAAATGAACTATACTCCATCTCCATACCTGGTAATAAGAGTGGAACTACGAAGAAATGTTGTAGGCAATGTGCTTGAAGAAGATATGGAACTATTTCGTTCCTGTATGTATCTACTATTGTCTTTCCAATCGGTGCGAACTGCGTTTAGGTAGGCAGATTTAGATTTTTGTGTGGCGTTCAACTCAACTCGTTCTCATACTTGTGTGTTGGCTTTGGTTGGGAGTTTCGCAACATATGTATGTATGCGTGTGTTTGTGTATTTCAATTTGTATCTAAACAGGCACAGAGCCATATTCGCTCTCGTTGGCTTTCTCGTTCTTCTTTTGTGTCTACATTGTCGGAACTATGGACATGTTTGAATTCAGTTTGTGGAACGAAAGGAAATGTGTCCGAGTAAGGACATAGTTCCTGGAACTATATAGGTCCGGAACGACCCAACTCTACTCGAGAGATTCAAATGATTTAGATTATAGTTCTATCACCTATCATTTTTGAAGCTCTTTTTTGGATTCTATCCAAGAGTCTCAAGTGGGTTATTGGAGCACCTGGCCAAATATATGCTTTATAGACTACAACCAGATCAGAAGGGTCGACAAACTTCTTGCATCGTCGAAGGAAACCTAAGCACTTTCCAGGGTTTTTGGCGACGTCGAATATCTAGTCATTCCACACAAGTTGGTCTGAGATGCATACATCGAGAACTGAAAGCTGTTCTGTTTCCTCAATACAAGTGTTTGGGTGGGTTCCGCTTTAACGACAGGAGACAACATTGAGTTTTTGAAGCATTACACTTTACGCGACAATGATAATGCTATCGAAATGAGAATTTATTGAGCTTATCATACTCGCCGCCGTTCCAGATTCACATCCGAAGGCCAAGGACGTGCATTTCGAAACGAATATAAGAAGCTGAAAGTGCTGTCGTCAGCAAAACTATTTAATAGATTAGAAGTTTCAGACAAAAAATAAATTGATAAATATGAGAAAGAGAGTCGGAGACAAAACGGAGGCCTGTGGCAATTATTTTATGAACTTCAGACTTAAAACTATCCAACACAACTTAATAAATAAAAAAAGGTAGTTTATAATCTAACAAAGAACAGTTTCATATATACCAAATGCACGCATTTTCGATAAGAGAGCTTGATGCCACGCCAAACTCTATCAAATGCTTTTGAAAGATCAAGTGCAATAGTCTTACTTTCTCCAAAACGATGTCAGGATTTGTTCTACTGTTCGGTGAGATATACCATCAAATCACCAGTGGACCTATTGCTACGAAAGCCGTACTGCCGGTCATTGAGAAGATTTCGTTCTTCGAGATATTTCAAGTAGTTTTTCGTACATTTTTTACAAATGACCAACAAATTTTACTACCTTTAGGACTTTGTAGTATTTTTTGCCTTAATTTTTGGTCATCCATCAATTTTGTTCGTCGAAAATGATTATTACAGATCTTTCTAGTTTGTTTGAACTTATTCCGGTTTTCCTCAGTAGGGTTGGCTTTATAAAATCGGAAACTTACTTTTTCTTTATGACATTTGACCAACTGAACACATTTGCAAATTGACAGGTTAAATTTTGTTTTTGTATTAATACAGAGAGGGTTAAATATGGCGAAGAATTTAAATTTGCAAAATTTATTTTAAATCAAAAAATAAATCAATTTGTTTGCCCAATGGAATGAAAATTACAAGGGTGATCTTCACTATATGCTTTCGAAATGGATTGAGTCATATCTATGTGCACTAACACAATTTGTTTGCTTAGATAATAACTTGCCAGATGTGATTAAGGTTACATCGGGTGTTCCCAAAGGAAGTCATCTTGGACCTCTTTTGTTTCGGTTATTTGTCAATGCTTGTTTGTGTTCTCAATGTTTGACGATTTGAAAATGTTTTGTGTTATACAAAATGCATCTGACTGTTTAAAACTACAAAAGGATTTGTTTAATCTTTCTGTTTGGTGTGTAAATAATAAAATACATTTGAATGTCTCCAAGTGTCAAAGCTTAACTTTCTGTCAACGCTGTCAATCTCACAAAATACGTAGCTTCATATATCCTTACTCTGGCAGTTTTCACTCATTTTCATTTAGAATGCGCTCTCCCGCTATAGTTTTTGTTCCAATAAGCTTGTTTAATATCTACTTGTACTTTGCAAGTTTTGCCTTAGAGACATATACTGACTGACTGAACTAGTTACTTCCTTGAAGGTGATAACAGACAGTTATTATCGTTTCATTTTCAAAACATTTTGTTGGACTAAGTGGCATATTCAAAACTACAAAATCAAAAATTTTGCAAAAACTTAACCTTGAAAGTTTTGTTCACAGATTTTTTAACTTCCCGTATCTAAAAATATGTATGTATGTACAGGGTGGGCCATCTAGTGGTTCCTTTTTAAATCATAGGTTATTTTTTATTTTGACACTGACAGCTGTTTCCCGCTCGAAATCTTCACAGAAGTCAGTATCATTCCTCCGTGGAACAAATGAGTCGCTTTACGCTTGAACAACGTTGGGAAATATATTGAAAACTTATCTCCAAAGTGAGTGCTGTGTAGCCCAAACAGTGCGTTTTTTGAAAAGAAGTTTTGGCCGAAATGAAGCACCCACCGCGCCTGCTGTAAGCAAGTTTTCGCAAAAAGTTCATGAGACTGGTATGCTAGTGGACAACACTAATGGTCTCCGTCGTCGTACGGTGCGCACAGACGAGAATGTGCCTGCTGTATCCGAGAGTGTGAGACTCAATTCACGAGCATCAACTCACCATCGATCTCAACAGCGTAACATTTCGCACACTAGCGTGAGGAGAATTTTGCACAAGGATCTCGGATTATTCGCTTACTATTTATTGGAGTGGCAGAATGCGCTACTGCGAAGTCAACCGAGGCAGCCACTTGAACCAACCAAGTTGTGTTCCATAATTGAAGGGATTATTTGTTCTTACTAATAAAGCCATTATACGTGCAACAAATTTAATTATATTCATTTTATTGCATTTTTAAAAAGAAACTTGTACTTGGCCCACCCTTTATGTAGTTACAGATAAATAAATTCTTGTCATCACATTGATATACTCATAAATACAAAGATATCATTTGATTTGTGTTTATTTGTCTTCTGAAGTTATAAATATAAAAATTGAAGATAAAAACAAATTGTGTATTGATTGAAGAAACTCTTAGCTTCAAGTACTTTCACGATATTAACATCAAACAATTGAAAAAAGAAAACAAACGATATTCTAGACAAATGTTAGTCAATGTCGGATGTCTTTCCATGTTAGAAAAATGTTTTGTAATTTAGATCAAGGATATAAAATCAACTTGTTCTTTATAAACTTGACCCAATGATGCCGACCTTACCTGAGTTTCTTATAATTCACACTCAAGAGTTTTATTGTGAGACACTCATAATTTTGAACATAAATATAAATAAATATAAATATACGAGTAGGAAATTAGGAATGATTCTGTGATAGTTCTGTTTCCTATCAGTTTTCATGTTCTGTTCTGGATTCTATCAAATAAATGAAGGGAAGTTTGAGCTGCACCTGTCCAAAGATGAAGCCAAGTTCCTTCAACTTGAAGCCAGATCAGATGGGGTGAAAAATTTCTTACACCGATATAGAAATTCTAAGCATTTAGCAGCATTTTTGGCGGTCTCGAGAATGTGGTCCATCCAACGAAGATCGTCGTTGACACAGATATATAGCGTGTACTGAGAGCTCTTCGGCTACTTCGATGCAAGTGCCATTCATCAAGGACAATGGCATAAAGGGTACAATTTGCTTCAGTGACAATAGACAGCATTGAGTTTTCGAAGCATTAAACTGCACACGATTTTCTATACCACATTTAACAATCCTGTAAAGACCGGAGTTTAATGTGCTTATCATACGTTACTGTTGCAATTTGACTTCCAAAAAAGATTGATTTGAATTTGAGAACGAGTATGAAAAGCTGACGGTATAGAATCGTCGTCAAAACAAAAAAGTGGATTAAAATTTTTAGGCAAAAGATCATTTATTAAAATAAGGAAGAGAATAGGAGACAAAACGGAGCCTTGGGGAACACCAGTATACATGTATTAAACGATCTAGAAGGCAATTTTTAATCCAAAGAATAAGGATTTCATTGATACGACACCAAATGCACGCATTTTCGGTAAGAGTCTGTGCCAAGCTCTGTCAAAAGCCTGAGTTGACTTCAATCGTTTCGCAAGCATCCTGAATATTCGTTATCAGCCCGATTCCGTGGAATGAGTTTGATCCGTTCTAAATCTATTGTTATCTGTCTATAAGAAAAATTGGTTACATGATTCTTCATGAATACGTTGGTTGGAGTGCAATTCGATTCGATTGCACTTGCTGTTCAAAGAAGGCAAATACGACACCCATGGCGCTGAGAGCTTTCTCATGCCCAACATTTCATGGACGATATGGCCCAAGCGGTCTTTTGAGATGCATACTGTTTTAGCTCTCGCACACTTTCAGTCGGCGATTTTCGAATACGAGATCGTGGATTTTTGACACGTTATCCTCCGTAATAGCCATTGTCGGGGCCCCTGGGTGGGGCTCATCAAAAACAGATATGCGACCACGTTGAAACTCGTTATTCCAATTTTTAACGGTCGCCATCGAATTAGAAGATTCTCGGTACACAGCATCAAAGCGATCTTTGATTTCGCTGCGCGATTTCCCTTATAAAAACAAGAATCGAATTACCGACCGATATTGCTCTTTTTCCATTTTTCAAAAATTCGCGAACAAAATACCTTCCACACGTGATCAAAAGAAGACTGCGGGTCCGATTCGGTTGAAATTTTGACAGCAGCCGTCTTAGAAAATGAACGAGATGATAGTAAATCTCTTTTGCGATACTGGCACCATCGGGCGGTGAGGCTAAGTACTTATCGGACCGCCCTCGTACATATAAAAAAGCATTTCCGTAAGAAGCCGTTCTTTCAAAAGACTCTAGCCCTGTCCAAAATGTTCGTCAAAGTTCCCAACTATCAATAGATACTCTATCCTTGTTATCTTTTGTTTCTTTTGTACTCGTATTTCATGACTTATGACCTATTAAAAATCTTCGTTTATTTTTAGAGAAATATCAGCCGCCTACGAGTATCTTTGGAAGCAAATGGAAAACAATCTTAATCAACAATTCGAAGAACATTCTGTACTTATGTCAAATGCCCTCGATGCAGCTGTAGAGAGACGTGTGAGATATAAGCCACTGTAAGCTAAGCTATACAAAATCTCAAAAACTATTATTAAATTTCTCCAACTTAATTTTAATTGAAGGCATGGTCCAGAAAAAAACTCGTTGCATCCTTTACAACCACAAACCATGTATGTTGTCTTTGAAAACATAGATATTGCTCGACCGAATGAAGCAAATTACGACTCCCTATCGCCAATTTGTAAAGTTGACATGGAAACGGATTTTTATAAAATAACACCATGCAGCGCTGAATACGCTCCTATTCTCAAAAATACAAAATGGAAAGGTTATGTTCGGCTAAAGCTTCGAAAATCTGAACTCGGGAATACGAGTTCTGTCGTTCCGCCGAAATCTCTGGTAACTGATGAAGGCATCTATTTTGCTTCGGAAAGTACAATATCGTCCTCGAGCAGGCGACGGGATGAGCTTCGCTATTCGAACAGCAGTGGGTACAATTCAGGTCCTGAGTATGACTATGCTTATATTACCCACCTAAATTCCCACCATCCTCTCACTGAACTAACAATGACAAACATTAAGGTCGACACTAAGATTCTTCCCCAAACTTGTGTTGCAAATTTCCATGACTTCATTGAAATTCCAGATGATGATGAAGATGAAGAGAACGGCGATGAAATTGAAGAAGGCTACGAGTTCAATGATGAATTTCATTTGAAAAATTGGTCCAAATTCAACTTTCCACCAATAAAATATCTCAACTCAAAAGAATTCATGCGGTATTTCGCCGAACTATTGCGCAGAAAACTTGCGCCGAAACTAGGTCTCAGTGAGGATGAGTTCGAAAACGGAACATATCGAGGTGCGTCAATTCACACGAAAAGCTATGAAATTATTCCGGCAATTCATGTAGCGCATAATGCACAAAATTGGCCAGATTGTTCTTTTCAATTCAAGCGTCGTGAACGGCCAACTCGAATGAATCCCTTGACAAAAAAGAAGTTTCAATGGCCTACTCCGGAAATGATTAAACGAGTTGAAACATTCGGTTTCCATGTCATTCCATTAGGACACGCCCCCAAAAGGCAAAGGAATCCATATCGTGAAATTGAGTGGAAGATTATCTTCCCGAAAGCTGAACGCTTTCTGGAAACAACTCTAACTAGCACCCAAATAAAGGTCTTCATGATTGCAAAGGCACTTGTAAAAGCTTTTGTTGAGCCACAAGAGAAAGACAACACCCTAATGTTCACAATGGACCACCTAAGGACGCACTTGTTTTGGGAGTGCGAAAAAAATTACGTTACCTGGCCGGAGGAGTTTCTTGGAGGCGTGCTTATTCGTTTCATAAAATCATTCATGACTCGCCTGAGGGAAAAATGTCTGCCAGACTTTTTCATACAAGAAAGGAATCTGTTTGAAAGCATTCCCGAATACTCTTTGGTGCGGTTATACAGTGCTTTGGCTGAAATAATATCCAATCCTGTTATGCATCTAATGACAGCTTTGAGGAATCTTCACCTTGTTGATGACTTCATACCGAAAATGGACTATAAAAAGATCTACAACAATTTGACCGAGAATAACTATTTGAAGCTGAAGAACCTCTCGAGGAACTCAAAGATTGTCCCTATGCTAGAAGATATGAAGGCCGAATTTTCCCGAATGCCAGAAGAGAATGCTGATATTCAAGGATTAATTGGATTCGCTCAACAGAAGGAAAATATTAAAGGACCCTTCAGACGACGAACTCTTTTGATGAAGCAAAGTATTGAAATGCGGCGCAGAAAGGACTACGAAAAGAACAGAAAGTCAGTCGATTCAATTGATATAGAGGTAAGTTTGAGATTTGTTTATGATTTGAATAAATTTACTTGAGTAATGTTTTAGTTTGTTTTCACGAAAAACCTTAAAGACTCCGAAAAAAGGAAAGATTACAACCAAGGCATAGAGAATCTTCGTAGAACTAACATTCTAGAGTTAATTCTAGACAATCTGATTGCTTTGGGTGAAACCTACACCACAACAAATGAGTATCGTTCAATTTACCTAGCTAGAATCTATCTCAACCAAGCTAAGCGGCTTTGTAAGTTCTATAGTGGCTATGGATGTGATATGGGTGCTATTGAATATATATCGAAAATCGCGACAATTGAGTCGCAAATAGCTATACTTAGCAACACAGAGTCGAATATAACACCGCCAGCTCTACCCAATCGAACAAGTCTAGAGCCAATAAGTTCATTTCGACAATACATAGATTCTCCAAAGGGAAAAGATCTTAGGACAAACTTTTACTCACGCCAAGGCTCTCCAGTACCATCGGATTCAACCAAACATGACAGGGAAGGAAGACTTTCGATTAAGTTTGCATATTCCAAAGAAGAGAATCCTTCCATGCTGCAGGTAAAGGCTGACATTCATAGCAATGAGCCGAGAAGATCTATTAAATTCTCTGATGAAATCCCAAGTCCAACTTATATATTTCAATTTGACGAAAGTGATTGGCCTCCAAGGCCACCTTCAATTGACACCGAAAAGCTTAGCAAAAGAAACTCGGAAGTAAGGATACACAAGCCAAGCTTGAAACCCCCTCAGTCCAAAAAGAAGCCCAGGTATCCATTAAGTACTTCTTCAGAATCGGAAAGTGATTTTGAAGAAAATCAAAGTCCTTCGATTTTTAACAAGTTTGACATGAAGCCAATCATTTCTTCGTCACCTATTACATATAAACGGGAGTATGTACAGAGTCATAGTGTACCAACTATGTGCACTTTCGATACCAAGGCGAATTTATCAACAGGGTCGAGTGAATCTAAGTTTAAGAGGAATCAGCAGGTTCTTAGATCGAAAGTAAATTTAACAAAAAAGGAAAACCTACTTACTGATGAGGTGTTGAATGCCAAACTTAATGAAGTCGACTTCATTCCAAGCACTCCCACAACAATTCTTCGATTCGAGAATGGAAAACCTGATTTCCTTCATCATTCACCCAATAGATCTTCCAGATTATCATCCTATTCAATTGAATCCCCAGCGGTTTTTGAAGAACGTCGTGCTCAATTATCGTTGAAAAAATCTGAAAGCATTATCCTAATGAATGGTGTTCATGACAGCGAAACATCAGAATTATAGATTTAACTATTTAAATATTAAAAACAACAGCAAGAAAACTACATGAGCAAAATGATGGGTGTTTTGATAAATTTGATAAATATAGAAATAGAGCTTAAAAATATATGAATGTTGTTCGTCTGAAACACCGACTTTTGTGTAAATTAGTTTTTAATAGCTTTTTAATTGCTGATACTAATAAAAATGATAACTTATCTTATCTAAAACAAATATTGGAAACGTGCTTATTAAACTCAAAGTAAGGTAAGGTAAGTATAACTTGAGAAATTCTTAACAGGTTTGGGTAAAGCTGATAAAGGAATCATGGCAGACCAAATTATGCTTCAATGCAAAAGAAATAATTGACATAAAAAAGGATTTTTCAATAAGGGCGGATAGATCTCCAAATGAAGTATAACAAGCTGTGTGTAAGGTATTGACAAAATCCCTCATTATTTGAAAGGTCCATGTGTGTCATTTTGTATGGAATATGGCAGCGTTCCACTTTGGCTTCTTTCGATGGCAAGGACCCAATTTTTAATGACTCTTCTGCATAGATCCAACTGAATTTGAGCGATGGCCTGTTTTATGTTCACCTTAAGGGCGTCGGTCGGTCAATCGTGTGTTATTCACATAGACCTACAGAAAACTCCACAAAAAAAGGCTGGCTTCATCAAATCGCACAACCTTGGTGGCCAATCACGTCACCTCTTCGAGAGATAACCTTACACTCAAATTGTTCATGCAGAATGTCAATTGTGGCGTCCGCTGTTTGGCCGTAGCGCCATTATGCTGGAATCACATATATCGTTTATGTCCATATTTCGTTTTGACGCTGACCACCTTACCGCCGCCACCGGCCTGAAATCGACATCAAACGGTAATTTTTTGAGTAGCTTGACACGAGGTTGAGTTGGTATCTTCCCATATTGGGCAAATTTGCTTCTTAACACAATCGTCTAGCCAAAAATGCGCCTCGTCGCTAAAGATGATGATGACTTGGCCAAATTTGGGGTCCTCTTCCAAACCCTCCAAAGCCCAGTCAGTTAACAAACGGCGTTGTTTATTGTCATGAACTCTGAATTTCTAGGTGAGTTGGATCCTGTACGGGTATAGGCCCAAGTCACGACACAAAATTCGCCAGGTTGAATCGACTGCTTCGTGTTCTACTGTACACTTTCACGGACCGCGGCTGTATTCTCGACCTTTGATATGCTAATTTTGGCTCATTAATTACCGAACCGGTAGTGTCAAATTTGGGAATTAAGGGCGACCACGTCTACCATAAAATGGGCTCAACTTTTGCACTAATGAACTCTCATTTTGATAATAAAAGGTTCGCTCGTTCAACTTTACCCAGGGTTGACCAAGGTTTTCTTGACAACCCTCAGAGCTACATATAAAAAAAAACTG
Organism: Philhelius festivus; assembly: GCA_963931855.1. NCBI lineage: Eukaryota > Metazoa > Arthropoda > Insecta > Diptera > Syrphidae > Philhelius > Philhelius festivus. The sequence continues at coordinate 75,632,158 of OZ007556.1, read as the reverse complement.
GCGTTTTCGGTTTTTAAAAAACACCCAAGGGCTGTCAATTTTTTTTCTTGACAACTGAAAGCAAGAAACAAATACATAATTATGTATATGCTCTAATAAAATTTTAAATTTGTTATAAATTAGTTTAAAAAAAGAAATAAAAACAATTTTGCGTTGTTACTCAATATTTCATCTCATGTCACTTTTGACAGTTTGGTCATTACCTGAACTCGCCACGGCAAAAAAACTAAGATCTACTTTTGGGCTGGTTCAGGGTGACCCCAGGCCTAAAAAAACACAGAACTAAACCACTAGGGTGACTTCAGGTTTTTCAAAAAACGAATTAGGGCGACCCCAGGGTGATTTCAGGGCTCAACAAATAAACGTAAAGTTAAATCATTTGGACTCCATGTTCAATAGCTTAACTTGCAGATTCGACAGATGTCATCAAATCGTTCATGCGAGAACCATCGTACAAAAAAAAAATGTTTAAAATCTTTCTTATGTGAAGTTAAATTATCTTCATATTTACATTTATGTAAATAGAACTTTTTTATGGTTATATGTTTGGGAGTAAAAGTTCTAAGAACTGTATTTTTGGGTTGGTGTTTACCTCATCCCTAAAGGTTACTTATATTAACTCTTAATAACGGGTGATTTTTTTGAGGTTAGGATTTTCATGCATTAGTATTTGACAGATCACGCGGGATTTCAGACATGGTGTCAAAGAGAAAGATGCTCAGTATGCTTTGACATTTCATCATGAATAGACTTACTAACGAGCAACGCTTGCAAATCATTGAATTTTATTACCAAAATCAGTGTTCGGTTCGAAATGTGTTTCGCGCTTTACGTCCGATTTATGGTCTACATATGAAGATCGACTGTCCGAGTCCGATTCCAAGCAATATTGAATCAAAGTATTTGGTAGTGAAGTAATAAGACAAAATTATATTATTTGAATTAAATTTATTAATGTTATTTCCACTTTTTCGTTTAGCATTCCAGATCAGATAGAATCGGAAGGTTCTTCCGGATCACCACACGAAAACGCTATTAGGCACAACTGACAGATATGAAAAATTTTTGTTTACGAGTAACTGATCAACGCAACGGTATACAAAAACGTATTTGACCACTGGTATAATGATTCCACTTCATCTACATATAACGAGTGATTTTTTAAGAGTTATCGGAAATTAAAAAAAAAAAAAAAGAACACAAATTTGAATCAATAGTACGGTCGATATAACTTAATGTTTGAAGATTATTTCATGCAAATGTTGGCCGCGGCTGCACCTCAAATGGTCCATCCGCTTGGTCCAATTTTGGCATACTCTTTCTAACATTTCGGCCGGTATCTCACGAATAAATGCTTCAATGTTGGTTTCCAGTGCGTTAATCGAAGCGGACTTGTCCCTATAGAGATGAGCCTTAACATAGCCCCACAAAATCGTATAGGCGTTAAATCGCACGATCTAGGCGGCCAATTGACCGGCCCAAAACGTGAAATAAACTGTTCACCGAACTCGCCTCTCAATTGGTCTGTTGTTACGCGTGCTGTGTGGCATGTAACACCGTCTTGTTGAAACCACATGTCATGCAAGTCAAGCTCTTCCATTTTGCGCAAAAAAAGTTTGTTGTCATCGTACGTTAGCAGTTACAGTAACGTTGCAATTCGCATCATCTTTGAAGAAATACGGCCCAATGATTTCGCCAGCCCATAATCCGCACCAAACAGTGACTTTTCTGGATGCATTGGTAGCTCTTGCAATGCTTCTGGCTGCGCTTCACTTCAAATACGGCAGTTTTGATTGTTCAAGTATCCATTCAACCAGAAATGAGCTTCGTTGTTGAGCACAATTTTTCGATAAATAAGTGGATCTTCGGCCAACTTTTCAAGAGCCCATTCACGAAAAATTCGGAGTTGTGTAGATCGTCCGGCTTCAATTCTTGCAGTAGTTGTATTTTGAAAGGCTTCACACCTAAATCCTTCCGCAAAATTTTCCACGTAGTGGATTAACAGAGGCCCAATTGCTGCGAACGGCACTGAATCTACTCGTATAATTCACGGTCATCACTAACACTGGCCGATACAGCTGCGATATTTTCCCTAGTTCGCACTGTATACGTAAGCTCGTTGGTGGGTAATGTCCAACAATGTAATTTTGGTGCGAAATTTAGTCACAATAGCCTGAATAGCCACCTCAGTAGGTCGATTAAATTGACCATAAAATGGAAGAAGCGCGCGATGAACTCTCTTAACAGAGCACGCATTTTGATAATAAAATTCAATAATTTGCAAGCGTTGTTGGTTTGTAAGACAGTTCATGGTTAAATTATAGACCAAACTGAAGATGTTTGACAGGGACATAAAACACGAAAAGTGCGTGAGATGTCAAAGCCAGAGTTGCCAAAAAGAAAATAGCAAAAAAAATCACCCATTATTATAAATTTATCAGGCACCTACATATGTATATGTAAAAATAAACATGTATGTACATACATACGTATCGAATTTATAAAACGTTTTAAAAATGTTTATGAGATCTGGTATAAAATTTGTTTTTATTAAAGACTTTTTTCACATTTAATTCACCCAATCGACTTATCTTGAAGTAAATTCGAATGGAATTTGATCACCACCACCCCTCTTTTTGAAGTTTAACAAACCGCTCGTTGAAGGTTTACATGCATTATGTATATAGTTGAAAAACACACATTTAATCAAATACATAAATATATGTATGTATGTAAATGTGTTCCAGATTCAAGAAAATGTTTCAAGATCGCATTTTGGTGCCGAAATAAAAGTTCAGAAAAAAAGGAATGTTTTTTTATCTTAAATAATGCCTTCTCTTTTGCAGCATCATAATATGCCTTCAAAAATTCTCTCCCCCAATTGGAGTTCCTCAAGCTTCTGTTTTGGGACATACTTATAATATCGTCGTCGTTCTATGAAAACTCCCTAAGTCCATTTTATCAAAAATGTGATTTAATTCTTATTTAATTCATTCCAGATCAGCCATTTGCAAAATGATTCTGATAATTTTTGGCTTTTTTATATTAATTTCCAAGTTAAAATGCAAATATATCAAAACACAAAAAATGGACTTAGGGAGTTTTCATAGAACGACGACGATATTTCCTTAGTAATTTATTCTTTATATTAGTGGTATTAGAGAAAATGTATTGTCTTCATTACTGTTACACGTAGATGACTTGAACATGTATGTAAATCGTTCATTTAAAATAAAAACGAATCGTTCAACAACCGATTGCCAAAATGATTCGATCATTTCAATCAATCGATCATTTTCATTTCACTCAAATGATTCAATACTATTCCGATTCGATTTTCATTTCAATGAAAATTAATCTCCGAATTTTAACCAATCCAGTTCAAAAAATGTATCGAATTTCATCGAATATAATTTATACAAATTTAAAAAATTTAATTTCATTTTTTGATTTGCTTTTGCTGCCCACAACATCAACAATCAACACAATTAAGAATTTTCTTCAATATCGAGTTCAACCCAGAAATTCCAGTCCACCGTGTGTTTGGCATTGATAATCGACTTTGATTGATTTGGGACAAATGGAATCGATTAAATCATGGTTAATCGAGTTAATTGATATCGAAAATCGAGATTCATTGAAATGATTGAGATTGGAATAGAAAATCAAGAATCGAGAATCATCGAAATGATTAAGCTGGGAACCGATTGAAATAAAAATTTGTGATTTCAATCATCAATACTTTTCGATTATCGGATCGAAAAAGCGAATAGTTCCTGATTGACACAGCTCTATTGTATACAACTATAAAAGGATCTGGATATGCTTCTGTAATGGTATGCTGTAAATGAACTTCTTTTGGATAATAATAAATATAGTTTTTGTTTTTTACTCGAAAAATATATACTTCTTATTTTGACTATCGTCTACACCAAGAAAACCTAAAACGAGGAACTGAACAAAAAGACCCAGCTGCGATAATTGATGCTTAACTGTTATTCGATAAGCATTACCAATAGGTGTGTTTTTTTTGCAAGTCCATATAGAATTGTAAAAAAAAAAAACGACATCGGGATTTAGGAGCTTTTTTTCCACATAGCTGGAAGCACGCTATGACATTTGTCAGCTGTATTGACGACTAGCAGCAACCCGCATCCAAAAACGTCACTTTTGACGTCTCTGAGCAAATTATCGATAACATATAGATAATACTATTTTGGCATCAGCATTTTTATCGGGTCTTAAGCTAAGTGTACACGATTGGTAGATCTTACAATATTGTCAGATCTGTCATTGAAAAACATGCTTACAATGTCTTACAACCGTGTAGTCTTACAATTAATTGTCAGAAAATTTGTCTGACAATTAATTGTTAGATCATTGTCTGACAATTAATTGTAAGAAACCTGACAATCATGTGTACGCTAGCTGACAATCGTGTAATCTTCCAATTAATTGTCAGAAAATGTATCTGACAATTAATTGTAAGACGGTAAATTGTAAGGTATTTGATAATCGTGTACACACACAATTTACTGTCAGGAATGCCAATTTTTATCGTTGTCTGACGTTTCTGACAATGAAGAAATTGTAAGATGTTCGTTTTTTAGCATCATACAATTTTTTCATTGTCAGAAAATTTGCAGCCAAGGTTTAATTGTCAGTTTCCATAACCAACAAAAACTGACAATTAATTGTGTGTGTACACGGTTGGTAGAAAATCTACCAATCTCTTACAATTAATTGGTAGGTATTAGGCCGGCTATCTGAAAATGAATTGTCAGCCAACTTCTGACAATTAATTGTAAGAGATTGGTAGATTTTGTACCAACCGTGTACACACACAACTTATTTGTCAGCTCATTGGTAGATAATTGTCAGACATTGTAAGATCTTACAATATTGTAAGATCTACCAATCGTGTACACTTAGCTTTAGATTAACTCTGGTCTGGTCTTAGCTAACTCTGTATAGATTTAAGTAGTTGTTGCATTTGCATGTAAAGCGCTTAGTCCCGATGTCGTTTTTTCTATAATTCTATATGGACTTGCAAAAAAAAAACACGCCTAATATCTACAGCAGTATCCAAGCACAAGAATGACGGTATTCATTTTTTGAACTGGAAAGCACTATTGCAAGCCATAATCTCTTATTACCTCTTTTCAAAACTCTTGTTTCAAATATATTAGAATATGCATCACCTGTATCCTTATTTTAGCGTTGAAAAAAAAAATCAAAACCACAAACTTTGAACTAAGATCAAAGCCATTGACCGTCTAATTTAGGAAGACAATGAACAGTTTGACCGTGATGATCAGATGAACAATTTTGTGTTCCCTACATAAGTTGTCACAGCTAAGATTCAATTATTACTTGATTTAAAATATATTATAATATTTAGATCAATTTTGAAACCATTTTAGAATCTAAAATTCATTTTTTTTTTTTGTATTTTGTTTTTGTTCGACAGAACCCTTGCGATTGAAACAGAATTTTTTACTCAATAGATTCAAAATAATCATTTTGACTTAGCACTGAATAGTTTATCTTATGGCATTATATAAATATATATACAAAAAAACCAATGTCCAAACTTACATCAACTCCATGTTCGGCGTAAAAATCTCCAGTTCCCATAGACGCGTACAGCTTGTAACCCATTTTAGCCAGATCTCGTATGGATGGTAACAGTTCCATTTTATGCTAACAATACAAATGAAATTAATATTTTTAATATAAGATTTAACTTTAATCATTTACTCACCTTGAAACTACCAATAGATAGAAGAATAGCTTTTTTTGGTATCTGGAATCCAGTAGACATCATTGCTTTTAAATAAGCCTCATATCGGTTGTCACCAAAGCAAGCTACCTCCCCAGTTGAAGCCATTTCAACTCCTAACTGAACATCAGCTCCGGCAAGACGTGCAAAACTGAATTGTGGTACTTTCACTCCTACTTTACCAACTCCATGAAGAACATCAACAGGATCCACAGTCATTCCAATGATTGCTCGAGTAGCGGTAGCTACAAAATCATGATTAAGGGTCTTCGACACGAATGGGAATGACCGCGATACTCTGACATTGCATTCGATCACCTTCAGCTCGTTGTTCTTTGCTATAAGTTGCATGTTGAAAGGACCTGTCACATCTAACAACGAAGCCAAGTCTCTTGTGATAACTTTTATGTTTTCCAATGTTTCTGGATTCAAGTCCTGTGGAGGAGTGACCAAAGTCGCATCTCCCGAATGAACGCCAGCATTTTCAACATGTTCCGAAACAGCCATGCACAGAATCTCTCCATCAGCTGCAACTGCGTCCACATCGATTTCCTTAGCTTCAGTCAAGAACTTCGATATCACTACTGGATGTTCTTTGCTGACTAGAGAAGCAGCGTTAAGATAAGTCTCTAAATCTTGGTTTGAGTAAGCCACATTCATTGCTGCTCCGGACAGGACATACGATGGTCTCACCAAACATGGGTAGCCAACCTCCTCGCAGAATTGAATGGCAGATTGAAGATTTGTCAATTCTTTCCAGCGAGGCTGAAGAATACCTTTTCGGTCCAACATTCTGGAGAACTTGAAACGATTCTCTGCGCTATCAATCGATTCGGGAGATGTTCCTAGCACCTTAGCCTGCTGTCGGTGCAAATCCATTGCTATATTGTTTGGCAACTGTCCACCCATAGAAACTATGATTCCATCTGACTTTTCCATCTCATAGACATCCATGACCACTTCGAAAGATATTTCCTCGAAATACAGGCGATCACACATGTCGTAATCCGTCGAAACAGTTTCAGGATTGTAGTTAATCATAACAGTAGGTTTGCCGAGCTTTCGCAACTCTCGCAGACATCCAACAGCACACCAATCAAACTCGACAGAGGAACCAATTCGGTATACACCCGATCCGACTACAATTGTGAAGTTTCCAGGGAAATCTAGGTCATTTTCGGAAGCGTTGTATGTGAGGTATAGGTAGTTTGTGGCAGCTGGCCATTCTCCTGCAACTGTATCGATTTGTTTTACAAACGGAACAATACCCATCTCTTGACGCTGTTGACGAACGGCCAATTCCGTACTTTTTGTTGCCGCAGCAATTTGCTTGTCTGAATAACCCATTTTCTTGGCTTGTACAATTAGGTCGTGAGTCAAATGGGCTCCATTGGCTTCCAGGATTCCCTGAAAATCAATTATATTTTGCATCTTACTCAAAAACCAACGGTCAATTTTGGTCAACTCATGCAGCTTGTCAATCGTATAGTTGGCCTTGAGTGCAGCGGCGAGAACAAATGGACGCTTATCTGTTGGCTCGGTGAGTTCCTCATCTTTGACAGGTTGCAGGTAGGGATCGAAGCCATTTACATTTCCATCAACCATTCGAAGTGCCTTCTGGAAAGCCTCCTCAAAGTTTCGCCCAATTGCCATTACCTCACCGACACTCTTCATAGAACTACCAATGTTTTTGCTTACTCGAATGAATTTGGCCAAATCCCAGCGAGGAATTTTAACAACACAGTAATCCAAACTAGGCTCAAAACATGCTGTTGTCACTCCAGTCACAGAGTTCTTAATGGTTGGCAGGGCTACTCCCAAAGAAAGTTTTGCTGCCACATAAGCCAAGGGGTATCCAGTTGCTTTACTGGCCAAGGCAGAACTTCTTGACAACCTGGCATTGACTTCAATTATATAGTATTGCTCGGAGAAAGGATTCAAAGCGTACTGAATGTTGCACTCACCAACAACACCGAAGTGGCGGATAACTTTAATAGCTGTTGTCCGAAGCATGTTATACTCTCTGTTTGAAAGAGTCTGAGATGGTGCGACAACAATGCTCTCACCAGTGTGGATCCCTAGCGGATCAAGATTTTCCATATTACAAACAGTGATGCAGTTATCGAAAGCATCCCTTACAACCTCGTATTCCACTTCCTTCCAACCTTTAAGTGACTTATCAATGATCAATTGACTCGAGTGTGCCAAAGCCTGTTCAGCAAGATTCCTCAATTCTTCTTGATTATTCGCAAAACCTGATCCCAGTCCTCCAAGGGAAAAAGCTGCTCGAGCCATTACTGGATATCCTAGAGACTCAGCTGCAGCTAAGGCATCTTCAACCGAATAAGCAATCTCAGATGGTGCAACTTTCTCTCCAATTTCGTTAACGCGATCGGCAAATATTTTTCGATCCTCAGTCTCGATGATAGATTTTATTGGAGTTCCAAGAATCTTCACATTATATCGCTCAAATACACCAGCTCTATCCAGTTCCACGCCACAATTTAGTGCCGTCTGGCCACCAAATGTCAGCAGAACACCATTTGGTCGTTCAGCCTTTATCACTTGCTCAACGTATTCCGGTGTTAAGGGAAGGAAGTAGCATTTATCAGCCAGTCCTTTGGACGTCTGGACGGTGGCAATATTCGGATTGATCAAGATTGTTTGAATTTTCTCTTCTTTCATCGCCTTAATAGCCTGTGATCCCGAGTAATCGAACTCTCCAGCCTGTCCAATAGATAAGCCTCCTGAACCAAGGATCAAAACCTTCCGTGGCCGTTCCTCCAAAATGGAATCAGGGGTTGGCACATAAGTTAGTTTGTCCACCAGCTGATTGCGAAGACTTTTCCCCGGCTGTTCACCTTTGCGTACAGCATCAAGAAATACATCAAAAAGTAATTCCAAATCTTCCGGACCGGCAGTGTGTTCTGGATGGAATTGCACCGAAAAATAGGGCTTATTTTTGTGAATGATACCCTCGTTGGTCTGGTCGTTGGCATTTGTGAATAGTGGTTCCCAATCAGAAGGTATGGTTTTAGTATCCACAGCGTAGCCATGATTTTGGGATGTCATAAAACAACGTCCCGTTCCTCGATGAACACAAGGCAGATTGTGTCCACGGTTACCATATTTCATTTTGAAGGTCTTACATCCTGCGGCGGTCGACAACAACTGGTGTCCCAGACATATTCCGAAAATAGGACGTTTTCCATTATTCAAGACCTTTTTGATTTGTGCTACAGTATCTTTGCACACAATTGGATCACCAGGACCATTACTCAGAAACAAACCATCGAAGTCATTTTCGTCTAGTTCATGATTCCATGGAACCAATTCCACGCGCGCTCCACGTTCTACAAAACATCTTATTTGATTCAATTTCAGACCACAATCAATGGCACATATTCTCGGTGAACCTGATTCATTGAAGACCATTGGACTTTTCACAGAACACTCTGCCACAAGGTTTCTCTCATTGGGGTCTTGGAATATAAGAGTTTCAGGATTCCCAGGGATTTCATATACAATACGTCCCAGAATTGAACCATGCTCCCGGATTTTCTTCGTCAAAGCACGGGTATCGATATCACTGATACCGGGAACACCTTGACTCTCCATCCATTCGGATAAGGTTTGTTTTGAACGCCAATGTGATGGAGTCTCGCAAATTTCTCCAACAATCAAAGCTGATATGGATATTCCAGCAGTCCATTCGAAATGCTTCAAAATACCTTGTTCATCAACTTCACTTGTATCGGGAACACCGTAGTTTCCCACCAAGGGATATGTAAGAACAAGAATCTGTCCTCGGTACGATCGATCTGTCATCGATTCTGGATAGCCAACCATACCAGTTTGGAAGACAACTTCTCCATCTCGTTCTTGGCGGCTTCCAAATGAACGTCCCGGGAGGACAGTTGAGTCTTGAAGAACAAGGTAGCAGTCGTACGTCATGGTACTGAAGACTTCTTATTTAGAAGCTAGAATAAAAAAATAAAATTATTTTATCATATGCACACCAGAGGCCGCTTCGAAATTTCTTAAGCAAATAAACAACTTAATACTACGCTTTCACCAAAAGATAGTACGAGATTTAAGGCATGAGATTTATGTGGTGTTTCCATAGCTGGGCATTAACTCGTTAATCCGTTAATCGTTAATTAACGAAGTTAAAATTTTGATTAACGGATTAACTTTTAAGTTAACTTTTAAAAATGTTAACGGACACGTTAAATCCGTTAATCCACGTTAAGTCCGTTAATCGTTAATCCAATGCCTACTATTTACCGCGCGGCGCGAAAAACAGGTTCAGACAAGTATGAGACAAGTGCCGTGCGGCGCGTGCCGCGGGTGAAACAAAAAACGGCTATAGGTACGTATTATATTTTGACGGCGCGTGCGACTGAGAAAACTGCGAAGAGATTCGTTTCGTTTGATCATTTCATTATGCCGGTCGTCCACTATGTGCGCGATAAGTTCAACCAACTTCGTTCAACTTTTTATTCAACTCTTTCGTTGGATAAACGAATTTACAGCCTCTTACACTAGTGCAGCAACTTACGTAATTCACGTTGAGCAACTAAAGTTGAACAAAATGCGTTTGGAACCCCGTACACATAATTGACCAACTTTCCCATATGTTGATTAACCCCGCACACCTAGTTGATCAACTCTCAAAACTTATTCCAGTGTTGAATAGCTGCGTACACCTAGTTGACCAACTTACTCGAATGTTGAATAACCTCGTACACTGGTTGATAAACTTGTTCGATTTTGACAGAACATTTTTTTTTTTCGAGTTGATCAACTGCGTTTTCGATATTGTTGCTCAACCAGTTGATGAACGAGTTGATACCTTCGTACACTTAACCAAGGATCACTCGTTGGGTAACGCGTTGAACGCACCACGATAAACAAAAAACTCAAACGTCAAACCTGAAATAATTTTGACTTAAGTTCGGTACATTAGGCAATTGCATTTTCGAGGAAATTTGAGACCAAGCCAATTCCCTTGTATCTCGATTTTTATAAGAAGGGCTCTTAATGTCCCATATATTGGGCTCTTGCTCAATTGCTGAAATCAACTGCAAAATTAATTCCGTGGTCCACTCTTTTTTTGTATCACCTTTCATGACGAAAAACCAAAATAAACTACAGTTTGCAAGTTGCAACAACAACAACAAGTTCATGGCAACGCAATAGTTCATCAATCACGTAGGCACATTTTACTGCAACCAACGCAACGCAACACAATATTACGTCAAGAAATCCCAAGGAAAATTAAAAAATTGATCAACGCGTTGAACAAATAATGTGCAACACATTATCTTAAAAATGTTGCTCAACGTGTTGATCGAACATTTTCAAGGAGCAACACGAGCTCGTACACTACCCGTACACTTGTTGCGCAATTCGTTGAGCAACGGCCAACAACTAGATCCAACCCGTTGGTTGAACATAATTGAAGGCACCGTATATTAGAGTTGTATGCGTTGAATTCGAAATTTGTGCGTTGATCGCCTAGTGGACGACAGAGTAAAAAAATAAAAAAAAATGCAATTTTTATCATATGTTAACGGATTAACGATTAACGTTAACTTGCGTTAATTCTTCCGAAATTTAACGCTTTAACGTTTAACGAAGCTAACTTTTTTAGTAACGGATTAACGATTAACGAAGTTAACTTTTTGATTAACGGTGCCCAGCTATGGGTGTTTCCACCGCAAAAAAAGAAGGTTAATTTTGACAGCACCTATCAAAATGCTAATGGTGTTTCAATTTTTCTTATAAAGTGGAAGTAAGAGAAAGAAAGTTTCATCCGTGCCAAACGATGAAAAATCATCTATACAATTTAGCACGATATAGATATATAGGTCAGTTAGAATTAAAGAACAATTGATCCCATGAAGATTAATTTCTGATCTACTAGATTAACCAAATAAGTTTGTATGGTGAATCAAAGAAGATTTATGGTAAAAATGATGAAAATGTAGTTTAACTTAGAAGAAAATAGTTTAGAGGTTTGAGCCGATCTAAAGTATGTTAGTATGTATGGATAATATTTGTTGTGTTTGAAACTGCTACAAGTGAAGTGATGCCAAAATGTGTGTTTAATAAAATAGCGACTGTCACATTCACACTAGCCGTTTGACTTAAGATAATTTCATATAAGTTAATTTTTAATTTTTTTATTTGTTTTCGAAACTATTAGAGCAAGCGATATTCATTTATTACTTGAAACCTATAAACAACGAGATACGAGATACCTATGGATTCCGGCAACGAGAACTCATAAATTTGGAAGAGCAAGTGAAGGAAGTCTATTCGAAATAAAAATAGGGTTCGTATAATCCGTGCATTTCCGTTTTTTAGAGGAGATGAACAAGATTGTGTTTGAAATATTGTATAACATTCCTTGCAACGAATTGATTGATCAACAGTTCGTACGACTTTCTTTTAGAGATCGCACGGGATAATATGGTTATTGCGAGCTTGCAATGAAAAATTTGGGAATCCACAGCGGATACCGCTAGTACCAAAATTGAAGTAGAACGGCAGCTTATGATAAGCTCAATAAAGTCTGATTTCGATAGCATTGTCAAATTGGAAATTATAAGCCGCGTAGAGTTTAATCCTTCAAAAACTCAATGCTCTCTTTTGTCGTTAAAGCGCAACTCACTCCCATGCCGAGTTAACACCCGCATTTGACGATTAATTATCAAAGCAAGCCATTTCAGATATTATCTGAATTTCTTAAAAGTAGACATAAACAAAAACATCCCTTATGGATGATTTATATTAAACAAACCAAATCGTGGATTCTGCCTACAAAGCACGATCCCACGATTCAATATATTAAACAAAAGTAAGGAATTGCCTACGAAGCATTATCCCATCATCTCAGAATGGATTGGCAATATCATTGGCTATCGATCACATCATCGGTGGACAATATATACGAGTTGAGCTTCGATTGACATTCATTCTCAGTTTGTCAGGCAACCAAGCCAGATTGTTCTATTATTATATTTTTTATATTTTATGTAATATCGAATAAAGTTTTTTAAAAACTCAAACTTTGAGTCAAAATATTAATTGGCGCCCGAGCAGGGACCTGAAATTTATTTACAACCTAGTGCTTTAAATACGGTTAAATTAATTAAACCCAACCGGTAAAATTAAAGTCGTTTAAATAAAAAAAGAAGTCCTATTCAACTTAAAACACTGAAAGGCACCGGGAACGAGGTTCCAAACTGATCAAAAGAAGTACGGTCGTAAGAATCGGAAAATTTGTTAAAAAAAAAAAAAATTTGTTTGTTATGTGCAAAAAAGAAGTAGTACGGACATAAGAACCGGAAATCTTTTACACGGAAAATAAATTGTATTCGATTAAAAGAAAAATCGAGGAGTGAAAAATCAATAACCAGTACGGACATAAGCGCCAGAACGTCATATAGAAAAAATATTATAAAGAAATATTAATTATTGGAAAACAAATATTTTTATTGACTTTGAATTGAAATTGATTTGGAAAGAATAAAATAAAAAAAAGGGTGAATATAAGTGAAGGAATTAGAAGAAATAAGTTGCTGAAAGAAATATAAAAAATTTTGAAATAAAATAAGTTGCGAGTAAAAGTGCTTCATAAGAAAATAATTAAATAAACATTTTTAAAGGAAAACAAAAGTGGAAAAGTTTATTAATTAAAAGATTAAGAGTGAAAGTGGATACAGAATTAAAGAATTTAATATAAAATCAAAATAACGATAAACGAGAATTGCTGCGATAAAAATAATAATAAATAAAATAAAAAAGGGTGAATAATAGAGAATTTAAAGGTGAACTTAAAACTGAAAAAAAAGACAGTAGCAGAAATAAAAGATAATACAAAACGAAGGTGTCCATCAGAAGTGAAAGCGGAAAATACGGAAAGAGGAAAGTAACAAACAAGAAGAAGGTGTTCATCAGAAATTAAAAGTAAGAAGTTTAAGTAATTTTTTATTGCGCAAATTTAAATAAATATTAAGCAAAAATACAAAAAACTGTATAGAAATTTTATACATATAAATAAATATAATTTATAGTAAATAATTAAGAAAAAGGAAAAATGGCATTGACAAATGAACAGATCGGTGAGATCATAGCACGAACAGTTAGCGAACATACTAGGGACTTATACAGTAAATTAACAGCGGTTACTGTAGCATTCGAACGTTTTACGACCACAGACAATTTAACACCATACGAAGATGTACAAATAGATCCCACTGTACAGTCTAAAACTAATTTAGATTTAGCCAAAAGTATTGTACCATTTGATGGTAATCAATATATAAGTTGGCGGACTTCTGTTACAAATTGCATGAAAATTTATAACCTGGAAGTAGGAAGTAGTAATTTTTATACAGCAGTAAATATTATAAGAAACAAGGTTATAGGAAGAGCTAATGATGTTCTGACATCTCATGGCACTCCTCTTAATATTGACGCAATATTAGGTCGACTTGACTTGACATACGATGATAAACGTCCCATACACATGCTGCAGACAGAACTTACAAATATTCGACAAGGTCGACGAACGCTTCAAGAATATTATGACGAAGTAAGTAAATTGCTTACACTCATAATTAATAAAACCATTATGAGCTACGGACCACGTACATCAGAAACTGAATGTTTGACACAAATAGCTAGGAAAAACGCACTCCGAGTATTTATAACGGGACTTAACCAACCAACTAGTAATTTAGTGTTTTCACTAAATCCAGGTGATTTACCGAACGCTCTTGCGCGAGCACAGGAAATTGAAGTGAATCAAAATTCTAGATTTCGGGAACAACCACTCTTAAGGAATTTCAACGGGAATCAACATTTTAACTCAAATCGAAACTTTAACGGAAATCAACATTACAACGGAAATCTAAACTACAGGAATATCTTAGTGCCACAGCAGAGGAATTTTAATTTTACACCCCGACAACAACAAAGAATGGAGACAGACAGCAGGCAACAGCGACAAAATCACCAACAAAATCACAACATCCCAAGGGATATACCTTTAAATCAATATAGGGACCCAAGATTCAACAACGAGATAAGAAATAATAATAATCCATTCAAAAGGGATAGGCCAAATAGTAATCAACAGCCTTTGAACAAAACACCCAGAATTAACCATTTAAATGAGAGGGATTCTTTTTTAGAGTAAGGCACGACCTGCCTATTATTACTCGAACAAATAATGCGACAGGTCAGGTGTATAAGATATTGATAGACACAGGGGCGACACATAATTATGTCAAACCAGATGCAAAAAAGAGTAAGAAATTAACAAATATAAGTCGAGTTAAAAGTGTTCATGGAAGCAGTATCATAGATACGTACCAGGATATGAATATTTTTGGGAATTGGGAGATATTTTATGAATTAGGGGAACTAGAAGATTATGATGCGATAATAGGTATAAATACTTTGAGACGAGCAAAATGCAACATAAATATTAAGAAAAATGTTCTGGAGTACAACGGAGGTAAGGTACCTCTGAAATATGATGATAAGTTAGTTAACAGTCTCCTGATAAACACTCATATAAGAGTCGAGTATCAGACAAGACTAAGGCAAATTCTAAAGAACTATCAAAGTATTTTCACTGAAAAACCCAATTATTTGCCTTACAACACTAATATTAAATGTCATATAAACACGGTCCATGAGGAACCAGTCTGGCAAAGAGCTTATCCATACCCTCAATCAGCTTCCGGATTCATCAATAAGGAAATTCAAACTTTACTAGAAAATGACATTATAAGGGCAAGTAGAAGTTCTTATAATAGCCCAGTTTGGGTAGTAGATAAAAAAGGATGTAATGAGGATGGTTCAAAGAAATTGCGCATGGTCATCGATTATAAAAAACTTAATTCGTTTACAAAGTCTGATAAATACCCAATGGCAGAAATTTCTGTAATTTTGTCTAATTTGGGCAAGGCCAAGTTTTTTTCTACACTAGACTTACAATCTGGATTTCACCAAATCCTTGTGTACGAACACGATAGACCGAAGACTGCATTTTCAGTCAATAATGGAAAATACGAATTCAATCGTATGCCATTTGGGCTTAAAAATGCTCCAGCCATATTTCAGAGAGCAATGGATGACATTCTCCGAGAACATATCGGGAAATTCTGCCATGTATATTTGGATGATGTGATAGTTTTTTCAGGAACTCATGAAGAACATTTAAATCATATAGAAATAATAATTAGAGCTTTATCAGAAGCTAACATGAGAATTAGTAGTGAAAAAAGTAAATACTTTATGGAAGAAGTAGACTTTTTAGGGTATATGTAGTATCCTACAATCATATTAAAACTCATCCAGATAAAATTAAAACTATCAGGGAATATCCCGAACCGAAGACTTTACGTCAATTACGAAGCTTTTTAGGACTCTCTGGTTATTACAGAAAATTTATTAGAAACTATGCAATGATAAGTAAGGGCTTAACGAAATATTTAAGAGGGAATGAAAATATAAATAGCAAAAAGATAAATATAGAATTAGATACAGAAGGTAGAAGAGCATTTCAACTGCTAAAGGATAAACTTATAGAAGAAGTTGTGCTAAACCAACCGGATTTTAATAAACCATTTGATTTAACAACTGATGCAAGTAACTCAGCCATAGGCGCAGTACTTAGCCAAGAAAATAAGCCAATAACCTTCATAAGCAGGACATTATCTAAAACAGAAGAAGCATACGCAACAAATGAAAAGGAATTACTCGCAATAGTATGGAGTCTCAAGAACTTAAGGAATTATCTATATGGTCAAACTGGAATCCGCATATATACGGATCATCAACCATTGAGCTTCGCTGTATCAGACAAAAATCCAAATGCGAAATTAAAAAGATGGAGAGCTTTTATCGAAGAATATGCACCAATTATAAATTATAAGCCAGGAAAGGAAAATATAGTAGCAGATGCACTAAGTCGGCAAGAACTCAATATAATGGAGAATAATGAAGATATAGCTACGGTACATAGTACTCAGAGCAGCCCGACAGAAGGAATCAAAAGACTAGGTGGAATCATAAATCGATTTAGGAATCAATTAATTATACAAATCGGCGATAATAATAATATAACTAGTGAGCAAATTCATAAAGGATACTGGCGGCACACTATTTCATACCAAAATGAGGATATTTTTACAGAACTAAAGACAATAATAAGAAAGGGAATAAACGCAATACATTCAACAGAGGAAACCCTATTTAAAATAAAATACCAACTACTTAAAGAATACCCAGAAACACAATTTGTATACGTTCCAAATTTAGTACGAGATATAACGGATAAGGACATGCAAGTCACCATTATGAAAGAAGAACATAATAGAGCACATCGTGAATCAAGGGAAAATTTTAAACAAATTTCAACCAGGTGTTATTGGCCCGAATGCTTTAAACAATTACTCGATTACGCGAAAGATTGTACAGTATGTAAAGAAAATAAGTACGATAGACACCCAATTAAGTATATGATTGGAGAGGCTCCAATTCCGAAGAAAGGGGGGGAGCGCATACACGCTGACATTTATTATGTAGATAACGATCAATTTTTAACTATGATAGACTCGTTTTCAAAATATCTTATAGTAAGGCATGTTGAAAGTAAAATCGATGCAAGAGAAAAATTGATAGAAGCGATACCAATATTCGGAAAAGTAGAAGTAGTAGTGACTGACAACGAAAAAGCATTTTGTACACCATCAACAGAATTAGTATTACAGCGACTAGGTATAAAACATGAAAAGGTAGCACCTCACCATAGTAAGTCTAATGGAATGATTGAAAGAGTCCATAGTACAATTACAGAACTTATACGTATAACGAAGACAGAAATTCAAGCTGAAACTAAAGAGATAATGCCATTCGTAGTAAAGAAATACAATGAATCCATTCATTCAGTGACAAACTTACAACCCATAGATGTTTTTCATAATTTCGAAAAATATATATCCTTAACGAATGTATTGAAAGAGAAACAGGACAAAACTCTTTCATATTTCAACAAAAACAGAACAGAAGTTAAATTTAAGCCAGGACAAAAAGTTCACGAAAAATCTACACGTAGACAGGGAAAAGTAAAACCTTTGTATAAAAAAAGAATTGTAAAAGAAGATAGGGGTAGAATTATTATTGACAGTAAAGATAGAATTATTCATAAAGACAATTTAAAAAAATAAAGTACTTAAAGATGACAAATATCTAATTACAGATGGCTAAAAGTGTCATACTAATATTTTTGGCATTCCTAGCCACAACATTTGCTCAAGTGCAAATAACAAATTATAGCACGGAGGAATACATCCTTATAGAGGACGGACCTGCTGCACTATATGACAACAGAGGAGAGATTTATCATGTTATAAATTTAACATATTATAAAGACATATTAGAAGGAATTAAAGGAAAAGGTTTAAGATTGACAAAGGAATCTTTAACTAATATAGAAACAGCAAATAGATTGCTTAACCAATTAACAATCAGAGATAGATTAAGACGAGGAATTAATGAAATCGGAACATTATGGAAATGGATATCAGGAAGTCCAGACCATGACGATAAAATTAGAATAGAAACAAAATTACAAGAACTTATAGAATCTAACAACAAACAATACCAAACAAACTCACAAATATTTAACGCAATACAAAAACTAACTAGTGAAGACAACAGTATTGACAAAGAGGACGCACTCATTTTAAGGTTCATAATTGAAGATTTAAGGGAAATTATTAATACTATTAATTTAAGTAAAAATGACATTTTGAATACAGTAATTTTAAATATGGAAGACCTATGTAGATAAAATTATACGAACAGAAACAATGCCAATTTCAATAACAGATGTTTTAGATGCATCAGATTTTAAAATCATTCAACAAAAAGAAATAATAATGATTTATATAGAATATCCTTTAGTAAAAGAAATAAACAATAAGTTTATTGTAGAAAGTATTAATGTAGGTGATGGGAAACTACAATTACCAAATCAAGTCGTATTATGCGATCAAAAATATAAAATGGCGAATTGTAAGAAAGAATTAAATAATATATATTGTAGAGTTAATAATGAAACAAATTGTCTAACGGATTTATTGAACAATAATAAAGCAAACTGCCACAAAATAAAAGAGAATAATCCGGACGTAAAAATAATTAAAGATGGAATAATTTTTGTAAGTGGAGAAACCACAATAAATAAGAAAGTATATAAAGGTACATATCTAGTTCATTTTCAAAACAATGTAACTATAAATTTTAAACAATATGAAAATAAAACAACAAAAATTGTAAGACATATTAAACAAAATGTACCACTAGAAATTAATATTTTAAAATATTTAGAATCAAATAATGAACAATTAAAGTTCACTAATATAGATCTTGTTAAGCCATATATTCAAGATGTAAAAGAACACCCAATATTATGGGGAATTACTTTCAATATTGTATTAATTCTTAGTATTGTAATAATTATTAAATTACTGAAAATTTGTAAACTAAGTAAACAAAGAAGAAATCACATAGCATTTGAAATGGCAACAATTAAATGTTTACAAGATACCAAGAACGCTATAGAAGAGAGATCGGGACGATCACTATCGAAGTAAGGGGGGAGTTAACACCCGCATTTGACGATTAATCATCAAAGCAAGCCATTTCAGATATTATCTGAATTTCTTAAAAGTAGACATAAACAAAAACATCCCTTATGGATGATTTATATTAAACAAACCAAATCGTGGATTCTGCCTACAAAGCACGATCCCACGATTCAATATATTAAACAAAAGTAAGGAATTGCCTACGAAGCATTATCCCATCATCTCAGAATGGATTGGCTATCGATCACATCATCGGTGGACAATATATCGTCGTCGTTCTATGAAAACTCCCTAAGTCCATTTTTTGTGTTTTGAGATATTTGCTTTTAAACTTGGAAATTAATATAAAAAAATCCAAAAATTATCAGAATAGCACGATCTCAGGCTTCAATTGTAGAATTGGTTTGGCGTAGCCATTGTGCAATAAAAGTTTTTGCAAATGATTTATCCGAAATGAATTAAATAAGAATTGTATCACATTTTTTTTTAAAATGGACTTAGGGAGTTTTCATAGAACGACGACGATATACGAGTTGAGCTTCGATTGACATTCATTCTCAGTTTGTCAGGCAACCAAGCCAGATTGTTCTATTATTATATTTTTTATATTTTATGTAATATCGAATAAAGTTTTTTAAAAACTCAAACTTTGAGTCAAAATATTAATTTGCCGTTATCCATGAGTGGCACCCATTGAGGAAGTGGAACAACTCTCAGTTTTCGGTATGTGCATCGAAGAACACCTTGTGTGGAATGACCACATATTCAATGACGCCAAAAACGCTACTTAGTGCATAGGTTTCGTTCGAAGTTGCAAGACATTTTTTACCTCTTTTAATTTGGCTGTAATCTATAAGGATTGTATTCATCCAAAACTCGAGTACAATTCCCATATTAGGGAAAGTGCTCCAATAACACACTTGAGACTCTGGTATTGAATCCTAAAAAAAATCTTTAAAAATGAAAATGATAGATGATAGAAGTATAACATTTGAGTCTCTCGAGCATCGTCGGAATGTTTTTGTCTTTCATTATGTTACCGTTATTTTTATAAATAGTGTTCTTGTGAAATATCCAGTTGCATTCCTCCCCTTAAACAATTTAACCGCAATACTCGCGCTTCAGGGAGTGCCCATCAGTTTACCCTTGAGCCCAACTTCGGACATACTGTTAAATTTAGAGATTCTTTCTTAAGCCGCACCACACAAATGTAGAATGCTTTACCCGATTCTATATCTTCCTCCCATTATAATATTCAGACATTCAAAACCAACGTGCTTCGATACCTCCTTTTAAATCATCTTCAACTTTCCTAAAATGCTCGCACTGTGCTCAAACATTTTAAGGCTAGTCATAATCCTTTTAGTGTGTGCAAAATTATAAACCAAAAAAGTATTGAGTCACACGAGATCGGGACAAGACGATATCAAAGTTGAGTAGAAGTGTTGTCTAACATGTTTAAGACTAAGAAAAAGTTAGACAAAGTCTCCAAACTAAACGACTGTGTTAAGTAGATCCGGTTTTATTCCTTAAACGAACAACGTTTAAAATTTTGCGCCATTGAATTTCCCATAAAAAAATTTCGTCATTCGACATTTTTTTTTGAATTTCTGTGTATGTAAACAGTAGGCATTATACATTTCTACTTTGTCAAGTTCAGAAAAATGAGACTCAGACTATCTCCGACACATGAACAGCATTTTTCAACGAAAATTCTAGGTTTTCTCTTTTAACCGAACATAGTTTGTGAAACTTCGCATTAATAATAGCGAGTTACAATAAATTTGACACATGTTTCGAAATTCGTATGAAGCTCCTATTACCACCATTTTTCTATCGAGTTTAAAAAAGTTTAGGCTTTAGTTGAATAGACAGAGAGAATTGCGAGATGCATTTTGTTTCTCTTCTCTATCATCATAACGTCAGGTATGATCAAAAACTCGAGTTATTTTTTTTTTTTTCCGAATGCATAACTTGCCATATAGTAACTCCATACATATGTATATGTCGCAAGTAAAAATTAGGCATACCTATCCATCGTTTGAATCATGAATCATGGTCTTGGCAAAAATACTCTACGACCCAAACTCAAAATAGTTGGTCTATTCATTTATTAACACATTAATTCTTCATATATCCTAAATTTAGTGGCAGTCAGCTTTTGTTCATTTAAAAAATGTTGTCAATTTAATAAAGTAGTTTCACTGAGAGTAAATTAGACCTAACAAAACAAAATTTGAGAGAGCAAATAGCAACAATATTCCTTTCATCTCAGACAAAGATAAGAGCATAAAAGTTGGTCTACTCTTTTTTTGGTGCAAAATAGTTGATCTAAGACTATTTAAATATAGTTTCAGTTAACCGTTATTAAAAAAATGAGAAGCACTGGTTTTATTAATGATTATTGTATGATTTTATACAAGCTAGCGAGAGTTTCATGTCAATCCTGGTGCGTGGCGTTGCATTATCAGGAGACCTAAGGGAATCAATGATTAAAGCGTTTGAAACAGGATTGTCTAGCTACGAAATCCCTGAAAATTTTAATTTACCGCTCTTGTCAGTGCAGAACATAATAACAAAGTTTAAAAATTCTGGAAATGTGGATATATGCAACAGAACGGGACATCCACTAACAGCAAAACCTCGCGATTGCCAAATTTTTAAAGAAAATCGACGATATTTATCTGCTTCAATAACGGTACAGTGGAGAGAACAAATTCAAAAAAGTGTTTCGGTGGACAGTTGTAAGCAGATGATGAAAAAAATGGGATACAAATTTTATAAGGTTTATTTTAAAATATTTAAGTTTTGCATAAATTACGACAACTTAAATCATTAAAAACGCAGGCAAAAAAAATATCACTACTGACACCTAAGCAAAAGAAAAGGCGCATTGAGTGGGCCAAACAACTTAAAAATTTGGACTTTTAGTCAATGGCGGTCCGTTAATTGGAGTGATCAGTACAGATTGGAAGTTTGTGTTGGTGATGAACGAGGACCAGTGATAAAAAATGCTAAAGAAGCCTTTCACAACTCACAAGGACTGCCTTAAACAAACCGTAAAGCTCCCAATATCTCTAATGGTATGGAGGTGCATGTCGGGATGTGATGTGAGTAATTTTCATTTTGTAATTGGGATAGCTAATGCTGTCAAGTACCGCAACATTTTGGAACAGGAGCTGCCTCCGTCAATACTACGTCTTCAATATAGCAATGCGGAGTATATTTTCCAACAGAATGGTGCTTCTTGTCATACGGCTAGGTCAACAATGGTATGGTTAACTGCTGAAGCAATTCTTTATTGGAATGAACTTCCAGCAGCCCTAATCTTTCACCAATCGAAACTGTTTGGCACACGATGAAGCAAAAATTGCGAAGGAACCGCGTCGGACTCTTCAAGATATAAGATCCACAATTACAAATAATTGGGAATCTTTTGGTGCCGAAGAGTATCAACAATTAGTTGACACTATGCCAAGGTGCATTATAGAAGCAGTGATTAAGGCCAAAGGTCGCTTAACAATGTGGTAAAATCAACATAAAGAATCATAGACCAACTATTTTGCATCTAAGAAATGTGTATAAATCGTTATTTAGTTTTGTAAACAGACTCCATATCAATATTTTATTAAGCCACTTTCTTTTTTGTCCACTTTTCCTATTTAAAATGAATAGGACTTTATAGTATATCAAAAAATAGTTTTCGTTTCGAAATAGGTTAAGAATGAACACATATTTGCATTCTATCCTCGGTAGACCAACTATTTTGAGTTTGGGCTCGTAGAAATAATGAAGTTCAGTTTTCCCCAATCTTTTGCAATTCTTTTTTTTTATTGAAAACCTAACTCGGACTATTACGAACACCTCAAAACAAAAAATAGCCAAATCGGTCCAGCCGTCCTCAACAACCAACAACCACGATTTCATTTTCATTTATTAACATACTCGTACATACATACTATAAGATTTGATATACTTTTCAGCTACAATGCTGCTTAAATTTTCTTCTACCTATGACCTTGTAGGTATTCAGAATTATTATTAAAAACAGACATAAAGGCTAAACCTCTATTCTACAAACTTCGAACCTTTCAGTCATGAATGGCAATCATATGTTCAACACGTTTTTTTTGTTTTCAAAGAAAAGTTCAATAACCATCAAATAGCAAAATAAACAAAACAAACAAAAAATAAACAATTGAATGCGACCCTCTTTGAATTAAGAAGTGAGACCGGCAAAACCAGTGTATTCGTGATTTTCTATAGACACTGACACTGACACTGATACATGTGCTATGTACTCGTATTATGTATTTAATAAAAAGAGTGAACTTTCTCTCACTCAAAATGATAACGTCACCAGGGTTCGGATTAGAACACTGAGTATAAGAGGAGGAGTATAAGAGGAGTCGAAAAAGATCTGAGGTCGAAAATAATTTTGGGAGTAGATACATAACCGAAGTACACTAACACGGGTATTTTATAAGAGTACGTATAAGAGTCGTGATATTGAAGTCGCGTTTTTTATCAACTTTTCGTGGGGTTGGTTGGTAAGATTAAAATAGCAAGATTTTCCGATTTTTGTGTAAGGGTTACAAGGATTTTAATTTTTATATGTATTGAATAAGCGAGATGACGCTCCTTATCTGATTATAACTTATCGATAAGAACTTAAGATAATGCACATAATTTTCTCTAACGCAATGGATGTGTATGATGTTCGTGTGTATGTATGTTGTTACACCCCTCAGCCCTGACATAAAAGTAGCAAGAAACGCAATTTTTAACAACTGACCCTCAAGCTGTCGTCTTTACCGAAAAGTGATAAGCCATTTATTTAGTTCAAAGCTATTAATAGATCCCTCATAAGATTTTTAGTGACTTTTTTGTGGCAAATTATTTTGTTCATATTCTCTTTTAAATTTGGTGTTTTGTTGAGTTTACAAATTAT
The DNA here is from genome assembly GCA_963931855.1 of Philhelius festivus. NCBI lineage: Eukaryota > Metazoa > Arthropoda > Insecta > Diptera > Syrphidae > Philhelius > Philhelius festivus. The sequence goes on along the minus strand of OZ007556.1, from coordinate 75,607,749 downwards.
TAAAAAGGTTCGCTCCCTTGGTACTTTAGTGGTACGTTCGAAAAAGGTACATAATATCCATAAGCGGGGCAGTGCTGCCGTTTTAGTGACTTCGTCACTATATTTAGCGGAATTTTCAAAAGTTTAGCAACAAAAAATTATTTTTTGTCACTAGATAATTCTAGCGACTTTTCTAGTGACTTTTTGCAAGAACATGTGATGATGTTACATCCCTGGCATTCGAGTTTGGCACTTATGTTCGATTGACTCTCTTTTTACCACGACCACTGAACTGAATTTGAAACTTCACCACACAAAATAAGACCAAAAGGAGTGTGATTGCGAGTGAGCGGGTATATGTTTTAGAAACTAGACTACCTGGTCATTTCGTTTATATGATTTATTTTGTGTACAATTTTAACTGTAATTGTTTTTGTTTGGTTTTGTCGAATCAGCCAAAGTGGAGATTTCGGGAGTAAACTTAACTTTTTTTGTAAGTATATTTATACTTGTTTTCAAAAAATTCAAAAATTTCAATAATGCTTTAGATATTGAAGTCAATGAAATTGATGAAGATGCTATAATGGCTATAATTATTTGTGATTGATTATATAATAGGTGTTTTTGAAGTTATTATTAAAACTTCTTAACTTTTCATTTAAAAAATGAAAAGTAGTAATATTTTCTAGACTGAATTTGTTTTTGTTTTGTTTTTTAAGATTTTTTATGTTAACTTAATGTTTATAAGTTTTTCTTTACTATTCAAAATAAATTTTTTGTTATAACTGAATATATTTTTTTTTTTGATATGTGTACTGAAATATTTTTCTAGTGACCTTTTTCAAAATAATAGCATATCTAGCGGATTTTTAAGGTCGATCTAGCGACTCTTTTTTTTGGCTTGCGGCAACACTGAAGCGGGGCTCAAATTCAACGACAATGCATTAACACGCGTGTAGTTTTGAATGTGGTATCAGTCAACTTACGACTTGATGTTGAAATCAAAGTAAAATGACAGATAAAGAATAGACAAAAATTGAATTGAAGCAGTGGTATTGGTGAAACTGATGAAATGCAGGGCATATCCGATCTTTAAATAAAATATTTGAGGACGACTCAGATCGAGCGGCACTTCGTCGAATAAGAACCAGTTTATAAAAAAATATTTGATCTCTTTAAAAAGTTTCGTTTCTGAAAACCGAATCGTCAATACGAAATTTTGAAAACTTTTGATTTTCAAATCAAATGATTTCATTTGGAAATTATAACTGTCAACGTTATAACATAATTGTCAATGATTCCTTTCATGGGTAGGTGATTACATTAGAAACATAATTGATTTTGGTTAATTCTTGAAGTCTAAAGGTGCAGTATCTCATTCCTTAGTGCTTCTCGTATTTGAAAATATGATATTATCAATATTCGACATAAATCTCACATTTTGAATTGAATAGACTCTATACTCATAAGTCCACGATTTTTCAACTACGTCCGCAATAATAGGCGTTTTTCTTTTTAAGTTCAGAATATAGCTCTGAACAGAGTCCGATCATGTCGAGCATGTTCTAAATATCCTCTGAACCAAGCGTGCTTTGAGCGCTCTGAGTTGTTTATGAAACACACCTAAGCACTTAGCTGTCACAATTTTTTATTCTGAGCTTATAGAGTGCACTGTGAACAATTTTAAAAAAGTCTCAGAACGAAAAAAGAAACACATATTCTTAGCTCTCCTCTTAGCACTCCGAAATAAAAAAATAAACAAATTTCATATGTATTTTGACAACTCAGGCTCTGCTCTGAACTTACTATGAGATCAGATTAATCTTGACTGCAGCGTTCTCTCTTGTGTTCCTCTTCAATTCTACGCCTCAGGAAAGTACCTTCTTAGTTGGAATTTTTAAAAATAATGGTCCTGTTTGAAAATTTTGTAAAAAAATGTTTGACGGAACAAATTTATGCAACTAATTCGGTAAATGAACTGTTACTGTAGTACTTAACTCAAAGTTTTATAGCATTTTTTGTCAATTCTAACTGTTTTTGTTTGTTTTCGACAGCCATGGTTTTTCGCATGCAACCTTTAAGACATTCTTTTCATGGTTTGCGCAAGTATTCTTTTCGTAACTTCTCCGTTATTTAGGAAGTCAAAATTTTGTATGTGTAATAAGAGCTTTCTCCTTGTTCTTTTGCTATTCAGGTGATATCCGGTTCTATCATGGATTTTGTACGACACAGAGCAAATATTATTTTTAATACAGTGAAAATTAAATAGTGCATTTAATACTTTTAGGAAAATGTTTTATGTAAGTATGTACGTATACTTATCCATAAAGCTTTTTAAATAAAAAATCCCTTAAGTCATGTATCATTATGTTTAGATAGTATCTACTAAGATATCATACATGTTTCAAAATAAAACCTTCAAAAAACAACTTTGGAGCATTAATGTTCATTGTTGTGGTCAACCAAACCTTCTCACCAAGTTTCAAGATCGTAAGAATTAAAAGGCTTCTCCATACCATTTTACTGTACCATTAAGAATACATTCCAGATGTAGTGATTCACTGAATGGATGATAATTTAAAAAACTTCTGAGACACCCATAGCAGTGTGAGGTGTCAAGCGTATACGAGGCTTGAATAAAAAGTAGGTAAATGTCAACGAATTGTTGAATTTAATTCATACAGATTGTATGCCAATTAAACAAATCCGTAGATATTTTTAGATTTTAGTTTGAAAAACAAACGACAAATTTTGACCACAGATAAATGTTAAGTCCGGACCCTATCGGTAAAATCTGTGACCTTTCTGTGAATTAATCAAGAAATACAGTGTTGACCTAGGGGAACGTCTGTAAATTTCATATTTGTCTCATATACATGCGCTTTAACCGAATGTTTTTTTTTTTTTTGTAATTCTTTGAAAACCGGTTGATGTACATACTAGTACTTTATTAAATTTGTCTGGCATTTAAACTTTATTACTTTTTGACTCGCCCTTGAAAAGGAGCAAAGCCCGACAAACAATATTTTTGATTCTTTTTAAGTGATTAAATATTTATGTTCAACCTAAGCGCTTATGTTCTACTTTTTCCTTTACGTAAACTGTCACATAAGAGTTTATGTGGAACATAAGTGTTTATGTTCTGTATCAGCAAATGGGCCTAATTCAATCAATTTGAATTCAAATTTTCTAAAAAGTCTTAAGTAGAGATCTGAACTTCACAGCATAAACTTGCTTTCTTTACGCATTTGTTTTTATTTAAATTCATTTGGACACAATAGATAGATACCTTATTGACTTTTAACGTGATTAAGATTGATGCGTAGAAATAACACTTGTTTGATTAATTTGTACACTTCAACACGAATTACACTTGATTGAACGCGATTTGTGTTCTTTAAATTAATATCAATTAGGATATATTAATCACTTGTCGGAAATGACTAAATTTTTTATTAAAAAGGTCTTTTTAACAAAAAACAAAAAAAGACACCCACGTGGCCGATGTATCTTTTCATAAAGTAACCGTAATAAAAAACAAACCTTCTTAATAGGCCGCTAGTAAACGACTGAATACTGAAGAGAGAGTAAAGACTGGGCTGAAGAATGAAGTGTTAAGTATATAAAATTCTCTGAATTACTTGATAAATTACAACAACAGATAACAGCATGGTAAAGGAATGTTTGTGTACCACTACCAGTAGATTGAGTATAAGAGAATTGGGCAGCTATTTACTTATAGTCCACGAAGTGGTGTTATGTTTGAAGCGTTATGTACTGTAGTGATACAAAAAATAAAAAAGAGGCTGGGTGCGACCCACACTGATAACTTCCCATTTGTGGTCTTGAAAACTTGTAATAACTAAGAAGGTTGGTAGGTACATATTATATACTGAATTATAGATTTCCGTGTTTTTTAATATTATACGAGTATTATAGAAATTACTTTATTATTTCGGTTCCAAACATTTTAATTGAAAAAAAAATTAAAAACGAAATACTCAAATATAAAAGATATGGTTTGGTTATTGATGGAAGTGTACTTACAAAATATATCCGCTCTAAAACTAGATTTATGTCAAATATAAACCATTTGCTAGAAATTGTATTATGTATTAAATTAAATAATTGCAAAGTCAATATCATTGCTCGTTCTCAAGATATTCTAGTCGAAAAACAAATATTACCACTTTTTAGTAGTTTTTTTTTATATTTTTGTTAAGACTGTCAAATCGATACTTGTCAAAATTTAACCATATGTTAATAATTGTATTATGTATATACCTTCCCGTAAGAATGTACTTACTAAGCGACACTTTTTTCGAAAATGACTTTTTGATGAGGAAATATAACATATGTTAAGGGCCACGTTTTGGCCTGGGTTTCGCCAACGAACTTTCTTCGTTTTTTTCGTTTCCTGAACAATTTTAGAAATGTCGCTTAGTATACATTCTTACGGGAAGGTATCGATGTATAAAACAACATACTTTAGAAGGCACTATCGGTGTTCATTCCCAAGAAATTCGACTTGAAATACAATTTTAACTAGTTTTCACTTGAATTTTTAATAGTTTTTTTATTTAAAAAAAAAACTATTAATTCAATATTTGTCAAAATTTTACCAATTGTACAAAATTATACTATGTATAAAATAAACTTAATTAGAAGTCAATATCACTACTAGGTCTCGAGAAACTTGAGTCGAAAAACAATTTTTACCAATTTTCAATAGAATTTTATATAGTTTTTCATTTTTTGTAAAAAAACTGTAAACTGATTTTTTTTGAAATTTTCACCAGTTGTCACACACATTATTTTTCGTAAAATAAAATTATTTTGAGTTTCAAATTGTTTTCCGTTCTTAGAATATCTGGGTTATGAAATTTTTTTTTTCAGTTTTTTTTATTTAAAAAAATAACGGTATGTTCATTTTTTTCCAAATTCATACCAAATCTGTATGACCTTATAATGAGTACATTAAATTTTATTTGAAATCAATAGCATTATTTTTTCGTGAGATATTTGAAACTAACCAAAATTTTTACTTTTTTTTTAAACCGTTATAGTGAAAAAACTACTCACTGAATTTTAATAAACGCCCTTTCAGCCTCTTTCGAAGTTATTATCTATTAAACAAAACTTATTTGAAGTCGATATCTTTACTCGTTCTTGAGATATCGACGACGAAAAATGGTACGAGAACGTACGGACGTACGAACGTACGCACGTACGAACGTACGAACGTACGTACACACACACACACAGACATCTCTCTAAAAATGATTGATATAGCCTCTAGAGACCTTGAAACGTCGAGAAATGTCAAAAATTCCAATTTGACAAATCGGACCGATTACAATAACTCCCTATGGGAAGTTAAATAAAATGCACGACTGGATCGCACGAACTTGCTCTTATGTAAAAGTACTTTGGAATTTAAGATACATTTTATAAATATAAAACATGGATTTAATGAAAGTATGAATTTTTGCAAATAAACCTTCAAAAATCATTTTATTATTAAATGAATTTTTTATATAAGAAATTTCTCTAAAACTTTTCAAGAAAAAAATGTGGGATGCGAATTTTAAGTATTTAATAATATTGGTTTAAGGAAATAATTTCAAAAAATAATCGTTCATAGGTTTTGAAGATATTGATTTAAATTTTTTTTTAACCCAATAAATATTTTTTAGAATATTTTAATATATGTACAATATTATTTTAAACTTAAGGGGACTCCTGCTAAAAATTTTGGGTTAAAATCCTTAGAGCCGTTAATGAGAAAGTCGAAAATCAAAAAAACGGGTCTATGGCAGTTACCCCTAATAACATTTTGCCCCAAAATTTTTGTTGACCAAAATGTAGTCCATGTCCATAATATCACACCTAATTTTTTTTATCTAAATCGTTAGAGCCGTTTTCGAGATAAATAAGATTTTGCATTACGGGTGTATGGAGGGTACTCTTAGTTTTGGAGCTAAAAAAAAAAATTTGAATTTCTCCTCTAGAGAATCACCGAAGATCCTTAACTACCGAGATTGAAAGAAATAGGTCCAGGGGTTTAGGCTGTAGTGAGAGGTACAGACATACAGACACACTGAAACATGTTTTTTGTGTACTAAATTTTCCTTAAAATTTTTATAAAAAAAATTGATATGCAAATTGTTAGTATTTAATAAAATACATTTTTAAACGTAATTTAAAAATTTAATCGTGTATCGGTTTTCAAGATATTGAATTTTCAAAAAAAAAATTGTATTATTTTTTTAAAAATCCAAAAACTATTTTTTCGAAAAAATTTTTAGCTTATAATTTTTCAAATGCAAAGCAGCTCCTGCATAAAAATTTTGGTTAAAATCGTTAGAGCCGTTTGTGAGAAATTCGAAAATCAAAAAAACCGTTCTATGACAGGTACCCCTAATAACATTTCCCCCCAAATTTTTTTTTCACCAAAATATAGTCCATGTCCATAATATCACATTTAATTTTTTTTATCAAAATCGTTAGAGCCGTTTTCGAGATAAATAAGATTTTGCATTACGGGTGTATGAAGGGTACCCTTAGTTTTGGAGCTAAAAAAAAAATTTCAATTTCTCCTCTAGGGAATCGCCGAAGACTCTTAACTACCGAGATTGAAAGAAATAGGTCCAGTGGTTTAGGCTGTAGTGAGAGGTACAGACATACAGACACACTGAAACATGTTTTTTGTGTACTAAATTTTCCTTAAAATTTTTATAAAAAAAATTGATATGCAAATTGTTAGTATTTAATAAAATACATTTTTAAACGTAATTTAAAAATTTAATCGTGTATCGGTTTTCAAGATATTGAATTTTCAAAAAAAAAATTGTATTATTTTTTTAAAAATCCAAAAACTATTTTTTCGAAAAAAATTTTAGCTTATAATTTTTCAAATGCAAAGCTGCTCCTGCATAAAAATTTTGGTTAAAATCGTTAGAGCCGTTTGTGAGAAATTCGAAAATCAAAAAAACCGTTCTATGACAGGTACCCCTAATAACATTTCCCCCCAAATTTTTTTTTCACCAAAATATAGTCCATGTCCATAATATCACACCTAATTTTTTTTATCAAAATCTTTAGAGCCGTTTTCGAGATAAATAAGATTTTGCATTACGGGTGTATGGGGGGTACCCTTAGTTTTGGAGCTAAAAAAAAAATTTCAATTTTTCCTCTAGGGAATCGCCGAAGACTCTTAACTACCGAGATTGAAAGAAATAGGTCCAGTGGTTTAGGCTGTAGTGAGAGGTACAGACATACAGACACACTGAAACATGTTTTTTGTGTACTAAATTTTCCTTAAAATTTTTATAAAAAAAATTGATATGCAAATTGTTAGTATTTAATAAAATACATTTTTAAACGTAATTTAAAAATTTAATCGTGTATCGGTTTTCAAGATATTGAATTTTCAAAAAAAAAATTGTATTATTTTTTTAAAAATCCAAAAACTATTTTTTCGAAAAAAATTTTAGCTTATAATTTTTCAAATGCAAAGCTGCTCCTGCATAAAAATTTTGGTTAAAATCGTTAGAGCCGTTTGTGAGAAATTCGAAAATCAAAAAAACCGTTCTATGACAGGTACCCCTAATAACATTTCCCCCCAAATTTTTTTTTCACCAAAATATAGTCCATGTCCATAGTATCACACCTAATTTTTTTTATCAAAATCGTTAGAGCCGTTTTCGAGATAAATAAGATTTTGTATTACGGGTGTACGGGGGGTACCCTAAGTTTTGGAGCTAAAAAAAAAATTTCAATTTCTCCTCTAGGGAATCACCGAAGACCCTTAACTACCGAGTTTGAAGAAAATACCTCCGGTAGTTTAGGCTGTAGTTCGAGGTACAGACATACAGACATACAGACATACAGACATACAGACATACAGACAGACAGACGGAATTGTCGGACCCACTTTTTTCGTCTTCGCTATCATCGTAATGTCAACTTTGATCAAAATCTCGAGTTCGATTTTTTTTCCAAATGCAGAACTTGCCCTATAGTACCTATATCGCAAGTAAAAAATTAACTTATTTCAAACTATGTTCGTTCTTGTTGATTCTCATCGTTATTGGGGATGTTTTGTTTATTTTATTTATTTTAAAAGTGGTGCAAGCCCAATTGTTTAGATAGTAATATTTCTATGAAACCAATTGCAATTTAATGGTTTCTGTTCTTCTAAATACAAAATGTTTATCAAAAGATATGTTTTGCCTCTCTTGACTTCAGACAGAGGTAGATACCTACAGTCTTGGCCAAATGTATTAGGCACCCCCAAAAAGATGTCATAATTTTAAAACCAAGTAAAATGTAAAAAACAAGTATGCAGAAATGTTGTAAATTTTTTTTTATTAAAGAAAATTTAATATTTTGTACGGCCACCCCTTCCTTTTATGACTGCTGCTATTCGTTTAGGCATAGAGCTTACGAGGTTACGGCATTCGTCAGAACTTATTTTGAGCATCTCTTTTGATGTTGTTGGGTATTATCGGACTTTACGCTTTAAAATTCCCCATAGATGCTCAATTGGGTTCATATCTGGGGACTGGACAGGCCATGGAAGCAGGTCAACGGCATTTTCAGCAAACCACTTCATTGAGAGGGCGGACTTGTGACAGGGTGCATTGTCTTGCTGGAACAACTCGCCCCGCATATTTGTATCATCAAAAAGAGGCTAGGTGCGACCCACACTGATAACTTCCCATTGTGGTAAGAAAACCTTGAGTAGAATTTTACATCTTTTTCATGGACAAAAAGATAAAAACATATTGTGACGTTTTCTTCAATTTTACCATAGATATTAATGGAATTTGAATATGTGATACGTATGTACAGTACATACATTCTTCTAAAAACTAAGTTGAAAATAAAATTATAAAATTATGTATTATATTATAGAAATTACTTTATTATTTCGGTTCCAAACATTTTAATTGAAAAAATTTTAAAAACGAAATATTCAAATATAAAAGATATGGTTTGGTTATTGATGGAAGGGTACTTACAAAATATATCCGCCCTTAAACTAGATATATGTCAAATATAAACCAGTTGCTAGAAATTGTATTATGTATAAAATTAAATAATTGCAAAGTCAATATCATTGCTCGTTCTCAAGATATTCTAGTCGAAAAACAAATATTACCACTTTTTAGTAGTTTTTTTTTATATTTTTGTTAAGACTGTCAAATCGATACTTGTCAAAATTTAACCATATGTTAATAATTGTATTATGTATATACCTTCCCGTAAGAATGTACTTACTAAGCGACACTTTTTTCGAAAATGACTTTTTGATGAGGAAATATACTATATGCTAAGGGCCACGTTTTGGCCTGGGTTTTGCCAACCTATTATGCATGAAAACTAAACTAGAGTACTAATAAAAAAAATTATCAACTGCCATGTTTTCTCATTAAAATAATGTTGCCCCCTGAAATTTGTTTTATCCACCAGAAAAAATTATGCTAAGCGACATTAAAAAAGATCTCATTGTCGTGAGCAACAAAAAAATTTGTTAGATGTCACTTAGTTTAACCAAAATTGTCTCTTAGCACACTTTCTTGGTTTTTTTCGTTTTCTGAACAATTTTAGAAATGTCGCTTAGTGTACGTTCTTACGGGAAGGTATCGATGTATAAAGCAACATACTTAAGAAGGCACTATCGGTGTTCATTCCCAAGAAATTCGACTTGAAATACAATTTTAACTAGTTTTCACTTGAATTTTTAATAGTTTTTTATTAAAAAAAAAAAACTATTAATTCAATATTTGTCAACATTTTACCAATTGTACACAATTATTTTATGTATAAAATAAACTAAATTAGAAGTCAATATCACTACTAGTTCTCGAGAAATTTGAGTCGAAAAACAATTTTTACCAATTTTCAATAGAATTTTATATAGTTTTTTATTTTTTGTAAGAAAACTGTAAACTGATTTTTTTTGAAATTTTCACCAGTTGTCAAACACATTATTTTTCGTAAAATAAAATTATTTTGAGTTTCAAATTGTTTTCCGTTCTTAGAATATCTGGGTTATGAAATTTTTTTTTCAGTTTTTTTTATTTAAAAAAATAACGGTATGTTCATTTTTTTCCAAATTAATACCAAATCTGTATGACCTTATATTGAGTACATTAAATTTTATTTGAAATCAATAGCATTATTTTTTCGTGAGATATTTGAAACTAACCAAAATTTTTACTTTTTTTTTAAACCGTTATAGTGAAAAAACTACTCACTGAATTTTAATAAACGTCCTTTCAGCCTCTTTCGAAGTTATTATCTATTAAACAAAATTTATTTGAAGTCGATATCTTTACTCGTTCTTGAGATATCGACGACGAAAAATGGTACAAGAACGTACGGACGTACGAACGTACGAACGTACGAACGTACGAACGTACGTACACACACACACACAGACATCTCTCTAAAAATGATTGATATAGCCTCTAGGGACCTTGAAACGTCGAGAAATGTCAAAAATTCGAATTTGACAAATCGGACCGATTACAATAACTCCCTATGGGAAGTTAAAAATATGCTGAAAGGATGGCATCAGCGTGTTTTCCATCAAATTAATGTATTTTTTTGAGTCCATGCGACCCTCACATATGAACATTTTGCCCACTCCGTCCGCAGCCATGCAACCCCAGATCATAACGCTTCCTCCTCCGTGTTTAATGGTTGGAACTATGCATTCTGGGTTGTATTCCTCACCAACTCGCCGCCTCACAAAGGTTTCACCAAGGTTTTCAAACACCTGTAAAAAAAAGAGGCTGGGTGCGACCCACACTGATAACTTCCCATTTGTGGTCTTGAAAACTTGTAATAATTACGAAGGTTGGTACGAGTAGGTACATATTATATACTGAATTATAGATTTCCGTGCTTTTTAATATTATATTATAGAAATTACTTTATTATTTCGGTTCCAAACATTTTAATTGAAAAAAAATTAAAAACGAAATATTCAAATATAAAAGATATGGTTTGGTTATTGATGGAAGTGTACTTACAAAATATATCCGCTCTAAAACTAGATTTATGTCAAATATAAAATATATTGTATTATGTATAAAATTAAATAATTGCAAAGTCAATATCATTGCTCGTTCTCAAGATATTCTAGTCGAAAAACAAATATTACCACTTTTTAGTAGATTTTTTTTATATTTTTGTTAAAACTGTCAATTCGATACTTGTCAAAATTTAACCATATGTTAATAATTGTATTATGTCGATACCTTCCCGTAAGAATGTACTAAGCGACACTTTTTCCGAAAATGACTTTTTGATGAGGAAATATAATATATGTTAAGGGCCACGTTTTGGCCTGGGTTTCGCCAACGAACTTTCTTCGTTTTTTTCGTTTCCTGAACAATTTTAGAAATGTCGCTTAGTATACATTCTTACGGGAAGGTATCGATGTATAAAACAACATACTTTAGAAGGCACTGTCGGAGTTTATTCCCAAGAAATTCGACTTGAAATACAATTTTAACTAGTTTTCACTAGAATTTTTAATAGTTTTTTTATTTAAAAAAAAAACTATTAATTCAATATTTGTCAAAATTTTACCAATTGTACAAAATTATACTATGTATAAAATAAACTAAATTAGAAGTCAATATCAGTACTAGTTCTCGAGAAACTTGAGTCGAAAAACAATTTTTACCAATTTTCAATAGAATTTTATATAGTTTTTTATTTTTTGTAAAAAAACTGTAAACTGATTTTTTTTGAAATTTTCACCAGTTGTCAAACACATTATTTTTCGTAAAATAAAATTATTTTGAGTTTCAAATTGTTTTCCGTTCTTAGAATATCTGGGTTATGAAATTTTTTTTTTCAGTTTTTTGTATTTAAAAAAATAACGGTATGTTCATTTTTTTCCAAATTCATACCAAATCTGTATGACCTTATAATGAGTACATTAAATTTTATTTGAAATCAATAGCATTATTTTTTCGTGAGATATTTGAAACTAACCAAAATTTTTACTTTTTTTTTAAACCGTTATAGTGAAAAAACTACTCACTGAATTTTAATAAACGCCCTTTCAGCCTCTTTCGAAGTTATTATCTATTAAACAAAACTTATTTGAAGTCGATATCTTTACTCGTTCTTGAGATATCGACGACGAAAAATGGTACGAGAACGTACGGACGTACGAACGTACGCACGTACGAACGTACGAACGTACGTACACACACACACACAGACATCTCTCTAAAAATGATTGATATAGCCTCTAGGGACCTTGAAACGTCGAGAAATGTCAAAAATTCCAATTTGACAAATCGCACCGATTACAATAACTCCCTATGGGAAGTTAATAAAAAAAATAACCTTTTTCAAAAGCTCAAAATAACTAAGTGGACGGAAATTTAAAACAGTTTTTCAAGTTTCCGAGTTCGGGGCTTCATTATAATGCTTACTTCAAAGTTTAATTCATCTGACCACAAAACGTTACTCACATCTTCTTCAGTAAAGTTTTGGTATTTTTTGCCCATTCTAGCCGCAACTTTCTGTTTTTTCTGAGAGCCATGGCTTTTTCCTCGCCTTGCAACCTTTCAATCCAACTTCTTCAAATCTCTTTCTAACAGTTCTATCTAAAAATCTGTTTCCCACAACGTTGTGTTATGTCAGCAACTAGCTTATTTGATGTTTTTTTACGTTTTTTTTTATAGAGGTTCGTATTAAAAACCGATCTTCTCTTACCGTGGTTACATTTTTCCTGCCGGATTTTTTACGATTTAGATGGGAACCAGTTTTCCGAAACCGATCTTAGGCATTTTGCACGGCACAACGCGAAAAATTAATTCTTCAAGAGAATAGAGCGTAAAATATAGGGTGCCTAACACTTTTGGCCAAGACTGTATGTATCTTGAAATTTTTATTTAACATATTATCGTACGAGTACCATTCTCTGATTTTTTTTAATTAAAAAATGAATTTATACCACGTTTAAGATCGAAGGTTCATTTATAAATTTATTTATTTTTATATTGATATCAACTTATGAGATTTTTTCAAAGAATGTTTTCCCTTTTCTATACCTTTTTTCAGCGGAATTTGAATTACAAACCATTGCCATTTTGACACGGAATTTTTCTCGTGGCACGAAAAGTTTCAATATGGCACGTTTTTTTTTTCATTATTTTACCTAAATGCGTTTAAGATAATTAACCCAACCTTTTTAAGAAATAATCCAAATATACAAAGTATTCTGCCACACTTCAATATTTTGGTATCAGAATTTTCTCATCTATTAGAGTGCGAGAAAGATGATCTTTTTGGCGAAATAAGAAAAATTTTTGAGATTGGACTAGTCGAAAGTATTTTTCTTGAAGATTCAAAAACGTTCTAGGTTCATTAATAATTTAAAATTTATGTTGATTCTTCTCAGTTTGCCTCACGGAAGTGCATCAGCAGGGCGACTGTTTTCAAGGCTAAATAATATTAAAATAAACAACAAAAACAGACTGTAATACAAAACAACTAATGCTATAATGTCATATAATGAAATTATTAAGCCTAATAATTGTCAAAATTTCAAACCTCCAGCTAATTTATTTATTTAACTTATTATAACAAAGCTTTATTACGTCTTTATATTTTTAAATAATAATAATAGGTACTCATCATGTGATGTGATATAGGTAGTTAAATAATAATTACTCATTACTTATTAGATAGATTTTTATATAGATAGATAGATAAATTTTGTTCATGAGAAACAAATTTTTTACACAATGTATTGAGTATTGAACATGAATAAATTAAGACATGACAAAGTTTGTCGTGTGTCTGTAGTATACAATATTATGATATATAATTCATTTTTAATTTATAAACATTAAATTGGTTTAAACTGATATATTTTGGCAAATATTTGTAATGTTACTAATTTTAAAACAATTTTCGTGGACTTTGAGTTTAGTTAAAACAGAATGACTTTTAGTTTAGTTAAAACGGAATGACTTTTAGTTTAGTTAAAACAAAAATTATAATTTTAATTAAAACTAAAACATACACTATTGCATAGTTAATTAAAAACTTTCGGTGATTATCCTTGTCCTATAAGCAAAGGCCTTACTATAATAGTTGAATAGAAGCTGCCAGTCGAAACCATTTAGATAACTCTTTACTTCCTCTATGAGTAGAACGTTTTTACCAAAGTAGTGACGCCTTATTTCTTTGAGCACGGGACAAACTCCAATAAAATGAAGGATGTCTTCCCTCTCTTGCAGATTACATAAACTACAGTTACCAGTCGTTCGATGTGGAGCAAAGTTTAGTTTGATAAGTTCGCCTCTAATTTTGAAGATGGTCCCTATGTTCTAGCATGAGAAACAGCTTTTAAAATAGTTATTTTCATTAAGATTGTAGTTGATTAATGAATAATACTTTCGCTCTGTTGAACTGCGAGCTTTTTCGATAAAGGCATATCTTTCATTTTCATCAGTCAGCTGGATTATTTCATAAAAGATCTTTTTCCATTGGTTTGAGTTAGCTTCTGACAAGTTAATCGTTATTCCACAGTTTCCGGCAAGTTTAATCCAATTTTTGACGAAGAGAGTTTTCTTTTGCAGTGCATACTTAAGAATCTTCTTCGGAAGTCTTGATTCTTCCATATTTACCATCCTTAATAAGTAATCTCTATGTAGTTTAAGAGCAGAAATAAACATTGTTGGCAACCCCGACTCCAGGTAATACATATATTTTGGTGTGTTTAATGGAAGGTAAAAGATTTTCCTTAGAAAGAACCGCATCAGGCTTTCCGTTTCCTCGTGTCGTTCTATCCCCCAAACTTGTGCACCATAAAACATAATAGACTTGGCTGTAGCATTAAATACACTATATTTGGAGCTGATAGTTATTAAACTGTTGCTGAAAATTTTTTTCCAATTTTGGCATATTGCTGATTTCGCCTTATCTACTTTATTTTTTAGATGGTTTTCCATTTTTAAATTGAACGACAATTCCATTCCTAGATAGGTATATTTTTTTACTACTTCTAGCTTACGTTCGCCATATTTCCAATTTTCACCGCTTGCAATTCTTCCGCACCCTTTTTGGAAAATCATAGCCTTTGATTTTCTACATTTACCTCCAGACCCCATATTAAGCAATACTGATAGAGCTTATTTATCATCAGTTGCAGTGAAGATGGTGATTCGGCAAGAATAACTATGTCATCCGCGTACATGATAACCTTTACTCATTACTTATTATGAACTTGCCAAAAACTCCTATTTCTGGAAAATATCTATACACGAATAGAGGAAGTGATTTTTTGTTTGTTATTTGCTTTATTTTAGTATTTAATTAAAATTTATTTTTAAAGAATAACTTGAGTTTTTTTTCATATGGCACGAAAATGTCACAAATGGCACGTTTTTTCAAAGAGTGTGGCACGAAAATTTTTTTTTTGGCGGCAACGCTGATGAACATCGAGAAAAGAATAAGACCATTTGATAGCCCTTGACCCCTGCTATTTTGCATACATTCCTGATAATGCAATAGGAAAGTCAGTCATCCGCATAAGAAATCACTCTATAGTTTTTCCCGCCCATGGATTTCAGCTGCTCATTTTCATTTTCATTTGCTACCAAGTTCCAAAACGGGAAGTTTAACACCGCCTTGAGGTCAGATAGATCTTCATTGAAAAGAGTCACCCAGTTTTGTTCTTATAATTTTGCTTGTCAAACAACCTTAAATTCCCTTCAACTAGCTTTAAATAACTATTAAACATAATCTCCAGATTTGGAGAATTATATACAGTTATTTGAAGTACGATTGGTATTGTTACTTCTGGGTGGACTTGGGGGTTTGAAGCTATTCAATGGTAGTTGGAGTTTTCTCAATTAATCAAACCTTGTGATAAGTTAACTTCTTATTTGATCTACCGCCATCAGTAATATTAACTGAGTGGCTCTAACACTCTAACACTGAGTCCCACTAATGATCGAGATTTGCAGGAAATAGTTAAACATTTGTGTAAAGCTAAGATTAGATAATTGACTTCACAATCAAGTTCATTTCTGTTCAAAGAAGAATTAAAGGTTAAAAGATTCAGCATCAGCAACATCACTCCAATGATGAGTCTGATCTTCTGCCTTTCTGTGCAGTAACAAGTCGCAATGTATGACAATTAAGTCATGATCAAGGAACGCAGTTTGCTAAAGTCATATGTTCGATCACATCATTTGCGGAGCAACGCTTCAGTAAAAAAACTGAGTTGACGAATAAAATATTGAAAAGCCAGAGGGCTTATCGTAAACGTCAAATGCGTTTGCATTAAAATTGATTGCCTTTGATCAAGACGGTTTTGTGCATGCAGGACTATCATATCTCACGAAGGCATCGAAAAATGACGATCATTTGAACATCAAATTGACGTTTTCGAAAACATTCATAGAGAAAACCAAAACACATCGACTACAACGACTCGAAAAACTGAATTAATTTCAAAAACGAATTAAAAATAAATAAATTATGCATGTATGTATTTATTGTAAAAAAAATAAAATGCACGACTGGGTCGCACGAACTTGCTCTTATGTAAAAGACTAAGAATTTCAAAAATCAAAGTTATTAGAGAAAAACAGTTCATAATCATAAAATTCATTTTTTAAATGACCAAAACAACTTCTTTAGTAGTTGGAGCTAAAAGTAGGATCCCATGTGATTGAAGCAAATATAGTTTTATGCCAAAACAAAAATTTTAAGTCTTTGTAGTGGTTTCTTAAAAAAAAAGCTTTTATATACAAAACTTTTAAAACATTTTTAAGGGCAAAATTTGGTACGCCAACTCAAACTTTTTATTATTATACGAATAAAAAATAAATTTCCAAGAAAAATACTAAGCCGTTTTTGAGATATTAAATTTTCAAAAAAAAAATTGATTCTTTTTTCGAAAAATTCAAAAAATATTTTTTTTTGTAGTCTTGAAATGCAATATTTTTTAAACGTTTTAGAAGCTTTTCTTTAAAAAATTTCATTAAAATCCGTTATGTCGATAATGAGAAATTCAAAATTCAAAAATATGGTTCTATGGTAGGTACAGTAAGTAATATCTTGATTTCAAAATTTTTCTTATCGAATTATAGATCGTAAAAATTAATCGAAAGAAAAAAATGTTTAGATTTAGAATTTTACGATTTTCGAAAATCATTTTTAAAACAATTTTTTTTCTCAAATCTTGTAGATTATATTAAGAAATTTTTATTTATCAAGTTTTAAAAAAATCGATCATGGGGTTTTTGAAATATTGAGTTTTGAAAAAAAAAAATTTGAAAATTTTTTTTAAATCCAAAAAGAAAAAAATTTTAAATTTGAGAACGCAATAATATTCAAACTGCTTGCTTTAGCATAAAAAATGATCAAAACGGTTGTACTATTTTTAAGAAAATCAAAAACCAAAAAATGGTTATATGGGGGGTACCAAAAATAGCAATTTTTTGGAAAATTTTTGTAACCATTTCCTAGCTTTAACTAAATGAATTTTTTTTTTAAATCTGTGGGAGTTTTTGAGAAAAAAAAATATTTATAAAATTTCGAAAAAAAATCGTATGGCCGGTACTGCTATTTTTGGTCTTAAAAAAACGAGCCGTTTAGGCTGTAATCGAACAGACAAACAGAATAATAATCGTTATATATTTTATTATTTTAATATTGAGTTTTTCTATGACTTCTTCGATTCTATATTTTTATAAGTGTTTCTTAACAATGAAACCAGGATACTACAGTACCTATAAGTCGCAAGTAAAAAACATTTTAAAAACCTGTATTACGGGTAACACCCAAAGAACCGTCTTTTCTGATGTTCCTTTATTTTATACTCCAAGCTAATTTTTGTGGATGTTATTCTACGTTCGTGCGTTTGCTGCCGAAGCCTTCGTTTTGCAAAAGCCTTTCGCTTTGCAAAAGTCCTTCGTTATGGAAATCAACTCAAGAATTATTCCTGAAGAAAGTTTTTTAATGACCTGTCGGTATTGTTTTCTCAACAACAGTTCTGATGTGATCTGGTGATCTGATGTTAAATCTGACCGAAAGGTGGAACCATCTTACAACCTTTGCTGACCGAGTTTATTTTTTTAAATTTATTTTTTAACTCTTAAAAATAAAAACGAAAATCAAAAATTATATAAATATTAAGTTTAATAAGAGATTTATTTTTAAATTACATATTGTATTTACATAAAAACAAAAAACATAAAATATAGGTAAACTCAACAAAACATTAATTTTGACTTCTTCTTCGTTTATCAAAAAAAAAACTTAAAAAATCATTTTTAACTGTACTTTTAAAATAAGTTTTTTTTGGTATAGTTATTCATAGTAAAAACAGAAACATGAATCTTAATTCATGATCATAATAATATTTATTAGTGTAAATGCAAAATCTACTTTGTAAATATATTAATTAATAAAAAGAATTATGTCATATGTTTTATTTTGATTATTATTATTAAACATTTGTGGGTGCATCCATTCCACAAATAATAGACTTCATCACAGAAGCAGCAGCAAGAGATGAAAAGTTTTGCCATTTACGTGTGGACATTCCGTCTTTGTAATCGGATATGCCTATGAGAAAAGAGGAAAAATACATTAACACTAAATTATGATTTAATGTGAAATATTGAATTTAACTTACCCTTTACTAAAATAAAACTCTCTCTGCAATTTCCAATAATACTGTCGAGCACCGAACTCATTTCTACGTCAGTCGCAAGCAGGCCATGGTTTTTAACAAAATTCATACGTAGGCCATCGTTTCGGACTAAATCACGTCCAGATCCAATTGGTCCTAAATGCAAGCGCGATCTTGGTAATCCATCTACCACGTCATCTCCAGATATCGGGTGTGCAACTTCGATTACTTCATTATTGCCAATATTCATGAATAGCTTATCTGTATTTAACGCTGGTCTATTAAAATCTGTGTCGGTTTTCATAGAAAGATTCTTTAGGCCGTCTTTGAGGTATTCTTCCCAAGGGCGTTTGCTTAGCATGTTAGCGTGCAAGCTTTCTGCGATTTGTTGAAGAGAATCATTCACGGGGAAATATGTTTTTAGATCCTCGCCACTACTATAGACATAGACATATGGTTTCTCAGCTTTATTATTTAAACCCCTGTAAGAAAAAGAATTAGTTTTCAAAAAAGTATGTACAAACAGTGAACAAGATAGTTTTTTATTAAATAGAGAATTACTTGATCAGTCAACAACTTTTTAAGTTTAAATTAAGATAAAGTCGAATTAAAAGGAAATGTATCCGAAAAAATACAGCCTTATTTGAATTATGAAATACTGGAAATTAGCTGGGGTTTGTGTACGTTTATAATAACAACAGTTATAGATTGGTGATTTTTTTGAAAATATATTTGACATAAGGAAGGCGTAGCTAAAACGGCTAAGAAAATATTTTATAAATAAGGATTTGTTTGACGTAGCGAAGTAAGTGCTTCGTCTCGATTTAACTATTCCGAAGTTGGACCGCGTATTAGTGAAATCTAATTAATAATAAATAAGGCTGTTTAAAATTACTTCATAAAATGAATTAAAATGCAAGCTATTAATGTGGACTTTGAACGAATTTGAAACTTCTAAAACATCTAAAACATCTAATTATAATTATACCTTTGGCACTTATCATTTATAATGGCTTTGTTTAAAAGATGTTTATCCCTAAAAATCTCTATATAATCCAATATAAAGATATATTTAAAAAAAATGCTTTAAACAAAAAAAATATACTATAATTATGACTTTGAAAGAAAACAACTTACCTTCCCAATAGCGCCCTATTCTTGTCAACATATGATATAACGACATCACCCAACCGGACGTGCTTTTTGTAATCTGTGTAATGTGGAACACCACCAGCGACACCAACGATGAAAACATAATCAACTTTCTGGAATGTACCCAAAAGCCTGGTCGTGGTATTCCCAGTCGCAGTCATAGCTTCCCTATTACTACCGACTGATGGAAGTTTTGTGCTTACAATTCGATGTGCACCAATGTTGCCCAGAGTGTAGACGTTCGACTCACCTAAAGAAAATGAAATAGATAACGACATGGCGGAGGATATTAGTTTTTGAATATGAACTTGTACAATGGCATAGTTGTGGTGTTGTTATGTCTGTGATGGAATATCATACAAAAATAAAAGGAAAGAATCTGAAAAATTCATTGAATAAATTAAATTAATAACACAACATGTTGGTGTTCTACAGGGTTAAAGTACATTTTTAAAAAGTTTCAAACAAAACGTATAGATGGATTTTAAAAATACAACATAGGGTTTTGCCATAAAGACATCGATTGTTTAGGGAAAAATTAATTTAAACAACTTTAAGGGACACAAACAATAAACGAAAAGATTCGTCAATACTATATACACAAAGTTATAACATATTTCTTAAATGGGTAGTAAACTTTAATTTGAACAAGTTAATCTTAAAGTCTGCAGCAATTTTACTTAGCGAAAAGAAACGCAGAAAACACCCATCAATCAAACGTGGCGACCACATTTTCCCTTTCTTTGATATTCATACGACGACATTTTAAGACAGTTGCAACATTGCAAATTCAAAATGCAAATTCAATTACAAAATCCAATTACAAAATCCAATTAGAAAAATTGTAAAAAAAAATTCGGAAAAATTGAAATTGGAACATTATCAACCCAGTTGCACCCTTTTTCTTTTTAAACCTTAGGCTAGGACCGCACTTCCGATTTCAATCGCACGATTTTTTAGTCGCAAAAATAGAACACATGAATTTAAATGAGAATGAACGCACTTGCTACCAACAAATCATGACGATTTAAAAGTCGCAATTTGTTTCATTTTTCTTGCGATGCGATTGTCGTAAACTTAAATGAAACATGTACTCAAATGGATATGCCCACACTTGCGATTTAAATTACTACGACTTAAAAATCGTAGTCGCAAAGAGAAATTGGCATGCACGCACTTGCGATTTTTAATCCACGATTTTTTAGTCGCAAAAAGTAAGACACATGGCCTTAAATGTGAATGCACGCACATGCGACTTAAAAATCGTAGCGATTATAAGGCTAGGACCGCACTTGCGATTTTTTGTCGAGGCGATTAAAAAGTCGTAGTCGCTAAAAATTATTGCCATGAACGCACTTGTGAATTTTTTGCGCGCGATTATTTAATCGCAAAAAATGAAACACACTACTTCTCATGTGAGTACACGCATTTGCTACAAATAAATAGCGACAGAAAAATCGCTTGAAAAAATAGAACTTGTTTCATTTTTATAATCGTTACGATTTTTGCGACTACGATTTTTAAGTCGTAGTAATTTAAATCGCATGTGCGAGCATATCATATTAAATTCATGTGTTCTATTTTTGCGACTAAAAAATCGTGCGATTGAAATCGCAAGTGCGGTCCTAGCCTAAAAATGAAACAAGTTCTATTTTTTCAAGCGATTTTTCTGTCGCTACTTATTTGTAGCAAATGCGTGCACTCACATAAAAAGTAGTGTGTTTTATTTTTCGCGATTAAATAATCGTGCGCGAAAAAATCACAAGTGCGTGCATGACAATAATTTGTAGCGACTACGACTTTTTAATCGCCTCGACAAAAAATCGCAAGTGCGGTCCTAGCTTTAATGTGCTTTTTTTTACTTTATTCCTATGTAAGGCTAGGACCGCACTTGCGATTTTTTGTCGAGGCGATTAAAAAGTCGTAGTCGCTACAAATTATTGTCATGCACGCACTTGTGATTTTTTTGCACATGATTATTTAATCGCAAAAAATAAAACACACTACTTGTTATGTGAGTCCACGTATTTGCTACAAATTTTTTCGCTTGAAAAAATGGAAATTGTTTCATTTTTATAATCGCTACGATTTTTAAGTCGCATGTGCGTGCATTCATATTTAACGCCATGTGTCCTATTTCATGCGGCTAAGAAATCGTGGATTAAAAATCGCAAGTGCGTGCATAACAATTTCTTCTTGCTACTGCGATTTTTAAGTCTTAGTAATTTAAATCGCAAGTGTGAGCATGTCCATTTGAGTAAATTTGTTTCATTTTAAATTACGACAATCGCATCGCAAGAAAAATGAAACAAATTGCGACCTTTAAATTGTCACGATTTGTTGGTATCAAGTGCGTTCATTCTCATTTAAACTCATGTGTTCTATTTTTGCGACTAAAAAAACGCGCGTTTGAAATCGCAAGTGCGGTCCTAGCCTTATGGAATGCCAAAAAGGCTCAAAGGCTTCTAAGGTATAAAGCAATAGCTAGTTATATTGATTATATAAATATATCATTCGCAAATTCATTTAACCAAGTAGCAAATCAATTTAACGCAAGCGCAAGTAACACAAGTTGATTTAAACTATTAGCAATTCAAATCGATTTGCTTGCGTAGTTCAAATTTATATTTACTTATTGAGTTAAATCAATTTGCGTTAAGGTTAAAATGATTTGCTATTTGATCAAATACATTTTGGAATTATATAATAATGTAAATATCAAAATGAAATTTCAATACGAACTTTATATTTAAAGTCGTCAGGTACGTACACTGACAGCTCCGTGGGCGTGGCTAAGAGTAGAAACTAAAAGCTTATTCAAAAGTAGTTCAATTGCGGTTAATTTTTGTATATGAAAAACCTATATGTATGAATCTAATATTAAGTATGATTGTACATACATAATTGTTTAAAAAATTAACTGGATAAATGTTCTGAAAAACTATTAATAAAAGCCCTAGGCAGCTTCTCTGTTTTGTAAAATTAACGGGTATTTTACTGACTAACGATTAACTTATTTACTCCGCAATAAACTTAGTGTCAATGCTCTTGAAATTATTATTCGTTGTAATGAAACGAAAAATGTCAGCAACGGTTTTTGGACAGGATTAAACTCATCCAGGGTATTGGAATACGTTAAAAACTTGAAATTTTCAAATTGCGAGTTCATAAAACAAATTTAAATGTTTAATTTAAGATTTTTTTTTTAGTTTTTAGTTAAGCTTTGTATTTTTTTAATTATAAAATCTACTGCGGAAAGGTTTAATTTAATAATTTTTTTTTTAATAATTTACAGCGTAGTTTTCTTGAAAGTGGCAACGCTGCTTGTCCTTGCAGTGTTTCAGTTATAGGCGATTTTCTTTTTTAACTCTGAGCAGAGTATTTTTTTTATAAAACACACTGCATCAGTCGCTTAGTCAAATACCGGCCTCCTCCATGAAGATGGTTTTTTGGCCAAAATCCGGATATCCATTCCGACGCCCAATTAGCGAACTTATGGCATTGCCCATGGTTATCCAAAATGATAAACTTTACTGAATATTTTGACAGCTGGATGTCATTGGAAACTTTGACAGCTGGTGAAACATGACAATAGGAAAAAAAACATCATTGCCATCTGGTCACCCTAAACATGATTGTGTATTTATTTCGTTTTAAAACGGTTTCGACGGCAGATAATTTGTCGCTTCGTGTCGTCAGTTTGAACCTACAACATCGCACTAACACAATTTAATCCAGACTGTCACTTCGATTTTATTTAAATTCAATCTTTCGATCCATTGTCATATATTTGACTCAGATTGAAGTCAAGCTCAAAATGCTTTTGCTTTTCGCGCTAAATTTCAGCTCCCATACAAAGTTTAGTACGCTGTTTCAGCTAAATAATAAAATTTTTATTTCCAACTGTGTAGCTTATTAGTCAATACGTATTTAGAGCACAAAATAATTCTTCGCCAAAATTATTCTCGTTCATCTTATCACTTAGTGTGAACTTTTCTGCGTGAAAATGATAATCGAAAACGAGAAATGCGGTCAAACAATTATTCACAGTGAAAGAGAAGAATCTTGCGATGTATTACAAATTTACTTAAATGTAATAGATTGGAAGACGAAATAATTAAAAAGCAAAATGATAAATAGCGGAAAAGCAGCAATTGCTTTCAAAGACCAATGTAAGATTACTAACGGAAAAACATCAAATTGCGTTTTAAAAATAAGCGAAATAAAAAAGCCCGAAATAAGTTTGGCGAAATGATACCTTATCGAGTTTGGTAAAAGCAAAATGAAAATTCGCCCGATAAACAAAATTAATTATTAATATAGCATATTATAAGAGAACATATGCTTTCTGTGACAGATTCTCCACAGATATCTTATGTCAAACCTAGAATTTTAGCTGATATTATTTGGAGAGATATGTGGGAGTTAAAATAAAGCGAGATCTGCGTACTTGGCTAAAGCAATTAAAAATTTAATGATTTACAGAGAAGCTTTAATTATGTTTTAATTTAGTTCCGGACTCCTGATTTAAATGTTCGAATCGAACTTTAAACTTCTAATTCATAGCAATGCTGACTCTAGCTTGACGTCAAGCAAGCATAGGTATGTCAATAACGTTAAAAACAGACCCCCATCTTAAAATGATTTTTTTTTTCTCCGAACATTCAAAACATCTCGAACTAATGGCCCTTACCTAGGTTCAAACACTTTGGTGTTATATTTTTATGTAGCACTATCATATCGTTAATCTATGAAACAGGGGACAAGAACTAAATATTTTACAAACAAAACTAAGAAGAACAAACAAAATCATGAAAAGTAGTGAACAAAAATATAACGATTTATTACATAAAACAAACGGAACTATTAGTAGAAACAAGTTGACTTTAAGAGAGGACAAAACAGAAAATGTAAATATGTTTGTTTTTTTGAACAAAATAAAACAAATACAAGAAGACCATCACCAAAAGCCAAAAATTGTGTTATCCAAATCCCGGACACTCTTAAATTTAGTTGTAATTTGTTGTATGTGTGTGAGTGTGTTCGTATTTTTTTTTTTCAGTAAAGAGTACTTCTTACCAAATCTTCGTTTCTTTCTAATTTTCTTAAGTGAATTCACAGTTTTGGGGTCTAAGTCTACAGCCGTTAAGAGTAACAAAATGTCAATGGGACAATTAAAGAGAGAAAAGGTATTGATTAGTTATCAAAAAACCAATTTTATAATAATATAATTGTTACACTTATTAGTAGAAAGATAAAGATACATTGTAATTGTAAAAATTATTAAAAGATTAATTTTTTTTTTTTTACTTACCGACAGTTGTGTAACGAACAAATGTCTCTTTATTCTCCAACATGGAATCAACAGCCAATTTTTCACAGTATTGGGCGGTAATAATAGCGATTGTGGGCTGCTTGTTGGAAGCAATGGTTGGCATTTGTTTGACGACCTAAAAAAGGATTGAAAAGAGAAGGGATATATAAAGGTTCAACAGATTGGAGCTAAATTTTTAACAGCCTACTATTAAGATATTAGTATGATACTATGTACTAAACAATGTGCTAACTTTAAAGTAGGTTACTAACTCTTTCTTAATTTTTAACATTTTTAACTATGAACACACCTAAAGTAATGACGGTTCATGCAAAAAACTAAGTAAACAGACCTGTTTTGACATTTGAAAATGTCAAAGAGTTATATGAAGTTAGTACGATACTAAAAAAATAAAATAGGTATTCGTTGATTTTAACTTTAATAAAAGGCTAAAGAAAGTATGATGTCGATTAAAATTTGCAAAATCATCGTTTTAACCTAGTTTCATACTGAAACTACTTTAACATCGTACTAATTAAACTAAAATTTTGCCCCATTGCATTTATATTTATACTAAATTGTATTCTGCTCTTTTATTTTTTGATATGTAAACATCTATATGCCGGCGGTGGTAGGCTGCTAAACCTAAAACGTGATTGTTTGAATTGAATTTTAACTAATTAAAATAAAGAAAACATTTTTATTAAACGATTAAAACGTTTTTTATCACAACATGCTTACTATATCGTGTTTATATTGGAAACTTTGGGGCGCCGCAAAAAGAGTTCGCATATGGTGTCAATAGATTGAAATCTCGATTTAAGTACTTTCCATTGATAGTAAGAAATACGGATAAGTATTAAGATTTCATCAAAACTGCCAAAATGACAAGAGACGAAACGAATGAAAAAAAGAATCCTGTAATCAGGATCCAAGAGTTAAACTGAAGTATCATATTTTCGTGCACCATTAGAGGCGTTTACATTCTCAATTATGTTTGACCAGCACGACACGATTGGCTTGACAAGCATGCTGGATGGTTTGATATTTTCTCTGCATCACAAGCATATTTGAGAATGTGAACACATGCTTGTCAAGCCTGAAGCAAATTTAATTTTCCATGAAGTTCTCGAGAAAATATATCAAAATGGGTTTTATAAGCAATAGCGGTAATTCAGCTGGATTTTATTTGATTAATATAAGTTCTCTGCAGAATTAGAATATAAAAATCAAGTAAATTTCCTCAAATAAACGTTCATCTTTCTCTGAGCTGGTCGGGGATGGTCGAAATTCTAATGAGAAGTGATGTTTGACAGCACTTTTGACGAATGTGAATGCTAATGTTTTTCATCTATCAAATACTCATCATGCCATACTTGTAAAACAAATTCAAGAATGCGAACGTCACTATTAATGCTTTGAAATACATAGCTTTAGTTTTTCGTATCAGATAATACCTTTTTTATATGTGAAGAAATTTGATGTTGTATCAAATAACATCCCTGTTTAGACAGAAGTTCAAAACGTTACGTTACATAGCGGATTCCAGCAGTGCGTTCTTTTTCTAGAAATATTTAACTGTTATTAATAGGTCCGTTCTTTTTCTGTGAATTTCAGTCGAAAGTTCTGTCAAAATTCATAGAAAAAAAAAATCTATCAAAATGCAGCGAAAATGTTTTTAATGTTTTAAAATCAATGTTGACATTACGATTGCAATATTATGTAACTTTATTGGGAACATTCGATAACAAAAATTTGGCACTCGGGCGCACGTTGATGTTTACACAACTTAACCGTGAGATGCGGGGGGCGAATCGTCTATTCCATTAGACTTTTTTTTTAATTACTTTTGACTTTTGAAGTCAATTTCAAGTTTTATTTTATTTCAATTACGAAAATAATAATTTAGTCTCTTTACAAGATTTTAAGCATCAACCCAGCTTATTGGAAAAAAAACACGAAACACATAATTAGTATTTTGTATATACATATGTACATAAATTTGAGTAAATGATTTGGTTGAATTTTTTTCAAAACTTCTCAAATTGACTCTAAATAATTAACCCTACCAATAATCAATTTAATAGTCATTTTAACGTTTAGCGTTTAGGTTTTGCGGTTATGTGTAAGTCCCACGATTTTACTGTCATTGTGACAGCTCAAAGACAAAAAATTCTTCGTTTCAGTCTTTCTCTCTCTCTCTCATTTTGAAGCAAAATAGAGAAAACAATTCTTGTTTTAAGTTTTCCTCGAAGCCACGAAAACTATTTCGATTTTAAAGGATTCTAAATATCTACATTATTCTTCTAGACTAAAAAATTCTAAATCTTTTATGGTTATCTATCGGTTTACTATTGCGTAGTAGTAGTATACTATTGTTCTAAAGATTTGTAAAGATTTGTCGTTGGGGATCGAAACCCAGCTTATGACACATATAAAACAAATATTTATTTAGGGGTACTGAGTCTTGCGACGAAGAGTTTAAGTGCCTTGTCATAAACAAATGCAACTCACATTAACCATTCATATTCGGCAGAATATTGTCCTAATTGTGGACCAGTAACTAAAAATCTGATTAAAATAATCATTTTTTAACAATACAAAATTGTATCCGTTTTTCAAACCCTTCTTAACAACATTTAGTTAATTAAACAAAAATAAATTATGCTCACCTTAATTTCCTTATCCTCATGATGTATTCTTGTATATGAATTATATTCCATAGATTTAATGATGCCACGGCTTTTAAGCGAGTGGAATACTTTTATAACTTCTTGTTCATCCCATCCATAATCCCTATAAAAAAAAATATAAATAAGCACAAAATATAAACATCTAACCATCAAAAACTAAAAAAAAAAAACAAAACAAAAAACAACGTACTTAGCCAAATCTTCGGGAGTAATGGGATTCGGATAAGCTTGCTCAATCAGTTCAAGAACCTTTTCCTGTGTCAGTGGTGGCGATTCAAATTGTGACTCTTCCATGGACACTTTAAAGGAAAAAAATAAGACAGAGAAAAATATATACAATTATTAAATAATTGAAGGAAAGTCTTCTTTTTATTTTTTTGGTCGTTTTCAGTTCGGCACATTGGAGTATTTACATAAAAACTTAAAACGGAAGTTTCATTTTTAATTTCAAACCAAATGGAATTAATGAATATATTGATTGTGTTATTCAAACATTTATTCACACGTACAAAAGAATTGTTATGAGCTGTAAGACACGTTCATTCTATATCTACGAGCTTTTAGGGGAATATTCATTAAACAAAAGAAAGTCATGTAATTAGTAGAAAAATTTAAACTGGTTGTAAACATTGGTCAGTCCATTTGTTTCAAGGTGATACAAGGTCACGCTAGATCTGGTAGAAAGGTAAGGTAAGTAAAGGTATGGTGAGTCATAGATTTTTTTCATGATTTTTTAAACATTCTTTAAATTATAAGAGAATGTAAGCTGCCTATTTTGAACATGAAGGCTGTGACTTTTCTTCGGAATAGATTACATGACTGGCGACGAACGTGACAAATTCTATTATTACCCTTACTAGGCTCTTGGTAGCATCAATGTCAAAGGGCTTCGCTAGCAACTAGGCTGTTTTTACAGTTATCAATTTGACCTTATATGATGATCTAGTGACTTATCAGATAATATACTTTTTTTAATAATGCAAATGAGTCGCCTAAATTCGTTCTTGCTCTCAAAGAAAAACTTGAAAAAAAGACGTAAAACATAAAATGCACGACTTGATCGTTACTAAAGAAAAATGTTCATAACTATAAAACTAATTTTTTAAATGACAAAAACAACTGTTGTAGTAGTTGAAGCTAAAAACAAGGTCCTATGTATTTTGTCGATGCGAGAAAAAAAATTAAAATTCGTTGTAGCGGTTTAAACAAAAGAAAGCTTTTATATGCAAAATTTTTAATACATTTTAAAGAAAAAATTTTGGAACACCAAATTTAAATTTTTATTACTGTACGAATGAAAATTAAATTTAAAAATAAAAAATACTGACTAGTTTTTGAGATATCGAATTTTGCGAAATGAAATGTTTTTTCTAAGTTCTCGTATTTATAAACTTATCTATACAAATTTCATTTAAGGTACAAGTACGGTCTAGAACGATAAAAAAACGAACGATTTTTGGGATTTTTTTTTCTCGGAGACCTTATTAGGTAATAATAACATATTTTTTTTTTAAATAATGAATATGTACATGCGTCAAGAGTACAAAAATTTTTTTGTTTTAATTTTGGAATTTCGGCCGAATTATAGTGGGCGCCAACGTCGACTCATCAAAGAATACATTGTCCCATTGCGAACAGTTAAGGATAGCGTCAAGCGACAAAATCATCCATGATAATACTATAGATATATTTATACAAAGGTTATACCGATAATAAAAAATTCGAAAAAATGGCTTTACGGTAGGTACATAGTAATATCTTAATTTCCATTTATTTTTATTGAATTATAGACTGTAAAAAATTCTAGGTGCCGTTTTCGAATAACATATTTTACCATTTCTATGGTGGGTACCGTTATTTTTAGACAAAACATTTTTGTTCACATCTTGTAGATTGTAATAAAAAAGTCTTAATAGCCAAAAAAAAAAACTAACATCGGGTTTTTGAAATATGTATTTAGTTTTTAAAAAAATTGAAAATTTGAATACACAATACTGTTCATTAGGGTGGAGTGAAAATTTTTTTTTCATATTCGTTTCGGAATACCTGTAAAAAGTTGTTGTTATTGTTCACAAATATACATACAAAATTTCATTCGGCTCATGATAAATTTAAAGGTGCCCCCAACATGAACTTTAGAAAAATTCGCAAAATTTTGTAAAAAAAAAACACCAATGTCTAATATTGTCAAATTAACGCTAAATCATATTCTGTGTGTTCCGTTTTGTTTGCAACTGTTTAACCTTGAATAGTGCGTGGATAGGTGGGGGGGGAGGGGGGTTTGAGGCGGGAGAGGTGATTTAACTGCACTTTCATTTCATTTCAATTCAATCGCTGTCAAACGTTGTTCGAACGCCATTAAGTGCCATTAACGCCATTCATACTCGTACATTATCACTCCACCCTACTGTTCATGTCACAAAGTGCAAAGACAGAGGTACCTCTAGTTTGCAAAAAGACATGCCAATTGGATGGAGAATCGATGGAAGTTTGTTTTGTGGAGCGATGAGACAAAGATAAATCGTATTAGTCCCGAAAGTAAATCAGACGCCCAAAACGTAATGAACTTGACTCAAAGTACATTTCACCGGTAGTCAAACATGTCGGAGGATCAATTTGCGTTTGGGGATGTTTTTCTTCGAACGGCTTGTGAGCCATTCATTGTCATTACGGAATTCTATGCAAAGAGAACTACGTTGAAATAATTCTAACGTGGGCTAAAGAAAATAAGCCGATTCTTGGCTGGCCTACGTCAAGTCGGATTTAAATCCTATGAAGGGTGGAAATCAAAAATTCCGTAAGCAAAGTCAAAAATTCCGTAAGCACTCAAAACATTCCAAATTTAGACACTTTATTCAAAAGACTGAAAGTAGCCTGGTATGCGATTGCAGATAAAAGATGCCAAGACCTAATCGAGTCAATTCAAAGACGAAGTGTGGCAGGGGTTAGATAGGAGGTGCCGGCTTACATTGGTTTTGAATTCTTGAACATTGCAATGACAGGGAAAGACAGGGCCTGGTAAGGTATTCCACATTCGCGTAGTACGGCTAAAGAACGAATCTCTGTACTCCACAGTACGGCCGAAGTTGGGCTCAAGGGTAAACTGATGGGCATTCCTAGAAGTCCGAGAATTACGGTTAAATTGTTCAAGGGGAGCAGCTGGCTATTTCACTAGAACATAGTCTGTTAAAATAACGGTATAAAAGGGTGAGACAAGAAACATTACGTTAATGTTTGAATAAGGTAAATAAGTCAATGATGTTATTGTCATCAATCATTTTAAAAACTCTTCTTTTTGAGCGTATAAAGGTTTTATAGATTGTAGCCAGATCAGAAGGAGAGACAAATTTCTTGCACCGTCTCAGAAAACCCAAACATCTTGCGGCATTTTTGGCAACATCACGTATAAATTTTGTACGAGTATTTAATCGAATTTCGAAGCATTTCGTCATTCAATAAAAGAAAGATTACATCCTAACCAGTTGGGAGTTTTTATTTTCAAATTAGTCGTATTAATTTTTTTTTCAGTTTTAAATGTAAATACTCCACTGTGCTTCCCCTTTAATCCCACAAAATATCGTCCATTCAAACAAATTTCATCACAACAACTAAAAATAAATTTTTAAAATGTAAAAAAAAACGAGAAAAACAAACTAACGAAGTTATAAAATAAATAAAATTAAAAAAAAAGAGAATGTAAGTATTATTGCATTACTCAGCGCGGATGATTTAAATTAGTTTATGATGGCGGCAATGGCAACTCGGAGCAGGTTAGTTAACTCAGAAACAATTGTATTTCTCATACAGAATTAATAAAAGCAGCATCTTCCCTCAGCATGAAGAACCACTCACAAGGTTGGGAAATATTTTCTTTTTATTTCTTTCAACACAAAAATTGTGTCTGTCTGGGAAACATATTTCAATTTATTTAAACCACAGTACCTATATGCAGTTCTGTGTTTTAGAGATATTAATTGTCTTGATTTTAATAGAGATGTCATCTTTATCATTCCGTCATCATCACCACTTATGAGGATAATTTGTGACGTAATTATAAATCCCATTAAGGGAAAATTATAAAGAAAGCTTCTTCGTCTCTTGGATGCTTTGAGGAAGTGCATACACGGAAAGTGAATATGACTTCCTCTTAAAAAAAAAAAAAACACAAGTATAGTTAAGTGCACTTAGCTTCCTTACTATAGCGGGCGTAGATGCATTTAAATGCTTTGCTGAATTCAACAACATAGCCCTTCAGCTATTAAGGGTGTACCTGTAAGGAAAAAGTAAGGAAAAATCAGGATTCAAATGCTTTAAATTTATGAAATATCCATGGGGCTTCAATTGTAGCTTAAGAGCTTTTCAAGTAGATAATGAATAAATAATTATTTTAGTTTCTGTTTTGTTTTTTTAATGGGTTTTGAATAAAACTAGGTCTTCAGCAAATGGGCCTTTGGGAACTTTAATTAGAAGTTTTGTTTTGCTTGCCTGTAATTATAAAATACAGGAGATGCAGATACAGAGTTGCGCATACCTAACGTCGAGTGGCGTACTGATGTATTAATATGTAATGGGTGACTAGATAGCAATGAAAGTTTTTTCAATTGCTACCAATGACATCCATCTGTCAAAAAATACACTCAGGTTTGCCATTTCATCCGGAAGACCATATAGACAACGCCGTGAGTTCTCTGAGCTCTGGAAATGTAAGCCGGAGCCCGGATAGTGGCCAAAAACCATCTTCTTCCACGAGAGCCATTTTTGGGTCAATGGTTATTTGAATGAACACAATCCACAAGTGTTCGATCGAGCATCAATGCATCCACGAAAATTGACTGTTTGGTGCGGTTTATGGCAGGCGGCATCATCGCACCTTATTCCTTCGAAATTTGAAAGGATACACCGATACCGTTAATGGCCTTAGGTATACAGAACTCTACAAGATCGAAATATCTGTGTAAGGGTTCCAATAAGATGGCGCTACTTATCATACAATCGAGGGAACACTTGAAGTAGTCAAGGAGAAATTTAGCAACTATCGGTCATATCACACCAAGCGTTCATTAATTTGCCACCTTGATCATGCGACCTGACACCACTGGATTATTTTCTCTGGGGATACGTCAAGTATTTAGGCTACGCTAACATGCCAAAGACTATAGTCGAGCTCGTGGCCAACCTTTGATACGTTCTTTCTACAAAAACGCCGCAAGTCATCAAAAATTGGAAGTACTGTCCACTGTAATACTGTAATCCAAGCCGATTTTGACATTTCAATGATGCGCTATTCCATACATAAGGGCAAAAATGTACCTTCAAAATAGAGCCATATTGAATCATATATCTTCTATTTCTATCGTTTCTATCTGGTCACCCTATAGTATGTGGGAAATGATAACTCAACGACGGTACCGTGACACACGTATTGTTTCTGTTACTAGGGGGAGAAGATATGGAGTAGCCGGATATTTTGGGACAGAGTTCGCCCCTCTCAGTAGGTTAATGAAACTCGTTTCTACAGAAGAGCCTCCCATTAACGAAAGGTCAAAATGAAGAAGGATATCACTACTTATTATTCTGGATCGAAAGAATAATTCCACCAAGGCTCTCTTGAAAGGACGGTAGAGAAAAAATATACTCATACTTGATGTACTCTGACATACTTAGAACTGATTTCATTAAGGATTTTCAGTACCTACTTTTACACTCGTATCCCTGTAGTCGATTACTGGCATTGAATTATCCGGTCTTCTGTCTTATGTTATAAGGCAAAAGAGGCCTGTCCCTCGAGCTTGGAGGTTGTGTAGTCGTCGTAGTTTCCCTACCACGTACAAAAAAGTTTGATTATGAAAAAGATTGGAGAATGGATTATCTAACAGTGTGTGATTAAAACGCAGGAATATCTCATAACTCAATATCTACTCAAAAACTTGAGTTTGTCTTTAGACGGCAAAAGCTATAAACGCAATCTATGTATGTGCACATACGATGCAATGCATTTTGGATAATCGCCTTAGATGTAAAGTTATTTGAGTCCATAAATGATCTGCGTCAAAGCCAGTTCCCATAAGAGAAGGCTAATGTAAGCACAAGTGAAGCAAAAGAACCAAGCTGAAATTTCATAATCTCCTATAGGATATTTACCGAGGCTGCTCGAAGAACGATATCGAAGTTGTGCTCATTAACTTCATTGGTAAAGTTAAAGAACAACACGAAATACTTAATGGTTTCAAGCAGCGTTTTTATTTGCCTTTATGTAGAGCGAGTAATAGAGCAAGGGAATAACCCTCTTGCATTCAATGAAGAACCAGTTTCACCCGCAAGTATATAAGTCTTAGACGTAGCTTCAAAAAATCGGAAGTCTTGATGTACTTCCGATTTTTTTAAGCTAGGATTTGATGGATTACCAGCTGAACTCTTGAAATTCGATGTTAATATTTCAAAAGGTTGAAGGGTGGGAAGATGAATGTCCCATAACCTCATATTCTCTATCTAAAAAAGCGATCCTGTAAGAACTTTCTAGACATAGAGTGTAGGCGATAGTTAACAGTGTGGCTTTTGACCCAGCAGTTCGTTGAGATGTGTAAATAGTTCATTTCAAATGATCGAATCGTATATGAATCGATTACGAAAATGATCCGATCATTTCAACCGATCGATTATTCGATCATTTTCATTTCACTGAAATGATTAAATACTGTTCCTATTCGATTTTAATTTCGATTTCGATGATAAGATTGACTTGTGGCTTTGATAGTTCTCACAAAATACTCTATTATTGGTAGCCATAAATTGCCAAATAACATCGAAAGATGGCTATATGAACATGAATTAAAAAGTGTCAAAAAAAAAGAGATTTGTACGAAATACACTTTGTACGACATAACTAAATTCGTGTTCTATTTGTCAAGTCATAAACTCTCAAATTCCATCAATAGATGGCTACGATGTCGATGGATTAAGAAACGTCCAAAAATCCACATTAAACATATCGGATCCTGATACATGAAATAACCTCAGTTCAACCTAACAATTGTTTGCGCGGTCTACAACACCAACAACCAACTCGATCATGTTCTTCAATGCCGAGTTCAACCCAGAAATTCCAGGCCACCGTCCGTTTGGCATTCATAATCCACATTGATTGAATCAGAACAAATGGAATCGAGTAAATCATGGTTAATTGAGTTAACTGATGTTGAAAATCGAGACTCATTGAAATGAGTGAGATCATCAATACTTTTCGATGATCGGATCAAAAAAATCGAATCGATCCTGATTGACACAGCTCTAGCAGTTCGACCCTAAACCCAATTTTCACACTGATGCATAACTTTGAGAAGAACAACAAATTTCAAATCGGAACCCATCATCTTTTCATCGACTCCCAAGCAAAATATAATAGCATTCATAATAAGAAGTGGGATCACGGGAAATCAGATCCAGTAGTATCTCGTGAAAAACACACTTTCCAATGTCCAATTGAAGAATATAATATCCCGAACTACGATATCTACATCATTGGTCGTTCCGAAATTGTCTTTAAAAAATACTTCATGGCGATTTAAAAACATGTTTGCGGATAAGACCAATTAGTTAGATATAATCAAAAAACGAACGAACATTTGTCCACCGAAAAGGACGAAACGTCACTTTTAATAGTAGCAACTTCTAAGTTGTTCATGCATATTGTGTTTCGGCACTCCGCCTTCAATAGTCAGTCCGCAGTGCCAATCCACATTTGGCGGAGGGTTGACAATCGATGTGTAAATGAACGCGTCTAACTTGTTTTTTATTAATTCTTCTCCGATGAACGTATCCCAATTTCCCGGTATTTCTCAAAACCGGTTATCCTATTGAAAATGCTGCTTCTTCGACAAATGGTTTCAGAACTCCTATAGCGTAAGAGTTGCACTGCACAGTGACGCCGAGTGTTGGGCGATTAGCAGGAAGGAACTACTGATACTTGACTTTTCGGTCCTGTGTGCTAGCCGTGTGATAAGATAAAACAGCAAGCGTTTAGAACTGACAAAGTTGTTGATGTAACCCTAATTACGTTGATTATATTGGGTTGGCTACATCGAGTGAATGGACAAAAATGCTCTAGCAAAGAGTCATTCAATCCCAAACCTCAGGCCGAAATGAAGAAGTAAGGATAACGTAATACTCGCGCCAATCAGTTTACCCTCCAGCGCAACTTCGGACGTACTGTTAAGTTCAGAAAATCTTTCTTTAGCCGCACTACACGAATGTGAAATGCTTTACCCGGCTCGAAATTTCCATACCATTGTGGTATTCAAAGGTGGTCAGCCATCAGACGAATAGGGGGAACAACATGTAGCATACGAAAACATGCACGTGCCGTAACTATTCGGGACTGGTGGAAGTCTGATCATAGGTTTGACTAATATGATCAGGCTGGTTCCTCAGGTTGGCGACAGGTTAATTCCCTGTCCCATAAAACTAAAAGAATTACGAGACCAACAACAAGCCTCGGAAACGGACTGATCTCACGACGACAACCAACGCAACGAAAACGGTAAAACGATTTACGAATTTTCTTATGGAACGTACGATCGATCTATAGAGCTCGTCCTGCTCAGCAGCTAGCCGATGCCCTGTCAAAATATAAAGCTGACATAACAGCTCTTCAAGAAATCAGATGGATAGGGAATGGTGTTTTACAGAAGAAAGAATATGACGTATACTACAGCTGTCATACAAAACACCATGTGCTCGGGGTAGGCTTCCTAGTTCGCGAAAAAATGAAGTCTACCATCATAGGCTTTAACGCTATAAGCGAAAGGCTATGCACCCTTCACGTGCGAGGCAAATTTACGAACATCAGCCTCATTAACGTTCACGGACCTAGACGAAGAAAAAGAGACTTACTACGAACAAGTCGAGAGGGCCCTCAATGCCTGTCCAAGGTATGATGTTAAAATCATCCTTGGGGATTTGAACGCAAAAATAGGTCGGGAGCCGGTATTAAGGCATTACGCAGGCACCCATAGTTTGCATGAGAACACTAATGACAATGAACTTCGAGTCTTAGAATTGGCAGCATCGAAAAACAGGTTCCCGCGTAAAGATATCTACAAAGTCACCTGGGTATCACCAGATGGAGTCACTCGTAACCAAATAGATCACGTGTTGATAGACCGTCGCCACTACTCGAACTTGATGACGGTACGAACGTACCGAGGTGCCAATATCGACACGGATCACTATCTTGTTGGTATGGTTTTCCGAGGGCGGACTGCCTTGCGAAGACGTATTACATCCGCCGATCAGGTTCGAATCAACACGGCTGCCCTGCGCAATGAAAACACCAATAACACCTTTGGTAATGCGTTAGGACTCGCCCCAGAATCACTTGATTTAGGGAGAGTAAGTCCTGGAGCCAGTATGCTGAGCGTAAGCGAGAAGTGGACACGCCTTAAAAATACTGTTATTAGTACTGCCAACAATGCAATGCAGCAATGCAACAATCTCATAGAAAGCGGGCAAGCGAAGAGGAATATAAAGATGTCAGCAGAATAGAAAAACGGCTTCACAGACAAAAAAAAAATCAGCCTGGGAGAAGAACCTAATCTGTGAAATAGAGAATAGCCGAGAGCGAGGTCCGCACCAGTCGCGGAAGTTCTACCAATCCGTCCGAAACATGACGCAGTACACACCACGCTGCTGCAAGGACGGAGAGGGAAATCTGATCACTGATCCTGAAAGCATACTGGAGCGATGGGAAGTGTACTTTAATGAATTGCTAAATGGTCAGCTCACTGCAGAAGTGGAGGCTCCACTACTTCAAGAAGAAGTCCCTATGTTGCTGCCACCAAGCATAGAAGAGGTTGAGAAGGCTATAGGCCGGCTTAAGCAGAACAAAGCCGCGGGAGCCGATGGCATGCCAGCCGAATTATTTCATCACGGCGGGCCAGCCTTACGTCAAGAAATTCATGATATTATAGTGCACCTATGGGAGCAGGAAGAAAAGCCAGAAGACTGGTGAAAAGGTATAATATGCCCCATACATAAGAAAGAAAGATGTCACAACGTGCAGCAATTATAGAAGTATCACCTTGTTGAGTACCGCCTATAAGATACTCTCCTCTATCCTACAATACCGGATAACCCCATACGCTAAAACCATCATCGGACAATATCAGTGTGGTTTCATTCCAGGCAAACAACTGATCAGATCTTTACCCTTAAGCAGGATGGACAAATGTTTTGAAGTGGTGCAATCCTCTAAATACCTTGGGTCAATAGTAGCAGCCGATAACAATATAGAAGAAGAAATACGCGGGCGGCTTCTCAAATCTAACATAGCCTACTATAATCTGTCAAAGCTCTTCAAATCCAGAAATCTCACCATGGTCCTGCCAGTACTCACATATGGATCCGAGACCTGGGTGCTTAGCAAAAAGCACTCCGACCTCTTAGCTGCGTTCGAGAGAAAGGTCTTAAGGAGAACTGTTGGCCCCATATGTGAGGAAGGACGATTCCGGAGACGGTACAATCATAAATTGTACGCAATCTACCTTGAGGCAGATATCGTGACAAAAATTAAGCTCGGTAGACTCCGGTGGGCAGGGCACCTAGCTCGCATGAGCGAAGAGGAACCTGCTCGGAAAGTTCTTTGTGGTACATTCTATGTTAGACGACAGCGTGGTAGACCATCCTTGCGCTGGAGAGATGGCGTAGACCAGGACGCACGAAGCCTTGGGGTGTGCAACTGGATGGCGTCAGCTCGAGACCGGGATAGGTGGAGAGACTTGTTGAAAGAGGCCAGGACCGGAACCCGGTTGTCGAGCTCATGATGATGATGTGATGTGATATTCAAAGCCAAAGCATCGGTATCTCCCTTAAAAGCCCTTCCAACTTTGAAGAAACCAGAAGCACTACAATCAGCATGACCTACTACCTTTTTTGGCGAAGCTCATAATATAGGTAAAAGCAATAATGTTATTCCTGAGAATTGTTTGAAAATCCATTACCACAACACAAAAGTAGGATCTTATTTTTTTCTTGTAACAAAATTAGTAGTAAAGAACTCTCATTAGTATATTTCACACGCTTATATTTATTTTAATCCACTAAATAATTTTCATTTTAAATTTGGAAACATATTATGCAAAAGGAAAACCAATTGCTTGCTGATTTTTTTGTATTATTATTCTTGTCATGCTAAATGTATTTCTAATATGCATTCCAAGAATCATTGATAAAAAAAAAGCTTTAACGGCATTCGACAAATAAACAAAAAGCCTTTATTTATTATTTTCTGGTTAGTGCGCCTTCATTATAGATATCCAACCAAATAGCCTTCATAAGGTCATCCCCATCACCTGTTTGTTTTTGTGCCAGAAGGGCTTCTTCAAATTTTCGGTTGCAATCACCATAACAATATATAATGTAACCATCTCTTGCTAAAAGTCACAAAAAATAAATTTCCAAAACAAAAAACAAAAGATTTGGACGAAAGACAAAATATGAAGAAAAATTAATGAAGAGAAAATATGGTCACCATATAAGAAAGAAAAAAAAGTTACTTACGTGGTCTTGATGGAGGTGCAGAGGTTTCTTCAAGTATCTTCAGTTCAATCTCAAGTGATTGTATTTCATCGTATCCCCGTTGGAGTAGCTTCATAATCTTCTTGATGAAACCCACGTAATCTACGAGGATAATTACCATGAAATTGCGCAGGAAGATTTTATCCAAAACTTACCTCTAGGGAATTCTTTTGGACTGACAAGCTCTCTAAAAAAGTCCTGAGCTATGTGTGCTTGTTTCTCCTCATCCTTTAGCCAATCACGGAACCAGAATCTTAAGGTTCTTGCTTCCTGGGAGTGTTTTCCACTATTTGCACTAACCAAGAATACGCGGAATTCCAAGGACAGATGAGCACGGATAGTGGCACTTTTTTGACCATTTACTGTATCCTTATTGATAATAATTCCAGTGTGATCTCCACCAGCAACATGGACTCGGTCATTGATCTCGTCTACAAGTTTCCTCTCAATTAGAATAACTGTGCTATTTGCAGTTTTGCCTTTGGGAGTCATCACGACTTGTTCTCGGTCCGTATGCGGTGGAGTGTGGCAAGGACTACGACCATTACCGTTCTGAATTTCACAAAGACTGTTACTGCTGCCGTTCACAGAACGATTGCCGTTCATTTTGTTTGGTTTGGGTGGAGGTGGTGGGGGCATATTCATGGAGGACATGTCTGTTGTATTGTTTTTTTTTTTTTTATAGGTTGGGTGCCCTGGTTTCTTACCTATTCAACCTTGAAAATATGAACCAACTTTGACTGCGATTGATAACCTGGAAATGCAAATGAGAAAAACAATGTTACTATAGCTATATTTGAGTAACGAGAGACATTCACATACACAAGAGGTTTTCTAAAAATACGTAGTAAAGGAAGTCTTGTTGCACACTTGAGTTAAAAAAAAAAATCTATCAATTCAAGTTTTTTTTTTTGTTAAAAATTAACATTTATTTTAGTTACAGATAAAAAGAAGGTAAAAGAATAATCAGATTTTAACTTTTAGTTACATAAAAAAACATTTAAGTTTTATAAACATTTCTTATAAAAATTATTTGAACAAATGGGTATTTCAAAGAACATGGCAGCCATATTGTTTGCTTGACATCTGTCAAATGTTTATTTAAATTTTCGAGTAGTGTATTGCAAACCACCATGCAAGGTTATACATAGAATTGAGCAACGTCTGCAAAATCATCAAATTTTATGAAACATTTTGAAAAACGTTCCGCATAATACGTTTCCGCGACGAGATCCATTTTGAAATTAATGCATGCGTGAACAAGCAAAATTATGGGATTCTTAATATCAATCGAAACGAAATACACTAGCACCAAATGCATCCGGAGTAAGTCAGGCTGGGTTCAAAAACCGTAAAAAACAATATTTAAGAGTAGTTAAAGTTGCTAAGAAATGATTCGTATTTTATGGTGTTCTAAGTTTGCACAGTGAACACTCTGTATTTTCCTCTAGACCAATCGGTACCTAATTTAGACGGATAAGCTCCCCTCTGGTTTTAAAGATTGTAGAAATTATGTCATTGAAATAATTGTTGGCTACGCTGCAGACTTTTATACATGTTTCTAGACTCACTCCAGAGCGCCATCTCTACAAACTGTGCAAAGCATAACATAACGTTGGGTTATGTGCATGTTAAAGAACAGGCAAATTAACTCGGAACTGGCAGGGATTCAGATGAGAGTATCATCATCCAGAGGCACCCCACAGGGGGGAGTTCTCTCACCACTCCTTTGGGTGCTGGTTATGAACACAATCCTCATTAATCTGAAACATTGTGGAGTAAAGGTAGTAGCCTACGCTGAACATCTTGGTAAATTCTTACCCACTATCAGCGAACAGATCGAATACGCCCTTTCTAGGGTTAGTAGATGGACTAGAAAGTGCGGCCTGATGGTAAACCCTTCAAAAACAGAATAAGTCCTTTTTACAAATAAGAGGAAAATACCAAGCTGCAGAATACCCTCAACTGAAGGCACCCCGCTAAAGATTTCAGATCATGCAAAGTATCTTGGTGTGATTCTAGATAGGAAATTAAACTGGGGTCTTAATACTAAGGAAAAAGCGAAAAAAGGAATGATTGCATTCTACTCCTGTAACAGAATCTTTGGTAAATCCTCGGGACCTAGCCCAAAAATTATTAGGTGGATGTATTTGGCGATAATCAGACCAATACTAACTTATGGTAATTTGGTATGGTGGAATGCAACGGAAAAAAGCACGAACCTCAAAACTCTGAAAAAAGTACAGAGACTTGCCTGCATTGGAATTATGGGTACCATGAGATCCACACCAACTGCAGGGCTAGAAGCGATACTCCACCTGATACCCCTAGACCTTTTCGTACAAGAATCTACAGCATATAGCACCTTAAAGCTAAGCCAGACTAATACCTGGAGGAACAGTGCAATATAACATGCTCAAATATTTGGGTGATAGTATCATTACAGATTATACAACACCCGAATTGAGTTTTATAAACCATTCCAAACTGCCTTTCCAAGCAGAGAAGAATGGCTGAACAACCAACCCTACGCCCATGAATCAACAATAGCAATCTTTACTGATGGCTCCAAAATGGACACAGGTGTTGGTGCAGGCTTTTTCTCAGAACCTTTTTAGCTAAACAACCCACTTAGGCTCCCAGATCATAGCAGTGTCTTCCAAGCGGAGGTCCTGGCAGTGATAAAAGCTGCTAGACAGGTATCAATGAACCAATGAACAATGAAATGAAAATCAGAACATTATTAGACTCTGCTGGGTACCGGGACACAGCGGCATACCAAGTAATGAAAATGCCGATGAGTTGGTAAGACAGAGATCAGCGCTTGACGCTAGTCAAGCAGAGATGGTAAGTATCCCACTCTGCAACATTAAACAGAAAATTTCAGACTTAATCCTAAAGAAATCCAATGAAAGGTGGAGTCTACTTGACACCTATGATACAACTAGGAAAATATGGCCTTGCTTTAACAAGCAGAGGACTGACAAAATTATGCAACTTAGTAAGAAGTCCCTTCGCTCTCTTATGAGCATAATCACCGGACATAATTTATTGAAATATCATAAATTTAAAATGAAACTAAGTACAGATGACCTATGCAGAGGATGTGGTGATGAAGAGCTACATAAAGACACATCACACTTTCTCTGTCATTGCCCTTCACTATGCCACCTGAGAAGGAAATGGCTTGGTTTGGTAGTTACTTCTTTGACAATCTAGAAGATCTTTCTAATATTTGAGGAATTCACATATTGAACTTCGTCAATGTCTCAAAATGGCTTGACTGATTAACAGAATACATTGGTTTTTATCAGAAAAGTGTGATTACACTCACGGGTAACACAATGGATCTACATTGATCTAAGTGTGACGATAGCAACATCAATTGTCATCCCAACAACCTAACCTAACCTATGTTTCTTCGATTTTTGCAAGGAACACCTCAAGGGTTGCACTCAAATCCTCGAACACTCTCTCCACCAGTTATAGCCCGGTCAAATTAGCTTCAAGAATAAGGGTAAGG
This sequence comes from Philhelius festivus, assembly GCA_963931855.1. Taxonomy (NCBI): domain Eukaryota; kingdom Metazoa; phylum Arthropoda; class Insecta; order Diptera; family Syrphidae; genus Philhelius; species Philhelius festivus. Next base: position 75,564,826 of record OZ007556.1, on the reverse strand, counting down.
TTACATTAATTCGCACAAAGCTGAAAATTGGCATGAATGTTGAGAACACTATTACAAACAATTTGTCAAAAGTCCCCATCGATCCGACGTGTGCAAAAAAAATTATTCAAGGTCAAATGTTGCAAAAATCGGTTTTTTGCATTTTTCAGCTGAACGGCAAGTTTTATCATAAGATAGGTGAGACAAAAGTTATTCATCATGCAATTATCTAAAGAAATTGTCTTAACACTTTTTCTCCTAAGAATCACCATTTTGGAGATATAGCGAAGCAAAAAGTTGAAAAAAAATTATTCAAGGTCAAATGTTGCAAAAATCGGTTTTTTGCATTTTTCAGCTGATCGGCAAGTTTCATCATAAAATAGGTGAGACAAAAATTATTCATCATGCAATTATCTATAGAAATTGTCTTAACACTTTTTCTCCTAAGAATCACCATTTTGGAGATATAGCGAAGCTAAAAGTTGAAAAAGTTGTATTCTTCATAATATGCACACGGTTCCGCGCCACCCGTGAAGTAGTACACTTGGCGCGTTTTTTTAAAGTTGGCTTTCCCGGTAGGCCTATTCAACGATCTATTGTGGTCCTATTGAGTTGAAAATTTTGTATCTAATTGAAAAATACTACTATTGGAAATGACGAAAGCGATTATGAGTATTTTTTACAAAAGATAAGTACCAAAACTTATCTAAGCACCTAATTACATTACAAATTTGACGCCGATATTGCAGTGCTTTTTTTCATTTCAAACGCTTTATTCAATTCATTGCCACAGAATAAACAGCACTCTTTTAAACAAAAAACAATTCTGACATTCACTGTCTCAAATGCTTCATTGTTAATGGTTTAACGAGTAAGATTGATTTTTGAAATCCTGTAGTATCACAACGGACCAAATATTGGTCTAAGTGTTTTGGCTTTTCCGGTCAGCAGCCACCTTAACCTAAGGTAACGTAAAAACTGATTCATTTACGCGTGCTCTAGTACGAGGAGGACTTATTATTGATGTACCAGCTTGTTCTTGTTCGTGACGTCTTTTAACTACGGTAATGGTACTCTTCCGAGTGTACTTTTTCCGCCAAATGTTTACTACAAAAAGCAAAATTGATACATTTCTCTTACAAACAAGAAACTGCACAAATTCTGTTTGCAATAACTACTTGTTCTTACTACGAAGGAACGCTTGGGACTAATACTATTTTGTTTGGGCCCTTAGAAACGGAGCTGGTATACGAGCGTCGCAGACAGATGCTGCTCAAGGCCGTACGGTCACATAAAATGAGGGACTGGGTTTTCTTTCGAGTTTATATTCTTAAGCCAAATATACATTGTGCAAGTGTATTCGAAAATTCGGATTAAAGTTGCATATACACACACCAAGCATGAGTCTTCAATCTTTTATTTTAACATGGACGGTGTGGTGAGAGGACGTTGCGCTTTGTGAGTTTTTTTTCGGCGAAATTGTGAATATAAGAACGTCTTTGAGATTTTTTTCAATTTTATCCGAGTAGGTAATTTGTTTTATTTTGTCTGTCCATTTCATCATACATTTTTTGTTTACTATTTTAATATTTCAATCAGTGCTTATGTTGCACTGTGTTCTCATCTCTTCAACGAACTATACGCAAATGAACCAATAAATGCATGGTCAATCATCAATCTTGCATATACACTACTTCAATGCAGGACGCTAGATTGAAAGAAACTCAAAAGATTTTCATTTTGCTTTAATCCTAAATCCAATCTATACGTGTGATTTTTTCACCAATACACTTGCGCGTGCTTGTCATGCATTTGAACAGTGTATATCTGGCTTTAGAATTGTATAATATGTATCTATACGCCACGAAAACTAATATTTTTACTTGTATTACCGTTGTGTAATGTATGTATATAACGGTAATTGACATACATATTATGAAGAACACAAATTTTTCAACATCGCTGTATCTCCAAAATGGTGATTCTTAGGAGAAAAAGTGTTAAGACGATTTCTATAGATAATTGCATGATGAATAACTTTTGTCTCACCTATCTTATGATAAAACTTGCCGTTCAGCTGAAAAATGCAAAAAACCGGAATTTGCAACATTTGACCTTGAATAATTTTTTTTGCACACGTCGGATCGATGGGGACTTTTGACAAATTGTTTGTAATAGTGTTCTCAACATTCATGCCAATTTTCAGCTTTGTGCGAATTAATGTAACCTTGAATGTCTATTTTGACCGGGCTATTAGAAGTAATATTGAAGTTCCAGCAGAGATATTTATATTCCTTTACGATTTCAAGCGTTTCATTTTCTCAGGTCCATTTTTCACCTCTTGCATATTACCTGGTTTTTTCGGTGTTAACCTCAAGGCACCACAGGCGACAGTAGGCTTCCAATTTTTGTATCATCATTTGTGGGGATTCATTTCAGAAGTAGTAGATTCAGATATCGTCCGCAAAACTAATTCTTCTAGTCAAATTTTATGACAGGTAATTCTTCAAAAAGGGCGAAAAGAGAATCGGACCAAGCAAACTCCAGTATTCGTATGAAACCTAGTAGACCCCTCGTTGCCATCCCAAACAGCAGTTGCATTATTTTTGTAAGGACTTTGTATCGCCGTTAGCATTTTTGTGGACATGCGAAGGCAGCTTAAGTAGGAAAAGAGGACATTCCTATCGATACAGTCAAAAGCTCCTTTGAAATTAACGAAAAATCCATATAACTTTTTTTCATTTCAATGTAAGATCTAGCAATGCAAGTGAGTGAAAAAATATTATCAACTGTATGGTAGAATAATCTTTCCTGAAACCTGCAAGAAACTCGCTCAGTAATTCATTTTATTTAAGCCTGTCTAGAATGACGCGAGTGAATATTTTCATTAAAGAGTTCATAAACATCAACCTTTTTGAAAAGTGGCAGTTTTCTGCGAAAACTTTCTGGAACTTCTCTCCAATTAAATATGAACTTATATGCCTCGGTAAATTTTTCAATAAAGTTCAGGGTGGCGTAGTTGAGAAATTCATACGGCACGCGGTCTTATCCTGGAGCTTTGTTAATCGGTGTATCGCTATTGAGACCTCTTGGACAGTGAAAGCACGGTTAAGATCTTCATTTTTTAAGGTGGTGTGGCGTAGAGCATTAAGTGGTTTGAACTTACATACAGGCTTACTGAGTAAATTGACTAGGCTTGGTTTAATATAAACCACTTTTGTATATGGTCTATGACATGCTTAATGGTAGGAAGTTTATTGTCAAGAGTGGCAATGCAACTTCATAGTATTCAACATTTAAAATGGTCTTCTTGAGGGAGTAGTTAACTTGCCGATTCTATTTAGCGCATTTAAACAAGCGATCTGACAGGTATAGTTTAACTCAAACAATTCAATTCTTGATGACTGGAATGGAAGTTAAAAATCGCAAATTATTTAAATAAAAGATATTAAAAAAAATAGCAATTCCCTGGAGAACTAACAATACATTTATTCAAAACTTTCAAAAACATCACAACACAAGGTGTTCGTTTAAGTTTTAACCTTAGTGTTTATAAAAAGTTATCATAAAAGTCATGTTGATAAATTAATTCGAATACTATTTGATGTGAATTTTATTGGAAAACACAACACAACAAGACATTTGCACACACGACAGAAAAACAAAAAGTTTTTGACGACGATGGTTGACAGCGTACCTGGTACAATCCAAACAACTCCGATTCCAATGGCAATAATTTTAGAGTCTTATATTTGGTATATATGAATGAGTATTTCGCAAAGTTTTGGAGGGGCTTTCAATGGCACAGGACTTATTACGAGTATTCTGACAAGGAAATTATATTGTCTGCAACTATTTTTTGCAAAAGAATTAAATTTGATTTACGATTATGGTTGTTTGATGGAATTAGGTGAAATGTACTTTTGATTTGCTGTTTGATCGTTGGAGATATACTACCTAGTCCCGCCATAAGTTCTGATACAAACATAGACCGGCATAAAATAAAGACGGTTTGGTATTTTGAACTCAACATTATTTCATTTTTTTAGCTGTTATGTATAGGTTAAATAAAAAATAGTATTATTCGAAATAACCCAACTCCATGGCCATCTATTATATTGACATTCAAAATTTTTTGTGAATAAACTCCAAACTGAGCGAGTTGAACTCCACAGTTTCTGTTTTACCGGAGTCATAATGGCTCGCGCTTGGCAAATGCTTATTTGATACGTTCCCAAACGTATTCTCAGCTCTTCGTTTCGATGATCACGTACAAGTTGTCGCAAAAGCTGGCAGCCTATCGGAAGATACTATACTTTTTCCAATGGAGGGAACTCTACTTTTACATTTGAGAGATCAAAAGTACACGCCAATAAGACTTGAATCGCCACTCCTAAAGAACGCGAAAATGTGGCAAGCCATCTTTAATGACTTTCTCCTTCGTCAGTTGGATGAATTGCAACTAGAGAACTTCTGGTTCCCACAGGATGGAGCAATGGCTTATACTGCAAATGAGCTACAACCATAAGTCTAATGGCTGCATTTCCGAGAAACGTAATCTCCCGGCCGGCTATTTGCACTCGATTTGACTATTTCAGACTTACGGTTGTGGAGTTTTTTTTTAAATCACGAGTCTTTGTCACCAATCCTCAGATTCAAAGAGAATATCCGTCAAGAACTCTCGCTTTTAATTCAATTGTGCCAGCAGAACTGTCAAACTAAACGTCACATTTTTGTATTTTGTATGCACATACATTGTGATGTTTTTTCCCCGAAGCTGAGGTAAGGGAGCTGTGGAAGCTGTCCAGGATATTCCCGAAGAAAGCAAATTAAACTCGGGTTATGAAGGAAAGAAACTCTAATCGTTTTGCAAGATTTATATAATATTTTTATTTCCACAAAATAAAGGTTTTTACAATCTACAATTTCATTTAAAACTTAACACATTATTTCATATAAAACAAAGCTAATTTTTTAGTTACAGGAGTAAGCTCAGCCCACGAGATTTGCTCAGAAGAAGTGAACCGGGGATAATCGGTTGGTAGGAATCTAATTCAAGCCTAGGGCTAGTCCAATTGAATAATAAATGAGGCCGCTGCTTACAAGTAAGAGCGGATTAACGGTAAGAATCTGACTCCAGCCATACACTTGTCCAAGAGAACATCAATTGTTCCCGATGCTTATAAATAAGGGGTGAGTAACGGTAGGGATCTAACCCTAGCCCAAGAGAATATAAATATCGGCGCGGGCGGCGGGCGGGGCGAATCTTTTTGGGTCCAAAAAGGTTTAACTTTAGTGATACAAGAATGTATTTAAAAAAGGAACCTGCGGTTATTGTAGATGCTAACTGCAAGTGGACTATAGTACCTAGTTTTACTTGGATTCAAGAGGTGCTTGGTAGGCCTCGCACTAAAGCAAAGTGTGTGTTCATGCCGCAAACATGTCACAGCATTGCTACTGATATGGCTTCGGCTATATCAGAGCTCATGGTTAACGCTCAATCTGACTCAGATGTGGGTAGGCCCACCGTAGAATTGAGTCTTAATCGACAGGTGTCCACGTTAAACACAAGACAGTTCTGTAGACGCTAACATCCGACAACAGTCGCAAACTTATACTCTACTCTTTTAGTCCGCCAACAAGAAAATTACGAGTCAATAAGCTTGCATTTGATGAATTTTTTTACGTCCTCTTGGGTTATTTGCGGTATCGATACACTGTGAACTATGAAGGTGATGAAGTAAAAATAATTATTTCGACATCTAGTTTGTTGATTTGGTTTTATGTTGTATGGTGGTATCGGTGGGTGGTGGGAGGTTGGCGTATGTGGGTTTGATTGTAGGGTGCTGGTAGATAGCGTTTATGCATATCGGATGATGTTGCAAGGTGCTGATGGCCGTCCAGTCGGTGGTAGCTGATATATGATTGGGGTTCGAAGTGGTAAAGCTTCGATGCAATATATACCATCCAAATTTCCTGTTTCCGGTGGATTTTCAAAAAAAAATTCTTTAGTACAAAAAAAATCAGCTAAATCGATTGAACCATTCTAAAGTGATAAATCATTTATCCGTCGCGGCTTACTTAATTACTTTTCGAACGAATGATCTGTGAAAGAACCCAGCGACACTTCCAAAATCACTTATGGCGGACTAGAAGTCAAAATTTACGTGGGTCACTATATTCAGACAAACAAGACAATACGAAGAACTGGATTTCCTCCCCGTTCAAACATGTTTCTTCCATAATTCGACCTATTCAGTCTTTGGGCGATGATTTCCAATACTGTATAAAACTTAAGAACTTCATAAAAAAAAGTAAGTTAGGTTCTTGCAGCGTGACCTCAACTTAAGCAAAGCCAAATATAATTTCGAGAACTTCTATTGAATTTGTATTCCAGTAAAATAAATTAACTGCTTTTCTTTGTGTTTTTAATATGTGTATAAGCTCCATCATTCAAAACGTTTGTTTTGTGTAGCTAATTAACCTGAGTGCAGACAGCGAAAGTATTACAACATACTATGACCTCTCACCTTTTATGCACCAACAAATAAAAACACGCCCACTGTTTGTGCTCATAAAGTTTCATTAATCAACTTAAGGCTTTAAGGGATGAAACATTTGGGAAAGGCTTAAAGTTTGACTCCCCAGTATAATTGCCTTGCAGCAGAAAGCGAAAATTTGTCCATATAAAATATTACTGACACCTTGCAACGTAGCAGAACAGGAATCGCACTTGCCCTAGGTACAAGTGTAGAACCATTTTCCACAACCTACTTGGTTGAAATAAATTATACACTCCGCATCAATTGATACAGTTTACAATTTCAGCTGAAATAAATACTTTTAAAAACAATAACCTCAAAAATTTCAATTAAACCTGAAAGTTTTGTTATGGACCTACAATTAGAAACATCTCCATGATTGGCCTTTTTGTGCATGGAATCAGTTATTCTGAATATTGAGGAGAATACTTTTTTAAATGATACTCGTAAATGAATAATCAGTACAAAAAATTTGTCTGAACAAAAACAGAAATTCAAAGAAGTTGGTTCTGTATAATATAAGTTCTGTAAATTTACTTATATAAACTACTTATTTACTATTTAGATATGTATATTGGTGTGTTTTATTATTCTAGCCCTACCTCTAGTTGTACTACTTATTACTTGCTAAAAAATATTTTCCTTTTCAATGTATGTACCTATTATCTGTTTTCTTAAAATTGCCACAATCAAATTTCTTCATACTTTTACGATTTTTTTCTTTAAAATAGTTCATCGCCATAAAAGTTGAATGAAACAATCGACATCAATCAAGTGATACGGAGTGTTCTTGAAGGACTATAAATATAGAGTACTTATATTAGCCTCCGCGTCTATATCATCGCAAATGGTCTATGTTTGTATGCTTCAACTGTGTTAACCCATGTGAATATACCAAATGAAACTCTTTTCTACGCCATATGTTCAAGGTGTGCATATTCACTGACCCTGTGACATTACGCTCAATACCTTGTGTTATAGGAGTTGGAATATTTATTTATCGTTTGGTTAATTGGATTAATCTGTCACTCTCCCCAAATGAAAATGAAGGACTTTAGAGCTCGTCGATGCAATATAAGTAAGGGTTACATCGAAGTTCAGTAAACTCAGAAATTATAGAGAAGCGGAAATTGAATTTTAGAGACATCCTTCAGACAGTATCTGATAAATATTATTTCAGCAAATGTTTTTCTGTTTTTGCTTCATTTTTTAATAAAAACTACATGATCAAAATATGATATAATGACAATCAGGCTTATGAGCACATCGACGACGACATTTGTGATCAATAACTCAATTTTTCCAATTAAAACATATATTGCGTTTGATTTTAATTAAATTAACCTTTTTAACTCAAAAGAAACACAAACGATGAGAGTAGCATTTTTGATTGCAATTCACAATTGATGATGGAAGATACTAATTGTTATTTGCATTTCATGAATTTACGTTCATATTTATCATTAAGGCGCATATGATAAGATGTGATTTCTAGAATAAAAAATACGAAATTCTATAGCACGGAAGACAAAATAAAGGCGTATTAATTATGTAGATATAATTTTGACAGATAAGAAAAGAAATAATACCAAAAGATATAATAAAATTAAACAAAGGACTTTGAGTTATATGTTCTCAAACGCTCCACTCTGACAGCTCATTAACAAAAGCCAAAGAAAAACCCTTAATGATTTGCACAAACGATGCAATTATAGCTTTGATTCAATGTGCTTATTTAAAATAAGGGTGCTTATTTAAAAAATGGCGATCAGTTTATTATTGGATGGGATAGAAAGTAGACATTGAGATGAGTGAAATGAACGAGGGTTCAACGAATACGAGTACATAAAACAAAAACAATTTCAATGTAACTCAATATTTCTGGGTTTTATTCCAGTGGCGATTTCTATAGTTCAGTGCGGTACAAGCAACAACAGGCACCAGTGTTTTTGAAAAAGCTCTACCTGTCTTGCCTGTACTCAAAATATAAAGTGGACAAAGGTATAGTTAAAAAGAATAGAAGGATAGGAGAGAATTGTTTGGTGAAACAATGAATTGAGAATAATTTGTTATCATCATCCATGGCTTGACAGATGGAGAACAATCTATATTTTTATGCATACAGAATATTTATTTCGAAATTTGACATTATGTGGTTTGACAGATAGGGGACAGATTAAAAGATTGACGTATGGAGAATATTTCGTTGCAAATGTCAACCTTTAAAACATTGAATGGACCTGTTATGAAATTTGACACCAGTTGTTTCGTTTTGACATATTGCGTGAGAGGTAAAAAAATGTTGGGGAAAAGAAGATAATTGGTTCTAACTACTAGTCAAAAGTACTTACATCGAGATTTTCACTCCATTGACACCGAAGGCGAACTCTTTCTGAGGCGCCTCAAAGTTTCCAATGTAAACACGACACCTAGTAAGTAAGCAATATTCTCAATGTCAACAGGGTCTTGAATTCAATCTTCCGTAAGGTATCGTGCTACACGTAACGTTTACTAGTTTACCCTTGACCCTAACTTCAGGCGAATTGTCAAATATAGAGCTTCTTTCTTAAGCCGTGCTATTAGAATGTGGAATACTTTGCTCTTCTCGATTTGTCCTCCTTATTGTGGTGTACAAGCTTTAAAAACCAATGTGCACCTACATCTCCTATTAGATCCTCTCCACTTTTCTTAAACCCTCTCACTGTGTTAAATCTTTAAGGGTAGTCATAACTCTTGATTGTGTGCAAATTATAAAAAAAAACTTAAACAATTCTTAATTTTTTTTTTTTAATTCATTATTTACTTAAACATTATTTAAGCAATGCTAAGTATGATTTTTAAATGTTGCCCCAAAAAAAAAGCGGATATCGAGTTACCATTTATGTGGCTATTGACTATACAGACTACGGAAATGAAATGTATTTTCAAAAAACCGTCGTTATGTAAAACAAAAACAAATAGAAATCTCTTAGGTCTGAAACCATCCAAATGCAATGAACCATAGTGATTTATTTAAACTCATTCATGAAATTCATATTGTATACCTACAGATACGAGTATAATTATCCCACCGGAAGTAGTAAAATCGACTTTCCTCGTTGCAATATGGCACAAAACCGCGGTAGAAACCTAATCGATAGAAACTCTGAAAGTTAAAACAATGACAAATGCGGAACACCATGAAGTTTCATTCACCTGATTGCATTTTGTGGTGGGTTCATGTTGTGCATACTCGTATGAACAAAAAAAATAATGAAAATGATTGTGGTTGATGGTGGGTGAAGTACTTTCTACAAGACAAAAGTGAATTTACCAGAAAGGAATTGATTAGGGCCACAACTTGTAGGGGGCATTATTTCTTTTATTTTTAGTTTATATTTTTATAACGATATCACAAATTACCCTTGGTCTTTATTAATGGTCCCAAAACAGTTCCACATGAGTGGGGAGAAAAACTTGTTAGGCAATTTGATTGATACTGCCTACAATTATGGAAGCTTATCAAGTGTTTTATATTAAAAAAAACTCGGGGAGAGTTCCTGACGGAGGGCAGAATCGCATTTTTTTAAGTATTTTGAACCAAATTTACTTTGCATTAATAAACCTTTATTTGAACTTGTGTTAAGGAAATGATTCGATTCAAAACTTAACCTAACTTATGTTTTGACCTTAAACAACATTGCACGTCAGACTAGTATTAAAACTCAATTTTTAATCGAACATACCTTTTGAATCAGACTTATCACATTAAAATATACGGAGGCTGTTTGAAAAGTTCTCGGCCTAAGATAGAAGGCGTTGTTTTAATAAATAAATTTTAATTCCTCAAATAGCCATATATATATAATAATTGTATGTGATGTTTCATTAAAATTGGTCGCGTACTTATATCAGTGCAATTTTTTTTTGAATGAACCTATTGCTAACGACGAAAATGGAAAAAAATGAAATTAGAGCCGCCATTAAATATTTGGTCAAAAAGAATATGACACCAAATCAAATTAAAGATGACTTCGATGAGACATTGGGGGAATCTCCATCTTCGTATTCCATGGTCAAAAAGTGGGCAGTCTTATTTAAACATGGCAGACAGAGCGTCGAAGATGATCGCAGAAGCGGAAGGCCAACAACATCCACCTCTTCAGAAAACGTCGATAAAGTTCATAAGATGGTTTTAGACGACCGAAGGTTAAAAGTGCGAGAAATAAGCAACACCATGGGGATCTCTTCTGAGCGGGATTACCACATTTTGACCGTAGAATCGGGGTTGAAAAAATTGTCCGCAAGGTGGGTGCCACGTTTGCTGAGCGAAGAACAAAAATTCAATCGAGTTGAAATCTCTAGAGAGAATCTAGCGTTATTTCGGAGGAATACCAGCGATTTCTTGAGAAGATTCATTACCACCGACGAAACATGGACTCATCACTATATTCCTGAGACAAAAGAACTATCAAAACAATGGAAGCATAGCGGTTCTACTCCACCGAAGAAAGCCAAGTCGTGTGCTTCAGTTGGGAAAGTGATGGCGTCAGTCTTTTGGGATTACAAGGGAATTATTTTTATTGATTACCTTCCCAAGGGCCAAACTATCACTGGTCAATACTATGCAAACCTGTTGGACAAATTGGCTGAAAAAGTTGCCGAAAAAAGACCAGGATTAGCCAAAAAGAAGAACTTTTTTCATCAGAATAATGCTCCAGCACACAAGTCGGTTGTTGTCATGGCTAAACTCCATGAACTTCGATTTGGTGTACTGAACCACCCCCCTTATTCACCTGATTTGGCACCATCAGACTATTACCTCTTTCCTAACTTAAGAAAATATTTGGCTGGACGCAAATTCTTCACCAACGAAGAGGTGATTGCTGAGACGGAGCGGTTTTTCGAAGAGTTGGAGGAATCGGCCTATAAAAAGGGTATAGAAACACTGGAACACAGATGGAATAAGTGCATTGATATAAGAGGAGAATATGTAGAAAAAGATTAAAAAAAAAGTTTTAAAATGTATTGCGTTTTATTGGTCAGGCCGAGAACTTTTCAAACTGCCCTCGTATATTTCAATTTTATTTCTCAATTCAAATATGTAATTCAAAAAGTTCAGAAATTTAATATTTAAAGCTAGAAGACTATTCACATGAGAGCAAATTTAAAAATTTTTAAGTCTTAATTTGTATGTCAAAACAAAATGATAAAAACTAATTTAAATTAATTGTATGCTACTAAAATTTGAGTTCTAATTGCTAAAATAAGTAAAATTTGAGAAAATATATTGGTCGTCACGAATTGTAATCCGATTGTTCGGAACTGTCAAACTCAATTCGTTTTCCACATAACATTCACAATAGGCTTTTTTTGTTGAAGCTCAGACCAGGGAACTGAACTGTCAAAAAAAAAAATCTTTGTCTTTTTTAGTCAGACACATCACAGCGTTCAGGTTGTGTTTCTTTATACAATCAGAGCTAGCTTTATGAGCTCAGAACAAAATGACCGAGCAGATGGAGTAAAAAACTGAACGCGGATAACTTCACTTTTTTTCCTGTTCAATGCTCGGCTCAGATCTAAAAAGAAAAACACCAAATGCAACGAATGAATTGTTCACGCGGGAGTAACCTCAAATCATTCTTGTGTGCTTGTTTTAAACGTCATTTGCGATGAAGAAAAAAATGCTACGTGAACGCAATTTCAAAATGGACGAATGTTAATTCATTCGTCAGTCATTGGTTGCTCTTATGTGAATGTGAATAGTTATCAAAGTACGTAAATTCGTCGAGGTTATTTTGGGATATGATTCTTGGGTATAGTAGGTACTCGTATGTAGGTAGGTAGGTAGAAATGGGATCATGTGCAGTCTTCATACCATAAACTCGTTTAACCTATGGATTTAATGGGATATGATGAAGGATTTAATAGCTTCTTTAAACCTGTAGATCGCTAGCTTGGAGTACCAATCACAGAAGTCATCGAGATTCGCCTCAAAGTCATTTCGCCATGTTAAGATAAGATATCAAGGCAGATAGTTAATTAAAATCGTCATTCTTGCCAGAGTTTCCTTTTCCTGCTGATCCGCACATCTACGGCAATTGTAAGCAATGTCTAGCTAATTCCCATATTGGTCAGTGCTATGTCAGTCAATGTCTGCGTATTCGGTCATTTGTTCTGGAGTTATTATAGGTGAGCCACATCTTTCTAGATAGAAGCTGGTAAGACTTTTCCACTTACATGGTTGGATTCTGTGAGAAAAGTCCTTTCTATATGGAGGAATAGTTTTAAAATCCTAACTGAAGCCCCCTTCAAAATAGCCGCTCAAAGAAGAAGAAATGCCCAGGAGATTTGTTCGCCAAAGTTCATTAACAATGCTCAAGGCCAACTACTTGTGGAAGACAACGAAATTCTTCACAGGTGGCGACAGTATTGTGACGGACTTCTAAACGAACAATTTCCAAGGCTATACTTTCCAATAGCTTCACCTAACTTAAGCGAAGTATCCGATGTCACAGTCGAAGAAGTTAGTGAGGCGGTAAAATACTCCAAAAAGGGAAAAGCTGTTGGCCCAGACGAAATACCCTCAGAGTTTTGGAAAAAGATGGGAGACATCGGGTTTAGATGGCTCATGATTCTTGTCTCCAAACTTATACGAGGTGATCGCATGCCTAATCAATGGAGGGAAAGTTACCTTCTTCCAATTTATAAAGGAAAGGGTGATACTCGAAGCTGTGATAATTACCGTTCGATTAAGCTGATGTCACACACCATGAAGATCGTTGAGCGAGTCTTGGGTAGCCGACTGCGAAAAATAATTAGGCTATCTGATGACCAGTGCGGGTTTGTCGGGGGTAAGTCAACCACGGATGCAATCCAGAGTATAAGAATAATTATGGAAAAACATCGGGATTCTTTGGAGGATTTGCATGTAGTATTGGTTGATTTTGAAAAAGCATTCGATCGGCAACCACGAGATCTAATATGGGTGGCCCTGAGGCAACGAGGAGTTCCAGAAACCTATGTGCGGATAATAATGGACATGTATGATGGAGCAGTTACTAAAGTAAGATGCGCAGCTGGAGTCACCGAAGAATTCGAAATCACAGTAGGTGTACACCAGGGAAGTGTCTTGAGTCCCCTGCTCTTTATTACAGTTCTTGATTACCTGCTTGAAGGCAAGGTGACGGATCCAAAAGTGCATCAGTTATTCTTTGCTGACGATGGAGCCATCATAAGTGAAGACCCGATATCCCTACAACGAGCACTTGACGTATGGGTGGATGTTCTAGAAGGAAGTGGGTACCGCATAAGCGCGAAAAAGACAGAATACCTATGCTGCCCATTTTCTGATCCACACAGGCCTATTCCAGACATTTATTTGAATGGAGTAGTGCTTCCCAAGTGTGAAAAGTTTAAATATCTGGGGTCTATGATAAATAACGAAGCTACTTGTGATGACGATATCAATCATCGCGTAAGCGTAGGGTGGATGAAGTGGCGGGAAAATTCTGCTATCTTCTGTGACCGAAAAATGCCCCCTAAGCTGAAAGGAAAGCTCTACACTTCAGTTGTGCGTCCAGCACTCACATACGGTTCACAATGTTGGACAATGTACAAAAAGTATGAGAGTAAGCTAACGGCAGCTGAGATGAAGATGCTTCGTATGACAGCAGGAGTTACAAAGCTTGATCGAATTAGAAGTACGAAGATCCGAGGAAGCCTTCATGTTAAGAATACCATTTCCCAAAAAATTGAACACGACCGACTCAGTTGGTATTGCCATGTTCAAAGGAGAGATCCTGAGAACCCCGTCAAAAGAGCAATATCATACAACGTTCCAATTCGGAGTAAAAAGAAAGGTAGGCCTAAACACTCCTGGTACAAACAAATGCAAAAACACCAGCATTCAGTTGGCCTCAGAAATGGAACAATACAAAACCGGGAGGCTTGCCGCCGATTTCTGAGGTCAACCCGGCGAACCCCACAGGCGGATCACTAGTGTGAAGCAGATACGTGGGAGAGTTATGATCCCCTCGACATCGAGATCATAACAGCGCCGAAACAAAGGAAGAAGAAGACTGAAGCCCCCAGTAGTCAATACTTGTTGAAAAAAATGTCTGCTGGGATCAGGTTTAAAATATTGCTGTGTCTATAAGGGTTGGCAAGCAAACAATCTGATTTTTTAAATCTTAACGAATTGCTAGGTCCTAGCTAAGTCGAGTAATTAAAGGTGAAGAAAAACGCTTAAGGAATCAGTTGGACAGGATCGTAGTGCTTTAAAATTGTATACTCGTATCTGTCGAATTTGGGATCTTCCAGATTGTAAGAAGTTAAGGCGCTCACATAATAATCAAAAAACACAAATCCCTAATTGTTAAAAGACAATAGAAAGAAAGTCCGGTTAATAGTCTAGAATATCTTTGTTAAGATATGATCACGTTGCTTCAAGTTGAAGACATTTCTGGCTTTGGAAGTCGGGGTATGGTGGGGGCTTATAAAAACTTCAATTGGAAGAAGAAACCTCTTAATTAGAAATAGTTCGGTTTCAATCGGAATTGGAAGAAGAAGCCTCTTAATCAGCAGTAGTTCGGTTTCAATCGGAATAAAGTGCTGAGTTGCCGCAAGTGCACGTAGTCTACCATAAACCTTGCCCAAAGTACTATCTCCGTGAGTTTCCCATGAGAGAGTTCTATTCAAGATTATGCCAAGGTTTTTGACTGATAAAACCCACTATTTTGAGCTTTGTGCGAGCAGCACAGGGGGTAATGTTGAAACAACGAGTGCCTTTCGATAAAACTTTAGAAAACGTAAGTTATTTTACATGGCCCATTTGTGAATACTTTCTGAAGATATCATTTAAATGGTGAAAATACCATTAAAAGTACTAAGTGGACAGACTTGGAAGAGTTGAACATCGTCAGCCTACATTTGAATTGAAGAGTATTTAGCTAAAATATGATTATAGCTGCGACCATTATCTGTCAGCTTTGTCACATTGCTGCTTTTCATTTAGATACGAATAAATTCTTTGCCCTAGAGGTTATGGAAAAAAGTTGCTTTTGCTTAGTTTGGCATTTGAGTAGTTTTTCAAAAACTTTCTTAAGAAATGGCAAAAAACCATTGATTTGAATTTTGTCACAATTAAGATCTTTGCGGAAGTGATTGAAAATTGGGACATTTGAACAATGCATACGTAAGGCATACACAGGCCTTTCAAATAAAAAAAGAATTCTTCTAATACTTCACACACATCATCTTTGTTTTATTCCATTTTAACATCTAACCCTTTAGAACTATTTTAGAACTTTTCTTGATTCTTTTCAACTTTCTGGAAATTAAGTAAAAGTTAACTGCTTTTAATTTAAGCTCAAAATTAATTAAAGGATGGTTGGGTTTTTGAAGTTTCAGTGAAATCGGATGTTCTTGTATAGCTTTATTTATCATCTTTATATTCTAACAGTAAATAAAATATAGAACCTGATTAGAAAACTTTTTACATACTTGCTTTACATTTTTAAGCTTACTGTCAAAATTCGAGATACCAAACTAAAATGGGCGCATTTTCGAAAAAAATCCTTCCCCGGTTCTAAGTGTATTCATTTGAAGAATGCATGAACGAAAGTGAATTACATTAGGTAAATTCACTAACTGATGTTTGTTTAAGTGATGTAGCTTTCCTTTTATGTAGTACCTACTCACATAAGGTATAGTTTAATTGATAGAACAACGATAACTTTATAGCTTGCGTGACTTAAATGGAAGTTAAAATCAATAGATTACAATTAAACAAGAACCGGAAATAGAAAGGGTCATTAGAAACACGAATGGCCTAAGCACGTAACTTTAAGTCGAAATAGTATACGTTTGTATTTGTTAGGTTAAATTATACACATATGGTTTCTTAAAAAAAATCGAAAATAAGATTTTAATCAAGTACTTTATTAATATCAACATGCTTTAATACACGTTATAGGTATAATTGCATTATCAAAGGGACTAAAAATCTCGATCTCGATTGGACGACCGGCGCAGTGTGGGAATTCGCGAATTTAGTGGAATTTAATTCGAAAAATGACTAGTCTCGATTGATGCCAAAACCAGTTTTTCTGAAAGCTAAAAGATTGTAGAAAGTGATAACAAAAGCACTGTTGGGTGGGGATCATGTAAACAAAAAAAAAATTGCATTGAAGTTGCAGTTGGCGATTTTTATTCTGTATATTTGCTGGAAGAGATTACTTTGCTCTTAATTTTTTTTCGTGCGTTTGGTGTGTGTTTTAATAAAAGTTTTATTTTTTTTATATTTCCTAAATATCAAGGTATAAGAATGTAAGCAATTTTTTATTTCACAGGGTGTTTCACATTTTTGTTTTGGTGATTGAAGTTAAAAAAATGTGTTTTTTTTTCGATTTGTGTACCTTTATTAGAGCAAAACTTTAGTTATTCCGCGTTATTGCGCCTCGAAACAATATTCACTGCAAAGCTTGACTTATTATCTATCAAGAATCACTAAAATTTGACACCCCAATTATGTTGTGATATATTTTTTTTTCAATGTTTCTAAATTATAACTTTTTGGGATTTTGTTAGAAGAATGTTATAAATTAAAAAAAACTTTTTTTATTTCACAGGGTGTTCCAAAAAAAATAATTTTGCGAATTTGATAGTTGCAACAAAAATACAGGGTGTTCAAATTCAAAGTTAACAGTAAGAAAAAAAAGAGCTAAGTTATTTAAAAAATTAAAAACTGAAACTATCAATTAATAAAAAAAAACTATTATATCGGATAAAGGGTGTTCCAATAATAGTAACAAAAATAAATTAATCTAAAAATAAAAAAAACGAATTTTTTATTTGAAGAGCAAAAGTGCTTTTTATGCGTATTTTACATAAGATTTGATTTCATAGGCTGCTTATTACATCAGATCCATATCTAGCAAGCCTAAGGTGTATTCCTAAAAGAAAACAAAGTAACTTAGAGCCTGAGGTTCTTAAATTTTGGATATTGCAAACTAATCTAAAATGTAAATAAAATGTGTTATATGTATATATGGGTCATTTTTTAAAAATTGACATTTTTTTTTGATCGTTTGAAAAAAATTTTTTTCAGTTTTTCGTGGGTTTTAGTTTCTAAATCTATAGTAAACAAGTAGAAAAGGAGTTCTCCGAGTTGCGCAAAAATAATTTCAAATATTTTCCATTTTACGAGTATTTTTTAATAAAAATTTAAATTTTAAATTTCGAATGTACTAAAAATGTTCTTTTCTTGCATAAAATAACAATAATCCACAAAATAAATAGTAACAATAAATAGTTGAAATTTTGCGGAAAGCAACTAAATTTAATAAGATAATTAATAAAAAAGTTGTTTGTTTACGAAATGATTTTGTTTAAAAGCATGAAAGACAAAAAAAAATAATTTTAAATAACGGCACATAACTTTCTTGGAACTTTTACGGTACCAATATTGTAAGGAATGATGAAATTCAGTATATTTATCTATAATATAAAAAAATTAATAATGATATGAGCCATTATAAACTAAAAGAACATTTATTAAAAAACAAATACGAAAATGGCCACGGAGATTACAGGCCACGGAGATTACAAAATCGACTATTTCTTAATTTTAATATAGTAAATGTAATTCAATGTCATCCAAATTATATTAGATTCAAGTATGAGTAAATACCTTTCTTTTGGCGGTGGTTTGGCCAAAAAAATGTTTATACGGTACAAAGATAACAAGGCCACGGAGATTACACTGAATTTTTACTCGGATGAAAAAATTATTTTGTATGCAAATTTTAAAGGAATTAACTGCAATAATTAAATTATAATAAAACATGAAATTAAAGGTTTTTTGACGTACTATAAGATAATGCATCGTAAAAAATTATTAAAAATTGTTTAGTTGTGTGAAAAAGCGAAAATGTTTAATTAGGTTTTTTTTTTCCAAATCTTGTCACACTCGTTCAACTAAGTATTCGGACAACAAAACAATTTTTTTTTTTGACATATCACAAAATTGAAGTTTGAGAGAAGGCCTTTCAAACGACAAGGCCCAAAATTAAATAAAAAATCATTTTCATCATTAAAAATATTAATAAAACTGATTAAGCATGAAAATCACATCCCAAAAAGGCCACGGAGATTACACATTATTAATTACCATGGCTAATCGTTACCATCAAACGATCTGCAAATTTTGTCTTATAATGCTGACATATAAACACAGTTCCATGCCAAATTACAAGTCTTTAAATTGAAATGCAAAAAAAATAGAAGCTATAACGCTAAAAATGTAATTTTTTTAAAACGACCCATATGTACATATTATGTTGAATTGTTGAATGTAGTTAAAATTATAGTAAAGGTAAAATTGTTCACAATAAAAACAAAACATATAAAAAACAATTAAATAAAATTGTTTTAAATTTGCTTTTTATTTTACAAGAATAAGAGAATTGGTAAATAAAAATTGTCTATTCCAGTGAAACTGTATTTTTTCGACTGGAAGTTTTCGGTTCTTTTAATTTTTGGTATCCTTGATGATGTATGCCAGAAAAATTTCGTGATACAACACTTACCAATATAAAAAAAACATTGATTATCTAGAAATAAAACTAATTTAAAACTTCCTTTGAAATAGAATTTCTTGTACGTTTTAATACCCTTTTTAAGAATGGAGTTTCTTTAGTTCATAAACAACGACATTGACATATCGGTTTGCAAAAAAAAAACTAGTAAATTCTGATAATAATTAACTTTTTTCTTTATTTTATTCATATTTGTAATAAAATTTAACAATACATCATTCCTCAAAAGATTTTTTTGTAAATTATGGTTTTCAAGAAAGAAGTACTTTTTG
This sequence comes from Philhelius festivus, assembly GCA_963931855.1. Taxonomy (NCBI): domain Eukaryota; kingdom Metazoa; phylum Arthropoda; class Insecta; order Diptera; family Syrphidae; genus Philhelius; species Philhelius festivus. The sequence continues at coordinate 75,545,455 of OZ007556.1, read as the reverse complement.
GTGTAAACAACTTGTCACTTCAAAGCTCATTTTACAAAAACTTAAATAAAATATGACCAAAATGTGAGTTACATTTGATTGTATAGACATTTCCAATGAACTAAACAGAAAAAAAACTACAAAAAAAATTTAAAATGCAAGCGTTATTAATTTTATTCCGCTAAATTCGCGAATTCCCACACTGTGGCGGCGCGGCGTCACTTCTGCTAGAACGACAGCACCAAAACCCAGTAAACTAGTGGTGAATGGTTCTAATCGATTGTGAAGAAGTCTTCATAATATTTGTTAAGCTTTTATTGGGTTTTCTTAATGGATTTTTCTCATAAAAAATAGTGTTTAATGAGCACTAGGAAATCACTTTTTTCCATTCCACAGATCTGACTGAAAATTTGGCGAGTGCTTTTTGACAAACAAAATGATGCATTTGAGGTCACGATGCCATTTGTTTTAATTTTTAGGGAACTATTATTAAAATTAAATGTATGACTTAAATGTTTGCACAAGACTGTGTCCTAACTTCTTCCATATATTTGCTAGCATATTTCTCCGTGGAAATTACCCTACAGTCTTCCTGGTTCGTGTTGCCGACCTTGGGTATGACATTTTTGATAAACTGTTTGGAACTTTTGGAACCAGAAATGCAACGTTGTTTCTCTATCAGCCCCAGCCCCCCTTATTTCAAGTCGCTTATGCTGAGTTTAACTTAATCATTATTTCTGGATGAAAGGGAATATAGGTGACCGAGAAGAATTGACTGATAATTCATTCATTTAAAATTCCTTTTTCAAACTTAGCCCCTTTAGAAAACGAAGATTTTGCATTTTCTTTGACTTTACCGACAAAAAGTAAAAATTTATATTTTCCAAAAACTAGGTCAACATGTAACTCATATAGTTCTAAAACACCTGCCATCCAAAAAGGTTATCAACACTAAGTATATTCATTTTTAATCTTATGTTGTAAGCACTAGTTTGAATATAATAATTACTTCCGCCATTGTTCAAACCCCAACGGAATACCCCATACACGCCAAGTACATGTTTGTCAAAAGACTCTATATAAACTATAGCATGGGCAGTAAAATATGCAAACAAAAAATACAAAAAAAAACAACTCCCCTTATTTTTTGATTCATGCGTTTCTTTCGAGACATAAACGAGCAAAACTCAAAAGCGACCGCGAGACCGTCTTAAGCACCCTCTAGATTAGTTTTTGCAATATGCATTTGTGTGATGTCCCTTTACAATAATGTAAAACAATTTCAATTTCACCACGAGCCATCCGGGTCGAGGATATTATATGCACATGTATAATATGCTTTCGTTAAACGATATAAACGAGCAAACATAGTGGGACAAATTAAACTGAGAATTGGAACTTAATCAACCAAAAGGTTTAGAATGTTAACCCCTTAAATCAGCATGCTCCACCTCGTCTACTGAAATTCCTATATTTGGTAACAGTAGAGTATCATTCAAATTACCTTTTTTTTAAATAACAACATCATAACCAATTTGTCTGCATTAGAATTTATTCGATAAAAATTTATTTTTAATGAAATAAATTTTGTAAGTATTTAGCCCAAAAATAAATATCAAACTGAGGCTTTAAAATACAAAAAAAAATAAGTTAAAATTAATCGTCATCTTACCCACTGTGCGAGGCAATTTGATGGTGATGGACGGATATAGTAGATGCAATCCATGATCGCAGTAAATTTACATTGCAAAGAATTGCAAATACATAATTGGGGAGGGGAATAGTCTTCAATAAAAATTCATGAGTTTTCACTTTCCAATTTGAAAAAAAAACTAAGCCCTATGCATAAAATAGGAACATAACCCTGTGCCGCACTAGACGTTCAGTTCCATCTCCAACTCCACGATATTTTCAGCAAACAGACGAGACGGTGGTGAGCACAGCCATCCGCCTAAAAGCTCCTTCACGAGAGATCAATAATGAAATTGGCCATTTCATCATTCTGAATTCAACAAACAATTCCAAGTGACCATTGCTTCAAGATCTACATATCTGGGAAAATATAAGTTTCTTGGAAGATGATTCTATCTAGAATGTAGCTTTAAAAAAAATAGAATTTTTAATTAATTAATAATTAATAATTTTTAAAAGACCAAAAATAACGTAACCTGCCAAATATTTTTTTTTACGAAATTTCAGAAAATATTAAAACTGTTCCAGAGATATAAGAAAAAAAATAAAAAAAAAATCATTTAATAAAAACTAAGTTATGGTTGAATATTTTTCTCAAAAATGGTCATTAATAGAAAAGCATTAGTTTTCTTTTCGATTTTCTGAAAAGCGGTACAACTGATATTGATCATTTTTTTTTTATATTCTCAGGCTCCTAAAACCTCTGATGGCCTTCAAGTAAGCGTTACCATTTTAAAATTTTAAAGATGTAATAATTGGAATAATTTTCTTAAAATTGTCGTGAAACAAAAAAAAAATATTGTCGCGCTTGACTGTCAAGTTAGCATACAAGGGGTTATTTTCAAAAAAATCAAGCGTTGACAATATTTTTAATTTTACGATATATTTATGACACGTTTTTCAAAATTATTAACACAACCCCTTTTCTTTTTCGAGTTAATTTTACCCTATTTTTAAGGGGTGGTAATGCTAACTTGACGCATATAAAACTTTTCAAACAATTTTTTTTGATATTTGATTACTTGAAAATATCATTTTTTTTCAAAATACAAAATTTCGAAATTCACATGCTCGTTTTTTTTTTTTAATTTTACAATTCACAGTTTTTCCATTAAATTTAATAAATAAGTCGGAAACCATTGCATCACTGTTATAAAAAGAACCAAATTCTTACATCACTAGAAATTAGGGCAAACAATCCTGCAATGTCCCAAAGGTAGTAGAAATTTCTGGTCATTTGTCTGGAACGTAAAAAATTCAACTTTTAACGACAGGCCGATAACTAGCTCTTAAGGTAAGGCAAATGTACTCGCAGCTAGCCCTACGTTGCCTGACAGCAAAATTGCCCTTTGAAAAACTTTGGACCGTAAATCATTCAATAGGACAGGTATATTTTCTTAGAAACCTTAATATACACAAATCCGATGGACCTGACTGTATAGTGCCGATTCTTCTTAAGAGGTGTTCTAAATCGCTTTCAAAACCGCCATTGCGTAAGCTTTTCCATTGCCCCTTCCGTTCTGGAATCTTCCATAGAAGATGAAAAACAGCATTGGTTCAGCCTGTCACTAAAAGAGGCCACCCATGCTCGCCCTTATCCTACCGACCAATTGGTTAAGGAATCGCTGATCGATCATCAGCTCAAGAAATATCTCGAAGAACTAATTCTTCTAAATGACCGGCAATACGGCTTTCGCAGAAATCGTTTCACTGGTGCTCTGATGATGGCATATCTTACCGAAGTGGAACAGATCCTAACATTGTTTTGAAGAAAATAAGATTATTGCACTTGATATTTCTAGGGCATTTGATAGAGTTTTGGCACCAGGCTCACTTATCGAAGATGCGTGCGTTTGGTATCAATGAAACCCTTATTCGTTGGACTAGAAACTACCCCTTGAATCGGTCAATACATGTTGTATTGGACGGTTTCAAATCTGATCTTCACAAAATAAATGCTGGTGTTCCCCAGGGCTCCGTTTTGTCTCCGACACTCTTCCTCATTCTTATAAATGATCTCTTTTGTGTAACTTCTGATCCACTTCAATATTTCGCCAACGATTCTACCTACAGCTTCTCATTCTCGTTCTCAAATTACGTCCATCTCCTTCGGAAGTGGAATTGCAACGGTATCGTATGATAATCTCATTAAACTCCGATCTTTACAGCATTGGTAAATTTGGTATACAAAATCGGATTTTAATGCTTCGAAACTCAATGCTATCTATTGTTGTTCAAGCCTAATGTACCGCTTATGCCATTGTCTTTGAATGGACTTCCAACGAAAAAGCCGAAAAGCTCTCAGTACTCGGTATCTGTGTAAACGACGATCTTCGTTGGAATGACCACATTCTCGAGACCGCCAAAATCGCTGTTAAATGTTATCGATTTTTATATTGATTTCAGAAATTATTTACCCCTCTGATCTAGCAACAATTTATAGGGCGTTAATACGTCTAAAATTTTAGTATACTTCACCTCTTTGGACATGTGCAGCCCAAACTTAGAAAGCTATTATGGAATCATTCTCATCTCTAGAACACCGTCAGAATGTATCATTTCTTTTCTTGTTTTATCGTTTCTTTCACAAGCAATGCTTACTCGAAGTAGCCCGTTGCATTCCACCTCTCAATCAGTTTACCCGTGGGTATCACAAGAATGCTCATCAGTTCACCCTCGAGCCTAGTTTTGATCATACCATCAAATACATATAGAGGATTGTTTTTTTTCCGCACACCACGATTATTTAATAATTTACCCGGCATAGTTTTCCCTTGCCATTTCAATTTGCAAACATTCAAGACCAATGTTAATCGTTACTTCCTTTCTCTCCCCAACACCCAAAAACATTTCTGCCGTCGATTGCTGGCTTCTCTCTAAATAATGGGTGGTTAAATTTTAAGGGCCGATGTTGTATGTAAACCACACCCAAACGTCAAGTTTTTTTCTGCTTTTCATTTGAAATTTCTCAATTTCAGACTAATTCAATTTGAACCATGGAAAGATACACAATCGAGCAACGCGTTAAAGTTATTCAGGCTTATCATGAAAATGGGCGTTCAAAACAAAATGCATATTATCGTGAACTTCGTGATTTTTTCGGTCAATTTAATCGTCCAAATGTGCGTACAATCGGAAAAATCGTGCAAAAATTTGAGCAAACCGGGTCTGTAGAAGATGTGAAAACACCAGTGCATGCTCGTCCAGCTCGTACTGCAGAAAATATTGCTGCTGTTCGCGATAGTGTGGCTGAAGAGCCGTCCACCTCAACTCGTCGTCATGCCCAACAATTGCACCTCTCACGCTCGTCGTTGATGAACATTATGCATAAAGACTTGTATTTACACGCTTACAAGGTGCAATTGATTCAAGAACTAAAGCCTCTTGACCATTTCAAGCGTCGTCAATGGTCAGAATGGTGGCAAGAAATGGCAACAGTGGATGATCAATTTTCGAAGAAAATCATCTTCAGTGATGAGGCACATTTTGACCTCAGTGAATTCGTCAATAAGCAGAATTGCCGCATTTGGGCGAATGATAATCCAAGAGTGATTGTCGAAAAACAAATGCACCCACAAAGAGTGACTGTTTGGTGCGGTTTATGGGCTGGCGGCATCAACGGGCCGTATTTTTTCCAAAATGAGGCCGGTCAGACTGTTACTGTGAATGGTCTTCGCTAGATGATAACGAACTTTTTATGGCCCGAATTGAAGATATGGATATGGACGATATGTGGTTTCAACAAGACCTTGCCACTTGCCACACAGCTAACGAAATAATGGCTCTTTTGCGCGACAAATTCAATGGCCGTGTTATCTTACGTGGTGGCGATGTCAATTGGCCGCCAAGATCATGTGATTTGACACCGTTGGACTTCTTTCTTTGGGGTTATTTGAAAGAAAAGGTGTACGTCGATAAGCCAGCAACAATTCAAGAGCTAAAGGATGAGATAATTCGACACATTAACGGCATAGAACCTCAATTATATGCCTCAGCGTCATCGAAAATTTGGACCATCGGATGGAGGTGTGCTGCCGAGGTCGCGGCGCGGCGGCCATTTGGCCGATACTTTGTTCCATGCATAATTGAATCATACCATAGTCATCATAATAAAAGGAAATGACAATAATTTCCTAAATAATTTGTGTTTTATTCAAAATCAACATCGGCCCTTAAAATTTAACCACCCTTTACGTCTAAAATTTCAGTATACTTCACATGTTTGGACATGTGCACCCAAAACTTCTTTTAATTTATTGGATAGAATCCAGAATAGAGCGTTAAAACTGATGGGAATCGGAGCTATCATGGAACCATTCCGATCTCTTGCACACCGTCGGAATGTTTCATTTATTTTCTTGTTTTATCGTTTCTTTCACAAACAATGCTCACTCCGAAGTAGCCAGTTGCATTCCACCTCTCAATCAGTTTACCCGTGGGTATCACAAGAATGCTCATACCGTCAAATACCTATAGAGGATTGTTTTTTTTAGTCGCACAACACGATTATTGAATAATTTACCCGGCATAGTTTTCCCTTGCCATTTCAATTTGTAAACATTCAAGACCAATGTTAATCGTTGCCTCCTTTCTCTACCCAACAACCAAAAACATTTCTGCGGTCTATTGCTGGCTTCTCTCTAAATGTATGTCATTTTAAAAATAAGTTTCCTACTTAGATTAAGATTCATTCGCAGTGTTCTTTTCTTTTCCTTTGTTTTTTTATGATTTAACAATCATTTATATTTTATGTTTAAAAAAGTTTATAAACAATTCCCCTGAAGAAGGCAGCAAACCCTGCCAAACCGTCGGGAAAGCCAATGTAACCTTGTTGTTTTCTTTCCAAAATTACAGTGACCAAAAAAGCCGACAGAAAGATTTCAAATCGATTTTACTTATCTTATGAAATGTTTTATGCAGAGATTCTAAAAATTTTCAAAAATATTGTATATCAAAACTCTAAAATTGTTGGATTTTGTTAAGATTTATAATAATTGATAACTTTATTAAGCTTTTTTTACTTTCTCGGAGCTTCGTCTCTCCAGTGGTAAGAGGTTTTTTTGCAAGACTAAGTTGTTGAGATTATCTAGCATCCATTTTGTACACCTCTTAATTACAACGAAGGGTATTGGTACCTTTTAATCTACCTGTAGTAACTTTTTTCAGTCATTCTAAATAGTACTACTTTTTCTACAAATTAAAATGAGTAACAGAATTTCAAATACGTTCTCACAAATACAAAATAATTTAGCACTTATAGAGGCACGGTTCTGTTGAAATTACAAAAAAAAAGCACTAATAAAACCGAAATGCATTTTGGACCACCCTAATTAAAGTGTATAATTTAAGCTGTTATATACATTGAAATATCTTTAGTCAATTCTATTTTTCCCTGAAGTTTTTTTCTTGTTGGTCCCAAGAAACTTTATATAGTTTCAAGAAGAAAAAACATATTGGTTTTGTCTAACCCACCCTAATGTGCCTTCATATCATATACGGTGATTTTAAATACATACGAGTAGTAACTTTGGCACATGCTATGTACCTACTTTCATACTTTTAGTACCTACCATGCGAATTACTTAATGGTTTACTTTAAAACACCTGGAACATGAAGCTTTTCTGTGCCTGTTCAGGTAAATTAAAATAATCTATATTCCAGACACATCGTTTACCCTCATCGAGAAGATATAAGAATAAAAAAAAAACACATTATTATTGCGCCCACATTTCCAGGTGAAGTTATACCTACTTCAACTATAATTGCCTTATTCAAAAGCGAATAAGTAGGCACCTTTTTGTTTTTCTACAACCTACCTCTTAGCTCATTTCTTTGACTTACGGTATTGTTAGAAGGAGCCGCAAATTATAGCAACTCAACTGCAATATATTAATTCACGAAGCCATTACAAGAAAAAAACAAAACACATACCAACGATCGATGCATCACTTAACCCCATTTTGTTTGCCACACACCCACATACTTGTGCTTCTTCCTACAAAACAGCTGCTTGTTGACCCAGTGCGAGTTGCTGTCAGTCAGTTTCAGTTTTCAGTCAGTCACGCGATAATTCCAAATGTAACTTCCACTTCCAGTATTCGATTAAAAATAGATTACATCGGCTTCTCGCTTGATGGCGCATAGTTTTTATAGTATTTATAGCGTGATAAAGCTTTAAAAGAATATATATCTATGAGGAGGGACCCCATTTACAATGCAATTTCGTATTCTTAATTGCGTGCTTATTCAATTGTATATTATTGTGTAAGCCTTATTTTTGTTGTAGGTCTATAATTTATTTATTTTATTTATGTAGTTCGTATTGTTCAAATTTGTCGCCTACTAAGAAAAATCATAACGTAGGTGTACGATTATCGTTAATGATAGATTTAATGCAATCGTGGATACTCAATCCCATGAGTTTTTTTTTAGATGATGTTGCGACTTGTATAAGGAATTGTTGAATTTCGCTCATTGCTTGATACAGAAGAAAAGGTTAAAGAGTTATAAAACACATACAGAAGAAAACGATGACACTACAAAGGAAGAATTCTAAGAGAATGTCATTTTGACTTTAATATCAAAATTGGTAAGGAAGACATCTTTGGTAGGAAAACCGAAAAACATAGCGTGCACGAAATCACTACCGGAAATGGACTCAGGGTTATGGGCTTCGTTGCGGGAAAGAAAACGGTGTTGAATAGCACCAGATTTCTTTGTTCTGATATCCACAAATACACTTGACGGTTCCCCGACGATTGAACCTGCAACGAAATCAATCATGTTGCTATCGATGCACGAAAGATTTAGCGACACTGAACAGCTGAATTCAGCCATCAATACTTTGACCAAACTAAGTCACTTGAAGAACTGAAATTGTAAAATATCATAACGAATCGGCATATCGGAATACCTATAGAGTAACATACTGAGTTAACGTTCGGACTTGTAAGGTAACATTGACTCGGATCACTACCTGGTAGGTGCCAAGCTTCGCGTGAGAATATCAATGGAAACTCTTAGGCGAACATCAATCATAGGAGGAAATTCAACGTTGTAAGATTGCAATACGACGAGACTGCACTTGCTTAGATATGCCAATAACTCAAGAGCTTGCGAAAAACCCCACTCCTGATGAGATGAGTCCAAGAAGCCAGCAATGCCAACAAGTCATCAAGAATGCTGCTGAAAAGATGCTTGTATTCTGACAACCAATGCCGATGAGCTCGTTTGACTGAGAAAGGTAAAATCGAGGCTTAAACCAAAGGAAGACAAGGGCTTCCCGTCAGCATAATGTTGAAAAGAGAAGGGACAAAAACAGGTCGAAGAAAGAAAAAGAATCATGAATAGCTTGAAATCAAGGAGATACAGTGGTGCTTAAACTCAAAGCACCTGCGTAACTTCTACAGAAGAGGTAAAAATAAAACAACAGAATTCACAAGCCGCCCTAAGAAGAACAAGAAAACAAACATCAGCTGATGTTAAAAATCTTGAGAGATTACTTCAACCAACTGCTTACGGGCGATGAAGACCAAGATCCATCGAAAAAAGCAGCCAATGCCGATGGTCTGCAGGTGAAGCCTGGAAAGACATTAGTTCTTCGAACATCAGGTATTATGTGAATGTCTCAAGGTGCTCTGGAGGAATAGTATTTTTCCCTTTAAACAATTTCAGAATAATATCCGCTCTGCTAGGAATGCTCATCGTCATCAGTATAACCTTGAGTCTATCTTCGGACGAACCGTCAAGTATAGTATATTCTTTTTCTAGCCGTACCACACGAATGTGGAATTCCTTTCCATTTCAATAGCCAGACATTTAAGACAAATGTACAATTTATGTCCTACTCAATTCTCCTTTTTTTCTCGCAGTTTGTTAAAACATTTTAAGGGTAGTCATTGCCCTTTGAATGCGCGTCAATTTAAAAAACAAAATAAATAAAAATATGCATGCTTACCAATATAGTCAAAAGTTTCAACAAAAAAAAAAAAGTCAAGAAACTATTAAATCACAAGCAAACCACAGATGCAAGGGCAGTTAAAAATAAGGTCTCCTTGAAAATAATAAACAACTCTTGTCTAAAGTTATATCTTAATCGAAAAAAATGCTGATAAGATATGAACGACATACTACAAAATTAAAGAACGTGTTTAATTCACACGCTTGAACGAACCTAACAAAAGTCTACAAAAAAAAAAAAATAACCACATTATCTCATTGTTTCCTTTACGAGCTTTTTTATCTTACTATTACTCCACATGTCCACATCCAGTGTGTTTCGAAATCAAAAAAAATAGTGAAGACTTGGTTAAAGTTGTGCTTAAAATCATTTGGTTATAAGTTGGTATAAATCACTCTTCAAATTTCCTCTACCTGTCCAAATAGACGAAATAAAAGTTAAACTTTAGACAGACGATATTCACATAGGGCTGACAATAGGTCAGGGGGTACCATTAATAACCATTTTTCCGAATTTTTTTTTTCAACCATTAGCTAGCTAGCTTGTTCTAAATGAAATCTTGTTAAGTTTTTTTTAAACAGTTGTTCACGAAACAAATATTTTTTTTTAAATTTCGAAAAAAACGTATGGCAGCCGTTTAGGTTGTAGTCGAACAGACAGACAGAATTGCTAATATCTTTATGTCAAGTCTGATCAAAATTACGAGTTCGATTTTTGTGTTAACGCCTAACTTGCCATATAATGTAGTACCTAAATGACGCAAGCAAAATATGAGGACTCCGGATTAATCTCGGACGAGAATTTATATTCAGTAGACTCAGTATATCTGCAGATAAACTTTTCCCTGAAAAGAGTTGAAAAATGAAAAGCATATTATATTGACTTCTGAGCTTTTCTTTCAAAGCTGCTTCAAGCGGAAGATGTTGTTTTAACCCTTGTCAGATAATGGAGAATTATTTTGTGTACATTTTCTATTTTTTTAATAGATACATCGTAGATAGGACACCGCACACAGCTACAATATTCCAAATGAAGAGTAGAAGATCTTAGCAAACCTCTTTATTAATCCAAGACGTCTTTTTGCTTTATTTGTCATTTTGTTTGTCATAACATCAATATGAGAGTTGTATGACAGCTTTAAGTCAAATAAAACTCGCAAGTCATTAAATGTTTGAACCCGGTCAACTCATGTTTCCTCGATAAATTAAGAAGGCAGTTAGGGTTTTCTTTTTCTTGCGTTTGACATCACTTTACTTTTGTTCTTATTAAGCTCCGCTCCATTTATAATACACTAATTATAGACTCCGCCAATATCATATTGCAAAAACAATTATCTGTTTGGGTTTTGGATCCATAAAAGAGCTTAAAGTCGTCAGCAAAGATTTAAATGTTAGCATATACATAAGATGTCCAAAACAATGTCATTATTAATCATTATAAATAATAATGGTCCAATATGACTTCCTTGAGGTACTCCGGATAACACGTTATAGTTTACAACATACTGCGTATGTTTATTAAATATGATCGGATTCAAGAAAGTATCCAGCACGAAAACTCTTATATTTCTAATTTAATTAAGAGTATATATCGGCTAACCATATCAAATATCTTACTAAGTTTTGCGTTAAACACATTAGTCTGAAGAAGATTTTGCATATTTATATTAAGTTGGTTAGTCAGTTTAAGAAGATTCATTGTCGTAGACTTTTGCAGGCACGAACCATGTTGCTGATTTAAATATGGCGACAAACTATATTTTCAAACAACTTTATTATGCATGAAAATTTTACAATTCCTCCATAATTATTGGCTTAAGTTTTATTTCCACATTTATGAAAATGAATTATTTTAAAGAAGATTTCCACAATCGGCAGTTAAATAAATGGATGATTGCAGAACCAATGTAAGACTCGCAAGTCGAAGGTCGAAAATGTCCTTTTTTTAAGCCGTCAATATATGACACAATTTCTGCTTCAATCAGTCTTATAAAAGGAATATCAGAGTTTAATCGATTTCTAACTAGACGGTCATCGTCAAAGGCTTCTAAGAACGTTCATTGAGATTTAATCTTTTGTAGGCATCTTTGGCCTTTTCATTTGTCCACTTTATTCTTTAATTTTTTAATGGTTGTTGAAAAGTTGATAGTTGAAAATTGTGACAAGAGATACATGCTCCAAATTAGCAACAGGTCCAATAATAGTTCCTCGAGGAACACTTTGGATTCGGGACAAAAACGCTACATCTAGCTCTTCCCACTTGTTCAGTCAGCGATTCTTGCTCAATTGGATCACAAATTGCAATTTTTCGGGTTCCGGGAAATTTTCAAGAGGACTCGTTATTTCAATCGCAACTTCATCTTAATTCGTTTTCTTGGATATTGTTTGGATCAATATCAAGATCATACCAGCCAATATCGAATGAATAAACCTCATCACCATCGTCAGGATCCAGGTGGCTCTCAAGGCTATTTTCCTAGTTTAATTTCAACATGGCTGCCTTGTGACATTTTTGCAAATCGTTCAAACATATGTAAGGTAGAAAAATTATAATTCAATATCAACAGGTTTTCATAGAAAAGCACATATATTTTTAATATGAGTATATTTTGCCCGCTGAAAAAAATTTTCAGGGATTAGCCGTTCGAAATCAACAGAAAATTTTAGGTCCCCTCAATTCCTGGTAAAACGCAAAACAGAATTGGTTGAGAGTTGTAAATTACTAGGTCCTTCTCCTTGTTCTCTTGAGCTGTTGCACCACCAAATTTATTTTTATTTTTTTTATATTTTGCGCACACTAAAGAGATTATTGCCCCTATTATGGATTACAACTCAACTTAGTTGAGTTGTCATCAACACAACTCAACTCTTAGACAACCAAACAAATTTTTCGTATTATGCAAGACAACTAAAATCAGTTGTAATGAAAAAATACGTTGCCGTCTTTTAGGAGTCGATTTGCTGTCAAAACCAGCTGCTCAACATGAAATACATACAAAACCAAGAATAAGAAATTGTTTGAAAGTTCTCTCGATTTGTTTTTCGGTGGCTTGGAAGATGAAAATTTCCTTAATGTAGCCAAAATAAAAAAGAATATCCGTATATTTAATAAACTCATGTACACTTCTATTCCTAAAGTATGCATTTTTTTGATTCAAAATAGTTTTCCTAAAACAACGTTCCTCAGCGATTCCACCAATTGTTAAACTTGCCACTGCTCTTCGTTTCATGAGGGAAGGAAGTTGCCAAAAGTGTAGTGGCAATGATTTTAATTTAGGACTGACTCAACCGATAGTGTCAGTTGAATTAAAAAAGTGGTAGATGTGATTGAGGAACTCATTTGTGGAAAATGGATAAATGCTCAGCTAACATAGAGCAACAAGTCGTTCAAATTGTGATGGCCATGTAGTTTTCAAACTAAAATACACTCATTACATTCTATTTTTATTAAAATTATTGTTTAACTTACTGGTTTGTGTCCATATTTTTTATCCGAATGCAGATTTTTTCATTAAAATGTTCTACACAACTGCTTCGAACCAGTTGTCTGATTTTGACGCTTATTACAACTGAAGCACAACTCAACTTACTTACATAATACGAAGAGACAACTGAAAAGTCGACCATTTTGTTAGTTGTCTGCTAATCGACAACTGGTTGTGCTTTGACAGTCAACTGGTTGTGATCGATAATACCAATTTTAAGAATTACAACTAAACTATAGTTGAGTTGTCTTCCATAATAGGGGGGTATAGCTTCCCTTTTTTACCTATAAATTTCCATTCTTCAAATTTAGTACCTGCAGGATTCGGGAGAATACCTATCAACTTAACAATATTTTTCGAGATGAACACTCTAAAATTTTTAATTTTTTTTATTATTCCCGCTTTTATAAAATATCCCAGTCTCCCCTACTTAATCAGCAACTTTGATTTATCAAATTCATCAAAAAAGAAACATACTTGAAGGTCTCTTGTGAAACAAAAAACACAATCACACACAATAAGCAATATCTTTCAAAATTTGTGACATCATCTCGCTAAAAGTATGTACTGTACATATTTGTATTTTGGTCATTATTCGTGCCAAATTAAATTTAATATAGTATTTTTGGTGAGTTTGCCTCTATTTACAATAATAACACACTATTCAGTACAAGTGACTCGTAAAATAGTTTGGCATTGAAGGAATAACGTTTGGTGACTTTTGATGTGGTGCTTGCTTGGTTTTGCTCTGACCTTAATTGGATATACTCACAAGAAGAATCCATTCAAATTCACAAGAAAAAAAACACTCTTAACCGCATTCAATTTCATATCAAATATCAAAAACAAAAGTTCAAAGTCTTTAGAAATTTGATTTACTAGAACTATGCAAAATATAATATATTTTAATGTAATAATAAAATACAGGGTGATTGGCATAAGGTGTGACAAAAAGCTAGGGCGTGTAGGTTGGACTTAGACAAGAAAAAAATCGTATGGGAGGGGGGGTCTATTTCCCCCCGTTTAGGCGGGAGGGGCAATTTAAGAAAAAAATCACTTAAAACAGAAAAAAATTATTAGAAAATAACGGTGATACCTACAGAGTAATGCTATGGCATTTTGAAAAGCCAGAAATACATTCTTTAATTTTGTTTTTAAATAAAGTTGTTCGAGTGAATAGTTTTTGAAAAATTAATTTTCAAAATCAAAATTTTGAAAAAAAAAATGAAATTTTTTTTTTTAAACAATTTTTTTTCAAAATTTTACGTAATTAAGTATTATTTTTTTATTCAATATTCAATGTTCTTTTTAATTTTTGATCAAACACAAAAAACCGGATGTCAAAATGTTTTGTAGTTTTTGAGAAAATCAAAAATAACAAAAACTACTTTTGTTCTAAGAAAAGCCTTTTATTTTAGTTTTTACGTTTTTGGATTCTTATGTAGGTGAATTTACGATTGAAAGGATTAACTTTCTTTTTACTATTCTTTTAATTATAGTCTTATAAGCATACAATAATGTGACAAAGTACTGGATTAACCATATTTCACACATTTTTTCATTGAGAACACCTGCGTGAGAGCATTGGTTTAAAATTGACCTGCCACTTACTACAAAACATTTTGACATCCGGTTTTTTGTGTTTGATCAAAAATTAAAAAGAGCATTGAATATTGAATAAAAAAATAATACTTAATTACGTAAAATTTTGAAAAAAAAATTGTTTAAAAAAAAAAATTTCATTTTTTTTTTTCAAAATTTTGATTTTGAAAATTAATTTTTCAAAAACTATTGACTCGAACAACTTTATTTAAAAACAAAATTAAAGAATGTATTTCTGGCTTTTCAAAATGCCATAGCATTACTCTGTACGTATCACCGTTATATTTTAATAATTTTTTTTCTGTTTTAAGTGATTTTTTTCTTAAATTGCCCCTCCCGCCTAAACGGGGGGAAATAGACCCCCCCCACCCATACGATTTTTTTCTTGTCTAAGTCCAACCTACACGCCCTAGCTTTTTGTCACACCTTATGCCAAATACCCTGTATATGTATGTATCGGGTTTTAATAGTTATGCTTACATTGTATTGACCCATTTACCTAAAGGAGAACAAAGAGTCTCAAGATACACACTCTGAACACAGGTTCTTCGAAATAGCAAAGATAACCTAACCACTGGGAATAGGAGATGTATTCAAGCAGCATTTTTAACAGCTGCTAAATTGGCATCTTGTATAGCGATTAAAATAGGTCAAGAAGATAAGCCAGTATGGAAGGGCTATACAAAAAGATTAACAGCAAAGCAGTAGAATCTGATCTTACTAGAAGAGCTCTTTGAATATGGAAGTTATGTTTAGTTAGAGAGCGTGCATCAACCAAGCATGGGTAGAAGTGCTTCCTTCCGATGACTAGATTATCAGTTAAAAAAATTCATCCATCATATATGGTGCAAGAACTATGAAGACATATCCCTCGGTATATAGGATACTATCCAACGTTTTGTGTGAGCCGTCTTAAGCCATTCTACAACACTATAATCGGGTAGTAACCAGCCCGGCAGATAGTTCACAGATTCATATGAAAATACCAACAAATTACAAGGTTTACTTGCCAACTTTTCACTGACTTTAAAGCCGCATATGCCGTGATTTCCCAACTCTAATTCCCAAGAAAAAAGCAGTGAAATGTGCAACAAGGCCTCTCAACTATACCATACATGCACGGGGATTCACCAAGGAGATGTTCTATTATGCATAGGCCTGGCGCATAAACAATATCTCCACGGATATTTGACGAATAATTACCTCCGGAAACCATGTTTCGGTTTGACGAAATAAGACAAAGTGAACGTTCTTCAAAACCGTTATGCTTTACAAACACCAAGCGTGGGACGATAAAACATGGGAGAACTGATGATGGACTCTTTCAAAAGAAAAATTCTTTGACGGATATTTAGTCCTGTGAGAAAGGGGAGGGGGGAATGAAAAACAAGATACAACCACGAATCCTTAGAGCTATGTACATATTTGAATATGCGGACTTATTCCTTAAAACTTCAACTATCGACTAGATTTGCTCGGCTATATCTAACCAAAACAGTCTGTGAAACCCTGACACAAGGTTTGAGGCGATAAGAAAGACCGGACCACACCGGGTTTAAGCCATTGTTGGTGCTAGAGGACTTCATTCGGGTGACTGGAAGCAACTCGCTCAGCATTGTAGGAGATGAAAAGCCGTCGCACCATGTCTCATGCAGCGATTAGTTTAGGGTTTTCCAATTGGAACTTGACTGTTTTTGAACCTGTACTGTGTACGCACCCTTAAACTCATGACCAAACTGTCAATGTCAAAAAATTCAGTTAAAACAACATTTGCATCATGATGAAGTTTAAGAACGAAAAACTAATCAACTACCCATCAGGTTAAAACCCTAAAGTGCTTCAAGAAACACCACTTCATCCACAAAAAATAACTCTATGCTTTGGTTGCCAGTGGTGTTTCTAGGCCTTTTTTGTTTTGTTGAAGAAAATGACCGACGCATGACGGTCAATGGAGAGCGAAACGTTCTTTTTTTTTCCTTTCGTCAATTGTATGAACTAGGCTTTAATGATATGTGGTTTCAAAAAAATGTTACCACAAGCCAAGCAACGAGTGTAACAATCGACGTATTAAAAACTTAATTTGATGAACGTGTAATATATCGACAAATGGTCCCGTCGATTTGCCGCCTAGATCATCTGATTTAACATCTCTAGATTTTTTTTGTCAGTCAAACATTAGATTATTGGTCTATGCCAATAAACTGGTCACGTAAGAAGAGCTCAGAGCCAATATTGAACAAGAAATAACGGTCGGCTCCGTCGAAATGTTTGACTGAGGCATCGAAAGTTGAGTTCAACAAATCGACCACTGCGAACATGACCGTGATCAACATATGAACGACGTCGAATTCTATTCATATTTTGATTTAACTTCAAATCGGTAATAAAAATTCAAAAATATCTCAAGTTCTTGGAAAACCCGATAAACAAAAGTAAAATTTTAGAGAATGAATATTAAAGGCTTACAACCTTATTAAGGTTATCAAATAACAAAACGCTATTTGATAATATTTGACCGGTATCAGCTAAATTAATGAATCGGTAATCTGGTGATCACTTATCAAAATTTTACGTGAACTACGATATTGATAAACTTGATATTACGTTTGCCAAAACTGTTGATATCTATCAAAATTTCTATCGATCGTATTAACGTATAACAGTTATTTTTGCAGTGTTTTATTGGAAAATGAGACCTTAAATAAAAATTGTTTTTTAGGGGAACTGTGATGAGGAAGAAAGTATAATCGAGCAAGTCATTAAGAACAGAGCACTAAGTAATATCGTTTAATTGTTTGCACGGGTTTCCTTTGCTTCTTCAGGACTTTACTCCATTGAGTCTATCAGTCTTTTAAATTATTTTCTGTTGCTTACATTAATTCTAATAAAACAAAATATTGTTAAAAATAAAAGAATATCAATTTTAATTATCGTAAACCACAAAGGGAAACCACAAATACCAATTAGAAACGTCAAAAGTCAAAACGGAACTATTCACAATGTAATTTTGATTTTGGTCAGTATATTCACAATAGGTGCGTTTTATTATCCACAAATCTATCTGGATCTGGATCGGGATCTTCCCTTGAAAATAAAACGATACGGATCTTACTGACAGCAGTGTTATAAGCCCGTCTCTTTTTATCCTTGGGTTTGGAAATTTTAAATTATGTCTTCTCTTTTTTCTTTACACTATAGCTTACACTACCTTACCATAAAAAGCCATCTACTCGCCAGTATAATAACTAATTTTTGGATCTTTGAAATAGATCCCGATAGAAAACAGGATCCCAAATTGTTTTTGTAATACATGTTAAAACTTAATCCAGATCCGGATCCAGATAGATTTGTGAATAATAAAACGCACCTAATGTAGCACAAATTGTCAATTGATACTTAATGAATTGTTAAAAGTTTATCTGATGGCAAATGATATTTGAAAGACATAAAAGCAAAAGGGCTGCAAGACTATTAATTTTTGTTTATTAGCTATTCCTTAAAAGTTTACATAGCAACGATTAAAAAATCATTTGTGGCTAAAAGAACATTTTAAATGCTCCTTCTATTTTTGGTTTTTGAACTTGCAATCAATTTCGAAATTAAAATTTTATTTCTGAATATTTAAGAAAAGTAACTTATACTACAACTCAAACATTGACAACCTAAATAATAAAGGCGGTTTATTGGTGGTTTATATTTATGTCCTGGATTAAGGGCGAAATTTTTGCTAAGTGACGTTTTTACTAACTGCGATTAAACTAAACCACCGAAAAAGGTGCCGAAAAAAACTTAAAATATAAGTGCCAAGTTTGCAAATAATTTTTTAATTGAAATATAACAATGAATCCTAGTTTTAACGATTTATTTAATGGTCTAAATGTCACTTTACTATACCGCTGACAGTTCGTATTTTGTTTTTAATGTAAAAGTACAAGTCGGGACTTCACTTGCATTTAATGGTAAGGTCAAATTGAGCAAAAATAAAATACTTGAACTTATTAATACTTGAACTTATTAACTTATTAATTTCGTACCAAAAATACTATCGTTTCAAGTCTATAAATTGCAAAATCTCGTAGTTCATAAGTCCATCACTTTTCTAGCTCTTTTCAAACTTTACAATTCGACTGGCGAATTTATTCCATTTGTATATTAATTCTTGTACAATACCTATCAGAAATATGTTTTCTATCTAAATTTAATCATGCATTTGACTTTGTTTAGAAATTTTTAACTAAACAAAAAAGGTATGAGGTATTTTGTATTTTTACTTAAATAACACAGTGTGTGCTATTAATTAATTAAGTTTTTATTGCTTCCTTGATCTTTTCAAATCTAAACAAATCCACTTAATACTGTTTACGAATAAATTGAAATTTTATAGATACTATATCGAAAGCATGAATGCCTTGCTATTCAAAAATCATTTCGAGGTCAATGCGAATTGATTGGATAATCTATTGTGTAAATGATGAGAATGAATAAACAATAAAAAAAATAACCTACCCTCCAAATTTTAGTTTGTTGTTCGGGGTTTTCAATGTTCATTAATTCTTGTGAGTAAAAAGTAAATAGCACGAATCGATCGAACGTATCAGAGTCTCCTAAACGGTAAAAGAAGAATTGTCGACCTTACAATTGAACACCTAATCTGGGACACGCGGACATTATCGGTACTTTAGATCACGAAAAAAGAAGACTTTTCTAAGACAAATTTACGATACTTATTACCACTTCCAATCTTCAACTGGTCACTATTTCCTCGATAGTGACGTTGATGCTAGTGTTGATATGATCACAGAAGTATTTGTTGGAATTCTTACTCCTATTCTACAGAATTAAGAGTATAGAACCTGAAGAAAACTCTTGTTTCGATACAAGCTATAAAGATGCTATTAGGTTGATAGAAGTAAGTTTCCGCTCTAACAATGCCAACCCAACTGGAAAAATCGGAAAAAGCATAGACAAGTCAGAAAAAAATGCAACGCTGTTATTAGAAGAACCAAATTATAGAAGAACCAGAAAATAAGGAAAAAAATTCTGCAATACAAGAACGCCTAAAATTCAACATCATCTTCGGCTCCAACGCTCTACATTGTCTCACAGCAAAATTGACCCTCTTGTACTTGAGAACGTAAGTCATTCAATAGGACAGGCATTTCCTTCGAGATCCTTCTGAGCTGGCTACAATTTATAAGGCGTTTATACGTCTAAAATTTTAGTATACTTCACATCTTTGGATATGTGCAGCCCAAACTTCTTTTAATTCATTGGATAGAATCCAGAATAGAGCTTTAAAACTGATGGGAAACAGAGTTATCATGAAACAATTCCCATCTCTTGAACACCGTCGGAATGTGTCATGTCTTTCTTGTTTTATCGTTTCTTTCACAAGCAGTGCTTACTCGTGCTTACTCAAAGAAGGCAGTCGCATTCCTACCCTCTATCAGTTCACCCGATATACCTGTTTCGCTAGGAAAGCTTATCAGTTCACGCTCGAGCATAATTTTGGTCGTACCGTACAAATACAGACATTCGTTTTTTAGTCGCACAGCACTATTCAAGACTAATTTTCATCGACACTACTTTCTCTCTCCTCCTAATTTTCCTATCGCTTGTGCTGTGTTTAACATAATAAGGGTCTCTCAATAAGCCCTTGAGCGCGTGTGAATTATAAGAAAAAACATTTTCCTTTTTTTTTCGAGTTTATTTTGCCCTATTCCGAGGGTGGTAATACTACCTTGACTGCCGAGTTAAAATTACCAAGGGTTATTTATATAAAAACAAGCGTGAAAAATGTTTTACTTTTACGACTTATTGAATGTCCAATAAGCATTGTCAGGGTTTTTCTTTAAACAAGCACGAACATTTGTTTGTTTAACGACAAATTTACGACAATTGCTCCAGTTATTACCTCCTTAAAATTTTTAAGTGGTAATGGCCACTTGACAGACGTCTCTAGCCATGACCAATGTGGTTTTGTTTTTCTTCTTACTGACGTAGATTTCTTTAGGGTTAAGTGATTTGACAATAAAGTTCATAGTAGTTTTTGTGTCATGTTCGTTCATTCATCTCGTATTTTTTTCACGAATCTATTACGTGTCTTTACGACTATAATGATGTACTTTAATTTCAATTATTGAGCTTTACTCTATTAGTCACATCTAACAATATTTCAATGGCTTTACTATACACAGACAAATAAATAAATTATAATATCACAATATAAGGTCTTTGTTTGGCTACAAAATATCCGATAAAACCAAGGAAATGACTCATAAATCTTAAATAAGAAATTTTTTTTACCGATTGCTCACATTGAACACTTGCGAATGGTGTTGATTTCAGTGCTTGCCATTGCTATATAGAACAACGTAGCCTACACTTCAGATTAAGTTAATCACTTATTTTGAAGAAAGAATTTTATTTAAAGCATGCTTCTCGCAGATTTTCCTACAATGCGTTGTTTTACAAAAATAATATTATATCGACGCATGGGTTACATTAACTAGCTGCTATATTTCGGTTCAAGGTCAATAAACGGTGAAGTAATGAATAAAAGAAGTTGAGGAATTTTGGTAAAAATTGAAAATTGGTATTACACGCGCATGTTTAGTCAAGATTCAACGAAGTGCAAAAGAGAACGATAATGAAACAGAAAAAAAGATGACTGGTGTTAATTTCCCTGCATCTTTTTGACATTTCTTTTTCTGCTTCTTATGCATTTTTTGATTTTACTTCCATTCGTTTCTGCCCTTGATAATGAGACGCAATTCAATATGGCCGCTGATGAATTCAAATGGAGGAAGGAACTGACTAGCGAATTCATATTTATTTATAAAATGAAGTATATTTGCTGCAGTTCCAGTTTTGTTTTATAATTAATTTTATTTTCAAACTCCCAACGAAATCAAAAGACGAAATGAGAAAGAGCTGTCAAAATAACGCACAAAACTCAGAAATGAGAAAAGGCTTTGGATAATAATGCGCTCATCATGGAATGACAGTTAAAAAAAAATTGACATTAAGATGCTTACTGCGCCTAAAACTCGTCGGCTTTCTTTCATACGATCCCGAGCACTTTTTTTTATAAAGAGTTTGCAATTAGCGCGGAAAGATTTTGGCCTTGTTGTTTTGGTGACATCTGTCAAATCTGTTGTTTAATGTTCAGTTACTGATGTCAAATCACGATTTCACACCACATCCAATTGATAAAACTTTTTTATCAAAATGAGTGTTCGTTAGTGCAAACGTGGTTGCCGTTCCAAGTCGACTCTTTAACGTTCCAAATTTTAGACAACCGGTTCGGTAATCAATCAGTAGAACCCGAGGCAGTGCCGTGCACAAGAACTCTATCTTTAACAGACTTCAACTTGGCGAATTTTGCGTTGGGACTTGGGCCTAAACCCGTACAAGATCCAACTAACCCAGAAGCTCAAACTTCACGACTATTAAATACGCCATTTGTTCGCTGACTAAGCTTGGGAACATTTGGAAGAGGACCCTAATTTTGGACGAAAAATAATCTTTAGCGTCAAAGCGCATTTTTCGGATGAATGGCTCTGCTAAAAATCAAAAATGCCGTATATGGGACCAAACCAACACAAGGTTCACCAGGTGACAATGCATTCTCAAAAAATTACCTTTTGGTGTGCATTTGACTTTGACTTTCGCGAGAGGAATTTTGAACCCATTTGTCTCACCAAACCGAAGTAGCAAAGGTTTTCTAGGGTAATTCTTATTTGGATCTCATAATATTAACTGAAAGGTAGATGAACTCCTAATCTACTTCGAAGTTTTTTGTAGATGGGACATATAGAGCTGATAGTAAGTCCAGGTCGTCAGGCATAGTTCCATCTGAAAAAACTTGGTTGATTATTTATTTGATGAATACTTCCTACCAAAACATTAACTCCGTATTTTGAAGAGCTCTGCGGCTAAGCCCCCAGATCCTACGGCCTTGTTGTTCATAAGCTTCTCTTCTTTCTACGCAGAATCTTTCTCTTTTCTCTTTTCCTTGCTTATAATTCTTCTATTGCTGCTCTTATTTTGCGCTGCAGCATATTCACATATGAATCTTTATTTGAAGGCATTCATGATCATGATTTTGGTTTGGCTACTTCTTTGATGATATCGCAATTCTGAGACCACTGATTGTTGGCGTATATGGTTGGTGAATGAACAGCTGAGAACCTTTCGCTCAGGTGCTCTCTGTAAACTCTGCCAACTTCAGGTTCTCTTGGGCGGTTCTCAATTCGTTTTCGTTCGACTGTCGAGCATTGAATTTTGCCGCAACTTGGAAAATGTCATAGTCGACGTTTGCCCCTTGTTCGTACTCACATATAAAATGCGAGATGCGTGCATTGCGTTGATTAAAACAGGGTCGATTTTGTTGTTGCTTCGACCGTCTGGATTGCGCCAGGTTGCTTTGTGGATCTTAACCACTGGAAACAAAGTACTATTTATTCCTGAATTACGGGAGGATGGTCAAATCTTTAAGTCGCAAGTCGTTGTCTGTCATTGCATGGAGGCTGTCTTTACCAACTTATCTCCCGATCCACCTTTCCTACCTTATCATTAAAGTCCCCGAGCCCAACTTTGACATCGCACTCTGGACAGGCTTCGTCCAGGACGGCATACATATATCCTCCATGATAGACTCTGCAGCTTCATCGGTTTGTGTGTGCATATTGCACAATTTGCTTATGAAATTTTGTTCTCGATTTTTTTTAATAATGATCTCTTGAAAACACCTCACTCGCAGATGAATGAACAGATGGACGCACGAACTTTTGATCTTTTTTATAATGATTGGTTTGATTCAATTATTTTTCACACGAAACCAATATTTTGCCCTATAAACAAGTAGAATTATTTTTTTTTATGAGATAATAATAAAAAAAAAATGAAACACTCAAGTGATGGTATTAGTTTTTGAACTCCACATGTCAGCTTTACGAACTCTCCAGAAGATTTTTATTAAAATTGAAAATTATATACTTTCTCGTATTTTCATTTTCTAGGACAGAAATCATAATTTGAAAAACAGAACTAGAACTATACAATGTTGTTCTTGTTATAGTTCTAAGAGGATTTGAAGTGGATTTTTTGGGTTGGATGTCAAAGTCGGACTAAGCTCTACAAAGGCCTTAATGCAATAGATGTTTTGATTCTATAAATTTGATGGTGCAACAGTTCGAAAAGAACCAGGACCTAGTGACTTACAATTCTCAACCCTTCAAGTGTGCTTTTTATCGGGAATTGAGGGACCTAAAATTTTCCGCCGATTCCGAACGGCTACTGAGCAGCACTTTTCATGAAAAGAGATGCTCTTGCAATTCCTCTCAAGAGGCAGTACACCCCCGAAAAACTTTTTTGCAGTGGCTGTGAATCGAACTCAAGACCTTCTGCATGACACTTCAACGCACTAACCATTATGCCATAGGGTATACTACAAGAAAAAGGCAAAAACAAATCGCAAATAAAGGTTGCCAGCCCTAATTTGGTTATTGTTGTTTCGTTCAAAATCATTAAACTGCGTCCACACTCTGGCGATCAACATTGTTCATTTAACTTCTCGATCAATTTTTTCAACATTAGATATATGTATAATTATAAGTCTTAGTTAGTGCGTTCGTGTAAATGTTGAGGTCTAGTGTCATTTGAGTTGAAAGGTACGAGTATTTTAGAATAATTTGTGTACTTTTATTATGTCATCATGAGGAAAGCTGGAAACAAGCTTATTTCATGTAGTGTGTTATGGAGTCGCTATGGTTCTCATATATTTCATATGCATGGAGCCATATTTGTGAAATGTGTTGTGTTGTCGAGTGGTGTCTTGTTGAGTGGTGTGGTGTTGAATGGTGTGTTGTTCAGTGGTGTGGTGTTGAATGGTGTGTTGAGTCGCGTTCTTATTGTGTCATATCACCCTTTATCGCTAACATTTTGTCTGTTTATAGATGTGCATCAAAAAAAGAGAAGAAACTGCTCTCCAAATTTGAAACAACTTTGTGCAATATGAAGCGCTTGCAACACGACAATCTCAATGACACAACACACCATTCGAAACCACAAGAGACAAGTGTGTATCCCGCTGAAGATTCTATTTTTCTCATCCGAGCAAATAAAAACACTTAAATAATTCAAAAAGCAACAAAAAATTTAACAAGTTGAAAGAATACAGCACAAAACAAACAAAGCTGACAGCTGACTATTGTGTTCATGAACACGTCCAGTAAAGAAAATAATTTTTCAGTCGACGCAACTTTGTTGACTTCTACCACCCATTAATCGGATTGGGTAAGTGTCAACAAAAGTTGATTGGCCATGTTAATTAGCACGTTTACACTATGTTCCCACCAAAACGAAATAAAACATTTTAGCTGAAAACTTTTAATATTTCGAAAAAATGGAATGGAAATAAATGTCATGGAGATTGTAACGAAATCTTATTACATTTGTTTAAAATTTCAACATTTTTCAGCTAAAATCTCAAATTTCAGTTCGACGGGAACATGATATTACTCAAAACATTATTGATCAGCGTTTTTGATTTACATAAATCAACATAATGTGGAAGCTCCTTTAAATATAATCGTTTTGAACAAAGAACGCCATAAGAATAATTTTTTGTTTAATTATTATGCATATTTAGAAATATAACACCTTTAACAAAATTTTTAAATGCCATTGCAAATCCTTTAGTACCAAAAATAAGTTAACAACACTGACACTTCAGTAACTACAAAAACGCCTGATATTAAATTTCTTGACAGAAACGAGTAATCCAGCACTGTTTATTTCAAGCATCGATTTTTAGATATTTTTAAAATGTTGTTTCTGCTCTTATGAAATGGTTAATCCAAATGTTTTTCTTTTTTGAGTTTTTTTCTATCTGATTTAATAATAAACAATTTGATTGGAAAAAAATTGGACGAAAAATATAGTTCTTTTTGTTTTTAAACATAATTATATATTAAATTTCTAAAACAATATTAAAGGTACATTTAAAAGCTAATAAATGCTTAAGTTTGCGTATTGGTAACACAATACGTTAAAAAAGTGAAGGGAGGATTGAGTAACAGATAACGATGTCTTTAATGACTGCATATTAAAATTCCAAGGAAAAATAGAGTTGGACATTTCACAGTACGTACGACTAAGGCTAGGCGCGCACATTCAATTTTTAGTTTCGCAAACTGCTTGGCTCGAGCAGCTAAAAAGTTTGTGTTTTGGCACAAACTAAACGATTGCCTAAAATGAGTTCGCTATTTTGTGTAACATATAATTATATGCATCTGCGCGGACATTCAACCAAATAGTTCATCTGTTTTCTATAAGCAACCAAACAGTTGTACAACTAAAAATTGAATGTGCGCGACTAGCCTAAAGGATCACGTGAATGAGAGAGACCAACGACTGATGAATGAACAAACATTCGTTCACTTTGACTTTTCGTTGATATAGAATTTTTTCTATCGTCGCGAATGACGTTTAAAACAAACAAAGAAACAAAAACAAGAATAATTTTGGAGTTAGTCGCGAGCAAACAATTCATTCGTTGCCGTTTGGATGGTATGTAAAACGCGATTTAAACTTTGACAGTTCATCGAGCCAAAGGATTCTTCTATTTGTAGGCAATGCTAATTTAAGTTTGACACCGAACTTAAAATTCTTCGCATATGGCAATGCTAGTTTATATTTGACAACAGAAAGCAGAAAGTTTATTTGCAAGTGTTTTTACATATTTTGCATTGATTATTTTGTAAATTTTAGTTTTTAAGTTAAATAGTATATCTGGCACGGCAACAAGAGGGACCATCGTCAACAGGTCCAGCCAGTTACTGGCTTACGCAGACGACATTGACATCATCGGAAGAACCGAACAAGCTGTACACGATTCCTTCATCCAGATCGAGCAGGCGGCACAAAATCTGGGGCTGCACATTAGTGAAGGTAAAACAAAGTACATGGTGGCGTCGAATGCGAGAGGAACAGTTGGTCAAACAATCAAGGTAGCGGAGCACGAATTTGAAGTGGTGCAATCCTTTAAATACCTTGGGTCAATAGTAGCAGCCGATAACAATATAGAAGAAGAAATACGCGGGCGGCTTCTCAAATCCAACAGAGCCTACTACAGTCTGTCAAAGCTCTTCAAATCCAGAAATCTCACCATAACTTCAAAACTGTTGCTGTACAGGACCATGGTCCTGCCAGTACTCACATATGGATCCGAGACTTGGGTGCTTAGCAAAAGGCACTCCGACCTCCTAGCTGCGTTCGAGAGAAAAGTCTTAAGGAGAATTGTTGGTCCCATATGTGAGGAAGGACGATTCCGGAGACGGTACAATCATGAACTGTACGCAATCTACCTAGAAGCAGATATCGTGACAAAAATTAAGCTCGGTAGACTCCGGTGGGCAGGGCACCTAGCTCGCATGAGCGAAGAGGAACCTGCTCGGAAAGTTCTTTGTGGTACATTCTATGGTAGACGACAGCGTGGTAGACCATGCTTGCGCTGGAGAGATGGCGTAGACCAGGACGCCCGAAGCCTTGGGGTGCGCAACTGGATGGCGTCCGGGATAGGTGGAAAGACTTGTTGAAAGAGGCCAGGACCGGAACCCGGTTGTCGAGCCGATGATGATGATGAGTATAAAAGTATTAAGTATTCGTGTAGGATAAAGTGTTTAATGATTTAAGATAACGCGTCGTTTTGACATGTCACTGATAACTGCGTAGACAATTTTTTACCCCCAACGCCGGAGTTTTTTTTAAAACCATTTTATTTAAAATAAAATGGCGGAATCTGTACAAATGGTTGAAGTTGAACAATTGATTGGGTTCCACAGTTTCGGTTAAGCCTTGAACTGCGTTAACTCTGTAGTTCAACTTAAACTTCAGTATTCTGCCATCAAAACCTTAATGCAACGTTTGGAATTATTTGACAACATTCGATGATTTCCAATTGGAGCCACTCTTGAAATTGAAACCGCTCGCAATGAATGTTTTACATTCCGTTATTTGTCTTTCTATTACACTTTATCGATATTTTTGTTTTCTCTAATCATTAATTCTGTCACTAAATCTACTTCTGCTGTTGATATGTTTTTACTTCCTTTTTTTTGACAGTTGAACTGAAGTTCAGATTAGACTGTGAAACTGTACGAGTTGAACTCCAAAGTTAAACTAAAGTTCAGCTTTAGCCAGTAGGTAACTTATCGTAAAACAAAAGTGAACGACATTTTAAGAATACTGCTGCGTTTAATTACAAAACTGTCTTTCATGTTTCTTGATCTTAAATTAAAAGAAGTTGTTGAAGGAACAACGTTCATATATTGCAAGAAAAGAAATATTTTACTGAAAGGAATAAGACTCAATTCAGTGTGTGCTTTGCAATGGAAGACCTCTTTATTTTCCTTTTTGTAGATATCTTAATACGAATTGGATAGTGCTCAATCTTCTTTTGAAACTCAATACGGGTACGGTGACTTTCAGAAAAAGCAAGGAGAGAAAAGATTATGCCAGTGGTGGATTATTCATTTTTAAAGAAGGCTAAGAGAGAGCTATGAGCTTATCCTAGTTCTCTTCTCTTTTTTAGCACACAGTTTTTAGGAGAATGTCGATCCCAGATCATCTCTATAAACTCTACTTTTGTTTTATTAAAATGGCGCCCAACGTGTGACGAGAACACAATTCCCAGAAGTGTGAAAATGACTAATGTGACAAAAGAATTTTTTAAAAAATTATAGCATTTACAAACAAGTAAACATCTTTCGAAACTATCATTTTGCATCGTTAGTAGTTTTAATAATGTCCCGAAATCGACTAAAACATCAAATTGTTCGACATTCATCTGCTTTTTAAAGCGGTTTTTTTCACTTTCAACTGTCATTTTATTTCATTGTTTTTTTTCTACCAACTAACCGTTCCACTAAAAAGACCCGTTTTGTTAAATTAACCAACTTGTTTTCTGAAATGAATGCCTTTTTTGATCGAGATTTTAGAACATGAATGAACACACGCTTAAGTTTTATTTAAAAAAAATCTCAATTTCATTCGGAACATGGATTGAAAATGAATGATTCAATTCTGAAAATTGTTAAAAACACTGTACCTAGCACAGAAACGCAATTCCGCAGACAATAATTACCTTCGAAAATAATTGAATATGAAAGTTTAAATGTAAAGGCATCTTTACGGATTGATCCGGCTCTGAAGTCAACATAAATACCGCATTAATGGAAAAGAAGTAAATTGCGAAGTATGGGACAGGGACTCTTGTGTGTCACAGTTGGATGGCGGAAAATGCAAAAACACATATATGAGGGTTAAGTTGAAGGGTGTTGTCTCTGTAAGCTACTACGTTCTGCAAAGTGTCTAGCACTAATGAGAGAACGAGACCGACGAAGGAAATTGTTGCTTCTTTTTTTTCATAACATTTTGAAGCAAAGTGCAAGAGGGTTACTTACGGATCAAGGCTTATTGCTTTTTTAACAGTTAATGTAGGTATGTACGAGCAGGAAACTGTTGAACAGGTTGAATAGTTTGTTCTCAAACAGTGCAAATATAACTTTACTATTCAATTCAGTTTAAGTTGCATCATGGTTGAAAGAGCTTAAAAACTAATTAAAAAGGATGTTGAAGTTATAGGTACAAGGTTCAGGAAATAGTTGAGTTGAACTATGATTTTTGTATTATAGTAGACGCAATTGTGCTCGGAAAGAGGATGATCGAATACAAAACACAGTTGAAGTTCTGTGTAATTAACTAAAGTTCCAACACATATAAGTGGAGTTAGTAAATTAACATACAGTTTGCGTTTTAGTTTTCAGAGTTCAATGGGATTGAATTGATTGGAGTTAAATAGGTACCTTATTTCTTGTAAGCCATTTTTTCGCGTTGAAGTAGTGTTCTAGAGGAAGGTGTGTTAGGCACGACAACCCCGCTGATTTTTTAATTTTTTTTTAGTTTTCATATTTAAAAACATTCTTTTTCGGTTATTTAATAAGCATAAAATATAAGTGGGACTCACGATTAAGATGTGTAACGTTCGTTCGATTGCCGAATTTTTGCTATCGAACGTACCCAATAAACATACATACATAATAATGCAATCGTTATGTCAACATTGCTTTTAAAATACTGAAATATTTTTTACATTTTAGTAGAATTTTATTTTTTGTATATGAACTTTGACAGAACTTTGGGATGAAATTCACAGAAATGCACACAAAATCACAGAGTTTCAAATTAAAGGAACGAATTTATTTATTTCAAAAGTTAAATATTGTTAGAAAAAGAACGCACCAAGGGACTGCGCTGCTTAACGCAAAGTTTAAACAGGGATGTTACGAGAATTTTATACAGCATGAAATGTTTCCACGTATATTCAAACATAGATGTTTTCTGATACCAATTACTACAGCTTTTTGCTGAAATTTGTTTGACAAGCACGGCATGATGAATATTTGATGGATGAAAAACATTAGCGTTCAAATTCGTCAAACATGCTGTCAAACATCATTTCTCAAAGAAAGATCAAATTTTAGATGAGGAAATTTTTTTGTATTTCAAGTCTACTTTTATTAATCAAATAAAATCCACCTGAATTACCGCTATTGCTTATAAAATCCATTTTGATATATTTTCTTATATTTATTTAAATGGAAAATAAAATTTGCTTTAGGCTTGACAACCATGTGTTCACATTCTCAAATATGCTAGCCTTGCAGCCAAAATATCGAAACATTCTGAAGTCCAAGCACCAAGCTGGACAAACCGCTGCGCTGGTTGGAGCATTCACATTATCAAAGTCAAGCAAATCATGCCGTGCTTGTCAAACATATTTGAGAACGTGAATTCCCTTAATGGTGCACGAAAATATGAAACTTCAGTTTGAATTATTACACGAATTGTGTTCACACTGAACTAAATCTACCGGCTTTTTTTGACGTTTCTGTATTTTATCTCACTCCCTCTGTCAAAGCTTTATAAGCCGATTGACATCATTTCCATCTTATAAAGGAAATCGTTAAAGTAAATATGCAGGTATAAGCAGAAAAAACTAATCTATTGGCATCATAGTCATCGTCCAGTTCATGATTTGACAGATGAAAAACGATTTATATCTTGATGTTTATAGAATATTTAATTCGAAATTTGGCATCATGTGGTTTGACAGATGAGGCAAAATAAATTTTGACGTATCGAGAATATGTTTACCTATTGCTCTGAAAATGCATTTCCGAAGCAGAAAATAAAACAAACGATATTTTTCGGATTCTTTAAATGTCAACTCTGGAAATTGCATTTTTCCGGAGCATAAAATAAAATGCAATCGTCCGTCACTAACGCGAAGGGGATTAAATATTTTTTATCATTTTTAAAGCTCTTTTTTTGAATTGTCTTCAAGAGGCTCAAATGGGTTATTATTAGATCACCTGTCCAAATATGGGAATTCTCCTCGAGGGTTGGACGAATATAGGCTTTATAGATTATGGTCCGATCAGAATGGATGAATTATTTCTTGCAACATCGAAGGAAGGCTTAATACTTAGCTGCGTTTTTAGCGACATTGAATACAAGGTAGTCGGTCATGCACGGAGCCCTGTGGCACACAAGTTTTTATTTTTGATTTACAATACAAACACCCTGTCTTACCAAGAAAGACACCGACAACGATTTTCCATCTCAAACCCGACTCGATGCATTTTCATATAGCAGTTGCAGAATTTTGATGACCTTTGAGGATAGTCCGAGACAAAACAGTTTATAAAATAAGAAATTACGTGACATTAAATCAAAGTCACCAAAGACACAATAAAAATCCACAAAGAAAGCGATCGTGTTTTCTTTTTCTTTTGGTTAAGGTGTACGATGCTAGTAAGATTACCAATATTGTCACTGGTGGAGTACACTTTACGGAAACCTGTTTGGTATTCACTGAGGATACAGCACCAGATAGGCTCCTCAACAGTTGTTAAGCTTAATAGAACTGTGGCCCGCTTCTCGAGTTCTCAGGATTTTAACTCCCTTTTTGGGGGCAGTTTCTGCTGCATGTAAAGTCACCAGGCAGGCGCCTATATCAATAATTTTTTTATCTTAGCAGTACTGTGGGTGGCCCACAATTTTATCTCCCTTTTCGAGGGCCACAACCGCTCAAGCAACTTCATATGTTAAGTAGCCAGGCAGGCGCCAATGTCAACAGTGTTTTAACTTAAAAATACTGTGGGTTCAGAAACTTCCTTTTAATCAACAAATAATTTGTTAAAATCCTAAGAACCCGCAAAACGTGTCACATACAGCACTGTAAGATAAAAAAAACTTTTGATATAGTCGCCTGATTGGTGACTTTACAAACCCAAATACTACGTTTATATGCAGTATTGAAAGATCGAGTTGGATTAGGGTCGGATTTTCGCCCCAGGTTTTCCGTCATTTGAGTTAAGAGCTCGATTTAAAGTTGAGTTATTTATTTATTTATTTAATTCGTTAAAATCTAACGTTAACAATATTAAAAAAATAGTTCTTATAATCTAATATAATCTAATATCATAATTTATATTTATTATTCAATATTGTTGAAAAAGATAAGTTTAAATTTTTTACATTTTATGTTATCATTTACAGATTCTAAATAAAATTGAAATTCGTTATAAATTGTTATTAATTGATTGAAGGGGCTACATACACCATAGTTTGATCTGCTAAATATTTGAATAATAGGTTGCTGTCGCCTTAAACATGAACGGCTGAAACTGAAATTTAATTTACTTAGAACTGATGGTAATGATATCGAACTATTAATAATCCCAACAATAAAACAAAATTGTAAAAACTTTCTGTGGTTGGTCAAAGAAGGAAGGCTGATCAAAGCTAGTCTTTGAGAATAAGGGGGAAGTAGATTTTCCCTTGACCATGGAAGAGACCGAAGACAGAAACGCAGAAACCTTTTTTGGATCGCTTCAATTCTTGTAACATGTGTTGAGTAATAAGGTGACCATACCACACAGCCGTATTCTAGAATTGGTCTAACAAACGAAATAAATAGAAGTTTAAGAACATAAGGGTCCTGAAAATCACGACCGAATCTTTTAATGAATCCAAGAACCCTATTGGCTTTTTTAATTATATAATTTAAATGATCATTAAATGCTAATTTGGGATCTAGAATAATACCTAAATCAGAAAACACAAAAACCTTACATAACGGACAAGAATCAAACGTATAGTTGTACAAAAACGGAAATTTTTTACGTGTAAAACTCATGGTTTTACATTTGTCAACATTTAAAACAAGTCGGTTTTTATTGCACCATTCCCTAAATATTGTTGAGTTGAAATGGTGTTGTGCGATTCTGCAACAATTTGTTAAACCAACTCCTCGACCCAGGTTTTTGTTCTCACATTTCGACTCTACACCGCTGAGCTAGTGGGATCGAGTCGAACGAACCTCATTTCAACTCAATACAGGTATACAAAGGGTCAAAGCGAGCTTCAAGCTCGCTTCAACACCTCATATAAACGTAGTAAAAGAGATATTAAATATCGAAATCTGGCCACTTTCAGTACACTCAGTCAAGAAAACACTACACAAAAAGTGAGGTTAAAACTGAAAAATAAAAAATTTTCTCAACTTTCCAAAACGCAAGCACGAATTATCACACGCAGTTTTTTCATTCGATAGATAATCACTAAAAAACACTATTTATCGCAATCTTAGAGTGAGGAAACAATTATTTCTATTTTTAATTAATTTTTAAAGTTTCACTTTTTCATACAAATTGAACACAATAGGTTAGTTTGTTGACTTTACCCAGGGTTGACCCAGGTTTTCTTGACAACCCTCAGAGTTGTCAACAAAACCTGGGGTTTTCGGTTTTCAAAAAACACCCAAGAGCTTCAACTGTTTTGTTGACAGCTAAAAGCAAGACAAAACCATTTTGTGATCTGATAAAACTTTAAATTTGTTATAAATTAGTTTTAAAAATGAACAAAAACAATTTCGCGTTGTTGCTGAATGTTTCTCCGATGAGTAAAACAAACTTTTAATTGCAAATATAAGCAATAACATGCAACATGCGAATCGCCAAACGACAACAAAAGAAATACATATGAAATCTCATGACTTTTGACAGTTGGATCGTTACCTGAACTCGCCCCAGCAAAATACCTTGATCTACTTCATGGCGAGTTCAGGGCGACCCCAGGTCTCAAAAAACACAGAATTTGCTCACCAGGGTGACTTCAGGTTTTTCAAAAAAACGATTTAGGGCGACCCCAGGGTGACTTCAGGGCTCAACGAACAAACCTAATAATGGCTGCGACCCACATTAAAATTTTTTTTTTTGCTTTATTTTGACGTTTCTCCTTTCTTTCTTTAGTACAGTGATTTTATACGCGCTGTTTTTTTGGGATATTCTTGAAATTTATTGTTTTCATTTGTATTTTTTTAGGAAATTATTCATTTATTTAAGGGAAATTTTGGAAATTTCCCTTTTTCGAATTTGAATATTTAGAAACAATAATACCTATTTACAATATTTTGGTAGTACAAAAGAAACAGGCACCCAACCTCGTACCTACCCCAAATCCTATAGTGAGCCCAAGCAGGGGGGTTGCATATCTCACTGTTTATGTGCCATAATGCTGGATGCTAGCACAGATGCATTTTTGTAAGTAAGCAAAAAACAAAAAGTAGTCTTAGTAATTTTCAATTTTCTCAAGAACTAAAAGACATAAAAGCATTCGGTTTTTTGTGTTCGAAAAAGGAAATATTTTTTTTTAGGATTTAGGGGGGTTTCCTCACTCTAATATTTTAACCCTGTTCTATTGAGACCACTAGCTAACTGTAAAAAAAATCAATACTACACGTGTAAAAACACTTTCTTGACAAACTGTATCTAATGAATGAATTGACCAATAATACCATCTATGTATGTACACCTCTCGTTCTTTTCTCCTTATTGTAAGGAGAAAGCGCATTGACTAGGTACATACATATACATATGTAGCAGGCACGAGGCGTGACTTTTTCGATAGCGGAAGCACTGAACATTATACTAAAACTGAAAGACCTTTGAGATCCAACCTTTTAAATTCCACTTAATGATAATACACATAAAATAATATACATAAATAATATATTCCAGTAAAGTCTAATTAAAAAAAAAGAGCTTGATGCCTTGCGCAAGGATTTATCCTTTTTCTTTTAAGGCAAAATTGTCTAAGTATACGATTTGATGAGAACTAAGCTACGAGTAGATAACCTTTCTTGTCCACATTTATTTCTAAAAAAATATTTAATTCTCTTAAAACATGAATATGATCTCTCTACAGATGCCATTATTACGGGATATTAAAATAACCTTTAGTTATATTTCTACTGGAATGTCAAGAAACCTCAGATATAAATATTAGAAATACTATTTTTGACCACTTTTTTTTTAAATAACAAAAAATAAAAAGAAAACAGGTGGATTGTATTTATCGCCACGAAAATAATTAAAAAACTACCACCTTTTAAATTCATATTTGTTTGTTTTCTGATAGTTATGAATGAATTGCACCTAAATTTGCACACACATTATGTTAAAATAAAACTCTTCTACCCCTTTTGTCCACGAAATTAAACTCATTATCAGTTTGAGACAATAAGCAACTCAATAGATACATTTTTGTTTTTCTATCTCTCTTGTAAGAAATTCTCGTAATGCATTCACTCAACTCATTCTTCACACATTGTGCAAAAGGCAAGAAACGAGACAAAATTATTTTGACTTTGGGTTGAGATCTAAGTTATGTATGCAAAATAATGGAATGCCCAGCTGTTGTGCATTCTATATTGTTTGAGAATCATTTTTGTTTAAGCATTTTGTGAATATTGGTGAGTGATGTTGTAGGTATATTTTCAGTTGACTTGGAGTGGAAGGGTATTTTGAAATTGAGTTATGGAGGCGATAACAAGGAATGCATAGCTGTTAAGCCTTTTAGCAAGAACTTTCATGAGATTGAGCATTATAAATAATGGAGTGATGTTGAGCATGCTCAGTTGGTTTGCAGTGTGGCGTTTTAAGTTGTAATAACCAGAGAGATCTTGATTTCCTTTAGTAATTTTAGTAAAAGATGATAATGTTGTCATAATGATGTTGGAATGTAATTTACAGAGTAAATGAAGATTCATTAATAGACACAAATAAAATAATAAAAATATTAATACAATTTGGAATTTTGAATTTAATTCCTTGCTAGGTACGATTTTTTCAAATGGTTTAACGGAAGCACTCATTCCACTCAATATATGGACGCTTCGTCCCTGATATGTAGGTACATATTTGTTTATTTTGTGAAGTAAAAACACAATCTAATTCTGGTTTGTCTAGCTTTAAACCTTGAGCTTGATCTGCGGAAATCCTGACTCACTTCTACTTAAATACCTACTGTTACCACAAGAAAAACATGATCGTGTTTCAATATAAACTTGTCTTGCTTTTCTGCCTCTACATTATGCTAGCTTATGAGTATTCAATGCCGAAGCTTGAAAATAAAACTTATAATTTCTGTTATTGGTAGGTACTTTTATTTTCACTAACTATCGATAGCGAAAAAAAAAACTTAATTTTAAATAGAATCCACGTAACACATAGGTACTTAGTAATTGTACCCCCGTTTAGAACTTGTTTTCGAGGTAGCTAGGCACAAGTCATATAAATTGTCTGAGTTCACAATTCAGACTAACAAAAATGACGACATCTGAGACTCAGCACAGCACAGCACTGGCTCGTTTAATGAAGGTGAGTTGGTTGCTATTAAAGGTAAACCTAGTATCTAATCAGTTTATTTACATACCTTCACTCACCTCGAAATTAAACTGCAAATATTTTGTTTTATTTTTTAATTGTTTTTGTTGTGTTGGTAGGTACACAGGATATATTCCAAACTCGATAACGTATTTATGTAGGTAATCACTTTGAATATTTCATAATTTCAATGCGGCAAAAAAATTAAAGATCACTTGAATCACTATGAATTTTTTTACTCTGTAAAATAAAATTGTATTCGTAAGATTGGTATTATGATATATAAATATATTTTAGATTGCAATATAGGAAATTATAAATATTTAATTTTAACAATCACTTGCAATAAAGGAGGTACCTATGTAATTCCTATATTGCAATTTTTAATCATTCAAACCGATTGACAACGTTATCTTTAACCACCATTTACTGATAATCGTTCGCAAGATACCGTGAGTCAAGTGATATTCGAGAAAAATTCACATTAACCAGCTACGTATGTAAATAGTACCATACACACATAATACCTATGTATAGATATTATTGATAGGTTTTGTTCGGCAAAATCTATTAGCACTTTTTTAAGCTCACTTTATTTTAGAGGAATAAGATCACAATGACGTCATTCGCTAATGAACATGACATCATCTCGAAACAACTTCACTCAACTTTGGTAATATTGTTGCTTTTTTTTTTTGTTAAAAAAAACCAAGAACCGTAAAATTGACCACGAAGAGGATAACTTTAGCAAACAAGGCAATAAAAACAAAGAAAGATCCACAAAAATACTTGGAGAAACTTGTTTACCTTTCAGCACAAAATAAAACCTAAATTTATTTTAATACAAAAAAAAGAACACAAATCAACCACCTTTTCGTACACAACGAACAAAATACGACACCGGCAAGAGAAGAATAGTGGTAATTCGCTAACAACACTCAATCGACGAAACAACACAAGCCGTTGAATGAATCTGAATGACTGAATGAAACGGTTTGATTTGAAAAGCAAAAGCCGCGTCGACGAATACGGTGATACGGTACGGACGCCGCCAAAGTGAAACAACAA
This sequence comes from Philhelius festivus, assembly GCA_963931855.1. NCBI lineage: Eukaryota > Metazoa > Arthropoda > Insecta > Diptera > Syrphidae > Philhelius > Philhelius festivus. Next base: position 75,507,872 of record OZ007556.1, on the reverse strand, counting down.
AAATAAAACCCCACACAAAAACGGTGACGTCGTCGTTCGTCGGCTTTCGGTTTCGGCATTAAGAAATTGAGGGAAGTTTAAGAGTGGAATAGAAATACACTCAAAAGCTGTTGCTTCAATTTGAGCAATTTGCTGATAAAGTTTTCATTATACAAATGCAATAAGCAGGGATGTCGAAGGGCGCAATTATGTACTAGTAGAATGAGAGATGAGAGGTTTTTGTGAGTTTTCATTCAGACATTCATTTATTTGTATTACAGTAGGTGACCACATAATTATGACCGATGAAAATTTTCATTAATTCAAGGCTTTTACGAGCCCAAACGCAAAATAGTTGGACTACCTATGATAAAAAACAAAAATCTTCTGATTCTTAAATTCCATCGGAAATAAAATCAATATTTTGGTATTTTTCTTAAGATATATTTATTTTGAATAGGAATAAGTAACAAAAACAAAATGACTTCAATTAAATAACGATATAGAGCAATAATACAAAATAAAATAACGATTGATACTTTTTTTTAAGCGCAAAATAGTTGGCCTATGGGTCTTAATTTTTATTTTACCATGGTGTTACGTCGCCTTTGGCCTTGATAACTGCTTCTATGCGTCGTGTCATTGTGTCAACTAATTTTTGACATTCTTCGGTGCCAAAAGATTCCCAAATATTTATGATTTTAGCTTTAAGGTCTTGAAGAGGTCCGGCATGGTTCTTTTCGCGGTTTTTGTTTCATTTTATGCCAGACAGTTTCAATTGGTGAAAGGTCAGGGCTGCTGGAAGGCCATTCCAGTAAAGGAATAGCTTCAGCAGATAGCCACGCCATTTTAGACCCTGCTGTATGGCAAGAAGCTCCATCCTGTTGGAAGATATAGTCTCGATGACTAGCTTGAAGTCGTGGTATTGATGGGAGAAGCTCATTTTCCAGAATATCCCTGTACCTGGCAGCATTGACACTTCCATTCACAAAATGCAAATTGCCCAAACCCGCCCCGACATACATCCCCATATCATTAGAGATGCTGGAAACTTGACCGTTTTTTTAAGGCAATCTTTGTGAAAAACCCCTTGAATTTCTAATGATTCGTTTTCGTTCGCCGCGCACGCAAACTTCAAACTTGGACTCATCACTCCAAATAACGGACCGCTATTGACTTAAAGTCCAGTTTTTACGTTGTTTGGCCCACTCTAGCCGCTTTTTCTTTTGTTAAGGTGTTAAAAGTGGTTTTTTTTTGGCCTATGTTTTTAACGAATTAAAATTGCTCTAATTTAAATAAATCTAAAACAAACCTTATAAAATTTGTATCCAATTTTTTTCATAGTCCGTTTGCAAGTGTCGACCGAAACACTTTTTTTTTTATTCTTTCCCTCCATTGAACAGTTATTGCGACCGTTTGACGTCGATTTTCTTTTATTATTTTTTTTAAAACTCGGCAATCTCGAGGTTTTGCAATTGGTGGGCGTCCCGTTTTTTTACCGATCTCCACATTTCCACTATTTTTGAACTTTGAGATAATGTTTCGAATTAATGAGCGCGGTAAATTGAATTGTTTTGCGATTTTATAGCTCGATAATCCCGTTTCGAAGGCTTTATTTATGGATTCCCTAAGGTCTCTTGATAATGCAACGCCACGCACCATGGTCGACATTAAATTGTTGCTGGCTTGCATAAAACAAGAGATCAATTAACAACAAAACAAGTGTATGTCATTTTTTTAATAACGGTTAACTGAAAATCTATTTAAATCTTCATAGGCCAACTATTTTGCATCCCAGAGAGAGTAGTCCAACTATTATGCTATATCTTTGTTTGAGGGAATGCAAACTGGAGCCATATGTGCTTTCTCGAATTTAGTTCTGTTTGGTCTAATTTACTTATTAAATGTAATTTATTACATCGACAAAAAAAAATTAGAAAACAACTGCTTGGGGACCAGAAAATATAGGCACATAAAAAATGTTAATTTGTTAATTTATGACTAGGCCAACTATTTTGCGTTTGGGTCGTATCTCTTACAAAAAAAATTTGTCCATATAATTGTGTGTGCAATAATATTTTTATTTCCTTTGGTTGGCGATCGTTGGTGTCATTTAGCATATTTTCATTCGAATTTTCTATTTTCGTGGTGTCTGTTGTTTTCTTGCATTATGGGAAAGAAAAGTGACCTTACCTCATCCCAAAAAATTCAAGCTGCAACTCTTCTTAAAGGAAGAGTCTTTTCTTATGCAAAAATTGCCCAAAAAGTCGGGATTTCTAAAGCTTCTGTGGTCAAAATTGCAAAAGATTTAAAGAAAATGAACAATTTTGACTATTTGGTTGTTAGCAAGAGAACAAAAATGGTCCGGAAGAAAAAAAAAAAAAAAAACAGCCCGAGAAGACCGAAAAATTGTGAATCTTGCTCTAAGAAATCGAAGCGCAATAACCAAGATGATAGCAGAGCAACTGAACACTTCTGATATCCATACATCCGTCAGAATAGTGCGACGACGACGCCTTAGAGAAAATGCTCTTTTTTGCAGGCGTGCAGCTGAAAAGCCAAAACTCACTAAAGCCATGCGTGTCAAACGACTAATATGGGCTAGATTATATAGAGATATGTATGTCTTCTTAATATTATGGCAAGGTAAGTCCAATTTATTAAGTCCCATTCCAATTTTGTATACCTACTTATTTCCAAAAAAAAAAATTGAAGATGATATTCAGCGATGAGTGTCGGCTTGAGGCAGTGACTGTCAACAGAAAAATTGTTCGCCGTAGGAAGGATGAGAGATATTTGGATTGTTACGTGGCTCCAAAGTCAATCATCCACCCAGCGTAATGATTTGGAGCTGCATAAGGGACGAAGGTCCTGGATCAATTTATTTCGTCGAGAGAACAATGTTAACAATGTTAATGTTAACAGTTTCTTAAAAGGCTCCTGAAAGAGTAAGGTTTGGGTAGGCCTTGACACATAAAAATGGTAGGTATAAAGGGTGGGCCAAATACAAGTTTCTTTTTAAAAATGCAATAAAATGAACATTCAAGTGGCTGGCTTCGCTTTAGTAGCGCATTCTGTCTGGTTTTGGGCTGTAGCTAACGGATTGCTTGGATTGTATTGGCCTTAAGTGCTTGAATCGTTTCCCAATTATTGGCATATCGGTCCTTCACGGTTCCCCACAAATAAAAAGTCCAAAGGGGTCAAATCGCAGCTCCGAGGCTGCCAATTGACATTTTCAAGACGGCTGATAACACTATTTGGGAATTTGGCGCGCAAAAGATCGATTGTGGCATGGCGCGCGAGTTGATGTTCGTGAATTGAGTCTCACAATCTTGGCTAAAGAAGTCACATACTCATCTGTGCGCACTCATTTCGTTCCGCGGAGGTATGATACTGACTTTCTGTCAAAATTTCGAGCAGGAAACAGCTGTCAGTGTCAAAATAACATATTATTTAAAAATAAATCACTAGATATCCCAGCCTAGATAGATAGAAAGAAATTAATCCATCATTATGACACGGTTCTAACAAGTGAGATGTAACAAGCTGTTACATTTCATTCATTAAATTTTTCCAGACATACAATTTCTATTATAATGCATGGAGAAAATTCTTATCGATGCAATCATACACCCGTGCAAGAGATGCTTCCATATAATTTGAGTTTTCTAACTAGTTGCTGGAGCCGAGCTTGGATGGCTTGCAGCTTATAATATAAATGAATAAATGGATTTTTTTCAAACAATCTTTCACGGATGATGCCTTTGAACCTGACTCTGCCTATTTTAATTATTTACCAAGTTTTTCGCTTGGGCCATTTCTCCCACCTACCATCGATCAAATTATTGTGGAAAATAAGTTAAAACAGCTTAATGATGACTTCTCTCCTGGTCCAGATGGACTACCAGCTATTCTCCTAAAGAAATGTTCATCATCACTTTCCCTTCCTCTATCGAAAATCTTCAATCTTTCGCTTTCTCAAGGTGAATTCCCTGAGATATGAAAGAGTTCCTTTATAATTCCAATACACAAAAAGGGTCCAAGAGGCGATGTTATCAATTATCGTCCTATCGTCAAACTCTAATGTATCCCCAAACTCTTTGAAAGCATACTTCATGAAATTTTGAGCTTTCACTGTAAATCCCTCATTTCTCCCATACAACATGGCTTTCTTAAATGTATATCAACTACCACTAATCTTGTTGAATTTGTGTCATTTACCCTCTCTGCCTTAGAGAATGGTAAAGATGTCGATGTCATTTCCACTGATTTTAGTAAAGCCTTCGATAAAATCTCCCACAAACTTATCCACCTTCGGTTTCGAACCCATTCTTTTTAAATGGATTTCTTCCTATCTGGAAAACCGTTACTACAGTGTTCGTTTTAGATCCACTTCCTCTTATCCTTTTTTAGCCACGTCCGGATTCCCTCAAGGCAGCCACTTAGGGCCTCTCCTTTTTATTCTTACTATTAACGATATTGAATTGGTCATCAAACATTCCCATATATTTTCGAAAGGAAAACTCGCATAACAAAATTTTGAGAATATGCTAAAAAAAATAAGTTTAGGTTACTTATACAATATCTTCTATATATATAAATTAAAGTTTAGTTTTGTGTACGTTCGTTAACCAGCCAAACCGCTTGACCGATTTTCTTAATTTTTTTTTTTAATTAAAGAGGAATGAGGGTAGAAGGTTTAGGACAAAAAAAAATTTTAAAAAGTAGGGAAAATTGGTTAAAAAAGAAATGAAATTTCATTTCGATAACTTCTCTATATTTTTCCTTAAAAAATATCATAGTAATTATTGTTTCTATATTCAGAAAAAAAAAATAATTAGCAAACTAAATTTCATTTAATTCTTTAATTTTAATTTGAGAACTTTACAGATATCAAGAAGTCATATTATTTTCTGATTTCAAAACCATCAAACTCATGTAAATATTTAAATCATACATTTAAAAAAATAAATGGTCTATGTATGTAATCTCTAAAAGATTGAAATTATGAATTGACTTCTCAGCTAAACAAACATCCTTTGAAAGGAGCACCAGATTTTCCAGTAACAAGAGCACCACTTCCAAGGAATTACTTTCAAGTATTCAAATTCAAACCCGTGTTATTGTATGTACATTAAATAGGGTGATTTGAAAGAAAAAAACAACTGGAAATTTTCAACACTTAACATCAAGGTAATTTTGAATTTGTAAAATTGAATTAAATTGTTGGCGTGGCCTTTGACAGTTCTTCTTAAGAACTATTCGGCGTAGTGTGTTTTGGTATTTTTGATATCGCGGATGTAATTACTCAACATTGTCACTTAAGTGCTCTTTGAGAATTCGGACTGAATTACAAAAAATGATCCATGCAAAATGTACCCCTAACTGTCAAATGAACTTTGAGCCTGGGACAAGTTTAATCAAATTAAATTCTTGCAAAACAATAATAAATTTTTACACACATCGAAAGTTTTCGGAAATATAATAAAATATAGAGTCAATTGTGCCAAAGTTTACCCCTATCAAATTCAAATCCAAAGTTTTCACCATTATTTGTGCTTTGCGCATTTAAGTAATAGTAGTAGTAAATAAGTGAGGAGTTATCACCACCCATTACGAGGAATATGTTATAGAATTCGATGATTTATATTTCGCCAGATACTAAACGAATGCAACTGGTGTATTATTATTAACCAACATTCGAGTTAATATCTAAAACACCATTTTCATAAATTTAGTAACTCAACTCCATAAATCAAGCAGAAGGTGTGTCAAAAAAGCGTTTGAACTTCCACTTAAAATTACAACCATCGGCATCATAATAAACGAGTGCTAATTCTGTGAAATGCACTTGATAAAAGAAAAAACAGCAGTTTTTTTTTTTTTTTTAAGTAAGTAAAATTTGTATTTGTGCGTGAGTGCAGTTTTTTGCTGAAAAAGTGAATATTTTACAAGTCACCAAAAACCAAAACAAACGAAAAAAGTAAGTGCAGTGGTGCAGTTTTTTCAACTTTATTGTGCAGTTTTGAAAATACAATTAAAAGTGAATGCTTGAGTAGGCACCAAACAGCAAAACTTACCAAATTTTTGTGTTTGTGGGTGTGTCAAAATAGAAATAACATAAAGAATTTAAATTTCTTTTTGATTTTTATCAAAGGTGTTGTTTAACGAAAATTATATTACCTATGTCAAAAATAGGATTTTTTGTGATTTAATTTTTTTGGAACTATTTCGTGATCAATAACAAAATAAGTGCATTTTTTGTGTGTTAATATATGTATAGAGAAAATTGTATAATATTGTTATTTGATTTTGTTTTGCTTATTGCTTTACCAAATCCGCTTTGAAATTAATTTATTTGTAGATGAATAATGAAAAGAGGCAAATGAATAAGAAAAATATTAATGCACTTAATTCTATTGGATCGGCTTGCGAATCAAAAATAAAGGATATTGTAAATAATTTAGTTAAGGAAAGAAATTCTCTTCGTAGGCAAGTTGAAGGTACAGTTATTTAAATGTAATTTCTTTCTTGATTCTTTTTTACGAGTGTTCATTAATTGTAGAGCTAGAGAAGCAAATGAACAATGAGAATAAAGAAGAAATTGTATTAGAACAAGTATTTCATTCCGTTGGTTCGGCTTTCGATGGAAATAATGGCAATATTGGTACATGAAATGATTCATGTGCTAATGAAAATACATTAAACGTTGAGTTATTTAACTCAACTCCAAATTCATCTTCGTTTGGTAATTAAGTTATTTTTTATGTAAATTATTATTCCAGTTTTGGAATAATTGAATGTTTTTTACGTAGCGGATTTGTTTGAAAGCTAGAACTAGATAGTGATTTGATAAATGCGTCTAAGCTTAATTCATCGTTGAATGTTTCGTCGTCAAAAGCTGCAAATGTTAGGCAGTTACAAGCCGAAAGTGTTCCGTCGTCACAATTGATGAATGTTTCGTCTCAATTGTAGATTGCTCAGCAAAATCGGTTAGCTGCTATTGACCGCTTAGGAAAAAGGAAGCGGATTATTGCATTAATTGGATCATTTAAAAAAAAGGGGAAACATTTCAAACAATCCGAAACGTTGGCAAGAGTACGATAACTTAGGCGCCAAGAAATTATAACGGTTTTTTGTAGAACAGTTCAATACAAGCATTTTTTAGTATGGGAGGGGGGGGTCTATCTCCCCCCGTTTGGGCGGGAGGGGCAATTTTATAAAAAAGTTACTAAAATGGAAACAAAAATATTAAAAAATAACGGTTATACTTACAATTAAGTATTATACCTTTTTTTAAAGCCAATACTCTGATCTATTAGATAATTTTTAAATCAAGTAGAATCTATGCACAGTTTTTGAAAAAACGAGTTTTAAACTCAAATTTTGGTGAAAAAAAAAACATAAAAAAAAGTTTAAAGTTTAATTTTTCAAAACTGCAAGGTTATATATTATTATTTTTCCTAAAATACGTTTCTCTAATATATTCTTATTCAAAAACTGAAAACTAGATGATTTTATGTCATCTAGTTTTTGAGAAAATTGAAAATAACTAAAACTACTTTTTTATGGGATATTTGCTTTTTTTGGTTGCTTACGCATTACGGCGTATAAACAGTGAGATATGTATGGGGGGCATGCTGCCCCCCTGCAACCCCCCTGCCTGGGCACACTATAGGATTTGGGGTAGGTGCGAGGTTGGGTGTATGCAAGGTTTCTTTTGCATTTACAGAATCTGGATTTAAAGAAACTTTGAATTTACCCTATGGTCTATATCCAATGTCTACTAAATATATGTATGTACGTAGCTCAAAGTTGCACATTTAAAATGTTCAGACATGAAAATTTAATACATTATGAAAATTTCACATTACCTAGGTACTACTGTACGAATGCAGCAAATTTATATAATTCCTTAATTAATATGTATGTTTATTGTTTGTGTCTAACATTTTTAATGCTAATATGGTACAGGTTATTGTTTACCAAGGTCGTTCGTTATTCAACCTTTGTAAGAGTGAAGTATTTTTTTTATTTGAATAAAGAATGGCGACTAAGCATCCACTACTTCATCCTAAATTAAATAACTTTTCAATATTTCAAAAGCATCGCGTTCTTAGAAGAAATTGGTCTAATTCCAACTAAAGCGTCAACTCCCCTCAACTCCAACTCAAAAAGGTGACAAAAATTGTAAGAATACAATATTATTATGATTATTTATTCATCAACCAGAGCACATTATACTCTTACAGACTAAGATACATAAGTAAATATATAGTTACAAATTTGTAGGTGGGTATATAAAATTCAAATTACATTTAAATGATTTACATAGTTAATCTTTTATTTTAATAAATAACGTTACTTAAATTTTGCTTAAAACTAATGATTTAAAAGTTTCTCTGGTGCAATCCATATGAAAGTTAATCTCAGAGCAATAAACCCATCTATCGGCACATTTTTCCATGGGCCTCAATATTGGCTAGAGATTCGGGAGGTGCTTGCTATAATTTTTTTTTTGTGACCAAAATGCCTGTAAACACGGTTTTAATACATTGAACATTGAAAAATTGACTTGACTATTTTTAAGTAACACCTGACTTACTCACAAACTGACTGACTGAGACGCGAAATGCCATGGAATTCTACCTCCTCTGGTGCATTCTTGGTAACCCTAAATGATTTGCTGTACTTTACCTACAAATTAACCACATTAACATTAATCCTCAAAATGAAATCACCGTAGTTAAATACCAAAAATCAAAAATTTCATAAAAAGTAGTTTTAGTAATTTTCGATTTTCTCAAAAACTAGAAGGGACAAACCCATTCGGTTTTTTGTGTTCGATTCAGAATTAATAGTAGCATTGACCACAAAAAGCCAATTAAGCACTTCATTTTACAATTTTGAAAAAAATTGGTCTAAACTTTTTTTTTTCATTTTTTTTAACAAAATTTTGAGTTTGCATGCAAATTTTTCAAAAACTATTGACATAAATAATTTAATTTAAATTTACGATTATAGAACAGACTTCTGGCTTTCAAAACCGGTATAGTATTTTATTGTAAGTGTTGCCGTTGTTTTTTAATATTTTTTTTTTCAATTTAAGTCATTTTTTCTAAAATCGCCCCTACCTCCTAAACGGGGCGAGATAGACCCCCCCCTCCCATAGTAAAAAACGCTTGTATTTGACCCTTCTACAAAAATCCGTTATCAATTTTTGGCGCCTAAGTTATCGTACTCTCCCCGAAACGTTTACAATGCACTATATGATCAAGATATTGACTGCGAAATTGTGTTGACGTTAATTTTACGCGGTGATGTTTTGGTTAACACTCAGACTCAAACAATTGCAATGAAAAATACCGCTTTGCACAAATCATTATCGTTGTCAAAGTAAATTTTTATTTAGTACATATACATAAGTTTTGTAAGAACGATATACAGAAAATGTTTTTTTTTTTTACTTTAAATAAAAATCACAAATTGAATGATCATTTCTTAGTTGTTTTTTCTGAACGCGTTTATTTTGTAGCACATATTCAATTAAATACAAGCAATATTTTGTTTACGAAAGCGTCAAAATTGAATTCATAAAAACAAGTAGAAATATTTTGGAAATTAATCAGATTTTTTTTAACTTTTAAGAATGACACATTGTCAACGAAGTAATATTGGTCGCCGTACGAATAGACTTATTAGAGAAAATCAAAATAGGCAAAATTAAACTAATGAACAGCGTAATTCACGTAATGATCGTAATCGTGAACAGATGAATCGTTCGCGTTCGCGTTCGACTCCGCAAGGTGGTGAGCCGAGAAGGCCTAGAGAACGGCAGCTCAATTTGGAAAAGGTTGCCTTTGCATATGATCCCACTGTCGATTATAGTGTGCATAGGAATGTTGTATTCGGTGCAATGGACGTTTCATGTCCCAGTTGCCATGCTTTAAAATTTAAATACGAAACAGTGGGCATGTGCTGTCTGAGTGGTAAAGTGAAACTACCAGAATTGCGTGCTCCTCCCGAGCCATTGAAATCGTTACTTAACGGTGCTCATCCGCTTTCCAATCAATTTTTAATGAAAATACGATATTATAATTCATGTTTTCAAATGACATCATTCGGCGCTACAAAAATAATTCGAGAAGGAAATGTTATGCCCATGTTTAAGGTAAAGTCATCATATCGCGATGAATATATTTATCAAAAATCTATGTGAATATTGTTATTATATTGATGATTTCACTGTACAGATTTAGGGGCAAATTTATCATCTCGCTGGTTCACTTTTGCCGTGTCCAAATACTGATTTCAAATTTCTTCAGATATATTTTATTGGAAATGTTGATGAACAAGTTAATCAACGATGTGCCATTGCAACTCAGAACGACGAGAAATAATTGGGGATTTTCGAGAAATGCTCCATTTGCATAATGAATTGATTCGACTTTTCAAGGTTGCACTTGATTGCATGCGTGCAGATGATCACAAAATTGTTATTTATGCGGACAAAAGACCTGCTGGCGAATATGCCAGAAGATATAATTCTCCAACAATGGATGATGTGGTTATTGTCATAGTTGGTGATCAATTTCAACCACGTGATATTGTTCTTCATCGCCGAAATGAAGGATTGCAACGTATATCAGAAACGCACCGTTCATATGATGCTATACAATATCCGATTTTATTTCCATATGGTGAAGATGGCTATCATTTTAATTATAAAATACTTAATCCTGTGACTCGTAAGTTTACGTCTAAATAAAATTTTTGAATATTGGCCTTAGAACTTTTGTTTTTCTTAGGATTAGAAGGATATAAAAAAGTTAGCGCCATGAATTTTTATTCATATCGATTGATGCTTCGTCCAAATGAAGAAAATTTTATTCTTAAATGTCGAAATCTTTTTCATCAATTTTTAGTCGATATGTATGCGAAAATTGAAACGGAAAGTTTAAATTACCTTAGCTATCACCAGAGACAATTGCGCTGTGAAGAATATATTCATTTACGTGATGCTGTGCACAATGATGGAAATTTAAATGATATTGGCCAATTGGTTATTTTGCCATCATCATACACTGGTAGCCCACGTCACATGCACGAATACTCCCAGGATGGTATGACATATGTACGACGTGATGGTGGACCAGATTTGTTTATAACATTTACTTGCAATCCGCAATGGACAGAAATAAAAGACCATTTACTTTAAGGCCAAACACCGATTGATCGACATGATATAACAGCGCGTGTGTTTAGGCAAAAGTTAAAATCGTTAATGGATTTTATTGTGAAACATAAAGTTTTTGGTGGAGTTCGTTGCTGGATGTACTCGATTGAATAGCAAAAGAGAGGTTTGCTTCACGCCCATATTTTGATATGGTTCGTCACAAAAATCACAACTAATCAAATTGATAGTATTGTTGTGAACAGAGCTTTATACTCCTACAGCGCCATCTGTTGGGAATTACATATCTGCTTTGTGAGGGAACAAAACAAAAAGCTCTTTTCCATCGCATCTAAATTTCCCCTAATTCCAAAGTACTAGAACATTCTACCCCCATACGAATTTCCCCTTCTGGACAAGAACCTTCTAGAACAACTGGTTTGAGTATAAAAGGGAGTGTTCACGGTGAGCGGAACACAGTTTATTTTCGATTATGAAAGTGTGCAAAGCTGAACTATTGGATTGTGGAAAGTGTAATTAAAAAGTGGATTTAAGTTGGAATAAAAGTATTAGAGTTGATTATAAATTGAGATTTATTGTTTTGATTCGAAAAGTGTAAATAAAGAAGAAATTCTAAAAGGAGTAATAAGTTTTATTTAACGAACCTTGGAAAAATATTACATTGGTGTCAGAAGTGGGATAAAACTTATTGTGCAGTGAAGTGTGCGAAAAAAAAAAAATAATAATAAAAATGAGCAAGTTACTAAAAGAGCTCAACTGTAATGAGCTGAAAAGTGAATTAGGCAAGCGAGAACTTTCTAGAGCAGGATCGAAAAATGAGCTTGTTCTGCGCTTGGCCGAATATTTGAAACAGCAAAATGAAGACCCGGACATCTTCGTCTTTGAAGCTGACGCTGAGGAAGCAGACGTAAGTAAAAATGTAGATGTTTCAAATATGATTAGTCTTCTGCTTCAACGTTTCGAAGAGCAACGAAATGAACAAAAGAATGTTCTCGAACGTCTCGAAGAGCAACGAAATGAACAGAAAAACGAACAAAAGAATGTTCTCGAACGTCTCGAAGAGCAGCGAAATGAACAAAAGAAAGAACAGGAGAATGCACAAAAGAATGTTCTCGAATGCCTGGAGAAACAGCATAGCGAACAAAAAGACCTTCTCGAAGAACAGAGAAACATGCTAGAAGGCAAGCTTGTTAACATCGAAAAGAATGTATCTGCACTTGATGAACGTGTTTCATTGTTGGAGAATCAAGCCGAACGTGTTTCATTATTAGAGAATCAAGTCGACAACAAAATGGAGACGCTTTCAAAAGAGCTAGAACGCATTCGAAATATAAAGATTCGGGAAAGTTCTGGAGAAACCTTGAGGAAAAAGGAGATGCAACCTCCAACCTTTGATGGACAAACTTCTTGGTCTATATACAAGAAGCAATTCGAGGCAGCCTCCACAACAAATGGCTGGGATGAGGCTGACAAGTATATAGCCTTAACTCTTGCTCTTAGAGGAGCAGCTGCTGAGTTGTTGCAAACCATACCAGCAGATAAGAGCGGCGACTTCAATTCCTTGGTTTTGGCTATAGACAAACGCTTTGGTAACAGTCACATGAAAGAAGTCTTCAAAGTGCAACTCAATTCCAGAGTTCAGAAGAGGGGCGAAACTCTACAACAACTGGAAGCGGACATTGAAAGGCTTGTTTATCTTGCATATCCAGATGTTGGAGAGGAAATCTGTAATCAGTTTGCAGTTGAGGCATTTGTTCGCGCCATTTCCGACATACATCTTCAAAGGGCCGTGCGAACTGCTGGAAAACGAACGCTTTCTGAAACATTAGCATTTGCCTTGACAATGGAAGCAGCTGAGCAAGCTTCTCACGGAGTACATCGACTTAGAGAAGCCATCGTCGAAGAATGCTCATGCCAAAGAACTGATGTCCAAAGGAACCAACGAAACGGACTTGCAAAGTGCTGGAATTGCAATAAGACTGGACATTTACAGCGTCAATGTCGATTACCACCAAGAAGAGCTTGTCAACATTGTGGACACGGAGTTTCAAACCCAGAACAAGGTAACAATAACACCAGTGTTACTTCCCGAACAGTTTCCCAACAAGTAAGAACTAACTTCGAGGGGCGGAAGCTGATTTCTGGTATCGATGGCCCCAGAAACACCATCCAGGTCTCCCAGACTAAACGAGACAATAAAAGTCTGACTGTCGAGGCAACTTTAAATGGCAACAAACGTGTGGTCACCATCGACACCGGTGCCACCGCCTCCATTGTGCGTCAAGACCTAGTGCACCTGAATTGGCTACACAACACCAATAGCTACCGTCTGAGAACTGCCACAGGAGAAGCAGCTAGGGTTTATGGTGAAGTCCGACTTAGAATTCGAATTGCAGATCTAGAATTCTCACACAAATTTTTGGTGGCAGATATATGTGACGAATGCATCATAGGCATGGACTTCATGAAAGAACATCGAGTAATTTTGGATATTGGCAACCAGGTACTCAAATACCAGAATACAGAGATTCCAATGATCTATGGGCACGAAGGAACAACAACTCTAAGGACTGTCATCAAAGAAGACGTGATTATTCCTACTTCTTCTGAGGTATTCGTTTGGACAAAAGTAGAAGGTGAGTGTGGACGCCATCGATACCTAATGGTGGAACCAGGCCCAGATTGTTCTTCCCAAAACGTCATCATTGGGAAGACACTTGTGGCTCCGAAGAACAATATGGTCCCCGTACGGATACTCAACACCAAACCGTACGATGTGAAGTTAGTGAAAGGAGAAGTTATCGGTAAGTGCGAATCTGTCGCAGCCATAACACGAATTGACGCTGAAACACCGAGAACGACATTAAACCCTGAGGAGCTCAATAGCATCAAGGCAAAGATACTTAATTCATCTAACCTAGACCAACGTCAGGTTAAAACGGCAGAAAGCCTTCTGAACGAGTATGCTGACATTTTCGCTTCACCAAACGGAAAATATGGAAGGACACAAATGGTGCAGCATCGAATAAATACAGGAGATGCAAGGCCCATTCGTCAGCCCGCAAGACGTCTGCCACTCGCCAAACAAGGTGAAGCTGAGGAAATGATTACCACCATGAAGAAGGATGGTTTGATTGAGAACTCCAAAAGTCCTTGGGCGTCACCAGTGGTCCTAGTCAAAAAGAAGGACGGAAGTACACGGTTTTGTGTTGACTACCGAAGGTTGAATGACGTAACCAAGAAAGACAGCTACCCCCTGCCAAGAATTAGTGACACCTTAGACGCGATGGAAGGAGCACACTGGTTTTCAACACTGGACTTGAAAAGTGGATATTGGCAAGTTGAAATTCACCCTGAAGATCGAGAAAAGACAGCGTTCTCCACAGGTAATGGGCTGTGGCAGTTCAACGTGATGCCATTTGGTCTTTGCAACGCTCCGGCAACATTTGAGCGTTTGATGGAGTGTGTCCTTCAAGGTCTGACGTGGAAAACTTGTCTTGTCTACTTGGATGATGTTATCGTTTATGGAAAGACATACGACCAACACTGTAAGAACCTAAAGGGTGTGTTCCAGAGACTTCGAGAGGCTAACCTTAAACTGAACCCAGAAAAATGTGCACTGTTCCAGACTGAAGTAAAGTATTTGGGACATATCATCTCATCCCAAGGAGTCAAGACTGATCCTGAAAAAGTTGACACCGTCAAAAATTGGCCAACACCACAGGACAAACATCAACTACGAAGTTTTCTTGGTCTTGCTACTTATTACAGACGTTTTGTTAAGAACTTTGCCGGAATTGCGAAGAGTTTGCATCAGCTTACGGAAAAGAACAAGCAGTTTAAATGGTCAGGTGAGTGTGAAAAAGCCTTCCAAGAACTGAAATACCGTCTATGCAATGCTCCGGTGCTGATCTATCCGACTCCAGGCAAGCCTTTTATCATTGATGCTGATGCAAGCAACGTAGGAGTCGGCGCTGTTCTGTCACAAGTGCACAATGGCGAAGAAAAGGTTGTCGCCTATTTCAGCAAAGTACTGTCAAAGACCGAAAGAAACTACTGTGTGACCAGAAGAGAACTCTTGGCACTCATCTTGGCAACGAAACACTTCCATAAATACATCTATGGACAGAAGTTTCTTCTACGAACCGATCATGGTGCTCTTAACTGGTTGTTGAACTTCAAGAACCCAGAAGGACAAGTCGCAAGGTGGATAGAAAGACTGCAGACTTACGATTATGAAATCCAACACCGAAGGGGAAAGCTGCACTCAAATGCCGACGCGCTATCCCGAAGGCCTTGTAAAATAGACTGCAAGCATTGTAGGCGACAAGAAGAAAAGGAATCCATCAACATTTTGCGAATAAGGGCTGACCCCATTTGTGGATGGAGCAATGAGGAAATAAGATCTGCTCAACAAGAAGACCCCGACATTGAACCTCTTCTCGCATGGAAAGAACATGAAGAAAAACCCGCATGGAATGACATTTCCGATAGGAGTCCAGTTTTAAAGGCCTATTGGGCACAATGGGACTCACTTCATGTGCGAGAAGGTGTTCTTCGGCGTAAATGGGAGTCCGCTGATGGTAAATCCTATGTGATGCAGCTTGTGTTACTTCAATCAAAAATTAAAGAGGTTCTTCGAGAAATGCATGATGGACCTTCAGGAGGCCATTTGGGAGTCAACAAGACGTTAGAAAAAGTGAGACAACGATTCTACTGGTTGCATGCAAGAGACGACGTTGAAAAGTGGTGTCGAAATTGTGACGCTTGTGCTGCAACCAAAGGCCCTGGTAGAAAACTGCAAGGAAAAATGATGCAATATAATGTTGGCTCACCGTTTGAAAGGATTGCTGTTGATGTAGCTGGCCCATTTCCGGAAACGAAAGATGGAAACAAATACATTCTGGTGCTAATGGATTACTTCAGCAAATGGCCTGAGGCATACGCTATCCCGAACCAAGAAGCCAAGACCGTGGCCGACCAGATTGTGTCTAACTGGGTAAGCAGGTTCGGTGTGCCTATGGAGCTCCATTCTGACCAAGGAAGGAACTTTGAGTCGAACATATTCCAAGAGGTGTGCGCGTTCCTTGGCATTAAGAAAACGAGAACCACACCACTTCACCCGCAATCTGATGGAATGGTCGAGAGATTCAACAGGACGTTAAAAGAGCACCTCACTAAGGTCGTAGGCGACAACCAAAGAAACTGGGATAGGCACATACCACTATTTTTGATGGCCTATCGAAGTGCAGTACATAGCTCAACAGGACAAACACCATCTGAAATCCTGTTCGGAAAAAGCATACGCCTGCCTAGTGAGATAAGGTTTGGACACCCACCACAAGAGTCTCAGGAAACAGGGGATTACGTGAGTGACCTAAAAGAGAGGCTAATCGGCATCCACGAAAGGACCAGGACTAGAATGAGCACTTACAGCGATCGAATGAAGACAAGGTACGACACAAGAGCAAACACGACAGGATTCCAAGTAGGAGATCGTGTATGGCTGTATAATCCACATCGTCAAAAGGGATTGTCGCCGAAGCTTCAACAAAACTGGGAAGGCCCTTATACTGTCGTCACGAAAATCAATGATGTCGTTTACCGAATTCAAAGAGGGTTAAGAGGAAAGCTAAAAGTTGTGCATAGCGATCGACTGCACCGATACAGTGCCGAAGCTGGTGATAGAGTTGTTCGGGACGAACAATCTTAAGAAGGGGGCAATGTTGTGAACAGAGCTTTATACTCCTACAGCGCCATCTGTTGGGAATTACATATCTGCTTTGTGAGGGAACAAAACAAAAAGCTCTTTTCCATCGCATCTAAATTTCCCCTAATTCCAAAGTACTAGAACATTCTACCCCCATACGAATTTCCCCTTCTGGACAAGAACCTTCTAGAACAACTGGTTTGAGTATAAAAGGGAGTGTTCACGGTGAGCGGAACACAGTTTATTTTCGATTATGAAAGTGTGCAAAGCTGAACTATTGGATTGTGGAAAGTGTAATTAAAAAGTGGATTTAAGTTGGAATAAAAGTACTAGAGTTGATTATAAATTGAGATTTATTGTTTTGATTCGAAAAGTGTAAATAAAGAAGAAATTCTAAAAGGAGTAATAAGTTTTATTTAACGAACCTTGGAAAAATATTACAGTATTGTATCTGCTGAAATTCCGGATAAAACAATTGACCCTGAATTGTTTGTTGAGGTTGTGACTAAGAACATGATCCATGGACCGTGTGGCGTTTTAAACCCTCAATCACTGTGTATTGTTGCGAACAGAGCTTTATACTCCTACAGCGCCATCTGTTGGGAATTACATATCTGCTTTGTGAGGGAACAAAACAAAAAGCTCTTTTCCATCGCATCTAAATTTCCCCTAATTCCAAAGTACTAGAACATTCTACCCCCATAAGAATTTCCCCTTCTGGACAAGAACCTTCTAGAACAACTGGTTTGAGTATAAAAGGGAGTGTTCACGGTGAGCGGAACACAGTTTATTTTCGATTATGAAAGTGTGCAAAGCTGAACTATTGGATTGTGGAAAGTGTAATTAAAAAAGTGGATTTAAGTTGGAATAAAAGTATTAGAGTTGATTATAAATTGAGATTTATTGTTTTGATTCGAAAAGTGTGAATAAAGAAGAAATATTAGAAACAGTAATAAGTTTTATTTAACGAACCTAGCAAAAATATTACATTGGTGTCAGAAGTGGGATAAAACTTATTGTGCAGTGAAGTGTACGAAAAAAAAAAATGAGCAAGTTACTGAAAGAGCTCAACTGTAATGAGCTGAAAAGTGAATTAGGCAAGCGAGAACTTTCTAGAGCAGGATCGAAAAATGAGCTTGTTCTGCGTTTGGCGGAATATTTGAAACAACAAAATGAAGACCCGGACATTTTCGTCTTTGAAGCTGACTCTGAGGAAGCAGACGTAAGTAAAAATGTAGATGTTTCAAATATGTTTAGTCTTCTGCTTGAGCGTCTCGAAGAGCAACGAAATGAACAAAAGAAAGAACAGGAGAATGTACAAAAGAATGTTCTCGAACGTTTCGAAGAGCAACAGAAGAATGTTCTCGAACGCCTGGAGAAACAGCATAGTGAACAAAAAGACCTTCTCGAAGAACAGAGAAACATGCTAGAAGGCAAGCTTGTTAACATCGAAAAGAATGTATCTGCACTTGATGAACGTGTTTCATTGTTGGAGAATCAAGCCGAACGTGTTTCATTATTAGAGAATCAAGTCGACAACAAAATGGAGACGCTTTCAAAAGAGCTAGATCGCATTCGAAATATAAAGATTCGGGAAAGTTCTGGGGAAACTTTGAGAAAAAAAGAGATGAAACCTCCAACCTTTGATGGACAGACTTCTTGGTCTATATACAAGAAGCAATTCGAGGCAGCTTCCACAACAAATGGCTGGGATGAGGCTGACAAGTATATAGCCTTAACTCTTGCTCTTAGAGGAGCAGCTGCTGAGTTGTTGCAAACCATACCAGCAGATAAGAGCGGCGACTTCAATTCCTTGGTTTTGGCTATAGACAAACGCTTTGGTAACAGCCACATGAAAGAAGTCTTCAAAGTGCAACTCAATTCCAGAGTTCAGAAGAGGGGCGAAACTCTACAACAACTGCAAGCGGACATTGAAAGGCTTGTTCATCTTGCATACCCAGATGTTGGAGAGGAAATTTGTAACCAGTTCGCAGTTGAGGCATTTGTTCGCGCCATTTCTGATATACATCTTCAAAGGGCCGTGCGAACTGCTGGAAAACGAACGCTTTCTGAAACATTAGCATTTGCCTTGACAATGGAAGCAGCTGAGCAAGCTTCTCACGGAGTACATCGACTTAGAGAAGCCATCGTCGAAGAATGCTCATGCCAAAGAACTGATGTCCAAAGGAACCAACGAAACGGACTTGCAAAGTGCTGGAATTGCAATAAGACTGGACATTTACAGCGTCAATGTCGATTACCACCAAGAAGAGCTTGTCAACATTGTGGACACGGAGTTTCAAACCCAGAACAAGGTAACAATAACACCAGTGTTACTTCCCGAACAGTTTCCCAACAAGTAAGAACTAACTTCGAGGGGCAGAAGCTGATTTCTGGTATCGATGGCCCCAGAAACACCATCCAGGTCTCCCAGACTAAACGAGACAATAAAAGTCTGACTGTCGAGGCAACTTTAAATGGCAACAAACGTGTGGTCACCATCGACACCGGTGCCACCGCCTCCATTGTGCGTCAAGACCTAGTGCACCTGAATTGGCTACACAACACCAATAGCTACCGTCTGAGAACTGGCACAGGAGAAGCAGCTAGGGTTTATGGTGAAGTCCGACTTAGAATTCGAATTGCAGATCTAGAATTCTCACACAAATTTTTGGTGGCAGATATATGTGACGAATGCATCATAGGCATGGACTTCATGAAAGAACATCGAGTAATTTTGGATATTGGGAACCAGGTACTCAAATACCAGAATACAGAGATTCCAATGATTATGGGCACGAAGAAACAACAACTCTAAGGACTGTCATCAAAGAAGATGTGATTATTCCTACTTCTTCTGAGGTATTCGTTTGGACAAGAGTAGAAGGTGAGTGTGGACGCCATCGATACCTAATGGTGGAACCAGGCCCAGATTGTTCTTCCCAAAACGTCATCATTGGGAAGACACTTGTGGCTCCGAAGAACAATATGGTCCCCGTACGGATACTCAACACCAAACCGTACGATGTGAAGTTAGTGAAAGGAGAAGTTATCGGTAAGTGCGAATCTGTCGCAGCCATAACACGAATTGACGCTGAAACATCGAGAACGACATTAAACCCTGAGGAGCTCAATAGCATCAAGGCAAAGATACTTAATTCATCTAACCTAGACCAACGTCAGGTTAAAACGGCAGAAAGCCTTCTGAACGAGTATGCTGACATTTTCGCTTCACCAAACGGAAAATATGGAAGGACACAAATGGTGCAGCATCGAATAAACACAGGAGATGCAAGGCCCATTCGTCAGCCCGCAAGACGTCTGCCACTGGCCAAACAAGGTGAAGCTGAGGAAATGATTACCACCATGAAGAAGGATGGTTTGATTGAGAACTCCAAAAGTCCTTGGGCGTCACCAGTGGTCCTAGTCAAAAAGAAGGACGGAAGTACACGGTTTTGTGTTGACTACCGAAGGTTGAATGACGTAACCAAGAAAGACAGCTACCCCCTGCCAAGAATTAGTGACACCTTAGATGCGATGGAAGGAGCACACTGGTTTTCAACACTGGACTTGAAAAGTGGATATTGGCAAGTTGAAATTCACCCTGAAGACCGAGAAAAGACAGCGTTCTCCACAGGTAATGGGCTGTGGCAGTTCAACGTGATGCCATTTGGTCTTTGCAACGCTCCGGCAACATTTGAGCGTTTGATGGAGTGTGTCCTTCAAGGTCTGACGTGGAAAACTTGTCTTGTCTACTTGGATGATGTTATCGTTTATGGAAAGACATACGACCAACACTGTAAGAACCTAAAGGGTGTGTTCCAGAGACTTCGAGAGGCTAACCTTAAACTAAACCCAGAAAAATGTGCACTGTTCCAGACTGAAGTAAAGTATTTGGGACATATCATCTCGTCCCAAGGAGTCAAGACTGATCCTGAAAAAGTTGACACCGTCAAAAATTGGCCAACACCACAGGACAAACATCAACTACGAAGTTTTCTTGGTCTTGCTACTTATTACAGACGTTTTGTTAAGAACTTTGCCGGAATTGCGAAGAGTTTGCATCAGCTTACGGAAAAGAACAAGCAGTTTAAATGGTCAGGTGAGTGTGAAAAAGCCTTCCAAGAACTGAAATACCGTCTATGCAATGCTCCGGTGCTGATCTATCCGACTCCAGGCAAGCCTTTTATCATTGATGCTGATGCAAGCAACGTAGGAGTCGGCGCTGTTCTGTCACAAGTGCACAATGGCGAAGAAAAGGTTGTCGCCTATTTCAGCAAAGTACTGTCAAAGACCGAAAGAAACTACTGTGTGACCAGAAGAGAACTCTTGGCACTCATCTTGGCAACGAAACACTTCCATAAATACATCTACGGACAGAAGTTTCTTCTACGAACCGATCATGGTGCTCTTAACTGGTTGCTGAACTTCAAGAACCCAGAAGGACAAGTCGCAAGGTGGATAGAAAGACTGCAGACTTACGATTATGAAATCCAACACCGAAAGGGAAAGCTGCACTCAAATGCCGACGCGCTATCCCGAAGGCCTTGTAAAATAGACTGCAAGCATTGTAGGCGACAAGAAGAAAAGGAATCCATCAACATTTTGCGAATAAGGGCTGACCCCATTTGTGGATGGAGCAATGAGGAAATAAGATCTGCTCAACAAGAAGACCCCGACATTGAACCTCTTCTCGCATGGAAAGAACATGAAGAAAAACCCGCATGGAATGACATTTCCGATAGGAGTCCAGTTTTAAAGGCCTATTGGGCACAATGGGACTCACTTCATGTGCGAGAAGGTGTTCTTCGGCGTAAATGGGAGTCCGCTGATGGTAAATCCTATGTGATGCAGCTTGTGTTACCTCAATCAAAAATTAAAGAGGTTCTTCGAGAAATGCATGATGGACCTTCAGGAGGCCATTTGGGAGTCAACAAGACGTTAGAAAAAGTGAGACAACGATTCTACTGGTTGCATGCAAGAGACGACGTTGAAAAGTGGTGCCGAAATTGTGACGCTTGTGCTGCAACCAAAGGCCCTGGTAGAAAACTGCAAGGAAAAATGATGCAATATAATGTTGGCTCACCGTTTGAAAGGATTGCTGTTGATGTAGCTGGCCCATTTCCGGAAACGAATGATGGAAACAAATACATTCTGGTGCTAATGGATTACTTCAGCAAATGGCCTGAGGCATACGCTATCCCGAACCAAGAAGCCAAGACCGTGGCCGACCAGATTGTGTCTAACTGGGTAAGCAGGTTCGGTGTGCCTATGGAGCTCCATTCTGACCAAGGAAGGAACTTTGAGTCGAACATATTCCAAGAGGTGTGCGCGTTCCTTGGCATTAAGAAAACGAGAACCACACCACTTCACCCGCAATCTGATGGAATGGTCGAGAGATTCAACAGGACGTTAAAAGAGCACCTCACTAAGGTCGTAGGCGGCAACCAAAGAAACTGGGATAGGCACATACCACTATTTTTGATGGCCTATCGAAGTGCAGTACATAGCTCAACAGGACAAACACCATCTGAAATCCTGTTCGGAAAAAGCATACGCCTGCCTAGTGAGATAAGGTTTGGACACCCACCACAAGAGTCTCAGGAAACAGGGGATTACGTGAGTGACCTAAAAGAGAGGCTAATCGGCATCCACGAAAGGACCAGGACTAGAATGAGCACTTACAGCGATCGAATGAAGACAAGGTACGACACAAGAGCAAACACGACAGGATTCCAAGTAGGAGATCGTGTATGGCTGTATAATCCACATCGTCAAAAGGGATTGTCGCCGAAGCTTCAACAAAACTGGGAAGGCCCTTATACTGTCGTCACGAAAATCAATGATGTCGTTTACCGAATTCAAAGAGGGTTAAGAGGAAAGCTAAAAGTTGTGCATAGCGATCGACTGCACCGATACAGTGCCGAAGCTGATGATAGAGTTGTTCGGGACGAACAATCTTAAGAAGGGGGCAATGTTGCGAACAGAGCTTTATACTCCTACAGCGCCATCTGTTGGGAATTACATATCTGCTTTGTGAGGGAACAAAACAAAAAGCTCTTTTCCATCGCATCTAAATTTCCCCTAATTCCAAAGTACTAGAACATTCTACCCCCATAAGAATTTCCCCTTCTGGACAAGAACCTTCTAGAACAACTGGTTTGAGTATAAAAGGGAGTGTTCACGGTGAGCGGAACACAGTTTATTTTCGATTATGAAAGTGTGCAAAGCTGAACTATTGGATTGTGGAAAGTGTAATTAAAAAAGTGGATTTAAGTTGGAATAAAAGTATTAGAGTTGATTATAAATTGAGATTTATTGTTTTGATTCGAAAAGTGTGAATAAAGAAGAAATATTAGAAACAGTAATAAGTTTTATTTAACGAACCTAGCAAAAATATTACAGTATGATTGATGGCAAATGTTCTAAGCGATTTCCCAAAGAATTGCTTCAACAAACAATTAATGGTCATGATGATTATATCGTCGTCGCGCAACAAATGACAATGGAAAATCTATTCATTTGAAAGTTAATAATCAAGAAATCGAAATTGATAATCGTTGGATTGTGCCTTATTCGCCTCTGTTGTCTAAAACATTCAAAGCGCATGTAAATGTAATTCCGTAAAATCGATCAAATATATTTGTAAATATATAAACAAGGGGAGCGATATGGCCGTTTTTGGCGTTGCAAATCAGAACAATAATGATGAAATTACTCAATATCAAATGGGCAGATATATTAGTAGTAATGAAGCAGTATGGCAAATTTTATCATTTCCGATTCATGATAGGTATCCAACTGTTGTTCATTTATCTGTCCATCTTGAAAATGGTCAACGAGTCTATTATTCTCCTGGAACTGCGGCAGTAAGAGCAGAACGCCCACCGGAAACAACATAAACCGCATTTTTTAATTTAAGTTCAACTGATCAATTTGCAAGAACATTATTATATTCAGAGGTTCCTCAATATTATACATAGCAGGCATCAAATAAAAATTTTTGTAAACGTAAACAAGGAAATCAAGTTGATGGTCACCGTGATATATTTCAAACAGATGCTATTGGCCGAATTTATACGGTTCATCCAAATACTGAGGAATGATATTTTTTGCTTTTACTATTAAATAATGTTCGTGGGCCAACATCTTTTGTAGATTTACGAACCATTGATGGGTATTTATGTCCTACATATCGAGAAGCATGCAGGCGTTTAAATTTACTGGAAGATGATCAACATTGGAATAATACTTTAGAAGATGCAGCTCTTACGGCAAATCCACATCAAATGCGTACATT
Organism: Philhelius festivus; assembly: GCA_963931855.1. Lineage (NCBI taxonomy): Eukaryota > Metazoa > Arthropoda > Insecta > Diptera > Syrphidae > Philhelius > Philhelius festivus. The sequence continues at coordinate 75,483,689 of OZ007556.1, read as the reverse complement.
ATTTGCAATTATAATATCTGCGTGTAGTCCGACGAATCCACATGAGCTATGGAGAAATCATTGTGATCATTTGTCAGAAGATATTTTACATACAGTTCGTCGTGTAAGAATGAATCCACAATTGGATTTTACAACAGAAATGCATAACGAAGCATTGATCATGATTGAAGATTTGTGTTTAGCAATGTCAAATAAATTGCTATCACAATTAGGTATGATTTCACCTGATCGTTCAATGCATGACACTTTCAATTTAGACTTAGATCGTGAAAGAGATTATGATGCAAATATAATAAATCAATATGTTTAGAAATGTTCCATTATTGAATGAAAAACAAAAAGAAGCTTACTTTAAAATCATGAACGAAATTAATGCTGGAAATGGTGGATTTTATTTTTTGGATGCTCTTGGTGGCACCGGTAAAACATTTTTATTGTCATTGTTTTTAGCTGCTGTACGAACGAATAAAGATATAGCGTTAGCTCTTTCATCGTCTAGAATTGCGGCAACGTTATTGGATGGTGGGCGAACGGCTCATTCGGCTTTAAAATTGCCTTTAAATGTTCATATTTTACAAGCGCCAACATGTAACATTTCAAAAAGATCAGGAATGGCAAAAGTATTGCAGCAGTGTAAACTAATTATTTGGGACGAATGCACCATGAGGCACAAGAAATCATCAGAAGCATTCAATCGTACATTACAAGATTTGAGAGGTAATAATCGTCTTTTCAGTGGTGCATTGGTGTTATTTGCTGGTGACTTCCGGCAAACAGTTATTCCTCGATCTACTGCTGCTAGCGAATTAAATGCTAGCTTGAAATCTTCAACGTTGTGGAAATATGTGAAAACACTTTCTCTCACCGAAAATGTAAGAGTGATATTGCAAATTGATCCATCAGCGGCAGAATTTTCCAAGCAATTATTGCAAATTAGAAATGGAGAATTGCCTCTTGATATTGATGGTCAAATAACATTGCCAAATAATTTGTGTTCGTTATCAGAATCGACTGCTGCGTTAATACAAAGCGTGTTTCCTGATATTGTAAATAACTATCGAAATTATGATTGGTTAAGTCAAAGATGTATATTGGCATGTACAAATAAAGATGTTATTAGTATCAATGTGGAAATTATGAACAAAATACTAGGTGCAAGTGTAACTTATAAATCTATTGATACCGTCATGAATCCGGATAAAGTTGTCAACTATCCGATCGAATTTTTAAATTCATTGGATTTACTAGGTATTCCGCCACATTATTTACAACTGAAAGTTGGTATTCCAATAATAATGTTACGAAATCTAAATCATCCAAGATTATGTAATGGCACCAGATTAGTAGTTAAACGATTAATAAATAATGTTATTGAAGCGACAATTTTAACTGGTAAATTTAAAGGCGAAGATGTTTTAATACCACGTATACCAATGATTCCACCTGATTTACCATTTGAATTTAAACGTTTGCAGTTGCCTATTCGTATTGCTTTTGGAATGACAGTTAATAAATCTCAAGGTCAAACGCTAGAAATCTGTGGTATCCATTTGGAAAATCCAGTTTTTTCTCATGGCCAACTTTATGTTGGTTGTTCACGTGTTGGTAAACCATCCGCCTTATTCATTTATACGACCAACAATGGAAGAACCAAAAATACTGTTTATCAAAAAGCATTGGAATAAAAAATCTTAAATAAAGCACGTATAAGACAAATAAAAAAAACTAATATTTTTTTTTACGCCCTGCGAAGCGGGCGGGGGTTTGCTAGTTCTGTATATATTTAATGAACTAAAAAATAACTTTTAAGTTTAGGTTTTTCTGTTAATATTTTTTGAACCCTCAAAGTCATCATCTGAATCGGAAAAAATAAAATCTGTTCGTTGACGAAGTACCCTTGTTCGTTGTTTTGTTAAATTCGCACATATAACGGTTGGCGGTAGTTTTGTATTTTCTTTATCACGAGTTGGTAGTTGAGTTTCTTTTTTTACGTCCTGTGATTTTTCAGTTAGTGGATTTTTAGTGCTGCAATAAAAATATAAAATTGAACTTATTTTATTTTAACTACATATGTATACTACAAAAAAATTAAAAAAATAAAATACACCGTACACACATATGCAAATATATTATTTTATATTTATATATATACTGTGAAACTGTACATGCTTCTCACTACTAGGAATTAAAGCTTATTATGTTTTAATTTATTTCTTTTATTTAATTTAGAATGAAGAGCTAGTTATTCCATGGCAAATAGTATTATTCTTGCCGCTTTATAATTATATTTCTAAGAAAATGGCTGTGATTATGGCAAAAACATAAGCAAAGCAAAAGCAAGCACTGCACTGTAGGGCCAATCGCGAATCTGGCGGGTCGAAAATGAATGTCTGCTTCCGGTCATCTAGGTCAAGCGGTCTGGTATCTGCGATGGCTTGATCTTTAAGCCAGTGGTTCAGTCGCCTAAAATCTGGGGGTTGGAATTAAAAAGACTCTCTTGAATGTAATATTGTAGCCCAATCAATCGATTTAGCAGAGCCAATGTATTTTAACAATCTTCAATAGGGTGGCGTTTGAAGAGTTAGCATTCAATCTGAGTTACATGAACTTCTTGGAAGTTGTTGCTATTAATACTGATATTTGTTTGCTTATTGATAGTTTGTGCTTGGTTTTGTCCTCATTTACTTCAAGACCCTCAAGTTTCGTCTGATCTTCAATAGTCGTGACAGACTCTTCTACGGATAGAAACGGACAATGATGTCAAAATGTATGATACCTGATAACCCATCTAGTTGGACAGATTTGCTGAATGTAATGCAATCTGTATTAATGTCTCCCTTGCGCACCATACCAGAATTTTATTTTTATAAGATTTTTTTCTGGCTTGCTGTCTTGAGGTAAAGAAAGGGTCCTATCCGACGGATATGGAAGTTGTATATACGAGTTAACTTCTCTACTAACGTTTTAAGTTAGTTAAGTCATGTCAAAGAACTCACATTGATTTTAGAAATGATTAGGCTATTAATGTTGTTTTTTAAGTACGATTTCAACGCATACATACACCATCCGCTAATATAGATTTGAATTTTTGACCCGCTAGAATCAGTATTGGTCCTACTGTGCATAGGTATATAAGTATTCTAGAGAAGAAAATATATTAATAATAGAATTTCCGTTTAAAAATGCATGTATTTTAACTAACTGCAAAGCCTAGTGTCAAGTCCTACTAGCTGGAACCATTACCACAATCAAAGTAACTATTGTTTGCTTGATATTTTATACAAAAAGAATTTTTAGATGAATACATATTGAAAATATTTCACCTTTGCGCTTGAGGACGAAAACATTTTGTTGAAGGCATTGATACAGTAGGTTCATATTTTTGAATTCCCGTTGCAGCAGAGCTTATGGATTCTATACTTCCAATTGAATTATTTTCCGGCCAAGTTTCAGTATCTGAATCTAGTTCGATTTTTTCACTTAACATTCTCTTGGCGAGTGCTCTTAGGCTGAATGGTAATTCAACACTTTCTTCCAAGTTATTTAATTTAATAGGAATAATATAATTTGGCTTGATAATTTCCAAAAGAACTTGCTGATCCATAAGTGATGGTAGAGGACACCACTGTCTCAGATAAACACCGTATTCATTATTCAATGTAGAGGCATCACCTACAGTGATGTATATTGTAACCAAATCACTAAAACACACAGAATATTACATTATAGCTTTTTAATATATGTCAAATCATATCTGCAGCTTTTAACTTACGTTTCAAGGCATTCGGTAAAGATACCTGGTATGAAAATCATAATTCTGCTAGACTGACAATTGCTACTTAAATACTCGCTTTGGCCCAGTTTTTTAAGAATATGCCTTTGAGTTTTTGTGGGATAAACACTTTGTGGAAAGGCTTGAACAAGTTCGACTAAAAGCTTTTCATATCCAAAGTTTGGTATAATCACAGCTAATTTCGAATCTGGATGCTTTCTAGGAGTATACAAATAATTTATAAAAAGTATATGATCAATTAAATACACATTTCAAATAAAACTTACAGAGAAATTTCTTTTATTTCATCGATAGTATCCTCCGTACATATATACGGATTACTGTTGCATAATACCGAGTCTATGTAGACATAATCTATGCCTTTCTCAATAACACTCATAAATTGTTCATTTCTGAAACAACTGCTAACTTCATTGTAAGCTCCTGTGTACAGATATTTGTTGATGCCATCTGTAATTTTGTACATTGTAAATTTATTTCTTTTAAATGATTATTTAAATCTACCATCAAAGTAGAACATCACACTGTTTTTTATTTCTTCTTGTTCAAACATTGTAACCCATATAACTTTATCTTTGGATTTAAATTTTATTGGAACATTGGCTTTAAGCATTCGAAAGCATTTCGGATTTACTCTCTGAAAAAGTATTATTGTTATTTCAAATAAAATTGGAATTAATTTTTTTGTTATTTTTATTTGTTTGTTCAGAAATCATTGGAATATAATAGCTGCTTATTTTTTTAATTTATTTAACATCAATTAGAGATCATTAACACCCTGAATTAGACTAGCGAAAGACAAAAAGTTAATAAATAAATAGTTTGTTGTGCGGCTAATGAAGAAAAAGTAAAATTTGAATCTACCGGATAGGAATAAAGAATCAAGACGAAAATGGAAAACAAGCCAGAAATTGAATAAGCCTTAAGGATCGCTTTAAAAGTGTTGTCCGTATAAAAACGAAGCTACATGAGCGCTTAAACTAAACGCAGATGACTACGGGAGAAAGTTGTATATGGAAGACGACCAGCGAAAATGTCTCTTCTTACAACCAAAATGAAAGCGAACGTGGCGAAAAAATACAAAGATTGGACGCAAGATGATTGGCGATGTGTGATTTGGTCAGAAGAAATCAAATTTAACTTGACATGTGCCGATAATTTGTCATACATAAGACGCTCAGAAAGTGAAAGGTGTAAGGACGAGCGCAAAGTAAAAACCGTAATATTTCCTCGGAGCCAAATGGTTTGAGGATATTTTTCTTTTTACGTTCTTGGTTCTTTGAACTTTATTAATGGTAATAGTAACGTTCAAAGGTGTAGAGAAGTGGTAAGGAAGTCTTTGGTGCCAGCTATTGATCAGCATTATTCGTTTACTGAAAAATGCGTTTTTTCAAGACGATTCTCCTTGTCACCCGGCAAAATCGGTAAGCAAAGTGTTATAAATGAACTTCCAAATGTCTTCTTAGTAAATAATAAAATGAGAGCTAAAAACAAAAAAACATTTGATGAACTCGGTATTTCCAGACTAGATTGACCAGCGAACTTCCTCGAGGACCACTTTTGTGAATTGGAATAATAAAAGATTTTTGTCCACTCTAAAAGAAATTCACCGCTAGCAAGAGAGCTATTAAATATATAAAAGAATTGGAACAGAACTCAGACCGGAATTGTTATTACAATCCAAATTTAAAAGTCCATCCTTAATTGCGTAAGTATTTACCCCTAAATGACCAATGTCAACCATATTTTGGTAAGTACAATATTTAGTACATCGAGAATGTACTTCATTTGAAGTAGTGTAGTTAGATTTAAAATATTCACTAAGTAAATAAAAATTCGTCGGAAAACCGAAATATGTAGAACCCATGTATTGCATCGAGCTGGGAGTATCATTTGATTTTTTTTTTACTTTTGATAAAGAATCAAATTCGATTCAATTGACAACATGTAATTTTTGTACAGAAATTGGTTTAAAAAATCGAATTCTCGCGCCAACCTGATATAGTTAATCTGAAATGCAGTATTGTTAGGATAATTATGAACTAGTTTATAAGCAAAGTTTTTTATTTACTAAACTGCGGAGGCTTTTAAATATTGACCTAAGGTACATATGTATATATTAATTGCCTCTTTCAGATTATCTATAAATAAACAATAGAATTGTAACAAATTAAAGGAATTAAAACTGAAAGCGTAGGCAAATGCTTCAATACACTTTCTAAGCTATGAACCTATATTACTTGATCTTTTTTCTGGTAAATAATATAAATAATGTAGGTTTATAATTAGCTCTCAGCACTTTATGACTTTCATGTTGTAAACTCAATAAAAACTTTAGAGTACAGGGTAAAAAACATAAACTATTCTTTGCTAGACCAAGATATGAATAATATTGATTGAAGTAGTATCTTCTTAACTTCATCAACTCATTAGCAGGTTCTGTTTCTCAATTACGTTCAAACGTTATTAAGGACTTAATACAGCGACGAGATTTGGCCTATGCCCGTTGGAAAAGATTTCGACTGAACGATATATATCAGATAAAATGCATTTAAGAAATAAAACTGTTCTCGAAACTCGAAAATCAAAATCTGAATTATAGTTGAATTCAATTATAAGTTGAATTCAAGTTTAAGTAGTAAGCATATCTGGAAAAATTTTAAAAATATAGGAATAGGTAAAACTGGATGCAAACTCTTGAAAAAGTTAATATTATCTTACTTAATGAGAAGTTTGCTCGCTCAAAACATTCAGTTATTTATATAAGTGTTTCTGAACACAAAAAGAAGGCAATTGACGAAGAAAAGGTAACTTTTTTTATTCTCCTTAATTTTTCTAAAGCGTTCGACATGGTTAATCACTTTAAAGTTCAATGTTCAATACTTTTTTGGTCTTACAAGTTCTCTTCAGCTGCAGTCGAAGTTTAGTTTTTTAGTTTCCTCGTATTTAACAGGTCGACAGCAAGCGGTTGAATTTAATAAAGCTTTGTCTATTTTTTTAATACTCGCAAATGGAGTTCCCCTTGGATCAACTTTAGGACCACTATTATTTTCGCTCTACATAAATGAACTTTAATTTCTAACAATTCAGTTGAGTTTTTAACTAACATTGATTAAGTAGCTTTTAAAATCAAATCTTTTACTTAGTTTCCACTAGGCTATAAGATAATGTATCTTAATGTGTAAGTTTTCAAATTGAATAAATTCGTTTTGGAACTATGTCGCAGGTAAAACTCTATAGAGCCAAACAAGTAGGAAAATAATTTCTTGCAACTTCAAACGAAAAAAAAAACTTTTGTTTGGAGGCTTTGAATATGATGATTTGCACAAGTGGTCAGTAATGCAATTTTCAAAAATTAAAAGGTGTTACATTTGGAAGAATAAGGACAGGAGTATATGGGTACGTCTCGGCTTAACCGACAGTGATCGAGACACAATTTGAATCTATAGTCTACACAGATAAACGGTTAAAAATGTACTTATTAAAGCAACTATCGACTGATAGTCTATTTTTAAGGACCCACAAAATATCCAGTGAATGGGTCGCAAAAACCGTCATAGTTAATTTACATATAAATGATTACTTACTGGTTTCTTTTTTAATAAGATATCGAAAATAAACTGGGATGTATAAATTCTTCCTGGCCAATCTTCGGATAGGGAAAGCATCTCATGACCCAGAAGACAACTCAGAAAATATAATTCAGTGCTCTTAAAATACAAGTAGTCAATGATTTATAATATTTTTCTTAGTTATCTTACAGTTGCATTATTTCGTATTTCATCGATTATTAGAAATTTACCCAGCTCTTCTATTATCATTTTATATTATTTTAAAAATGTTTTTGAATTGTTTATGTTTGCTTACAATTTTTTTGTTTGAAAATAAGGCATTCAGTGGAGAATTTAACAAACGTCAGATCCTGTTGTCAGTCAGAATGATGTTAAAATTAATGTACGATCACAGTAGGTTTAAAATGTACCTAGTTCACAATATGAATAATAAGGCAATGTGCCAAATGTAAAGAACTTACTTTTTTCTAAAATAACATGATCTATAGCCTAGTACGCAGATCGAGACAAGACAAATTTTATCTCTACAATTTTAATCTCTACAAAACTTTTCCAAATCTCGCGCAAAAGTTTGAAGTTGGAGAATTAAAAAATAATTTAATGTGTTTTATTGTATTATCTCTGGAACGGGTTGTCTTACAAAAATCGTTCATACCTTTTTGGAATCTCCTCTCGATGCTTTCAAGAGAAGCATCAGCACTTTTTACATAAAATCAGTTTTGGCAAAAATCACTCTTGGCTGTCAAAATTTGTCCGGCAAAATAATGCTTGTATCATTCTTTTTCCTGGCAAAATTAAGTGAAGACATTTTGAAGAGCAGTTCACAATAGTATGAATTTTGCGCGCGAACTGCGTACTGCTCGGAAAAATATCCGAGACAAAATTTGTCCCAGGAAAAAAAATGTATGGGAGACAAAATTTTTCCCGATCTGCGTACTAGGCTTATCTAACAAAATTAGATGAAAACAATAAAAAAAAAAAATACGCAAACGTTTTCATCAAGGAACCTTTAGTCATTGGAACAGCCGTTCGTTAAGACTAGACGCGCACTGGCAACTGTGATTGAAATAAAATAGTTTAATCACCAGTTGATAGAACAGCGCGCACATGTAACACTTCAGCCAAGCTTACACTTTTCTCTCTTTCTCTCTCTTGAATACGTGCGCAGGTGCATGTGATTGTGTGTTACACAAAATAGTGAACTGCAAAGAAATTTGTTCAATTATATAAAAAAAAATTGCTTTTATTGGCCCTTAGTAATAGACATTCATAGAATCGGTTTTAAAGTCACTTTTTGTTAGATGTAGAAAAGTTGCTTTTAAAATTTCGTAGTAAAGCCTAGTACGCAGATCGGGAAAAATTTTGTCTCCCATACATTTTTTTTCCTGGGACAAATTTTGTCTCGGATATTTTTCCGAGCAGTACGCAGCTCAAGCCTAGTACGCAGATCGAGACAAGACAAATTTTATCTCTACAATTTTAATCTCTACAAAACTTTTCCAAATCTCGCGCAAAAGTTTGAAATTGGAGAGATGAAATCTAATTTAATGTGTTTTTTAGTGTATCTCTGGAACGGGTTGTCTTACAAAAGTCGTTCATACCTTTTTGGAATCTCCTCTTGATGATCTCAAGACAAGCATCAGCACCTTTTACATAAAACCAGTTTTGACAAAAATCACTTTGGGCTGTCAAAATTTGTCCCGCAAAATAATGCTTGTATCATTCTTTTTCCTGGCAAAATTTAGTGGAGACATTTTGAAGAACAATTCACAATAGTATGTTTTTTGCGCGCGAACTGCGTACTGCTGGGAAAAATATCCGAGACAAAATTTGTCCCAGGAAAAAAAATGTATGGGAGACAAAATTTTTCCCGATCTGCGTACTAGGCTTCACGCGCAAAATTCATACTATTGTGAATTGCTCTACAAAATGTCTCCACTAAATTTTGCCAGGAAAAAGAATGATACAAGCATTATTTTGCCGGACAAATTTTGACAGCTACCGTATTTCCGAAAGTGTTTTTTGTCAAAACTGGTTTTATGTAAAAGGTGCTGATGCTTCTCTTGAAAGCATCAAGAGGAGATTCCAAAAAGGTATGAACGACTTTTGTAAGACAACCCGTTCCAGAGATACACTACAAAATACATTTATTTATTTTTTAATTCTCCAACTTCAAACTTTTGCGCGAGATTAGGAAAAGTTTTGTAGAGATTAAAATTGTAGAGATAAAATTTGTCTTGTCTCGATCTGCGTACTAGGCTTAACAGATCAAATTTAACAACAGTCTTATGTCGATTTCCTTTTACACACTAGGGATTTTAGGGATTTCGATCCCTTGTCAAATTTTGTCAGTTGTCATATGTTGCAAAAAGAAAACAAAAAGAGATTGATTTTTTTTTGTTAATGTGTGCGTGACATGTCAAATTAAAAATCAGAATCCATACTTCTATTTACGTTTTGTCTTTTCTCTTTTGTGAAGTAGTGATACATCAAAATATTTTTCTCAACCTCAATAATTCTCCTTATCCTCAACGCACAACGTTGCTTTAAGATTACAAATTAAACAATTTTCTATTTAAATAAATAAACTTTGATTTCCTCAACTATGACTGAAGTCGTTGATATGGCAGCCCGTCTCCATTTAACACTCGACCAGGATTAACCTATCCATTGAGTGTTCCGTATTGTGGCAATGGTTCCATTTCCATGCCCATCGACGACATTGAGACATCGATATAATGAATAAGACCAATTGAATTTATTGCAAAATCCATTATTCCCATTGCTTAGTATTGCGAATATTATCCTGAATATGAAAAATGCAAACAATGGCTGGAGAAGAACCTTCCAACCGAATTCGAGTGTTTGAAGCTGGAAGATGCTGCGAGCGGCGATGCCGGCGACGATGACAAGAAACGTCAAAAACGCGGTGGCAAGGGCTTGATGAAAATCAAGAAGAAGCAAGATGTCACCAAGAAGATCTGTATGCCGCGTGTACCTCGTGGCAAGAAGAAGTTCGGCACTGTCGTGACTGGATTGAATACGTTTGGTAAGATTGGTCCAACCACGGCTGTGTTGGGAAATTATTAAGTACTGATTGCATTGATTTTCTAGAAATCGACCTCAAAGTAGCTGCTAAGTTCTTCGGGACGAAATTCGCCTGCGGATCATCTGTAAGGTGACGTTAAGGACGATTTGTTTGACATCATTCCAGAAAAATGGCCCGAGATCGATGAAGATTTATTGAGGATTTGGGAGACCAGAAGAGACAGGTTGCTAATGTAATGTGTCCGTATTCAAATGAAAAATAAAAAACTAGGCCTTATTGCGAGTTATAATATCGATTTGGACTCGATGTATTTGGAATACGCCAGCTTTATCAAGTTAAGCTTGGAAAAAATCCAAAAATTCTTAAGAAGATGTCAACAAACATGAAGATACAACTAAATAATAATGCTAGAAAATGTCTGCCTGTAAACACAATCAAATTAGATGAATCGCCACAGAAAATCAAACCTTTTAACGAGAGTTTACAAATCAAGCAAATACCCAATAACAAAGCTCAAGAAGTATCAGTTGCTCCAATTGAACTTGGAGTTCAATTAGATCTTAATATGGATTTGTTAGTGGATGGGTGGAAGGATCTTGAACATTATGTCAAAATGTAGTTAAAATGTTTAAAGAAAACTGTGTATCCTATATAAATGTTTCAATTTTTTAGGACGATTGTAAAGAAAGATCTTGGTGTTCGATGGAAAAACTTTACTTGCAAGAGTTCTTTGTTCGGAAATCCCGTGGTAGGTAAAATTTTGAGTTATTCACCCTTATCACGGAGTCCCTCGTAGCAAGTCCCCAAAAATTTTGTTACGCTACGAATACGAATAAATTTACATCATAGGCCCCGAACGAAATCAAAACAGCATTCCTAAATTCGGAGTTTCAAAATGAGTTGATTTGCCTCAAAATGTGAAAAAATAAATAAATTTTCGTTGTTCATCTTTTGATTTGATTTTAATTTTGTTGGACGTTAAAACTGGATACCATATTGCCATTGCAATCTTTTTTATAAATGTAGAAAATACGCGAAGAAGACCAACACTAAAAATAAGATTCATTATGGAAGGATACCAATATTTATTTGTATTTACTTTATTTGCCTTTCAAACAATAAAAAATTTAAACAAATTCATATGAAAATAATAATAAAACTTGTTTTTATATATCTTATTTACATGTTTTTTTTATCTTCGTTCGCTTAATTGTATTTATGTTTCGTTTTAAGTTGAGCTCCGATCATAGTATCTGTTAGTAGAAAAAACTGTTGTTATTATTGATTGATGTTATGTGTTTGGGATGAAAACTGTTGTAATCCCATTTGCGTTTGGGGCGTTTTATTGGTATCGGTTTCACAAATGCTGTCACATAAAGTGAATCCCGAGAAACATTGTTATCATCCTCGTCATAATAGTCACAATCGACTCTATTGACGTTTTCAGTTGTTGGGCAGGTTCTTGGAGAGTTCTGAGTTTGCTGATTGGCGGCTGGATTTGCGTTTAGACATGCGGCGGGATTTTGTAAGCTGCTACTTTCCATGATGGTGTAATCGAGTTTAGACCAAATATCATCAATATTTGTTTATGCTCGATCTAAAATGACACGTCCTCCTCTTCCCAGTCGACGTCGCGGCAAAATCGTTGCAAATCCTATACAAAGTGGTCTGAAATAGAAAAAAATGCTAAGTGTTAAAAAAATAATAATATGACGTTCAAATTTATTATTAAATTTTATCTTACTAATCGTATTTTACATAATGGGGATGTGTATAATGTTGAATATTCCGAATATTCTTAAAAGTACTTTTATCATGTTTTTGAAGAATCAAAAATGACAAAATCATTGTTCGATGAATTTTTTTTTAAATGTTTGCGAACATTGAAAATGGTTTTAATAATTAGTTAGGAAACTTAAATTGGAACTGAAAACCGCTCCAACCTTCAAAATGAAGCAACTAGTAACCGAATGCCACTGTGGTTTATGAACCAAATTCAATAAATTAAATTGAAATGAAGCAACTATATTATCCGAAAGCCACTGTGGTTTATGAACCAAATTCTTTTTTATTCTACTTCTTATAATAATTTAAACATACCATAAAAACGACAGGCATTGAACCTCGGCGCTTGTAGCCTCTCTCCCAGCGCGGGTAGCTCTTTTTTTGAAGTGTTTGGAAATCTTGAACTGTTCTGTTGTTATAATGGCTGCAGTTCGTCTAGACACTCTAAAATGGCGACGGAACTAAAAATAAACCAAATAATATTTATTTATTTATTTTTTTTAAATAAACAAAGAACCTACCTCGTCGTCTGTGTAGTTAGAAACTACATCCTGGACAAAATTTACAACCGAATGCCTCACATTGCGATTGTGATTGAAAAATTTATTTATTTCCAAAATATCTCCATCAGAATCAGTTGAAAAGAAACTTTCGGATGATGATGACGAAGAAGAAGACGATGAGGAAGAAATCAATTCTTTCATTACTGCGAGAGAAGCCATTGTAAATATATTTAAAGTTTATTTAATGTTTATTTATTGTCCACAAAAATTTTCACAGCACATGAAATTATCAGAATAAAAATCACAATGACGTCTAAAGCTAAATGTCAATTCCACTTTACTTTGGTATGTGTGCAAGTGCGTGTTTCATGTACGTGTAGATCCCTCTTCAAATAGGGATTTTAAGGATTTGATCCCTGTCAAAGAAAAATCGATTTTTCGGTTTAAAGGAACGTAAAATCTGCCGAGGGATCAAGATCTCCACACAGAAATCGATTCCTGAGTGTAAAAGGAAATCGACATTATTTATACCAATAATTGTGACTCATTTTCATAATTTCGTTATTGTGAACTGATACACAAACAGATTTCTATTAACCAGATTCGTAAAGTTCTGTTGTGATTCTATCATTTTAAATTTAACTTAATTACAGGAAAGCCGCTTTTAGGAATTTGAAGGATGAACTTAGGCTTATACATACAATTCTTAACCTAACTTACAAACTAACATACAAACGATTACAAACGATCCTATCTTTTTGGCGTTATCACTGCACCATCCGGCGTTGAATTTAATTTTGGGGTGTTAAGGAAGTTCGCTTTTGATGTTAAGCCTAGTACGCAGATCGAGACAAGACAAATTTTATCTCTACAATTTTAATCTCTACAAAACTTTTACAAATCTCGCGCAAAAGTTTGAAGTTGGAGAGATGAAATCTAATTTAATGTGTTTTTTAGTGTATCTCTGGAACGGGTTGTCTTACAAAAGTCGTTCATACCTTTTTGGAATCTCCTCTTGATGATCTCAAGACAAGCATCAGCACCTTTTACATAAAATAAGAATTGACAAAAATCACTTTCGGAAATATGGTGGCTGTCAAAATTTGTCCGGCAAAATAATGCTTGTATCATTCGTTTTCCTGGCAAAATTTAGTGGAGACATTTTGCACAGCAATTCACAATAGTATGAATTTTGCGCGCGAACTGCGTACTGTTCGGAAAAATATCCGAGACAAAATTTGTCCCAGGAAAAAAAATGTATGGGAGACAAAATTTTTCCCGATCTGCGTACTAGGCTATAGGGAAGAATTTTGTTTCTATAAAGCCTAGTACGCAGATCGAGACAAGACAAATTTTATCTCTACAACTTTAATCTCTAGAAAACTTTTCCAAATCTCGCGCAAAAGTTTGAAGTTGGAGAATTAAAAAATAATTTAATGTGTTTTGTTGTATATAGCCTAGTACGCAGATCAGGAAAAATTTTGTCTCCCATACATTTTTTTTCCTGGGACAAATTTTGTCTCGGATATTTTTCCGAGCAGTACGCAGTTCGCGCGCAAAATTCATACTATTGTGAATTGCCCTACAAAATGTCTCCACTAAATTTTGCCAGGAAAAAGAATGATACAAGCATTATTTTGCGGGACAAATTTTGACAGCCAAAAGTGATTTTTGTCAAAACTGGTTTTATGTAAAAGGTGCTGATACTTCTCTTGAAAGCATCGAGAGGAGATTTCAAAAAGGTATGAACGATTTTTGTAAGACAACCCGTTCCAGAGATATACAACAAAACACATTAAATTATTTTTTAATTCTCCAACTTCAAACTTTTGCGCGAGATTTGGAATAGTTTTGTAGAGATTAAAATTGTAGAGATAAAATTTGTCTTGTCTCGATCTGCGTACTAGGCTTATCTCTGGAACGGGTTGTCTTACAAAAGTCGTTCATACCTTTTTGGAATCTCCTCTTGATGCTTTCAAGAGAAGCATCAGCACTTTTTACATAAAACCAGTTTTGGCAAAAATCACTTTTGGCTGTCAAAATTTGTCTCGCGAAATAATGCTTGTATCATTCTTTTTCCTGGTAAAATTTAGTGGAGACATTTTGTAGAGCAATTCACAATAGTATGAATTTTGCGCGCGAACTGCGTACTGCTCGGAAAAATATCCGAGGCAAAATTTGTCCCAGGAAAAATAATGAATGGGAGACAAAATTTTTCCCGATCTGCGTACTAGGCTTAAATGAAGAAACACGAATCTATGAGATTTCAGAAATACTAGTTATTTTTGATCAATAAAATATCTCGTCAAAAAGAAACAAGTGGTATTTAAGATAATTTATTTGTATGAACAAATATCAAAGTCAAAAAGGTCAAAAAGTTGATTGATATTTTTTATATTTCTGCATCACAATACTTTCAAACAAACAGAACTTCTATTTATGACATTCCGTTGAACGCTGAGTCCCTGAAGCTGATGGCTGATCGGGTCATCGGGTGATTTTTGTAGCAATTTTTTTGTTTGTTTACAAAAGTTAAACAAAAAATTGTTTATTTTCTTCCAATAAGAGTTTTTGTTTTCAGAAAAAAGTATTTAAACATGGATCAGAATACTCAAAGTTTGTTCTTTTAAAATAACCTAATCGAACAACAATAATTTATTGTAACATTGATTTTTCAAAACAGTCTCATCAGCTGAAGAGGAATTGAAGAACTTTGACCATTTTTTGGTAAAACACGATGAACTTCTTAAGGAATTACTTGCCAAACCCCTAAATCACACAAAAATTAAACCACAAATTGATAAATTCAATCAACCTATTATAGTAAATTACGACTCGAATCAAGAAAACCTGCCGCTTCTCAAATTAATTGATTCGGATAGATTGTTGAACAAGAGCATCCTCACTTTTGCTTATCTATGCAATGAAATCGATGAAATTGTCGCCACAGCGAAAGTCATGCAAATGAAATTTCTCTACATCGACGAGGACCTCTGCACTTTAGAAGCCAGCTATGACGAAATGATAAAAACTGTAGACAAAAATGAATCGGAATCAAATAATCAGCAGTACTTGCAGAAAATGAGTTCCTCGTTGGAGTTCTTGTGCAACATTCAGTTCCTTGTTCAGCGTTGTATTCTTTTAGCAAGCAACATTTTACACCAATGCGGTGCATTCCTTGGCTATGAAAATCAAGTTTTTGAGTTCAAATTTTTTGTAAGTTTGCTGTATGTTACCGTTAGTCTTTGGGTATTAAGCGGTTTGTGTTTAATTTCAGAACGTATTCGATAGCTTGGGAAAAATTTTGTTACATCTCTTGATTTTCGATGAAATTCTTTCGAGTTCTAATTTTCATCGATTCTGGTTGTCATATAAGAAGACGGTTGAAAAAATAACCAGGAATAGCGACAAGTTGGATTTCTGTACAAATGCCGAGATTGTCGGCTTAATCAATTGTCTCAACGAATTGGAGTTCCTTTTCTCTGGTAATATTTTTCAGGTAAAGTTTATTTTTTCGTTTAATTCTTTTGATATTTTATTGTGAGCTAAATTCTTAAGTTGAAGTAAAGAGATCGGTAAAAGAAGCAACAAGTAAGCATTGTTTTGCGTAACTTCGATCGTAAAACCATCCGTATTTTAAACGTAGATAACAGTATATCACCTGTTTATTTATTGAGATAGGCTAAAATAGATAAAATTTATTTTTATTGACAAATCCTATCCTATTTCTGAGATCTCAAAGATCGTAGTAATCTCAGAAGTCTGAAGGCTTTTTCTGAGCAATATCCCGACCTTTTGTTATCAAAAATTGAGATTCGAATTTTTTGGGTTTGGTTACTTAATTATTAGTTGTGACAGTGGATCAATTTCTACAAAAAAGGATGGAGAGAGATCCTTTCGAGAAATCCTGTTCAAGTTTATTCTTATTACAGCTGTGTTCCTTGACCTCAAGAGGGCTTTCGAGACCGTAGACAGGAATATTTTATTAAAAAAGTTATATATGTATGGGGTAAGAGGAGTTGAATATGAATGGTTCAAATCGTATCTGATTGGACGCGGGCAAGTTGTCAAATTTAACAATAATTTATCCGACTCAATTGAAACTGAATTAGGAGTACCTCAAGGATCTATCCTTGGTCCACTTTTATTTTTGCTTTACATTAATGATATTAAAAAAGTAATTAAATATAGCCAAATCAAATTTTTCGCTGATGATGGGCTTTTTTACATTGATGAATATGAACTATGTGATTGTATAAGAAAACTAACTGATGAAATAAAAAATATAAAAAATTATTTAAACATGAATAAGCTTAAGTTAAACGTAGAAAAAACGAAAATAATGTTGTTACCTGAAAATAATGTGATCAACCAAATAGAAGAATTTGAATGTATAAATGAAATCAAGTATTTAGGAGTCATACTAGACAGTAGACTTAATTTTAAAAAACATTTCGAATATGTATTCAAAAAAATTGCCAAAAAAATCGGTTTTTTTTCGTAAAATAAGAAGAAAGCTATGTATTCCAATGGCAATCAAAATTTATAATACAATAGTAAGACCCCACTTTGAGTATTGTCCAACAATACTATTGTTGGGTTCTTCAGGTATGCTAGAAATTTTACAAAAGCTTCAAAACAAAGCGATGCGCTCTATTTTATACTGTAGTAGATATACATCTATTCGAAATATGCTGGAAATGCTAAATTGGTTAAATGTAAGACAAAGAATAGTTTTAGGTACACTTATTTTTGTATTTAAAATTAAAAACAACATGTTGCCCAATTACTTAAGTAGAAGATTAACAACTAGAGCCAATGTACAACCATATAACTTAAGAAATAATAATAACTTAAATGTGCAATTTTTCAGAAACTCAAGGTCTCAAAATATGATATTTTACAAAGGAATAAAAATTTTCAATGAATTGCCTACTAATGTGAAAACTGAAAGTAACTTAATAAAATTTAAAAGAGAGGTACTATTTTTTGTAAAAAATAATTATTAAATTTAAGAAATTAAAAATAAGATCATTATACAATGAAATTGTAAAAAATAGCTAATTTGCTAAATAAACTTTATCTAATCTAATCTAATCTACAGTTGCAAGAAAACAGTAATATCAAACAAATCGGCTGAGAACGATGGTATACTTAACCCATTATTGTTCTGAGGAGGTGGTCTTCCACTTCCATTGCCGACATTTGTATAAGCTTCTCCATGTGTCCTACTCTATTTGTTTTGTTTTTTTTTGTTAGTAGATCAGTAGCTCCCAATTAATGGTAATGATAGATATAATCAAAGTGTAGAATTGCCCATTACAAAGCATTACTTTCAAAAGTGATACATTTTTACATCACAAAAGTTGAAAGCAAGCATTCTACTTGTGTAAAGATCAACCGCTGGTCCTCAAAATATTCCAGGCTTAGACATCATTCTTAATAAGGCTGTGAAAAATTTCAACTAAATGAAGGTCCGTGCCACAATCTCAAGAATTTTCGCACACATTTGTAAAGAGCATGGCAAAAAGTATAAGACCTTGTTATTACACACTGAATTAATTTGGTTGTCCAGAGAAAGAGTTGTTTCGAGAATATTTGAGTTGAATTATTTTCGGTCGAGCAGGGCATGACGAGAAAAACAAATAAAAAAAATTGACTTATCAAATATTTTAGGAAAATTGAGTGGGTTGGATGAGAAAGTTGAGTCAACTATAAACAAAATGCACCTTTGAACATTTTTGATATATGCTTTTAAATATGACTTGTTTCAAAATCTAAAACTTTGTTCGGAAACTACTTCTTCATCAATGAAAGAAGACGTAAAATCAGCCATTTAATTAGTGGCGTTACGCAATTATTTACCGCAATGGAATTTGGTAAACTACCACAATCTGAACCATTCTACCTTCGAATCTCTAATCAAGAGGAATTAATAGATATCTCATGCAAAATTAGACTCCACAGTTGTTTTGCAGAGTAATCACTAGGTAATTTTTGTACTGATCTAAAAGACATTCGTCGAGTTAGCTATTTATTTCATAGCGCTTCTCGGTTATAACGAACTTCAACTCGAAAACGGCTTGAGACTGAAGCTGACTAAAAAACAACTTGACGTTTCAGAGTTATGTAAAGAAAAACATGTTTACAATAAACTGATTTTTACCGTCATTAGAACATTAGTGCAATTTATTCAGCTGTTCCCTACAAATATTGACATACATACATTTTACTTTTTAAATAATTTTAATTAAATATCGTCGCCATTTAATGATGGTATGATTATGGTTTTATAATATTCGAATTTTGTAATGGATTTTCAATTGGCAAGAATTTAAAAATGTTTGAATTTGGGGGTTTTAAATTGTTTGAAATACATAGAGCAACTTATTATGTGGAGAGTTCTAGATCACAGATTTCCATATTCTTTTAAATATGGCGTACTTATCGGAGATATCTCAGCTTCGAAAAAAATGTTCCTTACATTTAACGACGGTCATTTCACACAAACAGAATAATATAATATTTATTTATAATAAGTGAATGTGCTCTCCCACCTAAAATACTAATTTTTGTATGAAAAG
Organism: Philhelius festivus; assembly: GCA_963931855.1. Classification (NCBI taxonomy): domain Eukaryota; kingdom Metazoa; phylum Arthropoda; class Insecta; order Diptera; family Syrphidae; genus Philhelius; species Philhelius festivus. The sequence goes on along the minus strand of OZ007556.1, from coordinate 75,464,403 downwards.
AGCTCCTGCAAATCGGAGAGTTAATCTTTTTAGTTTCTCCTATGTAAAGTAATATAGATAGTCCGATTGTAGCCTCGTCAACAAAACCAAAATCTCTGAGTAATTGTTTAAAAATATTTTCATGATAAACAATATTTATAATTCAGATAAAAGTTCTAATGTGAGCTGTTGAAAAGGCATCTCGCTTTGGTATATTTAAAGCAAAAGCTTTGATGTATCGGTAAACCAATTAAAGCTGGAAATCCGAACCATTGGCTGTCAGAAAGCTAGGAATTATTTTTAATCCTAACTTCACATACAAAGACCATCTTAGTAAGGACCTGAGAAGTTTCTGCTGTCTACCTGTTGTGTTATTTGAATTTTTTTCAACTAAGACATAACTAATTAAATATACTCAATATTAACATTGCCTGCTGTAGACTACTTGTCCTCTTTTGAAGTACGCATTTCCAGTTGCAGTTCTCAGAGCTTATTTTTTTTTTTTATAATTTGCCTACACTTAAAGGATTTTGACTACCCTGATAATGATTTGGTGTAACACAGTGCGAGTGCTTAGGTAAAGTGGAGATTTGATAGGAGATGTCGATGCACATTGGTCTTGAAAGCTTGTGCCACACATAGAGGGAAAAATCGGCACAGTGTTCCACATTTTAATAGTGCAACTAAGGAAATAACCTCTATGTTTGACAGTATGTCCGGCGTGAGGGTTAACTCAAGGTAAACTGATGAGCATTCACAGCTAGATGAGTATTACCGCGGAATAGTTTGAGGGGAGGATAATGCATCTGGCTGTTTCAATTGAACATTGTCGATAGAAAAGGCGATAAAAAAAATAATAAAAGAAGAAGTTACAACGATGTTCCTATAAGTCTTAGTGCTCTATTCTGAGTTCTATCCAACAGGTTTAAATGTGTAACGGAGGCACCAGCCCAGATATAAGAGTTATACTCAAGCTTTGGGATGTATGCCTTATAGATCGTAGCCAGATGAGAAGGGTAAAAAGAATTTTGCATCTTTTAAGAAAACCTAAGCATTTCGTTGCATTTTTGGCTACATAGAATTAACACACACATACCGACTATGGAGAGCTTTTTAGTGTCATTGGGACAAGTGCCATTGATGGATAATTGCATGGGTGGTATATTTCACACGGTCGACATAAGACAGCTTTGTATTTTCGAAGCATTCAATTTCACGTGGTTGTTAGTACCCCAGTAAATAATGCTGTCGAGATCGGAATCTATTGAGGTTAGCATACGTCTGCAAACGAATATGAAAAGCTTAGAGTGCGTTCATCAGCGGAACAATGAAGTGGATTCAAATTTTTAGACAAAAGACCATTTATGAAGATGGAGCCTTGGGACACTCTAGAAGTTATTTCATGAAAATTAGATCTGAAACCGTCCAATACAACTTATATTGAGCGGTTGTCACATTTATTACATACAATCATTCAAACTCCAAAGCTTGATTTTATACAAGGTCATCTTAATTTATCGCAATTAAGAAGATCTTTTGCTATTACACTAGCACAGTATAATTATTTAAATACTGAAAATGAATTTTGTACACGCCCATTTGTTATACGCCTATGGAACTCCCATCCAATCTCGATGAGAATTGTTTAAGATTTAAATTTTATTATTTTTGATAAATATATTTGATAAAATTGCAATTGTTTCAAAATCTTAATTTAATCAAAGGATTTTTAAAACTTTAAAAAGTTTATTCTCTCTTTTTAATCGATTTAAAAGAACGGATTACCTAAATATTTCTATTAAAGCTATGATGAATTTGTTTTGATTTTCTTTACAGAGCTTTCTCGACAGCACGTTTATGATAAAAGAAAAAATTGGACCTAAATCTCTGAGTCAATTGGGTGCACAATTCCAAGAATATCTACGAATGCAAATAAGCAAAATCGAAAAGCTGCCAACGGATCTATGTGATTTCAGTGAAACTCACATGCTAGTGCAAATAAATGCCTTATGTGTTCTTTGTCATGATTTCTTTGGGCAATTCGATTTGAAATTTCTGAAGACAATACAAGAATCCAACAACAAACACATGGGAATAACGTTAATTGGTAATATTGTCTGGACGCCAGGAGAATTTTTAAAAAAACACGCCGAAACACTAGTGCGACCTTATGAAAAAGGACTAAACGACGCAACTAAACAAAGACAAGTTTATCTCGATAATCGTGTACAAAATTTGCAACGAGACTGCAAACATTATTGCAGTCAGATTTCATTGTGGATAATTAATATGAAGCAGGTCCTTAAGTCAGTCACATCTGAACTTAAAGTAGATCAACTTAAAGGACATGCTAATATGTTGTTACAAGGATTGCAATATTCGGGTCAATTGAGTTATATTATTAAAGCAGTTATTAATATGCATGTTCTTCAGCAAACAACAATGACCAAAAACACTCTGCAATCTGTGTGTAAATTTATCGAATTTTTGAAAATGATTCAACTTGTATTCCAGAGTGATGTCGAAAGTATCGCTAAAACTATCAATTTTATAGTCCAATACTTGCAATATAAAGCTTTACAAATTATTTTGTTTGCCAAGGTAAGATTTTTATTCATTTAGTGGGTAATATGTTGGGTTTACAAATTTAAATTTCTTAACGGTCTTTCTTTAATTCAGTATCAAACTCGATTTTTGAATTTAAAAAAAAAAATAAAAATTATTAACAAAAAAAGGTTAAGAAAAAGTCTTAGTTTAGCAAAGATGGAATCAGTTCGATCGAAGCCCAAAATCCATCCTAAGAACCCAAAACTAAATGAAATGATTTTCGTTTGCGGCTGTGACCCTGAGTCTGTATATCATCAGTTCAAAGGCAAAACTCACTAAATACCGACAAAAGTGCTGCAGATGTGAATTAAATATATGTTTCTCAATTGAAAAGACCCTTCTTTGAGGGAAAAGTTCTCATGCAACTATGTGTCAACTTCTGCAAATACAACTTTTCGGTTTCGAAAAGTATGTTTCGATCTAATTTTGTTCAAAATTGAAGTTTTTACCAAAGCCTATCGATTGTTTAACAGGGAGTATATGTGTTATGCTTCGTGATCCAAGCAATTATCTTTGGTAGTTTCATAGCTACGCTTATCCAAACAATCTATGATAAAACAATAGGTGTGTTTAAAGCACAGAAATGATTATAATTTTTTTTGTAATAATCACACCCCAAAAAATTTAACTTCATCATTTTTGCCAATCCTATATACATATGTAATTGATTTTTTACCTGCGACTTATAGGTACTATTAGGCAAGTTATGCATTCGTAAAAAAAATCGAACTCGAGATTTTGATCAAAGTTGACATTACGATGATAGCGAAGACTAAAAAAGTGGGTCTGGCAATTCTGTCTGTCTGTCTGTCTGTCTGTCTGTCGGTTCGACTACAGCCTAAACTGCTCGGCCGATTTTCTTTAAACTTGGTAGATATGGGTTTTGATTTTTCCCCCCACACGTTTTTTTCTTTTTTTTTTAAGATCAAAAATAACGGTACCTGCCATACGATTTTTTTTCGAAATTTTATACATATATATTTTTTTCTCAAAAACTGCTGCACAGATTTAAAAAATAAAAACACAAAAAAATTTCATTTAGTTAAAGCTAGGTAATGGTTGAAAAAAATTTTCAGAAAAATGGTTATTGAGGGTACCCCCCATGGAACCATTTTTTTTTGTTTTTGATTTTCTCAAAAACGGTACCACAGATTTTGATCATTTTTTTTCGCGAAGGCTCTTTAAAAATTTAAATCGAATTGTGTATTCAAATTTTCAAAAAAAAATTTTTTGGATTTTTAAAAAAAACTTCAATTTATTTTTTTCAAAACTCAATATTTCGAAAACCCCATGTTAGATTTTTTTTAAACTTAATAAATAAAAGTTTCTTTATATAATCTACAAGATGTGAAAAAAAAATTTCATTTTACCTTAAAATAAAGGTACCCACCATACAAATGTTAAAAAATTTAAAAGAATGGTTTTCAAAAATCGTATTTTTCTCGAAAACGGCACCTAGAATTTTGATAAAATTTTTTTTCTTTCAATTAATTTTTATGATCTTTAATTTATTAAAAAAAAATTAAAATTAAGATATTACAGCTTGTACCTACCATAGAACCATTTTTCCGAATTTTAAATTTCTCATTATCCACATAACGGTTCTTAATGAAATTTTTTATAGAGAAGCTTCTAAAAAGTCTAAAACACATTGGCGCAAAATTTTAAACAGCTCTCGTTTAAGGAATAAAACCGGCTCTACTTAACGCAGTCGTTTAGCTTGGAGACTTCGTCTAACTTTTGCATAATTTTAAACACGTTAAACAACTCATCTAACTGATGTGGGTTTTACAACAGAACCTAAGCGAATTTGCGTTGAACAACCCTTAATTTGACAGATACATAACTCACACAACTACAAAAACACAAAAAAAAAAAAGAAAAAAGAACAGACATTGCATTTCAAAACTTTAAATATTTTATGAATTTTGAAAAAAAAAAAATCTATTTTTTTTCTTTTTTTGAAAATTTGATATCTCAGAAACGGCTCAATATTTTTTTTTAATTTAATTTTTATTCGAACAATAATAAAAACTTTAAATTGGCGTACCAAAATTTTTTCCTAAAAGTTTTTAAAAATTTTGTATATAAAAGCTTTTTTTAAGAAACCACTACAACGACTTTGTTCTTGCATAGATTCAAAAATATTCGTTTTTAAAATTCCTAGTCTATTACATAGGAGCAAGTTCGTGCGACCCAGTCGTGCATTTTATTTTTTTTAATTTTTAATTTTACAGAAAAAAATCACCAGCACAACCATGCACGACAAAAATGTAGACGCATTAGCCGCGCTGAAGATATGTGAAAAATGCTTACAGGGCCCAGCTACACGTACAAGAATATTAGTGGCATACCTTGCTGTTAATGCCACCAATTCTACAGGTCGCACACTTCCAAGTGACCAATATGAAAGATTCACCATTATTATACATCGAATCGAGCTATTAGCTACATTTCAAGAACACTTGAAAAAGCTCTGTGATACATCATTTATTTATTGGCATCAGTCTCTCTTATCTGCATATCTAAAGCAAATTGTTGAAAAAAAAATTGATTTCAATTCATTTCAAGTTAGTTTTTATTTTTATAAATTTATATTTATATTTATTGTGAAATTTATTTCTTACAGTTCCTTGTGAAATCTAGTAACGATTGTGGAAGATCGCTTGACATCCTGAAATTGGGCAACATCAAATTGGCCGACATGTTGAAAAAATCAAATTTCGAAAGTTTTAAAACTGAAATTACTAGCAATTTGTGTGCACAAATTGAAACATTTCTTCGTTTAGAAGTTCACTCGAGTTTGCAATTGGAAAAAATGAATCCATTCGATCAGAATATCAATGACTATAGGGATTTAATAAATATATGTCCTATTGAATTAAATGGGCAGTATGTTATTTTACAAGGTGCAAAATTATTTTAAACTCAATTAAGAAATTAAATTTTAACCAGACAATTTGCCTTTAGATCACGTTGAGAACTATTTGAGCAATATGTTCTACAATCTGACGACGATATCTTTGCACGATTGGAAAACTTACGAAGAAATGCGTCAATTGGGAAATTACAGGCTGAATTTGAATCCAATTGAAGACTATTTACCAAACCAGACAATTGAGCAGGTAAGTTTATCGTTTTTAATGCTCCACAAAGATTTTAAGAGCTTTAAAAAAAGTATAGATTTTATTCAAATGGTCAGTTGTAGGGTACGTACATACAGTTTACTCTCTGCTTACGGAATCCTTTTTCAAACGAACCGAAACTGTACAAAAGATTTCAACAGAAAATAATATGTTTTTCTATATTAATAACATTCTCAGTTTTCGTCAAATTTTTTATCGAAACTAAAGCTTAGCTCTTTAAGAGTATCTTCCAAGTTGGGGTAGAAATTTTGAGAAAATTTGTTCCGTTAGAACTGGACATGATAAAAAGTAACAATTGTTCAGTTCACACTAAATAAAAAAGATAAAAAAAAAAATCTGAGACAACCACCTTCAGTCTCAACATCGTGCCACACATCTTTCCTATCCTTCTTTCTCTTCCGTAACTTCACGCCCGCGCTGTGTTGAAACATTTAAAGGGTAATCATAATCCCTTGAGCGCGAGTAAATTATTGAAAAAAAAAAAAAAAAAAAAAAACCTCCTATCTTTGGAACGTCCTTCACCACTTTATGTGCTACAAACTGTTTTGACAAGACTGAGCATTTTAAAAAATATTGGAAATTTTTCGATTTATTTGTAAGTAATAGTCAGAAAAAACCACGCATTTAAGGACGATCCTAAAACTAATATTTTATTAGTGTTAAAAGATGCATGAATGAGAAGCAAAAAGCCGTTTGTAATTATTATCATGGTTAGTTTTTTCGCAATTCTTTTTCAAAAATTTTGTATTTATTTCGTGACTTTCTCTTCTAAACGCGGCCCCATGATCGTCTCAAAAAATAAATTCGAAGATTTTGTTTGAACGTGGAAGAGCCTCTTAAACTGACTAAATACTAATTAAGCGTTTTTGTGTGTAAGAATAGTGGTGGGTGGGATATATACTTATTAAATTTTCAACAAATTTTAGGAACCCCTTGTAAAAGTAATTTTTAAGACATTGATAACATTTCTCTCACACCAAAATTATCCAAATGATGTTATTAAGCTGCAAATTCTCTAGTTTACTAGTATTTCATGTCTACTTTTGAGGATGTAATACACAGGGGACATATTTGGGAGAAGAGAAGTCGTCGAGATCGAAAAGAGATCGGGTCCAGATCAATCTGCTCTTCATTTATTGGAAATAATCCAGAAACGAGCGTTAAAATTGTTAGGAAACAGAACTATCATAACTTACAACTATGAAGAAATAAAATGCGCGACTGGATCGCATGACCCTGTGTCAGCGTAGAAGGAAACGGCCGATTCGTCGTTGCCCGTGAGAAAAGCCGAGTTACCTCAGCTCAGAATGTCGTTACTCGGTGGCCATCCTTCACATTAGCTGCTTAGGGTGATTGACTGAGTTCTGCACTAACTTCTTTGCCGAATTGAGAAGGTATTTGTTCAGTGGTATTATCCTTGCTTCTCTGTAATGTTCCTCGTTCCTGTAATTTTTTGCTCGCTGCCGGTCGAAGTGATGTCTGGTGCAGATTCTTAGCATCTTCCTCTCGAAGGAAGGCTTCAACCTTAGCAACTCGTTGAAGTTAATCGTTCCTTTTGGCTGCAATGGTGGATCCATCTGGCAGTTTCAGAACTAAGTTTCTGCAAGGAGTTGCTGAGCAACGGGGTGTCCTGAAGCAGACAAGCTCCACTTTTCCTGTGTTTATTTGTGTGCCCCATTTCTTGTAAAAATCTAAGTCTGTTGATGTTGACAACGACTAGTTGTTGCATACGTTAGCGAGTCATCAGCAAACAGCACTATTGAATGTGGTTGGTAATCAGGCTGTAGAGGAAGGGGCCATGTTTTGAACATTGTGCGACTCTGACTTTGATGTTTTTCATAGTTTCTGAGCAGTTTCCCAAATGCACAAAGAAATTCCTGGAAAAAAATGTATTAGTGGCGGGGGTAGTTGTAGCAAGTTTAGTTTGTGTACAAGACCGTCTAGCCAAAAACTATCAAATGCTTTCTCGACATCCAGAAAGCATCGGACGGTTACACGATATGTAATTGCTAAGGGTTATTATGGTTTCATGCTGGAACTTCAGGAGCGGGTGTAGTGTTGAGTGCTTCTCCCTAAAGCCAAACTGCATGTCAGGTATTAAGTTGTTCTCAGCTTGTATCACCTCTTCCAGGAGCTTGCAAAGGTTACTGAGAAATGATATTAATCTGTAGTTCCTGCTACCTTTCTTTAGGATTGCCACGATATTTTGCTGTGTTTATGTTCAACATTCTAAGGTTTTTAATAAACCTTCGTCGAAAAAATTACTTCAATTGGTTTATTGTTCTCCTGTTCGCCTCCGAAAATAAAATGAACATATTAGATGTAAATCGTATTGCATTTCACCCGAACTGAATGCTGCTAATAAGGGTAAGTTTTCGAACATGAAATTTTGTCGCCCAAAATTTCGTTATTTCGGTGGAATAAGGACGAAATCATTTAAATAGACTTGTTGAGTTATATTGCGAATGTTGTGAGAAATTCAAAACCAGATTTTTCATCAGAAATGTTTTTTTAATAATATGTCCCGTCCATTCCTTTTGACTAAAGACACGTAAACAGAAATGGATAAGAGTTGTAAATCAATTGGCTCTCCTTCCACACAAGCTATCGCCCCACCGAATCTATTTATATTTGGTATTCATACACTTCTGGATGTTGTTATTGTTGTTCAATCAATGTATAAATTAGCTGTGATTTGAATATCGATATATTATATTGACCATAATATTTAATGTTTTTTATTTTCTTGTTCTTTCAGGGTATAGATGTTCTTGAAATCATGCGGAACATTCACATTTTTGTTTCAAAATACGTTTACAACATGAACACACAGATATTTGTTGAACAAAAAAGTTCGAACAAACATTTAGATACAATTGGCATTCGTCACATTGCCAATTCACTAAGAACTCATGGAACTGGTATTATAAATACCACTGTTAACTTTACCTATCAATTTCTTCGTCAAAAATTTTACACATTCTCGCAGTTTCTCTATGATGAACAAATAAAATCGCGTCTAATGAAAGAACTTCGTGCCTTAGTAGAGAATAAACAAAATTCAAGGAAAGTCTATCCATATGAGAGAGCTGATGCATTTAATAAGGACATTCGCAAGTTAGGATTGTCTCAAGATGGACAGACATACATGGATTTATTTAGAACGGTCATATCACACGTTGGTGAGTTATAAAACGTATAAATTAAATCTTAATGGTTGTATCATCTGAATGCGGGAACATTTATTGGATAGCTAATTCGTGTTTGGTTTCTAATAGTCGTGTAATTTTATTACAAATATTTCGAAAACTGCATTATCAGAACTAAATTTTACTCCAAGAAATTTTAGGCGACTTAAATATCCTTCGATGCATATGGAATTCGGATTCCAACAATACAAACGTACCCATGTTCCCGTATTCAGTTGGTGTATACATTTTATATTGATGATAAAAATGTTTTTATTTCAAACAAGGAAACGCAATGGGCTACATACGTCTTGTACGTTCAGGAAGCATACATGCTAATTATAGTGCTAGCATTTTTCTTCCCAAATTCGATGAACATCTTAAATTTGTCGACTATGCCAAGAAAGATAAACTAAACGATGTTACTATTTCGGCAGCAGATAATCTCGAAACGAATATTCGAAACTTATCAGAGAGCTTCTCCGATGGAACTGATTACTTTAAGGTTTGTCCATCATTTTAATAAAATTTATACCTTTCTCTAATATTTGATCTTCTTTTTACAGATTTTAGTTGAAGCATTCCAACCGTTTTTCAGCAACCCTAATAATATTCATTTAAAAAATGTCTATCTCATCATACCGGCCTTAACGCTTAACTATGTTGAGTATATTTTAAATGCCAAAGAGAAAATTCACAAAAAAGATAAACAAGAAGCAGTTCTATTTGATGATGGTTTCACCGTTGGACTTGCTTACATTTTAAAATTGTTAAATCAATATTCTGAATTCAATTCATTGCATTGGTTCGAAAATGTCACTGAACGTTTTGAAGCCGAACGAAAGAAAATCAATTTGATGCGAAATGAAATCAATTCCAATGTTGCTGGACGCAAAGATGAAAATGAGAAACTCCAACAAACGCTGGCGTTGACTGAGAAACGGATAAACACGCATCAAATGGAATATAATTTACTTTATTATAATCTTTGTAGTGCAAAGATATTTTTTCATTAACTTGTTTTTATTGAAATAAAAACTTTTCATGTGCCTAAAAGTTAAATTTATATAAATAAATTATATTAGAAATATAAATAATCAATTACAAGAATATGTTAAATGAAAAAAAAAATCAAAATCTATTATTTCATAAAGGTCTTCACTCACATTATTTAAAATAAACAGTCGGCCCTACCAAGGTAACCGTCGGAGCGGAAATTTCTCCGAATTCGTTCGTAGTAGCTTTCATCGGAAGAAATTTTACAGAAATCCAACAACGCATTGCGATGGATATAAATTTCAGACAGAGATGTGCTAATTAACCGATATATCGAAAATGCGATATATTTTCGATATTTTTTTATAAAATAAACACCATAAGCGTTTTAAACCATGAAAAACCGGTGAGAGAGTGTAGTTTATTGTTTATTAATAGTATTTTTATCAATTATAAAGCTCTAGCGTTTTTAAGAAATGTAATAATTAGATGCACCGATTCTTGAATCAAAACTATCGAAGAAAGTCCCCTCCCTATTTCCATACATGTTTTTTGTTTCTATTTGAAGTGTCAAAAAAAGAATAAATTTAAAAAAAAAAACTTTTGAAACAACATTTTATATTTATTTGACTAATAGGTACTTTAATAACAATAGAAATGGATCAATGCACAAAAAAAAAGATCACGAACATACTTTTTTTTCCATCCAAACATCCATTTGTGTTGTTTCCAATTAATTTATCTTATCTGATTGGGCCAGATCTTCCCAAACACAGCTACAATTTCTGGTGTCTTTTTGGTGTAACCCGCTCATATTGTTGCGAAGTTTTTTTTTCGTTCTGCCTAAGAACAAAAAGTCTATTATAAATAGGTAACACAAGTTAACGTAAATAAAGTTAAATTCTTTATTACTTACATTTTAATTAACTATTTCTTTAAAAAGAAAACACTTTCCGCAACAAGAACTTGTCGGAGGATTTCGGAGAAAATTTTGTTGGTATGTGTCAAAAATAAGACCATTAGAAGTGCTTCATCGCACACAAATGGCATGCGTTGAATTTCGTCGGACAGAATTTCCGATTAGCTGATCGGAGAAATACCATGAAGCAAAATGTCTCCGATTCGTAGGAAATCGGAGAGAATTCCGCTCCGACGGTTACCTGGATCAGTGCTGCCGTTTTAGTGACTTTGTCACTATATTTAGCGGAATTTTCAAAAGTTTAGCGACAAAAAATTATTTTTTGTCACTAGATAATTCTAGCGACTTTTCTAGTGACTTTTTGCAAGAACATGTGATGATGTTACATCCCTGGCATTCGAGTTTGGCACTTATTTTCGATTGGCTCTCTTTTTACCACGACCACTGAACTGAATTTGAAACTTCACCACACAAAATAAGACCAAAAGGAGTTTGATTGCGAGTGAGCGGGTATATGTTTTAGAAACTAGACTACCTGGTCATTTCGTTTATATGATTTATTTTGTGTACAATTTTAACTGTTTTTGTTTGGTTTTGTCGAATCGGCCAAAGTGGAGATTTCGGGAGTAAACTTAACTTTTTTTGTAAGTATATTTATACTTGTTTTCAAAAAATTCAAAAATTTCAATAATGCTTTAGATATTGAAGTCAATGAAATTGATGAAGATGCTATAATGGCTATAATTATTTGTGATTGATTATTTTTATAATAGGTGTTTGAAGTTATTATTAAAACTTCTTAACTTTTCATTTAAAAAATGAAAAGTAGTAATATTTTCTAGACTGAATTTGTTTTTTTTTTTTTTTTTTAGATTTTTTATGTTAACTTAATGTTTATAAGTTTTTCTTTACTATTCAAAATAAATTTTGTGTTATAACTGAATATATTTTTTTTTTGATATGTGTAGTGTGTACTGAAATTTTTTTCTAGTGACTTTTTTTCAAAATTTTAGCATATCTAGCGGATTTTTAAGGTCGATCTAGCGATTCTTTTTTTTGGCTTGCGGCAACACTGACCTGGATAGGGCCGAGTATTCGAGTCACAGCGTGATGGGAATTTTTTTCATCCATCTGCCGATTTACATCCACGGTATTTATATGAGCGATCGAAAGTGTGTATCTTACTTTTGAACGAACTTTAGTGTTTTAATTTGTTGTCAGATATTATATTTTGATAGTGTCTAAGCAAAAAGACCTAAAACTTTGATTTTAGACAAATCCGTTCGTCGATTCTATATACTCTTTCTATATTTTTAAGAATGATTGAGAATTCCTCTAAATGCTGGATTCGTCAACTTGAATTAATATTTTGATAGGAATATCTGGGCGACTCCGAAACTGTTCAGAGTTTGATGGGGTGCTGCTTTAATCCTTTGTTGATTGCCCACCTTCAAAGGGATGTAGTAGAAGTAGTAGTATTTATTCAAAATTTCATATCTATATACAAAAATACATTTCTTTTTTATCATCTACATCCGAAAGACAAGGACGTAAATTTAGAAACGAATAAGAAAAGCTTAGGGTACTGTTGTAAGCAAACAATTTAATGTATAAGACATTGATGAGTATGAGAGAGTCGGAGATAAAACGGAGCCCTGGGGTTAATCATTTATTGTATGAATATCAGATTTGAAACCATCTCATACAATTTGTATTGAGCGGTTTGAAAGGTAATTGCTAATACAACGAAGAAGAGATCGATTCCAAAATACAAACCTTTTAGATAAGAGAGTTTAAAGCCAAACTCCCAAATCACAATTATCATACTTTCTTTAAAACGATGTAAGCATTTATGCCACTCTTCGGGCAAATAAACTACCTTTCAAGTACAGAAGTCATAACACTTTTTGGCAGAATCGAGAAATTGGATTTCTGTAGCGAGCTTAAAGATGGAGTATCATTGAAGACGAGGGTGAGAACCGAAGACGACGAAGTTGTATTTCGTATATTTTATTTACAAATGACCACCAATTTTGACTACCGTTGGGAAATTGTAGTATTTTTTGCCTTAATTGTTGGTCATCCAAACATTTACTTCCTCGAATATAATCATGAAAGTATTTCTAGCTTGTTTCAAGTTTTCTCAGTATGGTTGGGTTTATAACATCGGAAACTTAATTCTCTGTCCCTAATAAAGTTTTGACATCTCGAATCAAACCATGAATTCTATTCCTATTCCCTATTCGAAATTACATTTCTCATTCCAAAAAGAATTAAATATTTAAATATATCTGCACTGGAGTCCGTTACTATCGAGGATGTACAGTGGATAGTTAATGTTCCTGAAAAAATTAGAAATGTATTAATAACGATTTGAGTACTAATACCTGACTTACTCACCAGCCATACCGAAATATGAAACTTCAACATGACTTACTTTTTGCTTTTTGCAAACATAAGTTTCACTTGTAACTACATTAAATACACCAAATCAATATTTTTATGATTTTGAATATATTTTTTATATTTATAACGATTCAGTACATTGATTATTTTTTCATTTATTTATTCCAAAATACCATTTAATTATTTTAACAACACATAACATTCATAAACATTAAACATACAGTTTGTATTTTTTGATTGAGATCGCACTTTTTTGTTACACTTTCCAATTTATTACAATTTTTCACCAAAAGTTACATCCTATGGTTTAATTAACGGTACAAAAATGGAATTATAATATCAAGTGAAATACTTGAACCAAATTTTGTTAATAAACTAAAAAGTATAAAAATAGTCTTGATTAAGTTTTCGAAAAATGAGAAACCTGGCTTGCAGATTACAGAGAGATTTTAATAAATATTTTATTTATGTATCTATATATATAAAAACGAGTTTAACTTTTGTGTGTGACCTTATAACTAGAATACGGCTGGATGGATTTTTATAATTTTTTTTTAAATGAAAGGGGACTATTTGGAGATGGTTTAGAAACAAACTTTTTGAAAATTGGTCCAACTGAAGTTTTGTAATCCGAGCTATATTTAACATTTAAAATAATACCTCAATCGTGAAGATTAGATAATTATAAACGAAGTTATTAGCAGACGTAATCTAAATACCTTTCGATTTCGTACAACTATCTAAAATGAGCGAAACACCAACACAACCCACACTATAAATTAAATTAAATATATAAGACTTTCGAATTGATTTTTCGACACTTTGACTGTGGAAAAAATTATTTAATTATAAATTTTTTAAGGCATATGTCTGTTTGTAATTTGTTTTTTTTTTTCGTGAAAGTGAGGCTCGGAAAAAAACTTTTTTTTTAATTGGTGCAACGTTCTAGCAGCAAGTGTTTTTTCGTTATTTTTTTTTTAAAGTTTCAATTTTCAGCTTTGTTTTGTTGTTTGTTTGTAAAAAAGAACAGTGTAATAAAGAAATAAAGGACCAAAAGGAACAGTTCGAGCATCACATAGAACAAAAAAATACTTGAAACAATCGAAAAAAGGATGGAAGACCATATTAAAGAAATTGTTGTAAAGTTAGTTAAAGAGAGGGATGCTTTGAAAAAAAAATATTGAATCAAAGGATGTTGGTAGTGTACTGCCTTCAACTGATAAACCATCTACATCTAAAAGTCAATTTAAGAAAGTTGATGATGATCGTGAAGAAATGCCCATAAGTGAAATTTTTAAAATTGTTGGCCTTGAAACTGCTTCTAGGACATCAATCAAAACATCTTCACAAATAAAAAAAAGTGACACCGCTGTGCTTGGTATATATATATTTTATATGCCAGTGATTTAAAAAAGTTGATGGGAGTTTTTCAATGTATAGATTGGGATGAAGATAATTTGGATTTAAGTTTGATATCTGATTAACTTATGTCTGGAAAATATGACTTAAAAAAATGAGAAGGAGAAAAATGCTTCTGCTTCGTCATTTAACAAAATCAAAGACACAAGTTCTATTTCGATAGGTACAATTAGTGTTTGGCTTAGATGATTCGATTGATTACATTATTCTTTGAATTCGATGTATTTCACTTGCAGATTTGTCAAATGAACCATATTAAAATGTCAGTGCTTCTCTTTTAAAGGATCCATCATCAAATCGATTATTGGCTCTCGCAATAATAATTTCAACATTTTCAATTTCAAATTCGTTTGAATTATGGCACAACCATCAAGATGAATTGTCAGATGATATTTTACCTAGATTACGTACTATTAATTCAAATCCAAATTTGCTAATTAATCCGGAAATCCACAACGAAGCTCATATTTTGATTGAAGATATTTGTATGTCAATTATTGCAAATAAAGCTTTATCTCAGTTGGGAATGATAGCACCTAATCGTTCGGCGCAAGATTTATTCAACACGGAAATGCGGCGTGAATTATGTTATGATTGTGTTGAATTGGAGGCATTTGTGCGGTCAAATGTTCCAAAATTAAATATTGAACAGAAGCATGTATATGATACAATCTTTGCTGTTCGTAATGAAAGAGGTGCAACGTTTTTTTTTTTTTTTGCACCTGGTGGAACTGGAAAAACATTTTTGATTTCATTACTTCTAGCGTCCATACGACCAGTATCCCAAATTGTTTTGGCACTCGCTTCTTCTGGAATTGCAGCAACTTTATTGGAAGGCAGTCGAACTGCACATGCTGCACTTAAATTGCCATTGAACATGCATGCTACTGAAACACCTACATCTAAGAATTCAGGCATGGCAAAAGTTTTGCAGAAATGTAGTATAATCGTTTGGGATGAATGTACGATGGCTCACAAAAAGTCTTTGGAAGCGTTAGATAGAACGTTGCAAGATTTACGTGGGAATCAACAGGTTTTTGGTGGTGCCTTGATATTGTTAGCAGGTGATTTTCGCCAAACATTATCTGTTATTCCTCGATCTACAGCTGCTGATGAATTGAAAGCGTGTCTGAAATCATCGTGAAGGCATGTAAAAAACCTAAATCTTACTAAAAATATTCGCGTTGAATTAGAGAATGATCAAACAGCAGCCGAATTTTTTAAACAGTTATTGGATATTGGAGATGGAAAATTCAACTGGCTTAGTAACACTACCAACCAATTTCTATCGAATGACTCAATCAAAACAAGAATTGATTAATAGAGTATTTCCAAATATAGCACAACAACTCAATAATCATATTGGTTGAGTGAAAGGGCAATTTTGGCTGAAAAAAATAAAGACGTAAATGATATCAATGCAGACATTCTGAATAAAATACCAACTCAATTTTTTGCATACAAGTCCATCGACACAGTTATGAATCAAGATGATGTTGTGAATTATCCCACTGAATTTTTAAATTCTCTTGATTTGCCTGGTTTGCCACCACATTATCTACCATTAAAAGTTGGCGCGCCGATAATAATGCTACGCAATATTAATCAACCTCGGCTTTGCAATGGTAATGATGCACAAGGCCAATCTTTGGGAATATGCGGTATTAATTTAAAGGTTCCAGTATTTGCGCATGGGCAACTATATGTTGCATTTTCACGTGCAGGCAAGCCATCTGCTTTAATAATTTTAACAGATGGAAAAACAAAAATATAGTATATCAAAAAGCACTAGAATAAAATGTATTAAAAATTGAACACAATACAAATAAAATTTTTTTGTATGTTGTATTGAATTAGTTATTTTATAGCACCCGGCGAAGCGGGTGTATTTAAGCTAGTGTAATATAAAAATGAATTATTAGTACATATGTAAGTTATAAAGAAAAATAATGTTACATGAAGAATAATCGTTCAAAATATGATTTGATTTTATGATAATGTCCGTTGATGTCATATAATTTATACATTGTTTTTTATGAAACTTCTCTAGGAAGTAAGGCAGAATCAGAAAATGTGTGAAATGTTTGTACGCATACAAGAAAATGTTAAATCAGACCCGCTGAATCGGAATTCCAGTCTTATTAACATTTTTCTAACACTAATCAAAAATAAGTCAACGTTCGAAATTCCTTTTTTAATGTACACCCAGCGACAAACAAAACCCTCGCATTGATTTGTTTTCATACTTTTGGGTTTTAACTATAAACTTCTATCTTTTATCCAATTTTGTTTTGACAAATAAGAAGTCAAAAAATTTAGTGCGCGAGTTTTTAACAAGATTCAACATAAAAAATCGTATTTTTGTCTGTTTGTTTTTTTGTGTCTATGGTTTTATCTTCAATAGAAAAGCCTCGAATTGTAGCCTTAGATGAGGAAAATGTTTCCGACGGGAAAATAGCACGTACCAATGCGTGGAGTTTGCGTAATGTTCTCAAGAACTCAATTTCGCGAGAAATTGATAGTGGAAGGCCTAAATATACAACTTTAAGAGAAGAGCGTCTAACATCCCGACTTTCAATTCGCAATCGATTCCAACATGCAGGGAACATCAATAGAAATTTTCAGTCTCAAACTGAAAAAAAAAAAGTGACAGAACCATGCAAAGCTGCTTAACAACGTGAGATTGAAAGCACGGCGACCTTCAAAAAAGCCTTTGCTTTCTTGCAGAATGAAGAAACAAAGGTTTCACTTGGCCAAAACTTATAGAGATTGGACTTGGAAATGATTGGGGACAAGTTTTAGGATGAGGCAAAAAAATGGGCGCAAGTACGAAATATTATTTTTTTTAAATAGCCCTTAAAAGTTTGGTATCAGGAAATAAATGCAAATTATTTGAAAAAGTTGTTTGATTCGATGCCAAACCGGACTCTTGAGGATATGAAAAAAATGGGCGGAAGTACAAATAATTAATATAAATGATTTAAATAGCCCTTAAAATAACAACCATTATATTTTTCTAAGAAAACAGAGTTTTTTTACCCTAAAATTTTGTAAATACGAATTTTCCACAATTGGAAAATATGACTAATTTTTTACTTTTTTTATTATTTAAAAGATAAATACATTCTAAAAACAAAATAGCCATTTTCTTAATTTCAAATATATAAAATTAAAAAAATAAACATAACAGAATGAAATATATCTCAAGAATTATGAAAACAGGCGAGGTTTTATTCAGCAGATCTACTGCGAGTGTTTTTTTTTTGTCGCTGAAGTAGACACTAGTGATGGGCATAATCGGACGATTTAAAGAATCGAGATAGTAGAATTCGAATGATTCAAAGAATTGAATGATTTTTGAAAGAATATAATAGTAAACAAAAAGTAGGAAACTAACACTCCATTTCAAAGTAGAAAATAAAGCAAAAACAAAACAAACAAAAATCATAACATATGGGTTCTCGTCTTTCCTTTACAATTCCATATTCAACTCTCAACAATGCATCGAGTGCGAAAATGAATATAAATATATACCCAAAGTCGTTGACACACGAGATACACAAATAACCAACTTATCGAGTTCTCGATTTTGTGTGTGTGCTTTTTTTTTGTCATTTCGTTCAATATTCTCTTCTAAGTCTCGAATCGGCACTCGAGTGTAGACTTCTCATTTCGCTTAGAGTAAGTATATATGAGAAATCACTTGAATAATTTGAGTGGATAATCGAGATTTTTGAATCGATCATAACCGATTATATCATTCGAATGCGCCCATCACTAATAGACACCTTTTAAGGTTTGGAATAGCTGGTATTAAAAAAAAAACAACTTAGTTCCTCTCCCCAATTTCCATTAGAGGTGTCTGCTTTATTGAATAAAAAAGGTAGGGAAACGTTTTACAAAAACATTTTCAAAGACAATGTTTCGAACAAATTTTGTTAAATTCATTTATACATACATTTATAAAGTATATTTGAACTGTTTCCTACAGGATTTTTACTATTTCCAAATCTAAGCTCACTTGAATTCACTCGAACGGCAAACTTAGGTCGGTTTCCTTCACTACTGTTTAACTTGCCGGAAACTCTAAGGTTGATCAACTCTAGAATTGATAAAAATCGAGAGTTCAACGGCAAGTTGAAAATTGCCTTTCTTCACTACTTAAATTCTCAACTCAGAAGTTGAAATTTGAAAGTTGACCTACTTGAGTTTTTCTGACTATCCTTGGGATATTTGTAACAGATATGTTGGTGTTTTGTAGTTGTAGATTTGAATTTATTCCGTTTATTTAATTTGAAATTTAAGGTTCGGTAAAATTTTTATTGGCAATTAAAATTTAAAAAAATAACCTATGACGGAAAATACAAATAAACTACCTAAAGTTGTTTAATTTATTTTCATTTTGAATTGCTTTATTTAATGTTCATATTGTAGGAAAGAAGTGTTAAGTCCTTACGTGAAAAATATCAAAAATTAAAACAGCGGTTCAAAAATCGAGTGTTTTATTTTTCAAAAGACGCGAAACAAACTGGTGGACCGGAAAAATAGCTTCCATTTATTATTTTTTTTTATTTAAAATTATTATTCCATCCACGTACCTAGGGTCTGTCGGCAGCGACCGGTGATAGCGATTAAATCGTTTTCAACAACACAGCACGGGAACCTCCTAGTACCACTATTTCTGTCATAGAAGAGGAAATGTTTGTTTTTGAAGACAATAGAAGTAACGTGGGCGATAATTCAGGGGAATGTTTGAATAACCAAAACGAGCCTTTTTAAACGACGGAAAGGGAAAACATTTTGTTGAACCATCCCTAATTTTTTCTAAACACTTCTGGATCAGTTCCTCCAGACAATTGGATGCGGAAATATATTGCCCTGATTATTATAGAAAACTTAGCTTTAGCAAAAAAGTCACATGTCGCTTGTAACCGTTCCCTTCGTTTTTCAGGCATTCGAACGAATCGAGGCGCAAGATTGAAAATCGGTTTCGAAACTTGTGTCACCATACGATGCACGTTTGAAATGCAATCGTCAATTAAATTGTACCGAGTGCATATCGTATCTATCAATAATAAAAAAAATTGTCGTAATTCAAGTGATCTATAAGAAAATAAACGTGAGCCTAATGAATATTAATTAAATTTCGAAACCAATACCGTCTCTCATTGCATAGCAAAGAATTCTCTATTAGCTGAAGCACTATTATTGTGGTGAGCTTTAAAAGACTAAAAACTAAAACGATAAACAAAGTCACGGTCGTTCCATTTCTCGAGTCGAACACGTTAAAACATCCTATATTGTCTTCTTTCAGAAGTCAAAAATTCTTCTTCATCTTCTCTTTCCGAAGAAGATAATAGCTGTCCTTACCAATAATAGTTTCTTCGTAACATTATAGTTTTAAATTAATTTATTCTGGATTTTGAAAGCGAAAACAACTTTTGATTAAACAAAATATGAATTCTGATTTAAAATCTCAAGTTTGTTCGGCATACTTCTACTTTTTGCGGGAGTTGAGAAAATCGAAAGTATAAACTCTAGAGTTGAAAATCAGAAGTTGAAATTGTCAACTTTGAGTGAAGAAAAACAAAATCACAAGTTGAAAATAATGATCCTCGAGTTGATTTGAAGAAAATCGACCTTTACTCGTTTTTGAAAAAGTGTATTCAACACATTTGTTCGCTAAGCGCTAAGTGTATTTGTAAATTGTTTTAATTATTAATTATTATTACATCTCAAATATTCTTGTTCTTTCAAAAAACTTTAACAAATTGACATCGCGGAGATATTTTCTAAAAAAATGCGATCTCAATTAATTGACACAAAATAGATAAATACATATTGTTTGTTCTATCTTTAAGGCAACAATAAATTGTTAAGTTAAACTTATGCAAAAAATATAATTGTATTTTTAAGTTACAATCAATAGAATTGTAAAAAAAATACAGTAAAGTGTATACTATTAAAATATTATGATATATAAAAATACATATAAATGTTTTATCTATAAAAATTATCTAAAATAAAAAATAATCATTTCCAACTTAAATTTTTATATACTTGTGCTCTTTTAAACATACATTACATATAAGTAAATCTCTCAGTTCTAAGTAATAAAACTTCGATTCAAAATTTGGAGAAGCATAAACATCCTCGAAAAGTTGTCAGTCCACAAGAACACTGACATACTAACTAAAACTAGCTGCAATTCGACAAAATGTTGGCTTAGTACCTGATTAAAATTTCGCCCGTTAGGAAGACATTGTGTCGTTTTAAATTTCGGATATGTACGTGTTAAGCTTTGCTATTCAAATGCAATTTTAAGAATATATAGATATGGATTTTGTTTTCGAATTTTTACAGAATACAGATCAAATTAGTTTTTCTTAAAAAATCCAAATTTATGTATTTTCTCAACATTTTTCAAGAATTCAATATTTTGAGTTTTGACAGTCGTTCTTCTGGATTGACAGTATTCGATTTCACTGCGTGCGAATGTACCTCTATACCCTAGATAAATTTAACTTAAGTCTCAAGTATATTAAGGAAGTTTTTGATGTGTTTAGTTGCATATGTCTACATAATATGATTCGACATAACTCTTTTTGTTTGTCTTTCAACATACCAAAGAGATTATATTTAAAAATTAAAAAAAAAATGCAAAGATACTGTTAAGTGTACTTATAGTGTTAGGAAAATATTTTGATCGGTTGATTTTGCTCATTTGGTTTTGAAAATATTCTTGAATCTTGAAATCAAATGCCCCTCAAGGAGCTTCCATTTAAAACGGATATATGTATCAAAATTGATGATAGTTCGAGTTCTTCGCTAAATTTGTTCCTCAGAATGACACTTCTATAACCTGTTCGTATACAATTCACGGGATAAACCGCTTGGGCGATAAAATGCGTTTCCGCAAACATATCCTCATCCTGAACCTCAAAACGTAATAATGCAAAATGTGGATTGCGAACAGAAAATTCACAAGTTTCATTCCATGTCGGATTGTATCCATTGTCATTGACTTTAGTCTTATGTTTGATGCCACTGTCAAAGCTCGCACCGATTATCTCTATAACAACCAATGGATTGTTGCTCTTGCCGCCTCGGAACAGATGCCGCCCACCTATTATTCGAATAGTTATGATTTTCTCTTCAGACGGACTGATGGCGAGAGGGTTATTTGGATCGAAACCATCTACACACATAAATTTAGGCTTCAAGAGATACCCACAATTGCCATTATCTCGAAACTTGGCCTGATTCATCTGCATAGCTTTGTCGCCGGTCTGATAATTTAAGGCAATCATTTGAGAACCCACATTCCAGAATGGTACAGGATTGAAATTCGATGAATCTAATCGCTGGCCCTTAGGGTAGACACGACTTATCTGATTTCGGTGATAGGCCAGAAAAAGTTGCAGGTTTTGCTGGAGAAATTGCTTCTCTGCTTTTGTCTCTGGGAAACTAGACATTTCATAAAATACCCAACCATGCTCCTTGAAAGGCACACTTCTAAAGTAAATAATAAGATCTGACATTTCTTTGGCCACACGTGCACTGCGTTCTTTTTTTCTCCTCTCCGTGGCCAATTGGTTCGCAATTTGGGCAGCCTCCTGAATTGCTTTTATCCAGTCAACTGCCTGTTCTTGATTATCAAATCCAATTACAAGAGCATTTTGCATGGTAGGCGTCTGAATGTGCATCTTCACAAGAATGCCCTCCTCATTCGATTCATAGAGATTTGCAATGGCTCCATGAATTTCAATAGAATCAGTTCGCGAAAAGCTTTCATTAATACTACATTCGTCGCCTACGAAGCAATTATATTCATCGCTCGAAGCATCGATTACTTTAACATAGTTTGCTGGTAAATGACGCTGAATCATTCCACCGTAATCTCCACGCCACCACATGGTATTATTTCGCTGGACGTTAGTTATGATTGCATGTTTTGGAAACGATAATTCATCGGGTTTATCGGCTTTGTAGCAATACAGCGCTTTACAAGTAACACGATCGTCTAAGCTAGGGTCCATATAACTAGATGCATCATTGAAATCACTTCCATTACTGTCGTTCACCAGTGACACTTGGCAAGCCAGCAGTTTTTGTTTCAACAACTCCTGTGAGACGGGGTACAGCAGTTTAACATTCCTGTAGAGCGGGTTTCGAGTGAAATAGTTCACTAGGCTAACCAGACTTTCAAACTGTGTCGTATCAACGACATAAAGCCGCCCTTCTTGAAGAATCCGACAGTGCTTGACTTTTCTGGTAATGGTAAATGAGATAACAAAAGCATTGGCATTCTGCACACTATTGCGGACAAGAAAAGATCCCACATCCAACTTTGAGAGTACCTGTTCGGCTTGTTCTTTGGTGGTATTCGGATGAAACCACTCTTGGGTCTCGTGTTTCTTTGGTTGTGGAACAGGTTCTTTAAGTGTAATGGAAAACTCTGAACTACGCAGCATATTTTTGCGATAGTAAACAATCAGACTGTATAAACTATCAAAAATAAAATTATCAACCAGATAATACTTTGTCATACCATTTTCGTGCTTTAACTTGATGCGGCAGTGGTTAGGTCGATTACGACGCCAAAATGAAAGACTATAGTCTCCCACGAATGTAGCCGACTCACGGACAAGAAATGTTCCATCGCCAAGATGTTTGTAAGCATCAAGCAATGCATCAGCCTCTTGTCGTCCCCCCTCCAACTTACCATGGAACCAATTCTCACCGAAATGCAATTCGTCATTGACTAGATTTTCTTTGGGCTTTGGCATTACTGATGATGATGAGTTGTCATGTTCCTCGTCGCGATTCTCCTCAGTTTCAGAGGAGTAGATTAGTTCTTGCTGGGTGAGGACAATGTGATACAGATTCCATGATTTGTCCACTGGATCCTTGTAGTAGAGCATGCCCTCCTTGATGACGTTACGTGTATTTTCATTATCATCTGAAGAGCGAATGGAAACTCCAGAGCCTCCTCCAACGCTGCTCAAACTTGAGCCGTCTTCGTATTCAGGAAGTTTCTTATGTTTAAGAATTATTTTTCTTCTGAGTTGGTACGGCGATGGCATTTGAGTCTCTAATCGATCGCAACGTTGCGTCAGCAACATATCCCCAAAGACCTTAAAATATAGATCAATAGTAAATTAACGGAAGTAAGATAATCACTTCAAAGTGCCAAAATGATTAAAAATGAAAATTCTTTCAAGTTAAGTAGTATAGCGGTATTAAAGATTAGTCGTTTTTGAAAAATATGGAAGCTCTTAAAGGGTAAAAAATAATAATATTTAGGCTTTGGAATGAGGCCGATCAGATAGAATATGGTTTGCCCGATGCACAAGAAAGGATAACCCGTCAACTGCACCAACTATATTGGTATAAGTCTTTTAAGTATCGCATATAAAACCTTATCTTCCACGGCTTCAAACCCTTCAAGAATGTGATCGACCTCAATGAGTGTAGTTTTAGGACACGATAGTTCACAAACAATTAAATTTTCTACTGACTTTTGAATATAGATTTTACCTCAGTCAGTGCCTGCGCCATGTTTCGCTGTTGTTCTAATGAACAATTTTGTTCAATCGACAAAATCACTGGGTATTCCGAAGTGACAAAAGCGTGCTCCTTGATTGTTTTAATGACATCTTTAAATTTTATCTTCGACGTCATTGTGTGTCCGTGGAAAATGTATGGCAGATTATCAGGACCATTCCAGCAGTCTAGCTCAATACAACGACATCCCATGCGAAGAGCGCGTGCATACGCTTCGGTGGAAGATTCACTAGAGAACTGGTCTCCAGTGAGATAAGTGTTGTGTGACGAAGCAATCCAGTAATTGGACATGGACTGTTTCATGTCCATGTAAATCTTATCGCGATTCCGGTCCCACAAGTCATTTTGTTTGGAAAAGAGAAAGTCGAGAAACTCGAACATAGTGAAATATGGCTCTTGGACGTCACGTTCGATGTCTTGGATGAAATCACGAACGAAATTCGAGGACATGATGTCGTCGTGACCCATTGGGTCTTGCTGTTCGGTCAGGAGAAATTTCTTAAATTCTCGCAGAGTCACAGTTTCCGAGTCATTTGAATATTTGCACTGGTTATCGAGGAAACAGTCAGTGACAAATGTCGCCGGTACAAGAAGACGACAATATAAACGAGAGAAGTCATCGAATCGCAGATCACACTTGCGACGGATGTCGTCTTCGGAGAAGAATTCCATTAGTTTTCCAGTGGTCATCTTGCAGCTGACCCCAGCCAAGAATGCTTTGAAGTCCTTCACTGTAACATTGACACCTTCTTTGGAGTGCTGATTAGCATTCTCAATGGCATAGTATTCCCTTCGAAGCCAACGTTCGACTTGCATTGGATAGGGAGCGGTGATAGTGTCCTGAACCATGTACTTGAGACCTCGCACCCAGTTCTCGCATTCCTGTTCGGACAGGGCGACAATGGAGAAGGTCTTCAGCTTGAATGAACTGCCATAGAGGACCACAAAACACTTGGCAGTCTCGAATTTCTTGGTCTCTTCGGCAAAATTGCGAAACTCTTTGGAATTCTTACCGACACGAATCTCCTTTACTTCACGCAAATCCAACGAACCTTCGAAGTCTGTGCGAGTGTTGGAATTCACAGGCGACCATAGGAGCTGTCGAGTTTCGCGAACAAGTATTAGTTTCTTTTGCTCGGGGCGGTGTTTGGAGAAGAGCTTGGTAACTATGGTTCCACGCTCGAGCATGCAAACAGTTTGTTCCATTTCCCCCAGAGTGGGTACACTGATGGCACTGAAGCAGTTCATATTTTTTTTATTTTTTTTTTAATATTTTATCCTTTTCTTCGTTGTTTTGTTTTAAACTTCCATACTTTTTCGTTTTGGCGATTTCCAACCTGATGATAAGAAAGCTGCCAGCTCCACACAATTTTGTTCTTTTTGTTTATTTGGTAAAAATAAGACTTAATTTAAATTATGCGTTTACAAAGGAATTAGGTTTTAATAGTGGGGTGTATAAATGTTTAACAATATTGAATTGAATAAATAAACAAATTAAGAAGAAAATCTTTTTTGAACACGCACTTGAAGAATCTTTTTTTTTTAAACCAATCCAATCAATCTGACAATCACTAGAGAAAGAGATCCGAAGTGAGTGTGACAAAAGCAGTAGTATTTGTTGTTTTTGTCAAAATGTATTGCGTAAGGGTTTGTTCGATTTGAGTTGGAAGTTTGCGATCCGGAACATCAGAATCAAAATAAAGTTACAAAAATCAGTTATGTCGATTTCTTTTACAGGAATTTCGATTCCTTGTCAATTTTCTTTTGGTGTGCGTATTTCGTATACATGTAAATCCCTCTTCAAATACGGATTAGAAGAATTTGATCTCTGTCAAAAAAGACGATTTTTTTTGGTGTGAAGGAACGTCAAATCTGTCGAGAGATCGAAATCTTAAGCCTAGTACGCAGATCGAGACAAGACAAATTTTATCTCTACAATTTTAATTTCTACAAAACTTTTCCAAATCTCGCGCAAAAACTTGAAGTTGGAGAGATGAAATCTAATTTAATGTGTTTTTTAGTTTATCTCTGGAACGGGTTGTCTTACAAAAGTCGTTCATACCTTTTTGGAATCTCCTCTTGATGATCTCAAGACAAGCATCAGCACCTTTTACATAAAATCAGAATTGTCAAAAATCACTTTCGGAAATACGGTGGCTGTCAAAATTTGTACCGCAAAATAATGCTTGTATCATTCTTTTTCCTGGCAAAATTTAGTGAAGACATTTTGAAGAGCAATTCACAATAGTATGAATTTTGCGCGTGAACTGCGTACGGGAGACAAAATTTTTCCCGATCTGCGTGCCAGGCTTAATGGTATTCAATAAAGCCTAGTACGCAGATCGAGACAAGAAAAATTTTATCTCTACAACTTTAATCTCTACAAAACTTTTCCAAATCTCGCGCAAAAGTGTGAAGTTCGAGAGATAAAATCTAATTTAATGTGTATTTTAGTTTATCTCTGGAACGGGTTGTCTTTCAAAAGTCGTTCATACCTTTTTGGAATCTCCTCTCGATGCTTTCAAGAGAAGCATCAGCACCTTTTACATAAAACCAGTTTTGACAAAAATCACTTTTGGCTGTCAAAATTTGTACCGCAAAATAATGCTTGTATCATTCTTTTTCCTGGCAAAATTTAGTGAAGACATTTTGAAGAGCAATTCACAATAGTATGAATTTTGCGCGTGAACTGCGTACTGCTCGGAAAAATATCCGAGACAAAATTTGTCCCAGGAAAAAAATGTATGGGAGACAAAATTTTTCCCGATCTGCGTACTAGGCTTAATGGTATTCAATAAAGGTGGGGATGCAGGACTAACGCTTAGGAACAATGGTGTCTTAAGTCTAGTACGCAGATCGAGACAAGACAAATTTTATCTCTACAATTTTAATCTCTACAAAACTTTTCCAAATCTCGCGCAAAAGTTTGAAGTTGGAAAAATGAAATCTAATTTAATGTGTTTTTTAGTGTATCTCTGGAACGGGTTGTCTTACAAAAGTCGTTCATACCTTTTTGTAATCTCCTCTTGATGATCTCAAGACAAGCATCAGCACCTTTTACATAAAATCAGAATTGACAAAAATCACTTTCGGAAATACGGTGGCTGTCAAAATTTGTCCCGCAAAATAATGCTTGTATCATTCCTTTTCCTGGCAAAATTTAGTGGAAACATTTTGAAGAGCAGTTCACAATAGTATGAATTTTTCGCGCGAACTGCGTACTGCTCGGAAAAATATCCGAGACAAAATTTGTCCCAGGAAAAAAAATGTATGGGAGACAAAATTTTTCCCGATCTGCGTACTAGGCTTTAACAACGAAAGATTAGATGTTGTCAAAGAATATAAATACTTAGGATTCCTTTTCGCAAAGAATTTAAACATGGAAAAGCATCTCACCGAAAAGTTGTTAAGCCTAGTACGCAGATCGGGAAAAATTTTGTCTCCCATACATTTTTTTTCCTGGGACAAATTTTGTCTCGGATATTTTTCCGAGCAGTACGCAGTTCGAGCGCAAAATTCATACTATTGTGAATTGCTCTTCAAAATGTCTCCACTAAATTTTGCCAGGAAAAAGAATGATACAAGCATTATTTTGCGGGACAAATTTTGACAGCCAAAAGTGATTTTTGTCAAAACTGGTTTTATGTAAAAGGTGCTGATGCTTCTCTTGAAAGCATCGAGAGGAGATTCCAAAAAGGTATGAACGATTTTTGTAAGACAACCCGTTCCAGAGATATACAACAAAACACATTAAATTATTTTTTAATTCTCCAACTTCAAACTTTTGCCAAAACGAAAATGGCAACTCGTACCATGTTCGCGTTCACCTCTGCAACACCCATATTTTTGGGCAAAATTTTAATAGCTGAATGATTTCATTGATTAAGACGTGAGAGCGCTGCATACACTGCACAAACCGCGAACAGCGCCATTGAGCACCGCCATCCACCGAACCGACCCGACCCGACCACACTCATTTCTATTTTCGTGTGTTTTTGACAGGTTCTGCTGTGCGAATTAAAAATTGTGTATTTCAATTTTTGATTTTTCACATTTAATCGCGGTAGCAGTAGAATAAAATGTAAAAATTCGAACAAATCACAAAATTTACTTTGTACTCGTAAATATATATATTTCCTCGCAGGCCTTCCTAAAAAATATAAATTACAAATTCACTGAAAAAATTCATCTATTTTAATTTATTTAGTTGCTCTGCGCCTGTGAATCCTTTTATTGTGACCAACAACAAGAACAAAACCAATCATCATAAGAACACGCCAATTCGTAATAAAAAACCACTCTGAGTAACTTTTTTTCTAATTACAAAGGAAAGGAAGAAAAAGTCGAATAAGAAATCGCCTCCCGTTTCATCGCCCCGTCGATGATCATTTGATTTTTTGTTCCTTTATTATTTTTGTTTAGGCAGAGTTTCCATATTCGAAAAGGTAAGAAAAAATCTTAATTATAATTATTTTTGCAATACAAATGTACAACTGCATGCGGCGGTGGCTAACTCCTCCCGCATTCATAGTGACTCGCATTCGACTCGACAAAAATCGGCCTTGTTTGGTTATAGGTTACATATAGATTTTTTGTTCGATAAAGACAGTGGTGCGGCAGCCGCGGTGACAGCATTTAGTCTGCATTTCAAGTGACAAAGAAGGCAGAAAGAAAACAACATCACCACTTATTTACATTACGTAAAATGGATGTGGTAGAAGCCGACCCACTAATAGAAGCTATGGATACTCAAGAAATCGAATATGTGGTTGACGAACAACAATCCTTGGCTAAGCTCAAAGAGACTGACGAAAATGGTAAGTGCTCATTAAAATGATTTTTTTTTTCAAACAGAACTTACCTATTCCTCTAAAAAATCAGATCCAAAATGCGATCAATTCCGTGCCGAGGCAACATTTTCATTTACTGTCAACAATATATCTTCGCTGAAGAACACAATTCTGTCCCCACCCACATATGTGCGGATGCTACCATGGAAGATCATGGTGTTGCCTATTGAGCGGTCTATGGGTATCTTTCTGCAGTGCAATGGAGAGAACGATTCAACAGCTTGGTCTTGTAATGCCATAGCTGAGCTGAGGCTGAAGTGCTTCAAGCCCAATTCTCCGCCATTTACAAGAGCCAGAATAAAGCATTTGTTTTACAACAAAGAAAACGACTACGGATATTCGAATTTCATAACTTGGACCGATTTACACGACCCGGAAAAGGGCTACGTGAGAAATGATTCGATTGTCCTTGAAGTTCATGTGATTGCAGATGCTCCACATGGGGTTCTGTGGGACTCGAAGAAGCACACAGGTTGTGTGGGTCTGAAGAACCAAGGGGCCACTTGTTACATGAATTCCTTGCTTCAAACACTCTATTTTACCAATCAGTTGCGAGCAGCTGTGTATAAGATACCAACTGAGGCGGACGACAGTGCAAAGTCAGTGGGATTGTCACTACAGAGAGTTTTCCATGATTTGCAGTTCGGCGACAAGCCTGTGGGCACAAAGAAACTGACAAAGAGTTTCGGTTGGGAAACATTGGATTCCTTTATGCAACACGATGTTCAAGAATTCTTGCGTGTGCTTCTGGACAAGTTGGAGTCGAAAATGAAAGGAACCTGTTTAGAGGGGACAATTCCCAGTCTGTTTGAGGGAAAGATGTCCTCGTATATCAAATGCAAGAACGTCGAATACAACAGCACCCGCTACGAGACGTTCTATGACATTCAATTAAACATCAAGGACAAGAAGAACATTTATGATTCCTTCTTGGATTATATAGCACCGGAGACCCTTGAAGGAGACAACAAATACGACGCGGGTGTACACGGCCTGCAGGAAGCAAGCAAAGGCGTCATATTTACTTCTTTTCCGCCGGTTTTGCACTTACATTTAATGCGTTTCCAATATGATCCTATAACAGATAGTTCGATCAAGTACAATGATCGCTTCGAGTTCTATGAGAATATCAATTTAGATCGCTTCCTAGCTGAGAAACAGGACACCCCAGCAGATTATGTATTGCATGCTGTCTTGGTTCATTCTGGGGATAATCATGGAGGTCATTATGTGGTTTTTATCAATCCAAAAGCTGATGGCAAATGGTTCAAGTTTGACGACGATGTTGTGTCGAGTTGTCGCAAGGCCGAAGCAATTGATCAGAATTACGGAGGCATGGATGAAGAAATATCATTTCACGCTAAGTGCAGCAACGCCTATATGTTGGTATACATTCGTGCGTCTGAGTTGCCAAAAGTTCTGGCCGAAATTCCGCAGCGTGAGATTCCTAGTGAGTTGATTGAGCGTTTAAACGTTGAAAAACATATCGAGACAATTCGCCGTAAGGAACGTAACGATGCTAATATATACGTTACTGTTCAAGTCATCTTGGAGGAGTACTTTGAGTCGCAACAAAAACGGAAGCTCTTCGATTTGGAGAAAGTTCATCCACGGATTTTCAAACTTAAACAAAATCAAACAATCGACGATTTGGTAACGATGTTTGTGCGAACATTTGGTGTGGTCAAGGATCGTATGCGTATTTGGTCACTGGCTTCATCGCATTTGCAGAAATTTATGTATATTGACTTTAATCGCGAGGGAAGTCGTACCATAGACTTTGTGGCCAATTCGCAAAAGCCATGGAATATATTCCTAGAACTGGCTTCGCCAGATTCTCCCGACCCGTTGTTGCCATTTAATCCCAAGCGCGAGGTATTAATTTTCTACAAATACTACGATGCAACGAATAAGCGCCTTAACTACATTGGTTGCAGCCAGGAGGACCTACGGCGACGTTTGGTTGACATCATACCCGGAATCAATGCAAGTTTAGGTTTCGAAACGGGTACTGAACTAACTGTTTACGATGAGTCAAGTCAAAAGAAAATCTTAAATCTGGAAGAATCCCTTGAGGAGGTGTTGCTAATTTCACAGGAAAATTTGCAAGAATACATATTGATTTTTGAAAAAGAACATGTTGGCATGAAGCTGGAACTACCGACTGTCGATGATTATTTCAAGGATTTACTATATCGGGTTGAGATAACATTTTGTGATAAATGTAATCCTAATGATCCGGAATTCGTTCTGGAGCTATCTAATCGAAATACGTATGATCAGATGGCACAGGCTGTTGCGGAACGTCTTAATACTGATCCGAATAAATTGCAGTTCTTCACATGCAATCACAGCTACAAGGACGCTCCGGGGAATGCTATTCCATATACACACAAGGTAAGATATTGAGTGTTAAATTTATTTTTGTTATACTTGTACCTATGCTCATATTATCGGCACTGCGATTTTTATATTAGTGGTGGAACAGTTGATGCATTAAAAGGGGATCTAATTTAGTTGGGTTTGTTTTTATTTTTTGACTGAGAGTGAGTCATTTAACAAAACTTTTTAATCAAAATATTTTAATAAAACTGACCTTGTTTGACCTCGAACAACATCTTCAACAGAACGGAATCATTAATTATATTAATAATTTCACACTTATTTTATCTATAAAGTTCTTAAGATGAATGGGTCTCGAAGTTCTTTTTTGAGACCATTATGATGCTAAGATCATACAAATTATCAACTCTTTCAAGGTGACTGCACACAAACATACGTTGAAAAAGAGCGCAAGTTTTCGAGAAAAAGAAATAAACTTGCACTTTGATACATTTAGTTCCACGCCATTGATATAACACCAAAAGAAACACTGCTTTTTTTTTGTAATAATTCATAATCATCATTATTTTTGTAAGATAAGGTGAGCTTAGTGTTATCGACGAATAAAAGAAATCTGAATATTCGATTGCATTATGTAAGCCATTAAAAACAATAAAAATATAAAAGGGACCCAAATGGCTTCCTTGAGGAACGGTGGAATGCACAAATATCTTTTTTGATGTTTGACAATAAACAAACTGTAATTGCAACATTACTATGACTCCCACTAGACTAAGAGCCAATTTGGGAGCCCACTGGTAATAGCGTTTTTAAAAGTAAATTAGATAAGATTATATTGTTTTTTATTGGTTACCATTGATTTAGATTGATTACATTGTTTACAAAAAAATGATGGCATTTTTGCCGTCTGCGTAGTTGACAAAACATAAAAATGAATACATTACATTAAAGTTGCACAAAGAGCACATAATCGATAAATCATCTCTATGTGGTATGAAATTCAGCTGCATAAGTTCTTCCCCAAATTTTATCGTCATTGAAATAATTTCTCTCTTCCAAGCTGTGCTTTAGTTGACCTGTAGACTAGACACATCCTGTTGCGTCATTCAAGCATTTCTCCGGCTTCTTCAAGTCTACTGCAGAAATGAGCTGGTAAAGAGAAGCTTTCAACTCTGCATTACCGAAATTACTTAGGTTTAAATCTATTCCAAATTCTCTCGCTAAATCCATCCAATCAGCACACCAGCTTGTTTTGGTTCTTATGACCTGCAGAGCTTCTATCTTTGGTAGTCGGTTTTCATCAACCTTCTGGTATGAACTTAGGCGATAATCCTGTGTAGTAAATGACAATTAGTTGAAAAATTCGTTTGCAGAAGTATCGCAGAAGTTTCTCAACTGTGTCATACTGCTTCCTTCCCCAAGTCTGAGCTGCGTAAAAAAAGACTGATTCTAATATCGCTTCAAATACCGTGAACTTGCTGCTATGGGCGATACTTTTGTTATAGAAGCATCTATTCGAGGTTGCGGTAATTGCACTTTTTGCCTTCATCAATTTCTCCTTTCCATACTTTCTGCCTTTCCATACTCAATAGACATATTCGATTGCCTCACCATTATAGTGCCATTTTTCGTTTGTACATTTGCGGCCTCCTTCATGTTTGAAAATCAAAATTTTTGGATTTATCCAGGTTAACTATCAGACTCCAAAGCTGGTAGTATTGAAAAAGGCGATTTATCATTAGCTGCAATCATTCGGGTAAGGCTACCAAAAGTACAATGTCGTCCGCGAACATCAATACTTTTATTATCTTTCCGTCGTTTTCAATGCCGCACGATATCATCAATGAATAGAGCAAACCTGCTTGCCCTCAATGTGCAACCCAGCTTGACTCCCGGTTGCGTTTTAAATCGTAAATATTTTATAGGAAGCATTTAAAAACATATACCTCTGTAGTTAGACAGCTCGTTCTAATTTCCTTTCTTGTGAATCGGGATAATAATGGCTGCCTTGAATTCTTCTGGTATAAGCCCGGTTTCCATAACACTGTTATATATAAGTGTCAGCTTGTTGATCAGTTTCGCTGTCCCATACTTATAAAATTCTACTGGTATACCATTCGATTCGGATGCTTTTCCATCTTTAAGCTTCGCT
Organism: Philhelius festivus; assembly: GCA_963931855.1. Lineage (NCBI taxonomy): Eukaryota > Metazoa > Arthropoda > Insecta > Diptera > Syrphidae > Philhelius > Philhelius festivus. Next base: position 75,430,831 of record OZ007556.1, on the reverse strand, counting down.
ATAGCTGAAATAATTTCTGGATAACTTATTGAAGTATCAAGAACTTCATTGTAAAAACCTATAGTCGTATATTGGAAATTCAGTTTCTCGTGGGTAGGATTTAACAACCTCTCAAGGTGAGCAGCTAGAATATTTGAAAAATCCATTTTTGTTTTTGACAATAACATCCGAACAAAACTCCATCCAGTTGGTTACAGTAGATCTACCCTTCAAAAATCCATCTTCATGCGGCGAAATAACGTTTTTGTATCTTTTTCAATAGCTTCTAAAATAATTTTGGAATACATGACATCTAAGCAATGCCCGTCCCTATAGTTGTTTTAAAAAGTGACGAAATAAATGTAGACTTCTAAACGTTTGGACAAAAATATAACGTTTAACAATGAAGGATGGTATTTCGTCAAATACAAACGATGTAGAATCCCTAAGCTTGGAGACATGGGCTTTGATATCATTTTCGTCAATTACTGGTTTAGCAACATTAAGGCTCGGTCAAATAGAACGCGCTTTTACGCCGCGTTTCACCGCCGCGTTCAAACGAAGCGTTGTATTACATTTCAATACATGTCCCATGTCACTGAACGCGTTTTTGACGCCGCGTTGAATTCACCATGGCGTTGCAACGCGGCGGTGAAACGCGACATTGTGTGAAATCACAGATTATTTTTAACGCTGCGGCAGTCAAAGGAATTTTAAATTTGTTCAAGATGGAAAAATTAATTGAATTGGTGAGAAATTACCCATGTCTATACGATATGGGTGATAAATCGTATAAGAACATTGGGTGGTATGCAGAAAGCTTTATCTCAGTCTCAAATCTCACATTTTTGAGCAATTGCTAGCTTTCGTATGCAAAATAATTCTGAGGCAAGAATTATTCTTCATACGAAAGCTTGCATATTTCAATAATAATAATTAAATATGTATGTAAGACAATGGGTGGTATGCAGAAAGCTTTATCTCAGTCTCAAATATCACTTTTTTGAGCAATTGCTAGCTTCGTATGCAGAATAATTCTGAGGCAAGAATTATTCTTCATACGAAAGCTAGCAATTGTTAAAAAATGAGATTTGAGACTGATATAAAGCTTTCTGCATACCACCCATTGTCTTACATACATATTTAATTATTATTATTGAAATATGAGACAAGTTTGTCTCTTATCATAAATGATTGCTAGGTCTTCTGTTTGTTGGGCTTCGAGATGTGTGACTTTTGCTCCCGGCACAGCCGGTGATATTCGCCAATTTCTTCTCTTTTTTTGTTAATTGGCGTGTACCCAAATTCTTTTTCTTTTACGGGAATTTCGTAAAATAGCAAATAGAAGCAATAATTCCTCTTCTGAATCTGAGCTGCTTGACATTATTTTTGTTAAGGAATGATTGTTTTGTTTGTTCATTGCTCGAAAGCTCTCTGTTTGACGTCCTCTGACGCGGCGGTTGCAACGTCGTGTCAAAATAATCTTACCGTCGCGTTAGAAAATCTTAACGCGGCGTTGAAAACGCGTTCTGTTTGACCGAGCCTTAAATTGAGAAAAGTTAGATATAGTTTTAAAATAAGTATTATCACAGTTTTCATCACAGATGTTTTCATAGGTTTAATCAAATATATTATTATAGTTATTATCACAGTTATTAGAATTTTTATAAACGCTTTTGAAGAAGTTCAAAGTTCGCTGCAGTATCGTTGGAAGAGCAATCCATCTGGAAAGATATTTGCTTTTCTTTTAACATTTTCAAAGTCACAGATTTTGTAAGGATCACGAATTTCAATTTCAACATAACTTAGCTCTCTCCTTACACTTTACAGATAAGCATTTAGTGTAGTCAACAACTGATTTTCTATGCTAAATAGGTCTTATATTACAGTTAAGTTTTTGTGTTTCTCAATTTTTTTATTTCTCTGGTTAAACATTTTGGGGTGCAGATCTTTACAAGAGTTATTTTTAATAGAAGTTTTTAATTTCATAGTAAAATAAATTACAAATTCTACAACACTTCACAAATATTATTCCAGTTATAGATCTGAAGAAGGTTTATAAATCGTTCTCTAAAAATTCTCAGAAAAAGTTAGGTTCGGCTTATGAGCCACTATTTGGAAAATGTATTTAAATTTAAAATTATATAAAATTACATAATTCATCATTTCATTAATTAAATCTCTGCATTGACGTCACTTTCAATGTCTGACTACATTGATTTGTCACTGTTATAAAAAAAAAAAAACAATTTACGAACAATTCTCTCTTTAATTAAGGAAGAAAACGTTTTCTATTGATTATATGTAGATGTATGATTATTAAATAAGTAGGATACAAATATCTTAACTAATTTTGCATTAAAAGTGGACTTATGTATTCTACTTTCAGGAAAGAGAAATATTTATTAATGCATTCGTTTGTCAAATTTTGTACACATCTTAGTTTGTCAACCGTTGTACAGAGGAGTTTTTCACCTTGAAAGTTGCTCAAAATTATTTTTTTGTTTTTATCGACTTATATAATAAAAAGCAGTTTATGATCGCTGTATTGTATTTGAACGACGTTAAATATATAAAAACAATATTTACTGATTATATTAATCAGCATCCGCAGCATCTTTTTCTTAATTGTAAGTACTTGTTATTACAAATGTTTCCGGTATCAGGAGTTGTAGTGTCTCGCTGGTGAAAGGCTTACTTTTTTAGAACCCTCTTTCAGATCTACCAGATCAGAACTTAGTAGAAGTCTGTTTAGAACATCTCTGTTACAACTTTCTCGCGAAAACTTTTTTGAATAACTCTGCCTTATAAGTTCGTAGTTCATTTATTTCGGGCCTCATCTGCCTCTTCCGATAGTTGGCAAATAGGTAGTATAGCTTGTTCAATTATTGTGGTACCATGTCTCAAAATCTTATGCATGGTTCACGTCATTGGGTACCATCCATACATTTCGACGTTAAGTTTCGCTACATGTTGTGCAAAGTTTTAAAAAATTTTAATGTCAATTTTGATGTCAAATCTGGTGATCAAGGAAGAAGTTTGGGATCTGAGAAAAATCTTCTTGACCATTGTAAGCGCCAATGTGTTTTTTATTTGAAGTACGCCTCTAGAAGTTCTCGGTATTTCAGTTTTTCTTAAGTTTTGTATTTGATCTTCTATATATCGAATTTCTCTATTTTTTATGTCTTTAGTTTCGCGAACAAAGCGGATACGTATTGGCCGGCAATATCTTGTAGAAGATGGTACTGGGTTTTGCCAAATAATCTTCTTTTCGTCAACTGTTTGGTTGCCAAAATGAAACATATGAACTTATATGGGACTCCGCGCACAGCAACTCGATTCGAGCAACTAAAAAGTTTTGTATTTTTACACAAACTAAACGATTGCGTAGAATCAGAAGATTCAGAAGATTATCACATGAACAGTTGTTTACGTGAATGTCAAATTGGTTCGGGATAATGTAGTTCACCCGATCGATAGCAGAATACAAAAGCAGCGTAAAAGGGAATCGAATGGGTGGATCGGATATGCGATTCACGTGAATAGCAGAATAGGGTTGATAGTGTTTCATAGAAAAAACCTTACATTTTTTGAATCTACTGTTTGTGATCAGAAATGATATTTTATTAAATATAAAAGAAAAAATATTTATTCATTATTTGTGTGCATATGTACCTTCATCTTCGATTTCCATTTTGAATATTTTAAGATTTCATTTTACACAAACTTAAACAAGGCTTTTAAACATTGCCTTTCAATATTTCCGATTACTGTCTCGATCAAAGAAAGTGCATGGCGTCATCAAATTTAACGTTTAATTAATATGTAAACGTAATAAAGCTTCAACATTGGATATATAATAACAAACTTTGACAAAATTGTAAAAAATTACTCTTGATCGACTTTTTCTTAGAAATACTCCTGTGCACCTGTGCAAAACGTTTTATTCCATGAATTCGCGAATCCGTAAGCAATTTGAACATTACGGGCTTATTTTGACGTTCAGCAGTCGCTAAAACAAAACTAAAGGCTGATTATTGAATCCGAAGCGAGCAGCATTTGGTTATAGATTTAATTTTTGGTACTAAATAATACAGACTGCTTAAATAAAATAAAATTTCGATGAGAAATTTCGGACTTGACTTAAAATAATGAAAGTACAAGTATTTTATTAAAATCAGATCTCTGAAAGAATTGAAGTGAGCCGAAAATTACAAGTCGATGCATTCATATAAGTTAGCGTATTAAAACTATTTAAAAAAAAAAAACGCTATAACGATTTATAATTTTTCTTTTTGCATAAATTATATTTGCTTTCTCTAATAACATTCTAATTATATTCCATAAGAGCAAGTTCGTACGATTCAGTCGTGTATTTTATTTTTGTTCAACATCATGTTACAATTTCCTTTTTTTCTTTTTTTTTTAGGGTTTAATAAAAGATCTAACATTATACAGCAAAGCAGCCCCCAAAAAGATCTTCTATCAAAGACTGTCCTTGAGTATACATGAGCTTGACAATAAGCGTCAATTCAAATGCATTTGGGTATCAAACGATCTTAGAGAAGAAAAAGAACTAGTTCTCTATCCCAATAAAAATGAAACCGTGAAAAGTCTCCTAGACGAAGCGGCTAAGAAAATCCAATTTCCGGAAAATAGTCGAAAGAAATTACGCCTCATGAAAATGGGCAGTAACAAAATTATGTGCGTGTTCAAAGAGGATGTTCCGCTTGAGAATTTGCAAAAGGGTAGTGAGACAGTCTCCAGTCAGAACAACCAAAAAACGTTCCGCATTGAGGAAGTCCCAATAGAAGACACACAATTAGCTGAAAACGAAATGCTCATACCAGTTTCACATTTCAGTAAGGAAATTTACAATTCTTTTGGAGTTCCCTTCCTCATTAAGTGTAAGCACAATGAAACCTACGGAGCATTGAAGCAGCGAATCCAGAAACGCCTCAACGTGCCAGACAAAGAATGGGAAAGCTATAAATTTTTTGTAATTTCAAATGGATCCATAATTGATGTCGTTGATAGTAACCTAATCGATTTGGATATATTCCAACCAAATGGAACAACACAGGCGACAGTTGTCGGTGGCACCCCACTGCCCTTCTTTGGCCTTGATCACATTAATAAGTCCCGAAAGAGAACATCTTTGAATTTTTCTGAAAAAGCTATTAAAATTTATAATTGAAAAAAAAAATACAAAATTATAATAAATAAACAGAACACTGATTTGCTTATTGAAACTATAATTGAATATTTAAAAGTAAAAATAATAAAAAAAAAAACAATTAAACTGCAAAAAATTCAAAATTTTAAAAATAAAACTCGAAAAAAAAAAATAAAAATAAATTTGTTGTACATCTTTTAAGCACCCGAATGAGATAAATAAAAGTTCCCAGTTTTGTTTTCTGCTGTAGGTACATGTAAATATGTGTATTGTGCTTCTGTTATAATTCTTTTTTTGTGTTTTTTTTTATTTGTCGTTAAATTTAATTAATTATATTTTCTTAACAACACACTTTTAAAGCGAAAGAGAAGAAAAATTATTATTATTGAGAAAATTCATAATTTAAAAATAAAAAATAATCATAATATGCTAAACTGAAGCAATTCAAAAGGAGTTTCTTTTATTATTTTTTCTTTTTACTTATTTAGGATTTTGAATTTGATTTTGTAACAAAAAAACAATCCAACGAAAAATGCCCATGGGTACACAACAAGCCAACAAAGAAATCGATTCGAAATTGAATGCCATCGACAGTTTTGGACTAAATTGAAGGTCAGTGGCTATTGATCATAAATCAAACGATTAATCGGTATTAAAGATTTTTTTGAATGTATTGAATGATCACATCACATCACGTCGTTAAAAATGCTGCTAAGTGTTTAGTTTTTCTCCGATGATGCATGCAAATTTTCACCCCTTCTGATCTGGCTGTAATCTATAAAGTCCAACGCTTCAGTACAATGCCCATATTTATGCAGGTGCTCCAATAACCCACTTGAGTCTCTTCGATAGAATCCAAAAAGCACATTTCAAAATGATAGGTGATAGAAATATAATGGAGACATTTACATCTCTCGATCACCGCGGAAATGTTTCTTGTCTTTCTTTATATTACCGTTTTTTCTATAAACAGTGTTCTATCGAAATAGCCAGTTGTATTCCTCCCCTTAAACAATTCAACCGTAATACCCGCGCTTTTAGGACTGCTCATCAGTTTACGCTTGAGTTAATCTTCGGACGCACTGTGAAATACAGGGATTCTTTTTTTCAGCCGGACTACACGAATGTGGAATGCTCTACCCATCTCTATTTTTCCTTCCCATTGTAATATTCAGAAATTTAAAACTAATGTGAATCGGTATCTCCTTTTAAACCCTTCCGTGTTTACCTAACGCTCGTACTGTGATAATCATTTTAAGTGAAGTAATAACCTCTTTAATGCGCGCTAATTATAAAAAAAAATAAAAGCAGGCTAAAACCTTAGAGATGATTAAAAAATCGTCAATCTCAATAAAACATCAAGTTGAAAACTACCGTTTTCAGTAGGTCCCTAAATACATAATGTGTATGTTCACTATTTTATTGTTTCAGATAAAATTGGAATTGCTTATGCTATTAACAAAAACTTTTACATAATTTACAAGTGTTTTCGAGATGGATCACGCAGTGATCCATTGATGATTGCTTACAGCTCTAAGAGAAAAAAAAGGTTTAAACATATGAACAAAAAATAATTGCACTTTTTACTTTCAGTGTTAATATTTTGTTGGGTCTCCTTTCATTCTCATTACTTTCCTTAAACTGTTTTTGCATGGATGGAACAACTTTTTCTGTGTAAGAATTACATACATTATTCCATTCGAATAGTAAAACGTCTTTTAATTGGGCCATATTTCGCATATCGCGGGTGCATATTTCAAGTACATTCCACACGTATTCTATAGGATTGATATCTGGATAGTGGAGTTCGTGGTAAATGTATATATATAAAATTTAAATACAAACGCTATGTGCAATATATTTTGAGTAATTATCGATCTGGAAAAATATTCGTAGGAAATTTCCAGCATCTCGGCACCTGGGGCCCTACTCTGTATTTCGTTTCGAAAGTCAGTCCTATTCGAAAGTGAAATTTTCACTTTCGAAACGAAATACAGAGTAGGGCCCCAGGTGCCGAGATGCTCAAGTTTCTTTTTAGTTTATCAATGTGGACAAATTGTGATTCATAATTCTTTCAATTCATGATTAACAGTTTACAATGTGCATTTTGGATTAAGGGCATCATTTGGACTTCTCCAAACCCTATGTCAGCCATTAGAGCTAAAAATATTATATTTTGACTCGTCCAAGAATATTCTCTTTTACCAAGATTCGGGAAACTTATTAACACATTCCTTGGCGAACGCAAGCCGCTTCTGCCTGTTAAATAAAATCCTTTTTGAACTATGGTTCTTTGAACTGTTTCTGGGTGAACTTTAGTGTCATGAGGAATTTCGAGTTCAGAACTGATCATCCTAGCTGTTGTGAAATGATTTTGGTTCATCATACACCTAATAGCTCCGCTCATCTCTTACGGAGGGCTTTTATGGTTTGAACCGCCCAGAGTTTCAAAAGCGATCTACGGTACTCTGGATCCTTGACCGACTTCTGGAAGTTTATTTTGAAATTTCACCGTAGGACATTCTTTGTTTCACGTACAAATTAATTATTAACTCCATTTCAGTCGCATTTAACTCTTTTTTTTTTTATAAATTTTTCTTTATTTAATTTCGCGAAACTCAAAAAAAAAATAAACAACCGTTTAGTCCGAAAAAATGTACCGATATTTGCACAGTATGTAATGAAAGAATGTTATTACCGTTCGTGTGGAATGCCTATTTTTTCTAATATTTTATCACTGTAGGCAAACTTTTGTGGTCCACTTACCTTCTAATAAGGCAAAGTTTTATGTTTGAGCCCACAACTGGTCCTAAAATTCTAAAAATATAAAACTTGTGGAATTGATTGTATATCTCATGTTTTATATGAAGGTTTTTATAATACAAATTGTATATACTACTAAAATAAATCAGCCAAGTAGAAGCTTAGCACTGTTATTAGACTTGTTGATTCAAAATAGCTTTTTTTTTTTTGAATTTAACAAAAAATTTTATCTCATGTTTTATCTCTGGTCTGGTGTAGCTCCAGATTTAGTTAAATGTGCTTATGTATGTCTTATCTCTATTAAAAAAAGTTACTGTGAATTTTCTTATTGAAGATCAGTCTCACTACTCGTATTAACATGGTTAAGAAGGTTGTTTGAAAAAGAATGGTATTTTTTTAATAAAACGAAGTTCTTCAGTAAATTTCAGTTGGGTTTTCAAAATGAAAATTCTACTGAGGGTGCTTTGTTACGTTTTTCCTCTCAAATATTTGGTATTTTTCATATTTCAAAAGCCTTCCATATGATAGATCTGAAAATACGGATTATTAAAATCGAAAATCCGCATTTGGTTCAAATCATATTTGTATTTGAAAAACCGAACACAAAGGGTGAGAGATCGAAGAGATAAGGCTCAATTGATTTGGGTGTTCCTCAGAGATCAGTTTTAATACCTATTCTTTTTTTAAATACAAATTCAGTGTTTAGACCCCGGCTTTAAGCTTTATTTATATCTTTTGCCGTTTGTGTGGGTTTTAGTTTAAGTGCGAGTAACTGCCTCAAACTTCAAACACCTGATATCTATGTATTTATACAAACTTGAGTATTATCATGAGGCAAGACGATTGGAGCACATTCTACGTACACTGATGTGGAATCTCTCAGTTTAAAATAATGCAAAGTTAAGTCTTTTTTATCGTTGAGTGAGAATATTTGCATATAAGACAGAGAATATGGAATGATAGAAGAAAAATGAGTTTTTGTATACAATCATTTTTGGACATTCATTTTTGGCGACACTGACAAACTTTCGGAAATGAAGATCAAAGGCTTCATCTCTTTTCTAAACGCAATGAAATTGCTCTAGATCGAACTTCGGTTACTTTTGAGCCATGCCTTCCGTTCGATTCTTTAGATCCCGAGTTAGCGTACTGAGGGGTTTGACGGAAGTTAACGTTTCGGGGGGCCGGATTATCACCCAATCAGATTGGCTACAGTTCCAGCACCAATCAACAAGCTGCCTTACATGGCACAGCGTAGATGGTGTTCCTGCTGAGTGAGTGACCCAAATTCCGGATGATTGTGCAAAAGCAAGCACTCAATAAGACATGAAAACCTACTAGATCCTTTCTTTTTTTTTTAACTCAACCCAAACTGGATGACATCGTGATGTCAACAATTTCCAATATCAATTCCATCCAAAGGTTCACTCGAGTTTTGGTATCAAAATGGCGCACTTCAGCGCTAATTGGGCTACAGGGCTAGACTGCCGGTGTTCGTTATTTGTACTCGTACCTACCTAAGTAATATAAACCTACGCATCAATTTGGCGCTGCTCCGTGAGCTATAGCTTATATAAAATGATATGCTCATTACATTTTCTTTGTAAACAAAAAACTTATAAAACATTTAAGTGTCGCCTAAATGTTCAAGTTATTTCTAAGAGCACTACTACAGGATTAAATTCATAGAAATAAATATGTATATAACACATAAAAGCCTTCTTGTTTATTTATTTTTATTAAATTCTATGTATTTGTATAGAATATAACATTTTGTGAATTAAAACTTTCTGCGTTTAAGAATGTCCGGTCGCCAGTTAACTGGATGGCTCTCTTCGGTGGCTTCGTCATCTTCTTTGTAAATTTTAATAGTTTTATCTGCCTCAGCAGTAATGAGTCGCGATCCAGACTGATCGAATGCCATTGCAAATATACCAGCTTCACTGTCCATTGAACCTGGTTGTACGGGAGCTTGAAACCTTTGGAAGTTATAGCCGGTTCGCCAGTCCCAGAAGAACATGGTGCCATTATCTCCACCAGATACTAAAACTCCATCCTGATTGACAGCCATGCAATTAACAATTGCATTGTGACCAGATACATTCTGCACGAAATTTCCCTCCGGACATCTCCATTGTTTAATGTTATCCGGTGAAGCCGATCCAAACATGTACAACTTGGGGTGAATAACTAGACTGCGGACGCTTTTCTTGTGGTTTGTCAATGTACAGACACTCTTACCAGCCGCCAGATCCCAGAGGCGAATTGTAGAATCATGACTGCCAGTTATAATTTGTGGGTTGAATTCTTGAGCAACAACACTTGCCACAGTGTTTGTGTGACCGGTGAGTGTATGAATGTTAGCTTTTGTACGCATATCCCAAATTCTAGCGGTTGAATCACGTCCAGATGTGGCCAAAACATCGATCGTGGGATGAAGTGCAAGTGAATAGACTGCTGATAAATGTCCGTGGTAGTGTCGAATAACTTTGTTGTATTCCAAATCCCAGCATTTAACTTGTCGATCTTCACCACAGCTGAAGAGATATGGATGTTTATTGCTAACGGCTAGTCCACGAACTGTGCTCACATGACCTGTGAGCGAAAGCTTTAGTTTTCCGCTAGCTAAGTCCCAGATTTTGATGACACGATCACCAGCCCCAGTTGCAAACCATTCATTGCCAGGTTCGACAGCTATACAGCGCACCCATCCAAGATGACCTGAAATAAAATTTTGAGATTAATTGTAAAGCAGCGCAGAGATCAATGAGCTTGGATTTAATATTTGTAGAGCGCTTTCCGAAGGTGATAAAATCTATTCTCATATCTTGTATACAGTTCTTCTCTGTAGGTCAAGGCCCACATTTAAAATATTTTGAATCATAGCAAAACACACCAAATTCTTGGAACAAAATGAAACAATGTTCGGGAGAATGTGAGGAAATAGGGTAGCTTATTTTGGATTGTGTGCAGCAAATCGTCAATTTTAATAGTAAATAAGTTTATTTTAAAGGCACATACCTGATATAACTCGCGACAGCTTCCATGGTGCATGCCAAGTTGGCTTTGGAATACTTGGAGCTTTTTTAGGTATCAGTTGCATTCCACTGTTTGTTGTTGTCGTTGTTTTAATCAGTCCAGCAACAGTTGATTGATAAGATTCAGTCACCGGTACTAGAGCTTGGCTATTCGCATCGTTCACATTACTTCCCGTAGACGCTGCTCCATTGGTTATCGCTAGAAGTTCTGGTTCTTCATTACCTGTTGTGGGGTTAAGTTGTTTCAATTCTAGCGCTTTGTTTACTCTTTCAAATACAAGGGAGTAATTGTCTCTGGCTTTGATCGCCTTTCTCATTTTATCTCTATAATTGATTTAAAATAACTAATGTTTATCTGCAACAAATTATTACTACGAAGATCACACTTACAATTTTTCATCAATTTCAGGAAGAGCACCTTGATTGGAAACAAACATGTCGTGTGTTCTTTTTAAGGAACGAAACACTAGTGTGTGCACGCTATGCCTCTGTACTTCCTCCATGTTATATTTAAAAATAAAAATTATTAAATAATTTCTTAAATATTAAACAACTTTTCGATTTATAGTTTTGTCAACGAAGAGGCGAAGGCGAGGCGAACCAAAACCAAACGTTTTGTTTGGGAAATGTAGACTGTAGAGCCAGAGCTAGAAAGAACTGTCAAACTGACAAATGAAAACAGTGCCATCTAGTAACTCGAAGGTGTTCGGTTTCTAAGGCTCCATACAAACTTCTGCAATAAATTCTTAAGTTCATAAATACGTTCCATAAGAAGTACTTTTTAATACTTCCTAGCACAAGGAAAGTTTTCATTTAAGCCTAGTACGCAGATCGACACAAGACAAATTTTATCTCTACAATTTTAATCTCTACAAAACATTTCCAAATCTCGCACAACAGTTTGAATTTGGAGTGATAAAATCTAATTTAATGTGTTTTGTAGTGTATCACTGGAACGGGTTGTCTTACAAAAGTCGTTCATACCTCTTTGGAATCTCCTCTCGATGCTTTCAAGAGAATCATGAGCACATTTTACATAAAATCAATTTTGACAAAAATCACTTTCGGAAATACGGTGGTGGTCAAAATTTGTCCTGCAAAATAATGCTTGTATAATTCTTTTTCCTGGCAAAATTTAGTGGAGACATTTTGTACAGCTATGCACAAAAGTATGAATTTTACGCGCGAGCTGCGTACTGCTCAGAAAAATATCCAAGACAAAATTTGTCCCAGGAAAAAAAATGTATGGGAGATAAAATTTTTCCCGATCTGCGGAATAGGCTTTAATAAAAAAAATGACATTCTAATAATTATGTTGGGCCTTACCAACAATCAAATTAAAAGACGATTTTAATAGGTGCGTTTTATTATTCACAAATCTATCTGGATCCGGATCTGGGGCCAAATTACCGCATCAGTTATCGAGTAATACGTGACTGAATTATGTGAGTTTGGCATTACCGCTTACGTTATCGAGCAATAAATTACTCCAATTTGACATTTTCATTCGATCACTGATAGGACTCACTCACTCGTCACTGAAGCGGTAATTCGGCCCCTGGATTAAGTTTTAACATGTATTACAAAAACAATTTGGGATCCTGTTTTCTATCGGGATCTATTTCAAAGATCCAAAAATTAGTTATTACACTGGCGAGTAGATGGCTTTTTATGGTAAGGTAGTGTAAGCTATAGTGTAAAGAAAAAAGGCAAGACATAATTTAAAATTTATAAACCCAAGGATAAAAAGAGACGGACTTACAACACTGCTGTCACTAGGATCCGTATCGTTTTATTTTCAAGCGAAGATCCAGATCTGGATCCAGATAGATTTGTGAATAATTAAACGCGCCTAATACTTCCTATCACAAGGAAAGTTTTCATTTAAGCCTAGTACGCAGATCGAGACAAGACAAATTTTATCTCTACAATTTTAATCTCTACAAAACATTTCCAAATCTCACGCAAAAGTTTGAATTTGGAGTGATAAAATCTAATTTAATGTGTTTTGTAGTGTATCACTGGAACGGGTTGTCTTACAAAAGTCGTCGTTGGAATCTCCTCTCGATGCTTTCAAGAGAAGCATCAGAACATTTTACATAAAATCAGTTTTGACAAAAATCACTTTCGGAAATACGGTGGCTGTCAAAATTTGTCCCGCAAAATAATGCTTGTATAATTCTTTTTCCTGGTGTTATAAGTCCGTCTCTTTTTATCCTTGGGTTTGTAAATTTTCAATTATTTCTTGTCTTTTTTCTTTACACTATAGCTTACACTACCTTACCATAAAAAGCCATCTACTCGCCAGCGTAATAACTGATTTTTGGATCTTTGAAATAGATCCCGATAGAAAACAGGATCCCAAATTGTTTTTGTAATACATGTTAAAACTTAATACAGATCCGGATCCAGATATATTTGTGAATAATAAAACGCACCTATTGTTTATAAGCTTTATAGTACTCTCAAGAAATAGAATAATTAGGAAGCGAAGCGATTCTACTAATGCGCTGCAGTCGAAACAAATTGACGTCGTAGACTCAAGAATTAGGTTGGGATAGGAATCGGGAAAAACTAAAAGAATTGTATCATCTATGAGAATCATGGCAACGAGAACAATAAGAAGGAGAAAATTAATTGTTTTGTGTATTGGCAAGGACTTTAACTATTTTATTTATGAATATTTTTTTTCTTTGCTGTGGCCTAAGGGAATCACAAATAGGCAAAGTTGTTAATTGTTGATACATGTAACCAAAACAATGTTGGTTGAAATTTATATTCGAATGGGTATTATTTAGGAAAATATATGTATAAGGTAGGTTCATCAATATGTATGGATGTATGTAGATAAACAATTATGTAATTTCCTCTTTCTATAGATTTTATATGGAGATTTCCATCGTAGATTTTATATACATACATATAATGATAAGAACATGTGATTTAACAGGATTTTCAGTATGTTTTGTCCCTTTTGAAATACGATCTAGTACCTCCTCTGAAACTCTGCACATTCATTATAATAGCCGAGTTTTATTATCGCCAATGATCAATATAGACTAACCCTTGAAAATAAAACGATACGGATAATAGTGACATTTGTGTTGAATGCTCATCTCCCTTTTGCCTATTTTTGTTGATTTTCAAATGTTTCTTGTATTTTTTCTTTGCACTGTAGCTTACACTACCTTACCATAAAAAGCCATCTACTCGCTAGAAAAAGAACTAATTTTTGGATCTTTGCAACAGATCTAGATAGAGAACGGGATCCCAAATTGTTTTCGTAATACATGTTAAGAATGAATCCAGATCCACGTATACATAGATGCGTATAGATAATAAAACGCATCTAAAGGCTATTCGAAATTTCGTAAGTTTATACAAAAATAAGAATATTTATTTTTGTACTCACATTTTTGTCTTTTCAATTCCACACATGCAAAAAATTAATTTCGGATTTAATAGTAGTAGTTTTGTATAAAGCTGATCGATTTACTCGCTTATCTTATGACAATTCTAAACTGAGTTGCCGACTGGGAATGTTTCTCTTCGTTAGTATAGTAAAATTAAAATTATAAGAAAGTCTTGTACAAGAAAAAAGGTCGCTAATGAGACACATATTTGTTCAATATTGTAATATTTTTGCTAGGTTCGTTAAATAAAACTTTTATTACTCTTTTTAGAATTTCTTCTTTATTTACACTTTCCAAATCAAAACAATTAAATCTCAATTTAAAATCACCTCAAACACTTTTATTCAGATTTAATCATACTTGCTTAGTAACACAATCCAATAAGCAAAGCTTTTGCACACTTTCATAATCAAAAATAGACTGTAATCCGCTCACCGTGAACACTCTCTTATATACTCAAATTCGTTGTTCTCGAAACAAAATCGAGAAGGTTCTCGTCTTAGAATGTTCTAGTTGTTTGGAATAAGGAGAAATACATATGACATTGGAAAAGAGCTTTTTATTCCTTCCATAAAGTAGATATGCTAATTTCCAACAGATGGCACTGTATAAAGCTCTGTGTCTGTGTTGTGCGTAGCAATATAACGGGTGATTTTTTAAGAGCTTGAGAACTTTTTTTAAAAAAAAAACGCATAAAATTTGCAAAATCTCATCGATTCTTTATTTGAAACGTTAGATTGGTCCATGACATTTACTTTTTGAAGATAATTTCATTTAAATGTTGACCGCGGCTGCGTCTTAGGTGGTCCATTCGGAAAGTCCAATTTTGGGTAACTTTTTCGAGCATTTCGGCCGGAATAGCCCGAATTTCTTCGGAAATGTTGTCTTCCAAAGCTGGAATAGCTGGCTTATTTGTGTAGACTTTAGACTTGACGTAGCCCCACAAAAAATAGTCTAAAGGCGTCAAATCGCATGATCTTGGTGGCCAACTTACCGGTCCATTCCTTGAGATGAATTGTTCTCCGAAGTTTTCCCTCAAAATGGCCATAGAATCGCGAGCTGTGTGGCATGTAGCGCCATCTTGTTGAAACCACATGTCAACCAAGTTCAGTTCTTCCATTTTTGGCAACAAAAAGTTTGTTAGCATTGAACGATAGCGATCGCCATTCACCGTAACGTTGCGTCCAACAGCATCTTTGAAAAAATACGGTCCAATGATTCCACCAGCGTACAAACCACACCAAACAGTGCATTTTTCGGGATGCATGGGCAGTTCTTGAACGGCTTCTGGTTGCTCTTCACTCCAAATGCGGCAATTTTGCTTATTTACGTAGCCATTCAACCAGAAATGAGCCTCATCGCTGAACAAAATTTGTCGATAAAAAAGCGGATTTTCTGCCAACTTTTCTAGGGCCCATTCACTGAAAATTCGACGTTGTGGCAGATCGTTCGGCTTCAGTTCTTGCACGAGCTGTATTTTATACGGTTTTACACCAAGATCTTTGCGTAAAATCTTCCATGTGGTCGAATAACACAAACCCAATTGCTGCGAACGGCGACGAATCGACATTTCACGGTCTTCAGCAACACTCTCAGAAACAGACGCAATATTCTCTTCTGTACGCACTGTACGCATTCGTGTGGTTGGTTTAATGTCCAATAAAGTAAACTGAGTGCGAAACTTGGTCACAATCGCATTAATTGTTTGCTCACTTGGTCGATTATGTAGACCATAAATCGGACGTAAAGCGCGAAACACATTTCGAACCGAACACTGATTTTGGTAATAAAATTCAATGATTTGCAAGCGTTGCTCGTTAGTAAGTCTATTCATGATGAAATGTCAAAGCATACTGAGCATCTTTCTCTTTGACACCATGTCTGAAATCCCGCGTGATCTGTCAAATACTAATGCATGAAAATCCTAACCTCAAAAAAATCACCCGTTATATAGATATATATATATTTTAATAAGAATGCATTACGGATCTTAGAGCGGCTAATCTTAAACCATTCCTATGGGTGTATTAAAAGGAATGGGACTTACAATTTTCTGACGATTCCGAAGGCTAATGAGCAGCACTTTTCATTACAATAGACACTCTTGTAGGATTTGTAACTTCTTTGGAAGAGGTCAAGACCTGAATCTTTAAAAACAAACTAAGAAATTTATGAAAGTTAATTCTTTTCTCTTACCGTACGATATACTTTGTCTGAGCGCAATATCATTCATTAAAATCCAAACTAGCTAGAAAGAATTAAAAATGTATTTGTACTTCGTTTCCTATTTTTCCTTTTTATTTATAGTCTGTTTATTGTTCAAATCCGTTAAATATTTTCAAATGTAATCAATCATGCCCGTTATCATGTCAAACGCATCTCTGGCAGTAGGCTCAATAAAAGTGCTGGGCAATAAAAATCCATGAACACCGTTATCCGACAAGTGGATCGTATAGCTAAATGGTATACCAACTTCAAATGCTGCAAAATAATCAGAGGAACCTGAAATCAAAAATAATAATAATAATAAATAATTCCTCTTTGATTATAAATAAATTACCAGATTTGTTTTCTATCAAATCATTGCTGGCATCAACTTTGTATCTAGAATTGCTCCCTTTTTTCCTGAGACTATCACTTGCAACCATTGCCACATCCAGAAGATCATCCAATTTATCCGCTTGAAATGATGAATTGAATTTATTTGGATACGAAATAATTTGACCGTACGCTTGCAGAGATACAAAAAGCTGAGTATAAATGTAAAATATTCTAATATTAAAAACGAGGAAAAAGAAGCTCATCCAACCTTTATCTGTTTTCGATATTCCATTAGAAATTTTGATATTGCCCGAGTTTCAGGTTCTGAGAATGATGTTGGACCAGCGTAGAATTCATTGCAAGGAGCTTTCGAACTTCCTTTTCTGCCCCAATTAAAGTGCCAGTTATGGTTTAAGTCGACGCCAAAGCAAACCTTTTCGGATTTTTTCTTTTGTAGCCAAGTCATAGCAGAATCTATGATTCCATTTGGTTTTGAGATGTAACGAGATCGTGATTTTTTCCATAATCGATTGTATTGATGGCTATATTCGTATCCATCTGGATTGGCAACCGGCATAATGTACCATGTTGTGTTTTTGATATACTGCATTCCCAAACTGGTTTCTGTAATGAAAAATTTGTTTAAGACATTTTATTTGTGTTTTAATAAATTCTAATGATACTATAGAGAACATTTGTACAATATTAAATATCTACTAACTAAGCCCTGCCTGGGCTTGTTTGATGTAGAGAAGAAAAGTGGGCGTAGTAGTAAGCGGATATTGGCGGAAAATTTTAGTCGAATTAGTACGATGTTAAGACTGTTTTATTATGAAACTAGATTAAAACAACTATTTTGCAAATTTTAATCAAATATACATAGCATCATACTTTCTCTACTTTTTTATTAAAGTTAAAATCAACGAATACCTATGCTACCTTCATATTACTCTTTGGCATTTACAAACGTGAAAAAAAGGTCTGTTTTCTTGATCCAGAACGAGATTGAAGAAATTTTATGATATCGCATCTCCTTGCCGAAAACCTGTGCATCCACTGAATATTTTTCAAAGTCACGCGACACAGTTGGATCAGTCATTGGATCTTGATGTGACCTTGTTATACTTGAGCATACATTTTTTTGACAGGGATCAAAATTTCCGAATCCTTATTTGAAGAAAGATCTACGCGTACATGAAACAGGTACTTGCACACACAACAAACGAAAAATTTTTGATCCAGGACCGAAATCCCCAGTGCGTAAAGGAAATCGAAATAATATTGAACTTGTCGTTATTTTCGATATTAAAAGATTGAAAGAAAAAGTCGGTATACATAACAAAAAAGGGAAGCTGAGGCAACGCCTATTTCGTGATCCATAGGCCAAAATAAATGTACAAAATGTTTGAAGTTTCAAATGGATTGAATGCGCTCAGCCCGTCAAGTTGAAATGCAAGGTTTGTCCTAATAACGTCCCCACTAATACATAGAAGCACTTTTTTACACATATTAGATATTACCTTTTGATTTATATTTTCAATCTCGTCAAAAATATAATAAATATTTGTCAAAATTGGTTGTGTATATGTACATTAAAAAAAATTAAATTTTATGTTAAATAATGGATAAAGAAAATAT
Source organism: Philhelius festivus (assembly GCA_963931855.1). Taxonomy (NCBI): domain Eukaryota; kingdom Metazoa; phylum Arthropoda; class Insecta; order Diptera; family Syrphidae; genus Philhelius; species Philhelius festivus. The sequence goes on along the minus strand of OZ007556.1, from coordinate 75,412,283 downwards.
ATTTAATAAATGTAAGCGCAAGTGCACCTGTAATTGGAATAAAAATCAACAAAATTGTGACGTGACACAACGACAACATTGCAAATATCAAAATGAAGATTTGTTATGCAATATGGAGCAGAGAACTTTTATTTCTTTTTCAACTGATATAGTTTGTATTATAGCGTAAGTATTATTATGCAGATGTTATCTTAAAAAATATGTAAACATTTTTGTTTTATGTATTTTAAAGGTTCATATTTTTTGGGTCTGTAATGTTTTGGTTGGCTATAACAAAAATCTTAATTGATTGTATGAAAAAAATATACCATTCTCATCGGTAAGTAAAATCCTTAAGTTTATTTCAGAAAGTGCGGGGAATCGTATTGAAACAAACTTAATGTCTTGTATCTCAATTTAAATTGGGTTCGTTATTTCCAAAATCTATAATAATCAATTTCTTCTCAATCTCACATCCACAAAAGCTTTTGAAATAACGATAGTGCATTTAAAAAATAAATTTGGTTCCCCATCATCTCTGAAATAGATCTGCAGTATTGGAGACAAATTATATGGCGGTACAGTGAGACAGACGTAGAGCTAATGAACGCTGCCAACAGAGAATAGAATCGCTTATATTGGATTGTTAAGCAATCGATTCTAAAAAGTGTTATATATGTTAACTTAATCGTAAGACTTCCTGCTCGCGCCATCTGTTGCCCTACTTTTTAACTAAAAAAAAAAACTAATAAAAGTACATATAATCTGTACAAAAAATGAAGAGTCCATATATTTTATTAATCTTTAAGGTCTTAACTTCATTACAGCTTTTTCGGTTACCCTATTTGTCATTAAAAATAATTTTTCAAATTTTAAGTAATAAAAGAAAACTTGCCAGTAAACCATCCAAATTTTAGTGAATAATAATAAGAAGAAAATTTTCTTCATAATTTGGAATTGTTTGGATATTACTTAAGTACGAAATTTGATATAAATCTTCTTGAATTAAGAACTTGGCTAACTTATAGATCTCACTTCTTGTCACAGCTGACTTGTTACACATGTATGTATGTATAATTTATAAGAATATTTGAGAAAGTGGGTGGATGTCATGACGCCTTTTGCAAAAGAACATCTCAAATTTTCTATTTTTTCCTTGTATGTACTTGAAGCTTTACTGCTCTTGCAATTTTTATCATTCTTCAGCAATCGGAAGTGCTTAAAATTGGTAAGAATTTTGAGAAAGTCCCCTGATTGGAAAAATCCATATTTTTTGTTTTTGATTTTCTCAAAAACGGTACCACCGATTTTGATCATTTTTTTATGCTAAGGCTTCCCAGCAGTTTAAATATTATTGTGTATTCAAATTTTCCAAAAAAAATTTTTTGGATTTTTAAAAAAAACTTTAAAAAAAAATTTTTTTTTGAAAACACAATATTTCGAAAACCCCATGCTCGATTTTTTCAAAACTTGATAAATAAAAGTTTGGAAAAATAATCTACAAGATATGAGAAAAATAAATTCATTTTACCTAAAAATAACGGTACCCTCCATACAAATGTTAAGAAATGGTTTTCGAAAATCGTATTTTTCTCGAAAACGGTTCCGAGAATTTTGATTAAATTTTTTTCTTTCTACTATTTTTTAATATCTGTAATTTAATAAAAAAAAATTTGAAAACAAGATATTACTGACTGTACCTACCATAGAACGATTTTTTAAAATTTTGAATTTCTTATTATCACCACAACGAAATTTAATGAAATTTCGTAGAGAGAAGCTTCTAAAAACTTTAAAAAACATTGCATTTCAAAACTTTAAGAAAAATATTTTTTTGAAATTTGAAAAAAAAAAATCAATTTTTTTTTTTGAAAATTCAATATCTCGAAAACGGCTCAATACTCAATAAAATAAAATAAAAATTAAATTTTGGAAATTTAATTTTTATTCATACAATAATAAGAACTTCAAATTAGCGTGCCAACATTTTTTCTTAAAAACGTTTTAAAATGTTCTTATATAAAACCTTATTTTTTAAGAAACCACTACAAAGACTTATAATTTTTGTTCTTGCATAAATCTATACATATTATTTGCTTGAATCACATGGCATCCTATTCTTACCTTTAACTACTAAAGAAGTTTTTTTTAGTCATTTAAAAAATAAATTTTAATCTTATGAACAGTTTCTCTAATAACATTCATTTTTGAAATTCTTAGTCTTTTTCATAGGAGCAAGTTCGTGCGACCCAGTCGTGCATTTTATTTCCCTTAGTATGCATCATTTGTTAATCAGTTACGGATTTAGCGATTTTTGAAGCCTTCAAAAACCACTAAAGTCTTGAAATTTGGCGAAGCGCCTGGGTTTAAGCAGCTCAGCAAATATACTATGAATATGAAGTTTCTATTTTTTTATATTATACGCACACTTAAGAGGTTATGAATACCGTTTAATTTATTTATTTATTTGAGCGTTAAGCATTCCAGTGTAGTGCGGCAAAAAAAGAATCTCTGTACTTGTAAGTACGTCCGAAATTGGCCTCAAGGGTAAACTGATGAGCACTCCTAGAAGTACGGGTATTACGGTTGAATTGTTTGAGGGGAGGAATGCAACTGGCTTTTTCACTAGAGAACTGTTTATGAAAATAGCGGTAATATAGTAATGACTAGACCTCGGATTTTGCATACTTCCATATTTTTCATCGGATTGATACCAAATTTTGTATTTAAGCGTTTTATAGTTCAAATATAACAAATTGTAAAGCATATCGAAAATATGCTAAATATATGCAAAAAATATGCTAAGAAATATGCTAAAAATATGCCAGATATATGCAACGTATGCAAAAAATATGCAAAATATGCTAAATATATGCAAACGAATTTCATCGAAAAATTGAATTCCACTCGCTAAATGTTAAAATAGAGAAGCATTGACCACTTTCCCTTGTCCATGGTTGAAGGCAGCATCATTTTATGCAGATAACATGGAGGGAATAACAGAGTTAAGATAATGTTTATCAACTAACTACATTTTAAATATAGCATAGTGGTCAAAAAAGTGGGTTTTATTCCATGATAAGAATCCCTTTTAGGCCACAACTATTCTTTTGAAAACGGGTTTTCGGTTTTTTACTGGTTAAGGCGGTGGAAAATGAACGAATGGGTTATCGGTTAGAATATTGTTTGAAATTAAAAAAAAATCAATATGAAGGTTTTTATAATACAAATTCTATATACTACTTAAATAAATCAGCCAAGTAGAAAACTTAGCACTATTAATGGACTTTTGAATTATTTATTCAAAATAGCCTTTTTGGCCTTTAGTCCACAAAAAATGGCGTTTTGTCCATGGACTTATCAGTTGACTGTGAAGACCTTGTCAATATGCAGTTTTTGTTAAATTCAGTTCATCTTACATCGATTTTTTGACAAAAATCCACACCAATGTGAACTATATCCAACCAAGATTAAAATTGTAATCATTAACGTTGGAAGATTTTGCCCGTGGCCTGGCATTGATTCTATATGAAGGTTTTTATAATACAATTTTTGTGGACTAAATGCCAAAAAAACTATTTTGGAAAAATCAATATGATTTTTAAAAAAAATTTAAAAATTTAAGATTACAATTTTAATAATGCTGTTAATAATTTTCCAAACCACGCATTTGGAAAAGTTTTTTCTGTCACATAATAAGGTGTAGGAGTCACTTTCACAATAATGGAACATCCGATAACCCATTATGTTTGAAAACGACGGTATGCATTTACTTTAGTTTGGTAAAATAAAATTCTTAATTTACGTTTTAGGTTCTTGAAACACTAGATCCAGAAGATACTGAATCTATAAAGCTGTCAGAAGAACTAATAAAAAAAAAACTATATCGCGATTTTATATATATAAAATCGAATTTCGAGAGAGTTGCCGAAATAATAACTTCCTTAGAAGCAAAGGGTCTACCATTAGCAAAATCAATGAATTTATTTAAGGAAGCTTAAAACATTATTCACAATATAAATGGTTAATTTGGAATGAATTTAAAAGAGAAATTTGAAGCCATTTAGAAAAGAAATCCAGATTTTAATATTATTTCAAAAATAAACAATATTTTAAATCTAAATGCTGAAGATTTGTCTGGACTTTGCCCCGTCACTAACGAAAATATCATCAAATATAAATTTGCTCCAGTTACTTCCTGTGACGTTGAAAGAAGCTTTTCTGCTTACAAAATAGTTTTTGGAGAGAAACGTCAAAGCCCCTCAATTAATAATTTAGGGAAAATTATGGCTGTATACTGTAATACCAATTATCTTGAATAATTTCTAAAACTGTAAAACATCTTATGTACTTGCTCTACTTTAATATAAACTCTATTTAATATCTGACAATAATTAGTAAAATATATGTACATATATGCCACCCTCTGAATCGCTTTTATATTATTTTTTGATCTGTTTAACACAGGAATTTTTGCATGTTTTGCATATTTTTTGCATAGTTTGCATATATTTGGCATATATTATGCATATGCAATTCATGCAAATATGCAAAAAAAATAAAAATATGCATATCGTTTTCAACTGTATTTTCAATGACTAAAACAATGTTGTCATCAGAATTCACCTATCTTAATCCATCAAAAATATGCAAATATGCAAAATCCGAGGTCTAGTAATGACAGACATTAAACATTGCGGCGCTGCTCGAGAGATACAAATCTTTCAGTTAGGCAACGGTCGACTAGACATAGAACCTTCCCAGATATGGGAATTGTACTCGAAATTTGGAAGAATAAAGGCTTTATATATAACACTCAGATCAGAAGGGGAAAGGTACTGGTACTATTGGTACTGAAGTTAAAAAATGGAGTTAAAAAATGTGTTGGCTGGACACTACCCTGCCCTTTGATCTTAACAATTTTGTTGTATGGGACCAATCTTATTTATATAACAAATTATACTCGATACATTCCAATGGTCATACCTCCAATTATAATTTAATAACGTTAACTATGGAATACTACTGGACAACCATTTAAGCCCTTTACTTTTTATTTAATTTTTTTTGTATGTTTATAAATGTCTAATTAACTGTTTTGAAGCATTCAAAGTGTCAAAGTGTAAGGGTGGGATAATTTCTACGAGCTCTCTCGTTATCTTAATAGACTTAAACTTATCGATATGTCTTGTCTTCAGGGCAGACGTTCTTATAGATTTTTTTCTTCATTGTTAAATAAAAATAAAAAAAAACAGATTCTTTGTACCTTTTGTGTTGCACTAACTTTGATAATCCCTAATTATGAACAATTTTCTCCTTTAAACAAAATGTTTTAATAATTTAACTTGTTCAGGTCTAAGTTTATATAAATTTAATAAATATGTTGATTTGTTTATAAAGTTTGCAAGTAAATTTAAATAAACTTTTTTGCCATTGCAAAATTGCAAGTGAATTATGCTCAGTTATAAATAAATACATATTTAGTCGAAAAACTTATCTTATAATATCTTATAACCTATTTGCTCTAACAATAGGTGTACGAAGATTTTTGTCGCAGGGCTTTTGACAATAATGTTGCTTTCAATAACAACTCGTATTCTTTTGAATCAAAGAGCTTGGAAACTTCAGCTAAGTGAAGAAAAAATGGAACTTACAAAGAAAAATGCTTCAGGTAAAAAAATATAATTTTAAATTATTTATTTTAAGGAAAATATATTTTTTCAATAGTTGTTTTAGATATTCCAGAAAAGATTTCAGAGACCTTACCAGCAAAAAAAGAATATTTAAATGTTAATCTAAAAGATAAACATTTAAGAAATATTATCAGCGGAAATAAATCAGATATCAATATATCGAAGAAATTCACAATGACAATAGTAGACGAGAGGAAAAGAGAAATTTTCAAAACATCCAAAGATTTCCTTCTGCCAAAATTGCCATTAGAAATGAACAGCCCACCATCGTTGATTATTAGTTTATCAGATGTAATATTGGAAAACTATTAAATTTTTTAGATAATAAAAGAAATTATAAACCAAGTTTTTGAAAAGATCTGGGCTAATTAAATCCTGTGGCCTCAAAAGTTCCTTTGTTAGTTTTTTGTGTAGAGGCTAGGAGCATTGTAATTACATATATTTTACATCCTTTACTGGAAGTCATGTTCAACGGCTGCTTAAACCTTACCCATATTCCACGAATACAAGAATATACTTGGTATATAAAACCGATCGTTAGAATATGGTCTAGGAGTATGGTGCGATAAATCGTGATAAATTTAGTAAGGTCCAAAGATCAGCTTGTTTGTGCATAAGCCGAGCACTTCGCTCTACCCCCTTCATTGCTTTGGGCACGCTTTTTCATAAGGCCTATTCATAGTGTATCAAAAATGAGAGTGTCTACCGTAATTCTGCATTCATTCAGATCTATTTATTTTAACAAAAACTTTCAAAGTTAGCATTCCATCCAGAGCTACTTTGAAGGATGCGATTGTACTGACGGATCAAAAACTGATAAAGGAGTTAGTGGAGGCGTATACTGAGACAGACTAAGTGTACATACAAAAAATCTCTCATTTCTTCTCCCTAATCATTTTTAAAATGTTCCAAGCAGAGTTTTTACTGATTAAGGAAGTTTTATCTAGTTTAAGAGAAAAAATAAAATGCACGACTGGGTCGAACGAACTTGCTCCTATGTAATAGAATAGGAATTTTAAAAACGAATGTGATAAGAGAAAACTGGTGGGTCATTCCGTAACTTTCAAAACGATAATCGTCAAAACGATTATTATTAACGTTATCCTCAATAATTTGCTTCACGTAACTTTATCACTATCGTCTCGTCAATCGTTTTCGGTATAAGATCGTTCAGTTAATTTCAGATACTCTTATACTATGACTGAAATGTCAAAATGAAATCCATGAAAGACAATGCTTGTTCGATAACTTGAAAATGTAAAACCATTGCTTTATTTCGGACTTTTCATTTTCGCTAGAAAGATTCCATTTAATCCACAGGGGACATAACTTGGCTTCCAAGATATTTGTCGTTTCCGAAACTATTTTGGATAATTTGCTTTGTGCAAGAACGATTCCAAAATCGTTGCCTGTCAACCATTGGTAGCCTCCGCCACCCCAAGTCTCAATAGTTACAGCAAATCTTAATATTGATGGTATATATGTAGAACGACAACCATCCGGCAAGTTTATTGTTTGAAGTATCATTAAAAAGGCTTCTTTTGAAATTCGAAAACGTTGAACAAAACTATAATGGTTTAAATTATTTTACAACAATTAGTAAGAAGAGTCTGATTCATCTCTTAATTGTCTTCGTAACCGTATTAATTGTTTTTTTTTTTTTGAATTTTCATTTTCACTATGTATATAGCAAAACTAAATTGCGACGAAACATTTTGACTTCAGTTTGATTAAATAGTAATGGAAATTAATGACAGACGATACCTATTTAGCTATCGTGCAAACGATATCGTTTTGACGATATCACTTTGACGATTATTGTCTTACGTGAAGTGAGACTATCGTCAAAACGATATCGTCCGACGATAATCGTTTTACGGAATGACCCCCCTGTTCATAAGGATAAAATTAATTTTTTAAATTCTTTTAGTAGTGAGAGATAAGAACAGAATGCTATGCAAATATGAATTTATGCAAGAACAAAAATTATAAGTCGTTGTAGTAGTTTCTTTAAAAAATAAGCTTTTATATAAATATGTACAAATTTTTTATATCATTTTTACATTTGGTAAGCCAACTTTAAGTTCTTATTATTGTTCGAATGAAAATTAAATTTAAAAAAAAAATACTGAGCCGTTTTTGAGATATCGAATTTTCCAAGAAAAAAAACTTCTTTTCAAAAATTCAAAAAATATTTTTTTTTAAGTTTTGAAATGCAATGTTCTTTAAACTTTTAAGAAGCATCTCTATAAACAAATTTCATTAAAATCCGTTATGTCGATAATGAGAAATTCAAAATTAGAAAAAATGGTGCTATGGTAGGTACAAACTGTAATGGTGCTTATTTTGACATTCTCTTTCGTTCGAAAGTGAGTCGAATTCGTTGAAACTTAATTTTGAGACTCGGCGATTAGAATGTTAATCGAACAAATCGAAAGTTCACCCAATCCATAGAAAGTTCATTCATTTGCGAAAGCTAATTCAATTTTGACATTCGAAAGAATAGAATTAAATGTCATTTTTGTGTCGTTTGAATTTTTCTGTCGAGTAAGCAACAAAACATGTAAGTTTTTAATTATTTCATGGAATATAAATTACTTTTATTAATTTTTGTTGTTGTTTTATGTTTAAAGGTCGCATTCCAACTGGACAAACCGCGAACAAAAGGAAAAGTTAATCAAAATAATGAAAAAAAACACGGAGGTAGCAAAGGGTTTTTTTACCACCCGCGTTGATACGGAAAGATTTTGGAAGGAAACCGCGGAGAAATTAAATAAACACCATCTTCATTTATAAACAACACAAATGCCATATTTTTATTTTTTATTTAGTTTTTATCAAAGAAAATTAAATTATTAAACAATACACAAAACAATTGCAAATAAACAAAGATTTCACTTTTTGGTTTAGACATTTCACAAACACTTCTCTTTTATTTTTGATATTTTAGTGTGACCAAGTGTATACAAAAAAAAATAAAAATTTAGAACGCGTCATGAACAACTTATTTTTTTTAAGAATAGTTTCAAAACAGCTGAGTTGACACAAAAAATGTAATGAATATGTAGTTCTTTATGGTTAAACTTTACTTTATAATGAAAAAGTATATTATTTATTTTGTTTCTTGATTCTTTATCCAACATCTATAAAATGTTTAGAAACAAAAAAAATGTAAAACGGTCATACTAATTCAAATAGAAATATAGTAAATGTCAAATAGCTGACAATGAAAATGAATCTTTTTTGAAGTTCATTTTATGCTATCTTTCGCAAATGAATGTTATTCGTTCGAATCTCAAAATTAAGAAAGTTCATTCGAAGGAATAGAATCATTCTAACGAATAGACTATTCATGAGAATGTCAAAATAAGCATGAATATCTCAATTTCAATTTTTTTTATTAAATTAAAGATCATAAAAATTAATTGAAAGAAAAAAAAATTATCAAAATTCTAGGCGCCCGTTTTCGAGAAAAATGCGATTTTTTAAAGCGATTTTTTAACATTTGTATGGTGGGTACCTTTATTTTTAGGTAAAATAATTTTTTTCTCAGATCTTGTAGATTATATTGAAAAACTTTTATTTATCAAGCTTAAACAAAAACTAGCATTGGGTTTTCGAAATAAAAATTGAATTTAAAAAAAAAATGCAGAAATTTTTTTTTGAAAATTTTAATACACAATACCATTTAAATTTTTGGAGAGCTTTATAAAAAAAAATTATCAAAATCGGTTTTACCGTTTTTAAGAAAATCAAAAACAAAAAAAAATGGTTCCTTGGGGGAAATTTTTTTTCAACCATTAACTAACTTTAACTAAATGAAATTTTTTGTATCTTTCTTTTTTAAATCTTTTTTCAAAAAAAATATTTATCTAACTTAACTTATCTACTAAGTTTAAAGAAAATCGGCCGAACGGCTTAGGCTGTAGTCGAACAGACAGACAGACAGAATTGCGAGACCCACTTTTTTAGTCTTTGCTATCATCGTAATGTGAACTTGGATCAAAATCTCGAGTTCCATTTATTTTCCGAATGCATATGTAACTTGCCTTAAGTAAGGGATTCCTCCCTGTAGACATCCTATTGTTCTGATCTTTCTCTGTATATTTGGTCTTGCCATAGTCTTTGCTACTATAGTGCCCAGCATCTAAACAATCCTCCTATTTATTGTGATGGATATACAAAAGATGACCATAGTTATTGTTAAATTAAAATAAATAAAATGATAACCTTGATCACCCATTTCTAAAACAACTAATTTTTGTATTCTATTTTGAAATATGGCTTGACTATTGCTTTAAACATCATTACCTAAATGACCATAATAAATGTGATTCTCATCAATTACCAGTTTGCGGACTTGATTACATATATGAATAGACTCCCATCTATAAGTCTGTAGTTTTTATTTACCAAAAACTACGGTTTTCCGTTTTCGCTCCTTCTGGGCTTATTGGGGACCCCAAGAAAAATATTGATGGAAGCATTTTTATAGTAGATACTTATTCAAAATTTAATTTTACTCATCATTTCACTTTATTCAAAAATCTACCTGTTAGGCAGGCATTATTTAAATTTAAATTTCTCTTAATACGACTATTATAGACCCAAAAAGGGTAATCTTATGAAAATAACTGAGCACCACTTAGTTAAATCAATCCAAATATACATTATATACAAAAAATTTTAACTTTCAAGTTCCTTAAGCGAACATCATAACTTACTATTGTTCTTCATAACTTTCAGCAGTTCATTGATCATCCATGTTGCTGAAGCTGGTGCAATCCATTCCCGACCATGAACACCTGCTTCTATGAACACACTATTAGCTTGCTCTGGTTTCTTAGTCAGCTTAAGCTTCTTTATATTCAATGGTTTCTCGTTAGACTTTTTCGAATCAACTTTCGCTATGACTAGAGGTCGTCCTTCATACGATCGTCCAATATGAATTAATTCCACATATTGTGGGTTTCGTATCTGAAGTAATTCTAAGTACTTAATAATGCTGTCATAGTTATAGTATCTATTCCATGACATTATAGCCTTCCCAGAATTAGGCTTATTAGGTACCATATCGTCCTGTTTGGCTTTTTCGTATGAAATAACCTTACCGACATCGAATATTAGAATTTCATGTTGGATGTTTTCAAAACTCAATGTATTTTGGAAGTCTGTGAGCATTTTGGGAGGTATCACAACATCAGTAAGACCTCTGAAATAAGATTGATTTATTGAAAAAAAAAGAAAACGTTTTAAATAAAATAAATGGGGAATCACCTTAAAGAAGGCCCTTTAAGCCACTGGAGGCGTGCACCTTCTTCATCTTGTTTAATTTCCTCAAGTATTTTGACTTGTGAGTCAGTCTTTGGTTTTAGGCGCCAAATTTGGTATTTATTGTAGGATATTTTTTTTGGAATATCTGGATTTTCAGAGGTTGTTTCTCTAAGTGGACTGTTTGTTGTAGTCGAGTTTATAATATGCTGTGCCAGAATTCCTATCCATTTATGGGGGTTTTTCAAAGGCTCTGATATCGTTAATATTGGTACAGATGTGGTGGTGGTTGTTGTTGTAGTTCTCTTAGGCCGCGGTTTTCCACTAAACCATCCAAAAAACCATGCTAAAAAAAAAATAAATTTTAACAGTTAATTTAAAATCTATATGATTATGTGCACTTAGTAAAGATTTTTTCCATAAAGTGAACATTTGGTAGACGCTACTTGAATAAATTTCAATATTAGCCGTTTTTTTTTTTGTTGAAAAATTGAATAGCCAGGTCAACAAATTTTAACACGCAAACACCAAAATACTTAAAAAGGGTATCCATGTAAACGCGGAAAACCCTGATAAACCTCGGAAGCCAGATAATTTTATCTCTGCAGAATCAAGCTGACAAAATTTGTATTCAAAAATTTTTCTGCAAATCTGATAAGATTATCTCACGAATTATATGCGGAAAGTGAAGAAATAAACCTGATAAACTAAATTAATATGGTTTCTGACTTTTAATTTGACATTTCACAAAATATTTCCCACATTTACGCAAGTAATTTTAGGAGGTGTTCATGAAAACATGTTGCGGAAAATTATATTTTTCTACAAGCCGGAATATTATCTCGTTTACCCTTAAAGTGAATACAATTACTGTCACCAATCATAGTAAACATACAGGGAATTTTAATTGTTGAGATGTTGAGAATGTAGATGGCTCTTAATTAAATTGAGAACAAATGACATGGACATATAAGGCACTGATTTTGACATCGAATGTGATCGATTTTATCATGATCACCAACTTTGAAATAAAGAAAAAAAGAGTGAATATGAAAGTCAGCATAACCGTTTCTTCACTTTCAATTGCTGTGCTAGCTATAAGCTTCACCAAAACACGCTTGTTATTGATGGAAGCTGATATCGAACTTCTAATCTACATAAATATCAAAGACAAGTTGATGATGATTGATTTTTTTTTTAGAACTCACAGAAATCCGAATTCTTTCATTTTTACTGTCGAGGAATGAGAGTGAAATTTTCGGGATTTGTCTTTCCACTATTTTCTGTCACAATAAATAAAATTAAAAGGAAAATATCGATTAGTTTCATTTTTAGATGAAATGTCATGATTATATATAATTCTGCTGATAAAATGTGTATCTATCTAAATTAAATTTATTCCTTATAATTATTTGAATTATTCAATTTATGATAAAGATTCATAATAATACTCGTATAATTATATAAAAATAATGTGATTTAATTAAAATAAAATGAGTGACATTTTTATTTGAAGTTTAACAGTGTTAATTACACTTCAAAAAAGATATACAAAGTATATGTTTTATGGTTTGGGTAACCCTAACTCCAAGAAATATTCCAAGTTAGCAGAGGTACAATAGATATTAAAAACATAATAAATTAGTACATTAATAATTTTTATTTCCTTTTTACATAATACAAAGTTCGTTCTTCTTTAAAAAAATAATTTATGATATGCATAATACGAGTATGTAAATATATCCGGTTGAGCACTTTGTAAACATTCTAAATCTTTTGATCGAAAATGCTAAAGCCAGTTTTTTAGATCTTTTTCACATTTTTTTTTTTGGAAAAATGTATCGTTCTAAGAGACTGAGGTGGTTATTATAAATGTGATCAGAAGCTGCAATGTAAAAATTACGGAGCCCTATCACCAAGTATCTGGAAATCGAAATCATATGTGAACCGGCCTATGAAAAGGTGGCTTATGACTCAAAATTATTTTCCACTTTTTTTTTGTTAGGATAGTTTTTGAGACGCTCTTTCACATGGTAAAAACCAGAAAGTCCTAACTTGCTTACAAGTGTACTAAAAATGTAGAGAAAGAAGAGCAGAAATGAAAGCAAAACAGAATCTTATTGGAAATCCAGAATCAAGATAATACATGGAATTGAAAATAAAAAAAAAAAAAAAGGGTGAGTGCCAGGACTCACGGTTAAGATGTGTAAACATCAACGTTCGTCCGAGTGCCGAATTTTTGTTATCGAACGTACCCAATAAACATACAATGCAATCGTACTAGTTTGTGACTTTAGAATATACCTCTCACACACGCCACATCGATCAACCTAATCGACAAAGTACTTCGCTTTTGTATGGGACTTTACACACCAATACGCCGACGTAAAAGTACATGCCAAAATCAGCTGTGAAATGGTAGAGTTGTAAAATTTTAAATGAAAAGTGAAAATGACCGCCGAAACATATTTGAATTTTAATGCTCCAGAACCACTTTTTTGCGTTGATCAGAGCTTTATTGAATTCTTGCTTAAGGAGATTGAATTTTATTCTTGCTTTTTCAGGCGATTTGTAGATTTTAACAACTAAAACCGAATAACATCATAAAAAATTGTTTCTACGAACTAGTTCGGTCCTTTTTACACGCCATGTCGGCATACTACTTCGATTCCCAGAGTTCGCACTGCTATGTCGACACAATATTCATTTCACACGACCCAAAAACCTTATCGACAATATGCTTCGATGAAGTAGTTCGTGCATTGACTTATTATAATATAATACGTCAATGAGTTCGTGTGTTAGGAGTGAGTGGACTCCGCTACGTAACGTAAAGTTTGTTTGACTTATGTTTAACCAGGGATGTTGCTTGTGACAGCATTATATTTTTACCCTTATATTCAAACAGAGATGTTATCTGATAAAAAATAGACTGTTTTTACACGAATCTGATTTTAATCTCTGTTTCTGTTTTGCGATTTTTAATATAAGTTAACTTTGTTCATGCGAAAAGGAGTCATCTCTTCGCACTCCTTACTCTACTCAGTTAAGCGAATTGCACTGAGCGAACGCCAAATATAAAAAAGAAAACCACAAAGAAGAATGAACGATAACTTCGCATTTTTCTCAGCAATTGTAAGTGTATTAGTAAAAAAGTCACACGTATATAGATTGGATGTAGGCTTGAAGAAAAATCAAAATCTTTTTAATCTAGCGTACTGCATAGAAATATTGTATATGCAAGGTTGATGATTGATCATGTATTTATTGGTTCATTTGCGTATAGTACGTTGAAGAGATGAGAACACAGCACAGCATAAGCACTGACTAAAATATTAATACAGCAAACGAAAGTTGTATGATAAAATGGACAGACAAAATAAAACAAATTACTCGGATAAAATTACAAAAATCTCAAAGAAATTCGTAAAAACACAATTTTGCTGAAAAAAAAACCACAAATGGCAACGTTCTCTCGCCACTGAAATAATAGGTGCGTTTTATTATTCACAAATCTATCTGGATCCGGATCTGGATTAAGTTTTAACATGTATTACAAAAACAATTTGGGATCCTGTTTTCTATCGGGATCTATTTCAAAGATCCAAAAATTAGTTATTACGCTCGCGAGAAGATGGCTTTTATGATAAGGTAGTGCAAATTATAGTGTAAAGAAAAAAGACAAGAAATAATTGAAAATTTACAAACCAAAGGATAAAAAGAGACGGACTTATAACACTGCTGTCACTAAGATCCGTATCGTTTTATTTTCAAGGGAAGATCCAGATCCGGATCCAGATAGATTTGTGGATAATAAAACGCACCTAATAGACTTGTACGTGCTTTTCATGCATTTGAACAATGTATACCTGGCTTAACGCCGCCAACAAATATACTTGTCATGCAGCGAAAAAGTCAAAACTTTTTTTTTGACAAACCACTAGATGGAGCGTTCACCTTACCAAAATCAAACAAATCCCTTAACTTTTTTTTTAGGTTTCTGTTCTTTATCTTACTCCCTCTGTCAGAGATTTACAGACCGATTGACATCATTCCCACCTTGTAATGGAATTATAAGTGGCAAAACTAATTTTTTTAATACATTGAAGTCGTAGTCGTCATCCAGTTCATGGCTTGACAGATGGAGAACCACCTATATTTTGATATAGTGAATGCTAAAAGTATATTTTAATATAATAAAGAATATCTAATTCGATAATTAAAATAATTATATGGTATGACAGATAAGGGACAAATTAAATTTTGACGTATCGAGAATATTTCATTGCAGATGTCAACTGATTGCCCTGAAGAACATTTTTTGGATTTTTAAAGTTCAACTCTGAAAATGCATTTTTTGCAAGCATAAAATAAAATGTTATCGTCCGTCAATAACGTGAAGTGGATTTTTTAAGACATTAAATGAACCCGCTATGAAATTTTACACTAGTTGATTTGTGTTTCGTCTTTTTCACATATTTAGGACTATTCGGCGAGATCTTTTATTCTTCTATTCTGTTATTCTGCTATGAATTTCCATACAAATGTTTGAACTGTCAACAAATCTTCTATGAACTTTAATTTTGGTATTCAGCACGCTAAAATCTGTTATAAAATCTGCTAAGAAAACTTTTATGAACTGTCAAACGTTCGAACATAGAAAAAATCTTTTACGAATAGCATTTTTGTTAAAAATCATAAAAGAATAAAAGACAAACTTCTGTTACTTTTATCATAAAAGATTTAAATAAGTACACACTACACAGGTGCATCAAGTAATAATGAATATTTATCTTGTCTTTCGTCTATCAAATGTTCTTTAAAGGAGACAAATGAAAGAAAATGTATCAAAACACATATCATATAAAGAAATAAGTAGAGTATGGCCTTGGTATTCCCAGAAGCATAATAAGATAAAATCGTGTTCCATTGTATGGATATCCTTAGTGTGTAAGGCTAGGCACGCACATTCAATTTTTAGTTGCACAACTGTTTGGTAGCTTATAGAAAACAGATGAACTACTTAGTTGAATGTCCGCGCAGGTGCATATAATTATTATTTTACACAAAATAGCCTTAGGCTAGGCGCACACATTCAATTTTTAGTTTCGCAACTGCTTGGTTCGAGCAACTAAAAGTTTGTGTTTTCATACAAACTAAGCTATTGCCTAAAATGAGTTCGCTACTCTGTGTAACATATAATTATATGCACCTGCGCGGACATTCAACTAAATAGTTCATCTGTTTTCTATAAGCAACCAAACAGTTGTGCAACTAAAAATTGAATGTGCGCGCAATCATTTAGTTTGTGTCAAAACACAAACTTTTTAGTTGCTCGAACCAAGCAGTTTCGAAACTAAAAATTGAATATGCGCGCCTAGCCTAAGAGTTTACTTTTTTGTTCGTCATCCATTTAAATTATGTCAGATGAAATATTTTACATAATCACACATAACAGATTTAGTTCAGTTTTATAACAGATCTCGTTTTCGAAGTAGCATATGGCCAGGCGCGCGCATTCAGTTTTTAGTTTCGCAACTGTTTAGTTGCTAAAATGAAACATATGGGCTTATATGGGACACCGCGCACTTAAAGCAACACGACTCGAGCAACTAAAAACTTTTTGTTTTGACATAAACTAAACGATTGCCTAAAATTAATTCGTAATAGTTGAGCTGTTTTCCATAAGCGCAAGAGAGAAAAGAGTGTGAGCGTGAGTAAAGAGTTGCCAGTGCGCGGTTCTCTTTCAACTGGTGATTAAACTATTTGATTTCAATCACAGTTGCCAGTGCGCGACTAGCCTAACAGACTTTTATAAAAGTTCGAACCTCTGAATACCAATCATAAAAGATCTTTTAAGGTGGAAATCTTTTATGATTCATAACAGAAAATCTATAGCGGAATGACAAATGTGGCAAAATAGGCCAAATTGGTCGAGAAGTAAAGAAATGTTGAGGGATTGAATTAAGTTCTAGCCAGCAATGGAAAGTAATAAAATCGAGATTTTAGTACTCAAAGTCTCCAATGTAAACACGATGTCGTAAGTACGCATTATTTACAATGTAAACAGGGTGTTAAATGCAATCGTCGGTAAGGTAGCTTGCTACACGGAACGTGTAACCGAAACGTGTAACCGTAACGTGTAACCGTAACGTGTAACCGTAACGGGTTACACGCGACGTATAAGTTTTACACACGTTTTCGATTCACTCTACCGCCGGGAAAGATGTTTACACATCAAAAAGGATTGAACGCTACAAAAATGATTTTACCAAAAAAAAGCTATTTTGCACAAAAAATATTTATTTAACAATATTAAGTAGTTTTCTTCGTCGCGATCCTTGTTGAAACCTTTGCATTGTTTATCTTTAACAGCTGATTTATCCAAATTTTGTTTTTGAGTCATAAGCCACCTTTTCATAGACCGGGTCACATACATATGTATGTAAATAATTTATTCATAAATTGCGTTTGTCAAAAACTCTAAAGTTATGATTTCTAGATCTAAAGAAAAACACAGAGCGGCTTTATTTTGATAAAATAAGTACCGCCGCAACAAATAATAGCATATTGTAGTTTGGAAAATGCAACTATAAATAATGGTCATTAGTTTCTTAGAGCACAGTTTTTGTAAATAATAGAAATTTCTTGAAGTACTCGTAGATCAAAAATAATTTTTTAGGGATTCAGTGTGATAGAGCACAATTAATTATTATTTAATAGTATTTGAATGCATAAAGTTTTTCGGAGGTGTACCACCGAGAGAAATTGACAAATTCTGCAAGAGTATCTGTTGTTTTAAGAAGAGCTGCTCATTAGCCGTTCGGAATCGGCAGAAAATTGTAGGTACTCTCCGTTCCTAGTAACACGCACACAGGAATTGTTGAGAGTTGTTGGTCACTAGGTTTAGGCTCTCTAAGCGCCATCACGGCCTCTAATGTATTTATTTTTTATTTAAATGCATTAAAAATATTTTTCATGTCAAAAAGGATTGCATGAGGAAGTAACTAATGTGAACTGACGACATTCGGGGCGTGAAAGTAAATTTTTCTATCAGGAGATGATTGAAGGGAGAGGTTAGAAAACATGATTTTCGTTTTGAAAATCACTTAATAATGGTCAGCAAAAACCATATTCTTAATTAATTCAATTCCCAATTGAAATTATTAATTATATCCAAACGACTACCCATCCAAAGACAGACACAACATCATCGGCGAGGGCTATCAAAACATCTTTAAAATTTAACCTAAATAGAGAGTTTATGTATATTAAAAACAAAGTAGAGCCTAACACTGAGCCTTGAGGAACACCTTAATTATTAAATTTAAATTTACTTCTGGTATCATCTATTTTAACCTTTTAAGGAGTATTTGTTACATATGAATGATAACAATCCCTTATAAAACCACGAAATTCTGCTCATTCTAACTTTTTTTTTAGTAATATCTCATGATCTATGTCAAAAGCCTTTGTAATATCAATAAACAAAGCTGCCGTGTTCTTTTGGGATATCTAAATTGGGATATATTACCGAGCAAAATTCTAAACTAGCATCTTCTACCCTTTCAAAACCAGAACTGAATCTTACTGAAAAAAAATACTATCATTCTACACTTTACAACTTTTTCAAAAATGTTGAGATAGCGAGATGGGTTTATAGTTACCAACGTTATTAGAAGCACGTTTTTTCAGCAATGGAGTTAAATCTGCACATTTAAGAGCTGCAGAAAATATACCAGTTGTGATACTTAGATTATATATCAGGGCCAAGACCTCAACGTTAAACTAAGAAATGTTTTTTAGCTGACAACTTGAGATTCGACCGATTCCGCAAGAGCTTGAAATTTTAAGAGACTTGATGCTTAAGAAAAAACTGTTGCTGAGGAATGGCTCATTAAAAAATCGATCATTACAATTTGGTGCATGATTTTGTGGTCTTAGAGTAATAGCAATTATGACAAAATAATGATTAAAATACTTCAATCTCATATTTCTCTGAAATTACCGAATTGTTGATAAAAAGATGAATAGGTCTCTTTTTGGTGAAAATACAATTGACTATACATACACAAATCATGTTTTAAGTCAACTTCAGCAGAAATAAATTGATTTTTATACAAATTGTTACGGCATTCAGAAATTTCCTTCTTTAGTTTTGAACGCAAAGATTTAAATTTATTCTGTAGAGAAGTATTAATTGGATTTCTCTAATTCTTTAACATTATTTTGGTTTTAATCTTGATGTTATTTAGTAAGCGTTAACTGAGCCAAGGATTAAGTTGATAGTCTTTCATTTCCAAGAGAATAATGTGCAGTTAGTTTTATGTTTACTAAGAGTTTCCATAAAAAACATCAAAGGATTTAGAAGCATTTCTAGTGGTGAAGACAATATCCCAGAATTCAAATATAAGACATATTTCTAGTTTAAAAAAAGTTTAGTCCGTATGCACAGTGAATCGAATAGTACATGCTAGGTGGAAAAAATTTATTCTCGAGTGAAACTTTGGAAAAAGGATAATTTTGTTAACAAATGGATACACATTAATGTTCTTATCAGCTTTAAGCCGTCATTATTTTCGTCAGTTATTCGTAGCCAAAGTTAAATAATTACGAGTAGAAAAAAATTCATTCATCAGTGGTGCTTTATCTCTTTCAGTGATGGTTTGTATATTTGTTTGTAAATCTTGTCATTTTTCGGTTTATAATGGAAAGTGCCGCTCAAGGTATGTTTAGTATGTTTAATAGGTTTAAAAACTTAATGTATCAACATTTATTCTGGTTTGATATTTAAATTTTGCTAGAAGTTAACGTAATTTTTAGGTTTCCCATTGTAAAACTATTAGCTCCACGCCTCTCCACGCGATGATTCTTATATTTTTGAAAAGATTGAAAGTTAAGTTAAGTTTAATATCAAATTCCATTTGCGAAAATTTCCGAAGGTAATTTTAATAAATTTATAAAGGTATTCCAATCAAGATCACTTGGATGGAGTTTTTCAATATTTGGCAGTTTAACCAACTATTCCAACAAGTTTTACTTCAAACCGGTACTACTGATGCCTTTGGAATTAACTAACGCATAATTCAATCCAACATTTCAAGAATAATAAGCCAAATGAAGTCTCTTTCTGAAAAAGTGGCCGTCAGGCAGAAATATTTTTGAAGAGCTTTGAAGGCTGGCTTAATGGTGACGATTTCATATTATTCGAAGATAACCAGAATGAATACTTTATTGAAAAAACTCATACTTCTGTCGATGTTGGTAGCCCTTTGAAAATTTTTGAATCTTATTACAAACTTTATCTTGTGGCCTATCAACTTAGAAAAATTTCAACAACTTTGATTTTATACACTAAGTCAGATAAATTCTTAGTCTGTATTCTTGTTTTATTATGCCAGTGACCCTACATACATTCTTTTATCAAGCTAGGCCCAAGAAGCACGCCACAAAGACTTTCGAAGATATCAAGAAAACCATACTCGAAAAATCTCAAGAAAGTCAAGCAATTCTAATTTATTATCAATGTTGCTCATTACTTCTGTCTCCTTACCAGTTTGCGCGAACTCCCGAAGAAATAAACAATTTGCTTCATTATCTTCTAAAGTTGTAAACTTGCTGCCTGAAAACTCTAATGCGATCGTTCAACGCGGAGAAATAACGAGGACCAATTCTACTGATTCTGAGGAATACATTTGCAATGAAACTTAAATATTTATGTTCAACCTTAGCGATTATGTTCTACTTTTTCCTCTATGTAAACTGCCACATAAGTGCTTATGTTGAACTGAAGCTAGTTAAGTCTCTTTCCAGCAAATGGCCCTAGGATACTGAAGACTCTGGCAGAGTATAATAGTAAAGTATTATATTAGTTAGCGATTGAAAATTTATAAAATTCAAAACATATTCATTTTAATAATAATATCTATATAATATCTACCTTATAATAATAAAAGTTGTAAAATTAACCTCTACCTTATATTTGTGAGCTTTTTTAAAAAAGAATGTACTTAATACAAAAATAAACATGTATTCCTACAAAACATCTTTATTTTAATAATTTAAAAGACAAAAATAATTTTGTCCACCTAGTATGTTCTATTCGATTCACTGTGGCAGGGTCTTAAACAGAAATTTTATTAAACGTGATAAATGTTTTTTCAACTTTACTAACAATAAGTCCAGTCATTACATGGCTAGGAATATCAAAATTAAAGAGTGTGTGCATAAATATGATGTGCATATAAATATGATCTAAACATTTTCCCGAGATAACCCTTTTTGGCCCTTAAAACTCAGTATCTGCAGGATAATGCTAGTTTTAAGAATCTGTGTTAAAAGAAGAAAACTGAATTCTACAATTCCCCTCAAAACCGAGTTCTCTAAGGCTAGCCGCGCACTGGCAACTGTGATCGAAATCAAATAGTTTAATCACCAGTTGATAGAGTACCGCGCACTGGCAACTCTTTACTCACGTTCACACTCTTTTTCTCTCTTGCGCTTATAGAAAACAGCTCAACTGTTGCGAATTAATTTAAGGCAATCGTTTAGTTTGTGTCAAAACACAAACTTTTTAGTTGCTCGAATCGAGTTGTCCCATATAAGCCCATATGTTTCATTTTAGCAACTAAACAGTTGCGAAACTAAAAATTGAATGTGCGCGCTTGGCATGAAAATAAAAAAGAATTTTGGAAAATCATGAGCGATGTAGGACTACTTTAATTAACCTAGAATGTTCTAAAACAAACTGAATTGCTAACGAAGCATTTCAAAGGCCTTTAAAACATCAGTACAGAAAGCTTCAGTTACCAATATGCACTGCCCAATGTTAATGTATATTGAAGAATTGGACAACTCGGTAACTTTACGTGAAGTTGTAAGTACATACTTTAAAATAAATGAAAAATGGTGAATCATTTCAAAAAAGCTTAAACCTGCTATTATTTTTGACATAAGAAATTGTAACATTCCCAGTCCTGCACTTAACTTTGGGATAACCCTGAGCTAGTAGATAATCCAAATAAATTCACCTCAGCAAAAATTTTAATGTAATTAAGCCTAAAAGTTACATAAACTAATAACACGTAAATTAAAATAAATTTTTATTGTGCAGTTGCAAGGCAACCTAAATCAGAAACAACTAAAAAATTGTCTATACAGTGTTTAGGCCAACTTGAATTATCCTTCGTTTTGATGGATAGACACATTACTCGCGTTTTAATATATTTTGTTTGTTTTTTTGTTATTTTTTTTTTGTTATAGACAGATTCTTTCTTCATTTAATTTCAATTCAACTCTAAACCAATCGTTCAATTCATGGATCGAAAATCTAATCCAAATCGATCCTTAAATGATGAGAAATAATGGCGCTGTACTCGAATAAAAGAAACTTCAAAACAATTCCTCCTCCTTAATTGTAGAAAATGTGGAATAGGTGTGTTCATATATTTACTTTGCATTTGACTTCAAGGGTACGTGTGAAGTTCCAGTAGATGTGATTTACACTAGGAATTTATAGTTTGTAATGAAGTTTGTACTCTATACCGAAGTAAATACTCAAAAAATGTTTTTTGTCCGTTTTTTTTTTAAAAAGCATTAAACTCAAATGACCACATTGGTTTGTTATTCCCTTCAGCTCAATCTACCATTATTTAGTATAAGATTCTCTCTTACCTACTTATACACAAAAGTCAATGGCGATATTTTTCTGTTTGACGGTACGATAATAAGAAAACGACGGGGAAACACAAGACAATTAGAAAGAAGATTAGGTATAAGCATACCTTTTAGACAATTAATGAAAAAAAATATAACTTGAAACTAAAATATGAATATTATGTGTACTTGTGCAAAAAATAAAATTTAAATTAGTTAAAACAAAAAAAGTGTCAAGCCTGAATTACTAAAATTTGACTTGATTTTAGTATTCAATTTAATAACAATAAATAACTCTTAAAGGGGCTTTAGACGATCATTTCAGTTTCAGTTGAGCTATCAGTTAAGCTTTCAGTTAAACTGATGTCTAAATGCAAAAACTGAAGCGTTTAACTAAAACTGAAACTGATGAAATTCCCATAAGTTTTCAATTCAGTTATCAGTTAAACTGATGTGTAAATTTTTTTCAGTTCAATTGTCAGTTCAGTCGTCATTCGAGTTTCTGTTTTTATTTTTCAATATGTCGAAACAGAATGATAATTTGGTCGATTTCATTGAAATTTATCGCGCGTACCCATGTTTGTGGAAGAAAAATGATCCTTTTTATCACAATTCAGTTAAAAGAGAAGCAGCATACAATCCCAACTGAATACCAGACTGACGTCTAAGCACACTGCCTTTTTTTACTGAACTGACAACTGAACTGATAACTGAAGAACAACTGATCGTCTAAAAGTAGTAATACACCTTGACATAATAGTTACTGCGGAACTTTTATCACCTTATTTTTTGTTAAATAACATTTAACAGCAAAACACCCCACACAAAAACACACCTAGCTAAATATATGTATAAGAAAACCTAAAAAACAAGAAATAAAGTACACATACGCCCCAGTGCACCATTGTTTCACAAATTCACCTTAATGATAAATTGATAATTATTTTGAAAATTACTACTATTTAAACACTTTAAGGCTTTAAGCCACATTTAGACTTTCATTCTTCATTCGATGTACGTTGTTCGTTGTTCGTTCTTCTCTCAACAACGTACAGCGAAGAAGCATTTACATTAATTCGGTCTTGTTTTTCAGTTCGTTCTTAACAACAAATACATTGTTGGCAGAGGCGGTACTATTAATAGTTGAGAAAAAAGAAAAAAGATCCTGTTGGACGAATGGTTGGTTGCTGAAAAGGAAACATTTATAGCATAGAAATCTCGTTTTATTTTCTAAGCTAGCGCAATAAAATCGTGCTTTTTTGCATGTTCCTCTGATTATTTTATCTAAAGTATTATTATTCGTACTAGAAAAATAGAACCCATAGACAAAATATTCAATTTGTACGTTCTTTATTCGTTGTTAGTTCGTTGTTCGTTTTATCATTTACATTCTCGTTGTTCCGCGTACGAGCAACAACGAACAACGTACACAGAGCACAACACCGAAAGTCCAACTACAGCTTAAGAAACACATTTTAAAACATTTTGAGAACAATTTCAGTCTAAGACTACATTTGGCCAAAAAAGCAAACTCAAAGAAAGCTCGGGCAACTTGATATACCATAATTATTTAATTTGAGATTTGGAGGGTAAAGTACGATTATTAATATTAAAATAAAGTACCTTAATGAGTTACACCACTTTTGCACTCACACTCTCATTTATGTAAGATCTAAATTCTAGTTGAATATTTAAAACTTACGATCACTTTCACTGGCAGAAGGTTTTTTGTTGTCATTACCGAACCACGATTCAAACCAGCTGGGTTCTTCCTCCGATTCCGTTGCAGGTGCTGGCGTAGTTGAAGTGCGTCGCCGTCTTCTAAATCCAAACCATGAACTAAACCACGATCCTATTGAATTTCCTTCATCGCCGTCATAACTATCTTCATCAACTACTGTTGCAGCATCATTTGAAGCTGCATTATAAACAGTATATTGCGGAAACTTCGGCTTGCGGTTGTCATTTGTTTCTGGAAGCGGTGACTTCTGAAAAATTTGCTCAGCCCTATCCAATAACACATCCATTACCCATTGAACTGGTGTAAATAATCCACGAATCATTCCAAACACGCCATCATCACTATCATTATCGTAGTCATTATCATTATCATCACTGTAGTCGTCATCGTATTCACCACTGTCATATGGTCTTCGACGCTTAATTCGTTTCCTTGTGGTTTTTTTGTGACGATAATTATCATCTTGTTGCCCCGTCGTTGTTCTCTCAAGAGAACTATAATCGGGTATATTATTCTCCAAACTAGATTCACTGTCTTGATATTGACTCGAGGATTCATCATCGCTCTCATCACTATTATCATCGTTATAAGACATTCCCCCGAAGCTGTAATCATCGTCTTCTTCGTATTCATCGTAAGCGGGGGGTTTCTTCTTAACTTTGGACTTAGACTCCTTACACGGAGGCTTCTGATGTTTTGGCGATGATGGCGATGGTAGCGGAAGTGGCATTTCTGTATGACCGGTTTCTTCGATCGAGTTTTTTGGTGTCCTAATCTTTGTTGCAGGCTCAAGATATTCACTAGTTACTTGAATTTGCGTAGATAGAATTTTCTTGGATTTCTCTGATGAATCTGAAGAATTAATGGATCTTGTAGAGATTTTATTACTTTCAAGATAGGAACCTGTGGTGGGCTTTTCTGTATCATTTAGAGATCTTTTGGTTACCTTGTGCTGATGTAAGTCACCTATAAACAATTTACTAAGCGAATTAACGACGTTTTCAAGCTTACGCCCGTTGAGTTTGGAGGTATTTGTGGATTCATTGAAAGCCGATTCCAGCAAATTTAAACCACTTGGCTTTTCCAACTGGGTGTCTAACTTTGTATTTTTGTCCAATGAGAAAGGTGTATCCTGATTGTTTAACTCTTTGTTTTTCTTTGATTTTTGATGATGCCTTCGCTTTTTTTCCTTGGAAATACGAGTGCCATTTTTCTTTACAAAGAATCTTGTCTTTGTAGAAGTTGAAGTGGGTCTCTTTAACCTATTACCACTGTTTATTTTGTGTATTTGTGATTGCCGTTTCCTTGAGCACTTGGCCTCATAACTTTTTTTCAATAAATACAAATCCCTTTCATATTGCTCCTTACTCACAAAAATCGGAATGGTCCCACTATTTGATAGTTCTGTCTTATTCGTATGCATCCCTACCTCAGTAATAGCATACACGATTCCAGTGACAGGATTCGTGAAAAATATTGGTAACGTAGTGTTGGGATTCTGGTTTGCATTCACTTCCGCGACACTTTCACTAGAATAACTAACCATGCCATCACTTTGTGTATATCCTAGATGGATATTCTTATCACTTGAACCAACCGAAAACGGAGTGTCCATCACCGGAGTGGACCCAAATGAATTTTCTCTTGGTTTATCTAAATTAAACTTTGGTGTGAATTTTTTCGTATTACGTTCGTTTAAAAGGAGATCGCGAGTCCATGTTTTTTGTCCTAACAAACCATCAAATTCTTCCGAACTTGGATGATAACCATATTCGTAGGATTCAACTGAATAATAGACTATCCATAGGTAGCAACCGGCAACGACGAATGAGTTAAACATGACTTTTATTCTCACGTAAAGAATGCGTAGCTCTTATTAACGCGACGACGTTTCAAATGCAAATAAAACCAGCTTCATCATGATAACTTCTTCAGATATACGGACTAAGCCAAGCATTGCCAATTGATTGTGCGACTTGGTTTTTGTATAGCTTTTACCTTTCTCCTTTTGTAGCTATTCACGTGCAAGAGCTCATAATATGTCATTTATGGTGTACAAGAGTTCAGAAGAAATACCCTCCCTTCTTGCATATGGGATGGTATCTGTTATAGTATCATCTTAGTATAGTATGAACTTATTCAGGGACGTTACTTTTGTTTTGGAAAAGAAGGCCCTCTGAGTATGGTGGGTATCGTTATTGTTAGATGAAATACAATTTTTTTTCTCACATCTTCTAGAGTGTATTAAAAAAAAGAGATTGTAGCATAGGGTTTTCGAAATATTTTGGGCAGCATGCACCACCTTTGGAATATCGAAAACAAAAAAAAATGGTTCGTCAAGTATTTCCTAGCTCTTACTAAATGAATTTTTTTTTTAAAAATCTGTGTAATAGATCAATGAAACTGATTCTGAAACTAGTTTCATAGAAGAGAAGTTCTGTCAAACCAAAACGAATTTTACCTTGCCTGAAAAAAATATTATCAAAATTATAGCACCAATTTTTAAGAAAAAATACTATTCTCTTTTTTACATTTGTATGGTTTTTTTCTAAATCTTTTAAATAGTTTTCAGAAACTGTAAATTTTCACGTTTAAAAAAATCGAGTATTGTGTTTTCGAAATATTGAATTTTCAAAAAGAAATTTTGATTTTTTTTAACTTTAATAAAAAAAATTTTTGGATTTATTTTCTGTTAAACAGTTTTTGAGAAAAAAAATATTTTTTTTTTTAATTTTAAAAAACAAATTGTGTGGCAGGTATCGTTAATTTTGATCTTAAAAAAAAAAGAAAGACTTAAAAACGCTATCTGCATGATTAAAAGAAAATTGGCTGGTCCGATTAGTCCTTAGTCAAATAAACATGATTTTGAGAACCACTTTTTTTCTTCTTTCATATCATCGAAAACGAAAACATACATAATTTGCAATAAAGTACGTAGGTATGTACATATATGCCGCAAGTAATATAATGGACTTAAAAGACTAATTCTTAAAGTAAGTTAGATACTCGTACTAATCAGCAGAACCAAAAATATTTTCTATTTGAAACTTTGACTGAAAGTTTAACGATTTCTTAATTATTAACATAGTTAATAAATAACTGTTGATACATTTTTTATAAACTTTCAAATTAAATTAGTACAAGTATTCGTTCAAATTGAATTTAGACTTGAAATGAAAATATATTGTACGTCACCCCGTGCATTTACTTTCACAGAATGGTCTGCACCTTGTCTAAAATCGAGGGTAGACCAATTTTCAAACTAATTAGAAGTGTAAAATATGATGCCTGACAACACAAGAGTAGGAAAAAGAGAAAACGTGGAAGATAAAACAATGAAAGTTTTTTAGATTTTTCTCAAAATAAAAAAAAAATAATTAAACAATTTAAGCCAACAAAATTAAATTTAATTTTGTTAAAAATATCAAGTGGAGGAGAACCTTTGGGAGAGGGGATATAAAAATTAAGTATTTTATGATATTATTAATATAGGTACTTAATTTTGAACAAAATAGACTTTGCTTTCTAAAATAAATTATATTAATATATGCATGTACATACATATGTAAATAATGTAAATTTTGGAACGAAATGAATAATATTTTTAATAATTTTAACTCCACTTTTTTTTTAGCAAATTAGCCTTCCCGTCTAAATGAGAGGAAATTAGAATTAACTCGATACAATTTTTTGTTTCTAATTGCCTAGCTTTTACACCATAGCCTTTTGTCGAATTTGAAGCAAATAATTATAAGAATAATAATATATAATACATATTATGTATTGTATATACATATATATAATTTTTTTTACAATTATAAATGTTATCTCGCTTGTTTTTGTTCTAAAAGTCCGATCGCTTCCTTACTTGCTTTCTTAAAAACTAAATAATTTTATTTGTTAGAATTAAGGATATTTAAGAACAGTTTATCAAGTATAATATATTCTAAAGACTTGCTGCCAGGTTCTAAGCATCGATTAAATTCAAAATAAAAATGAATTTCCAAATCAAGTGAATTAGTTTTCAGTGTTCTAAATTTCACTTCCTTTCATAATTTCGAAATCATTTTAAGTGAAATTGAAAACAACTGTCATCTGTCACTTCTCACTTGGAAAACACAAAACTATTTTGTTTCTGAAGTTTTTTGACTGCTATTCAAATTTGTGTGTGTTAATTTAATCGATATCGGTAAAAGTTTTGTCCAACTAGATTTGTGAATCCAGTGTAATGTTATATTGTATTTATTCTTAGCTGAAATCAGCCGCTTATTATTCCGAGCAAAATAAATTGCACGATTTTATATAAGTACTATACTGAGCTCTTCAGCCGACAGAGTTAATGAGTATTAATCGTTTTCACGTTAAGACTGACTTTTATTGATAAGTTCTATTATTTATACAAAACTATTTCTTACAATATAACATAAGTTTTGTTTATAACCTCAAAGATCGTCATCGATTTGGTGCCACATTAAATCAAAACAATTAAAGGTATTCCCATCGTGACGCAATCTTGCAGGCATAAACGAAATATATTTTTAATGTTTTACTACTCATATTTCATACATAGTAACCGATTGTGGTGACATGCCATACGATCGCTCAATAAACGTTGTTGTCGATTTATTGCTGACCGTTCTTATTCAAAATAACCAGATGTGGGTTGCAGAATATGGGAATAGAGTTTGTTTATTTTTATGTATATTTGGATTTGGTTATGGTATACCTAGACATTGGTATACACAACACCAGCTATTGTGCGACGTTTTTAAATATGAAAAATTGAAAAAAAAAAATTGTTTAAAATATAAATACACAAATTGTATATACATATTTACTTGCGACTTATAGGTACTACGAGTATAAGGCAAGTTATGCATTCGGAAAAAAAATGGAACTCGAAATTTTGATCAAAGTTGACATTACGATGATAGCGAAGACTAAAAAAGTGGGTCTCGCAATTATGTCTGTCTGTCTGTCTGTCTGTCCGTTCGATTGCAGCTAAACGGCTCGGCCGATTTTCTTCAAACTTGATAGATATAGGTTTTAATTTTTTCCCCCGGATGTTTTTTGATTTTATTTTTTAAGACCAAAAATAACGGTACCTGCCATACGAATTTTTTTCGAAATTTTATAAACATTTTTTTTTCAAAAACTTTCATTTAAAAAAAATTCATTTAATTAAAGCTAGGTATTTGTTGAAAAAAATTTTCAGAAAAATGGTTATTGAGGGTACCCCCCATGGAACCATTTTTTTTATTTTTGATTTTATCAAAAACGGTACAGCCGATTTTGATCATTTTTTTTAACTAAGTCTCCCCAAAAACCTAAATAGAATTGTGTACTCAAATTTTCAAAAAATTTTTTTTTCAAAACTCAATATTTCGAAAACCCCATGCTAGATTTTTTTTTAAAATTGATAAATAAAAGTTTCTCAATATAATCTACAAGATGTGAGAAAAAAAATTTTATTTTACCTAAAAATAAAGGTACCTACCATGCAAATGCTAAAAAATTAAAAAAAAATGGTTTTCAAAAATCGTATTTTTCTCAAAAACGCCGCCTAGAATTTTGATAAAATTTGTTTTCTTTCAATTAATTTTTACGATCTTTAATTTAATAAAAAAAATTGAAATTAAGATATTACAGCTTGTACCTACCATGGAACCATTTTTTCGAATTTTGAACTTCTCATTGTCCACATAACGGATCTTAATGAAAATTTTTATAGAGAAGCTTCTAAAAGGTCTAAAACACATTGCATTTCAAAACTTTAAAATAAATATTTTTTGAATTTTTGAAAAAAAAAAATCTATTTTTTCTTTTTTTTGAAAATTCGATATCTCAGAAACGGGTCAATATTTTGTTTTTGTAAATTTTATTTTTATTCGAACAATAATAAAAACTTTAAATTGGCGTACCAAAATTTTTTCTTAAAAAGCTTTTAAAAAGTTTGTACATAAAAGCTTTTTTTTAAGAAACCACTACAACGACTTATAATTTTTGTTCTTGCATAAATTCATAATTGGATAGCATTATGTTTTTGTCTCTTATTACTAAAAGAATTTAAAAAATAATTTGATCCTTATGAACAGTTTTCTCTAATAACATTCGATTTTAAAATTCCTAGTCTGTTACATAAGAGCAAGTTCGTGCGACCCAGTCGTGCATTTAATTTTTTAAAGTTTTTCTGTGATCATTCTAAGTTTTCATTTTCACCCATTTATGCTTATAGTGCCTTGGTGACAGTATTTTTTTTTTTAATAAATATCATCCTTTATTTATTCATACTTATTATGGAACCCTTAATATTTTACTCGCCGGGAGTGTGGTCTACCCACATCCTTATCGTATTCAATGTTCGATCCTAAGGATGAGCTGTCATATTAGTTCGAGAAACCCTAGCATTACATTTTTCCGAAACTGCCATTCTTGACATATATGAATTCAAATGCCATTTGTGAAAAAAGTAAATAGTACGGATTTGAAAACGACGTTCTTAATTTCGTACGAATTTTCCTTGCAGTGGTACCAACATTCAGACAGGTTTTCTGTTACACATGTGTCTTCCCCTTCATAAAAGACAAAAAAATAGTTTTTAAACATATATTTTTAAAAATACTTACATACATATTTAGATTTACGAATTCAAATTCTTCAGACAAAATCGAAGCGAAATGAAAATGAAAGTATTACTTTCGTAAACGAAAATCAGAACAGGGGTAAATAACAAAATTGAAGTGAGCTCCAATTTTGTCTAAAAAGCAATGAATTCTTTTTGCTTTTTCATGGACGAAAGACCATATCCCAGTGTAAGTGATAATTTGGACCTACCTAATGCTTTGTTAGTTAAATTTTCTTAAATTATACTAGCTTACAAATCTTTGGTTTGAAGAATGTATTTTTTCTAGACTATTGGAAGTAGCTGAACACAAAAACGGCAACTGTTTTATAAAGACGCATTTTCGAGATACGTCTATATGCATAAATGGTGTTTTGACTCTTTTTTCAGAAATTGTAATGAACGAAATGTATGCTTTATTTTTCATACGTAATTTTTGTACGCGTTTCAAAAGGTATAGCGTTCTTCTTTTCAACGATATACTTTTGTATAATTTTGAGTAAAAAAAATTGTTTAACCACAAACCAGCAAAAAAAAAAAAAAAAACGATGTTCTTAAAAAAATATAGTGTTTGGTTTTCACCAAATTTGTAATTTGAAAATTTTTTTTTAAAACTAACTTCGAAAGGAAATTCTTTTACGAAATGAAAAAATCAGATACAAAATTAAAAATCTTTAATACTTTTAGTAAACGTACATCCATTTCCTTGTTTTAAATTAATATTGTTTCTTAAAAGAAACTATTCACACTTGTTATACATGTATGTTTATAGATATTTTGCTTTATTAAATTAATTTATTTTAAATAATAAATTATTATTTTCAATTAATATAAGAAATAAAAAAAATTTAATTAATGAAATTAATTATTTTAAATTACAGTAATTATAAAATACAATACAATTAACCCCGATTACAGATTTAAATTCAGAGTTTTGAAGTTTCAACTATTATTGAATCAGCTGTTGAAAGTTTAAAGGAATGTCGGTAAAATAGTTGAAAAATTTAAGATCACTGTATTCGAAAGATTAATGTATTTGACTCCCATATAACTTTTGATATTTCAAATCCGCACAACAGTTGTTGCGGATACAAGTAAATTCATAAGTTTTATATCCATCATATTCTAAACAAGAATGAGGAAATAAAAAGTTTGACTTGCTAACGACTTATTTTTTTTTTTTTTTTTTTTTTTTTATAATTTACTCACGCTCAAGGGAATATGAATACCCTTTAAATGTTTCAACACAGCGTGGGCGTGAAGTTACGGAAGAGAAAGAAGGATAGGAAAGATGTGAGTCACGATGTTCTGAGACTAAGGTGGTTGTCTCAGATTTTTTATCTCCAGGGATGGCGGCTCAACTAAAGCGGAGAATTGCCGTGTCTTATTTCTATGTCCCTTATAATTCGCATTATTTTATTCGTTTTTCATCCTTGTTGGGCATACTAGTTTAACTCAATCACATGTTGTTAGTGTTATGCCTAAACAACATGTAATGAGTGAACCAGCATCCCATTGATGACAATTTATAGAAGGTTTTAATGGAATTAAAGAAAACATAGACGACGGCAGGAATCGAACCTGTTATATTGAGGTTGACAGGCGAGCACACAACCATCGTGCCACGGCCACCCCCTTATGTTCTAGAATAAACATACATATACTTAACATTTATATTCAAAAGAAAGAACAACTAATCAAAGATTTGGATAAGATGGTGAAGGTGATTTAAAGCCAGAGAACCAGATGTAGTTAAAATGTGCAAGAAAATAGCCAGACTTGTTGCAGGAGTTTTTGCTTTTCTTTTCAAAAAATTGGAAAGCGGTAAATTCGAAAAGTAAAAGAAGGCTTTATATAAATTAAAGTAATATTAACCTTTCCTTAGGAAAAAAGAACAATATCCTGCAATCGTTACCTCAAGAACCAGTCAGACACAACAAGAAAAGGAGAGACTTATTCCAGACAAGGACAGTATGCATGTATCAATGAATTCTGTGCTATCGATATGTGATTCGTATTTTTGTTTATAGAGTTGTCGATTGTTTTTTGTTTTCTTTTTTACTTTTTTATAAGAACTGCAGAACATCTAAATTTGTTATATTATAACGTTTCTCCATCCTGTTCCACCTTCAAGATAGATTACGTTTATTTATGAAAAAATGCTTATATTTAATTGTTTATATTTAATTAATAAATAAATAAATATTGAAAATTAAATAATCCACTGTCGGCGACAGTGGATTATTTAAATAAATTAAATAATGTCTTCGTCATTGAATGTCGATAATGAAGTTCGGAAATTATAAGAGGGAAAATGTGGTTATTCCGGCGGATTTCATAATTTACTTTTACATTGAACGTGAATAGAGTTGACACTCCGGGAGCAAAAATGGACTCTCTGATAGTATCTAAAACTGCAAAACACTATCGGACGCAATCCATTCCATAGATTTTACGAGTAATACTTATTTGGGGAAACATACAGCAGGTAAAATTTAATTATTTTGTGAGGTTTTGATTAATTTGGATGTCATTATTTATTGATGCTAGCTGCTGACTCACTTTTGATGACGCTTCAAGAATACGTTCTCCCAATTCTTTTAAAGTTGCTATTTCTGTTGAATAAACAAGTTTTTTCGTTTTTAACCAAACAAAAAAATCCAATACTGTAAGTTCAGAAGACATTCAAGTCCAGTGAACTGATCCATTTCATCCTATCCAGGGATTATCATATTCTTAATGTATGCAATTTAGTTGCATCACTGGAAAGTCCTCCATAATAGTTCTGGTAAATCGTTTCACAAAAACTTCAAATAGATTGTAGAATTGAGCCTGGGTGGTAGTGCAGTCATCCAAGCTCCGCTCCAGCTGCCAGTTAGAAACCTTATCGAGAAGATTGTTGTTGAACGATATATGGTTGTTGAACGATGCATGCGGAGGTATGGGTAAAGATTTTCTCCATGCGGTATATTAGAAATTTTATGTCTGGAAAATTGAATTCCAAAGCTAAGTGTCTGATGCTGATTGATGGATCAGTTGAAACAGTTTCAAGTATTCTTTAATCAGCCGAAATACTTTTTATCTGTGCAGCTCCCACTTTAGGTCATATATTTAAAATGTATGCCATTTCTGGAAGTTTGAGATACGTATTTCCAAATGCTTCCTCACTATGAAGTCGTGAGGATAAAGTTCATGGAATCGTTGCTGCCCACTACTTGAATTTCCTTTGCGCTGTCATAAACTTAAATAATGTCTGCGTATACCTACTTAGTTTGTAAATGCAAGCATTTCAAAGAGCGTTCTTAGGGAACTTTAACCCTGTCGTAAAAAATTTAACTGATGAATTCATTTTTTACTTGCGACATACAATGTAGGTAAAATATGGCAAGTTATGCAAGAAATTGAACTCGTGATTTTGATCAGACTTGACATTACGATGATGGGTAAAACGAAAAAAGTGGGGCCCGAAATTCTATCTGTCTATTCGACTACTGTCTAAACGGTTTGGCCGATTTTTTTTTTTAAACAGGGTAGATAACATTTTTAAAATTTTCCATCCGTTTTTTTTTTTCTTTTTTTTTTAAGGCCAAAAATAGGGGTACTTATAATCGATCG